>MU249620.1:5654784-6254784 GCA_018977245.1 Lethenteron camtschaticum | reverse complement strand
GATGACGAGATGTAACGAGGTTCGCGATGGAGGTGCGGCGTGTTACCAGCCGGCGGAAGATGTCTGTGCCCTCCACTTTGTCGAACACCGGGGCTTCAGTTCTGGGTTGTGATGGTTTCCGCTGTTTTTGGCGAAATGAGAGAGGCGAAACATTCGATCACGTTTTGTTCTTGCGGTAATTCGCTCGCCCCCTGCCCCCCCCCCCCTCCATGACGTCATTCCAGTCGCGCCATTGGCGCCGCGTCATCATGCAACGGAGAATTCGTTCAAACTCTCATCGAGCGGTGCTGGCCTTCATTTTTAATTCACCTTTATTTAACCAGGCAAAACAAAAAAATAACCCGTGAGGTTTGTGAACCTTTGTCTTTGTGTCAATGTGTCTTTGTATGAAATGTAGAATTTATTTCGTACCAACGCAGCCAACAGTGCTAAAACACGCATACATTGCTCTCTTAAACACACACACACAAAGACAAAGATCCCCAGTATTGTAACTTGCTGACCCGCCCCCCGCCTGGACATCTGTGAAAAGGAGCTTCATAGCTCATCGGATTCCTCCAGTCTAAATCAAGATTCCGATGATGGAGTTGGAGTGGCAGCCGGAGGTGAAAAACGCGCCCCGAGAGGATGACCACCGCCGTGGAGATGGAGCAAAGAGATCGGTGTGCGGGATTGATGGATCGCGATGTATCGCGGGACAGCGAGAGTTGGCGACGCAAACGTTGCAGTTGAGCAAACACACGGCCCTGGAATTTTGATTTGCTTTGCCAAGTTGTCGACAGCTGCTTCACGTGCGTACCCTCAAAAACACGAACCTCAACAGCCCACGTACGCACCCCCGCAAACACACATACCTGCGCGCGCACACACACACGCACACAAAGACACCCCAGAAAGCCTTAACATACTGTTGGGCAAGTACTGTTAGCGACGTGGTATACGAGGTGGGTAGCCAGCACCACGCCCGACCGCCTTTGTCTCCTCAATGGCGATGTTTACGCACCGTACCAGGTACTCATTTAAGGCCGCGTCGACCTAGGGAGGTCCAGGACCGGTTCAGATTTTCTTCGTGGGTTTGGGCCGCGAGTGGGAATCGAACTCGGTTTGCAAGGTTCGTAGTGCAGCGCGCTAACCCCTACGCTACCACTCCCCACACACAGACAAAGATCCCCCGTATAGCCTTAACAGACTGTAGGGGCAAGTGCTTTTAGCGAGCACCTATGAAGGCCGGAACGGTACACGAGGGGTGGGTGGCCAACACCACGCCCGGCCGCCTTTGTCTCCCCAGTGGCGATATTTACACACCGCACCAGGTACTCCTTTAAGACTGAGTCGACCTAGGGAGGCCCAGGACTGGTTCAGATAATCGTCACTGGTGTTAGCCGTGAGCGGGAATCGAACCCGGGTCGCCAGGTTCATAGCGCAGCGCGCTAACCGCTACACACCGCTCCCACACACAGACACACACAGAGACACAACACACACACAGACAGAGACACACACACNGAGGAATACGCACGGGCGATTTCGGGGGCCTCCGACGAGTTTGAAGCCGCCGTCGGTTTCGAACTTGGCGAGCCGCGTCTTCGCCTGGTCGCGCGCCGTGGCCAGGAAGTTCTGCAGGTCGCCGAGCCTCCCCAGAGAGGATGCGGTGCGCCCGCATCCTCGTGCCGCCACACCGCCTTGCTCAGGAACGCTGCACGGGGAGACACGGGGGAGACACGGCCAGGGTGACACGGCATGGGCAGGTTAAGGGACGTACGGGGAGACACGGGGAGGGGAGACATGGGCAGGTGAAGGGAGACACGGGGAGGTGAAGGGAGACACGGGGAGACACGGCAGGGAGCCGGGGTGACACGGCCAGGTTAAGGGACGTACGGGAGACACAGGGAGACACGGGCAGGTGAAGGGAGCACGGGAAGACACGGGGAGACACGGCAGGGAGGGAAACACGGGGAGACACGGGGAGACACGGGGAGACACGGGGAGACACGGGCAGGGGAAGGCAGACACGGGGAGACACAGGCAGGTGAAGGGAGACACGGGAGACACGGGGGAAGGCAGAGGAGGCAGGGAGACACGGGCAGGGGAAGGGAGACACGGCAGGTGAAGGGAGACACGGGGAGACACGGGGAGACACGCGGAGACACGGCAGGGGAAGGAGACACGCGGAGACACGGGTAGGGGAAGGGATACACGGGGAGATGAAGAGGAACAATAGTAACTCCCTACATTTGAGAACTCATTCAAGCAAAATCTGGACCGGATTCAACATTCGGTCCAGAGTTTGCTTGTACAGAACGAATGCTGCTGAAATAACACACTTCCAGAAGGCTACGGGTCCAATTGGTTGTGTAATAAATAATTGTATTTGTCACGTGGAGAGACACGCGTGTGTGAAGAGGACATTGTCTGTCAATCTATTTAACTATTGATAGTCCCCACAATGACACCGAGGATTATTTTACGCATGTTTTTGTGCAGTCATTCGTGTTAGGGAATGGCCCACGGAAGCGGATGTCACAGAGCTATCTCTGAGATCCCTTCAAGAGACCTCTGGTCGACACACAGCAGAGGGCAGCACTTTCCTACCCACCTTTGCCACAGGGAGTGATTTCGTCGCATTACTCGCTGTATTTAATTCTCAGAGATAGAATGTAGAACCAAATAAAATGTGATGGATTTTTTTTTGTTTGCAGTCACCGTTGACCGGGCCGAGAACACTAACTCTTTAAAGCTTTCGTGACTGCAGGGATTCATCTTCTTGGTTCTTTCGGTAAAGTCACGTAGAAGGGACGTTTCGGCTACAATGCAAGCAGCCGTCCTCAGGTGAAGAACAGGTCTGTCGGGGAGACAGCGTCACCTGAGGACGGCTGCTCTCATTGTGGCCGAAACGTCGTGAGAATTATTTTATCATGTTTTATTTTCATTATTTTATTATTTCCCTTCTACGTGACTTTACCGAAAGAACCAAGAAGATGAACACCAACTCTGCTGCAACTCGAGAAACCCGGCTTAACCGCTGCGGTCGGGCGGGCCGAACCCCGGATTCGAACCCAGGATCCTAGCCGCGACGGCTCGGGGTTTCAGACACGACCATCGTGAATCACTCGGCCACCTCCCCCCTTCCCCGCTCGTGGTGTTTCAACGTCCAGAGGGAATGTCGGGGAATGTTCTCTTTGAAGCACCTGAGAGCAGCACTCAGGACCGTGTCTCCATGGCGACCCCTCGTGGTTAACGCTTGACCCCTGTCCCCGCGGCAACGTGCTAGGGCCCTTGACTTGAGGACTTCCATTGTACAGTGAACGCCTCGTGAACGATTAGAGTATTTAATTTTGGATTTTTTTTACATACGGTTACAATTTTTATCTCTCGGCTGAAAAATATTTAAATAAAAAACAACCTGAAGCGGCCGGGTGGCTAAGTGGTCAGAGATGCTGACACCGCTGAGTTCGAATCCAGGTTTCATTAAATTAGACCGGCTTCTCAAGCCTAGTAAGGCGATGGGCCAATCACCGATAACTGCAGGAAAAAAAACCATTACATTCAATTTGATTCTGCACTTAAATTTGGCCAAATTACAGCTGTGAGAATTAAAAATTAACCCGTAAAAACAAGTTTTTCACTATAAATCCTTTATATGCGTGGCATCGGTTTATTTTATTATTCATTTCTGTTTTTCTTGAGTAAGAGTTTCATTTTTATCACATTGGTATTTTAAATAAAATATGAAATTTTTCCTAAAAAGTGGAAAATTTTGGAAAAAAAATTCACGAAAATAAATTGTCACGCACAACGAGTCTGTGTGCAAAATGTCAGCTCGATTGGATCACGGGAAGTGGGTTAAAAACGACCGAAAGATTTGCACGGTCGTAAGCGCGCAAGCAAGCAAGCAAGTGAACTTAATATAAAGAATAAAAATGTGGGTTTGGCTGTTGTGCGACGAACATTGCTCTTATATGCCGAGCGGGTGAGGAAGTACTGCCTCCCCCCCCCTCAACTGTGTGCGGACAAGAGTCACTTGAAGAAATGTTTTATCTGGGAAGTAGCTCTACGATATCCACTTCCGCGGGCCGTGACCATGACCACCGTCATGTGACGCCGACAGAAGGCTTTTACTACCAATGTCGAGATTGGTAATTGGTTACTTTTGATTGAGATCGGCGTTGTAGGCATGACGTGAACACCTGATGATGTTGGGTGGAATTTCCAGCGGAACGTGGGACAAAATTGTCTCTTCTGCTTGGGCTTTTAAACCTTCTCCCCTCCCTCCCTTCCCTCCCACCCCCCTTGATTTGATTGGCTCTGTCGCTGGGTGGTGGAGCGGTTATAGCAATAAAAAAAGTTGACATTATACAACACGTGACGATCTGACCCAAAAAGAGCCTTAATTGCAAAAATGGAGATATAATTAGATAAAAAGTTTTTTTTTNAGATTCAAATGGGAAATTAAAACACAGCTCTAAGTACCGATTAAAATAAAGTTTAGAAAACCTGGGTTGTTTTTTATTACTCCCTCCGTGCCCCCCCCCACTTTGCCCTGGTGCGACTCAGCTGTTCCACACTGGCCCATGGGCTAAACCGCCTTCGGACGCGCGCCATGCGGCGGCATTTGTGTTTAATTTGTTAAAGACAGCAAACTCTGAGCGGGTTTCGACCATTAGTGTGGGGGTGCGCAAGCACTTTCAGACAATGCCAATCGATGGCAATAGTGATGGTGATGATGTCTAGGGATTGATGATAACGAAGGTGCTTATGACAATAAAGATGATGATGGCAATGATGATGAAGGTGTTAACAATGGCAATGATAATAATGATGATATCGAAGGTAATGATGATGATGGTGATGATGATGATGGTCTATGGTAATGATGATAAGAAGGTAATGATGATGATGATGATGTTGAAGTGTTCAGGCACTAAGAAGTAATTATCTATTGATGACGATGACGATAAAACTATTGATAACAAAATCCTTTGATCCGACAATGTGGACCTAAAGAGCATAGGCTAAGGGAACAATGATGATGACATGTTGTTGATGATGATGATAATGATGGGGTGTTTGTGGCCTCAGCAAATTTAGCATTGATGATGATGGAGAGACGATGATGGCGGCAGCGATGACGACGACGATGCTGACAAAGACATGGCCGAAATAACTACGACGACGACGACAACAAACAACACTGATGACGTGTACCTAGCTTGGTACGCTCGTCGAGGTTCGTCACGACGACGTGCATGGAGGGTCCCTCGGGCAGCGTCTCGTGAACGTCCATGAGGGCCTTCTCCTGGTCGCGTGAGTCCTCGCCCGGCGCCGCTGCGGCCATGAGAGACGCGGGAAGATCGGTCACGGCGATGATCGTGGCGGCGGTCAGTTACACCGATGGCACGGCGGTTACCGTCACGGTGGTCATGGCAACGGTCACACTGGTGGTCGCGGAAATGGCCGCGATCACGGTCATCAAAGCAATGTTCACGGCGACGATCACGGCAATGGTCGGGACGTTCAGGGCAAAGGTCAAAAAAAAGCACAAAATGGCGACACCTACCATCATCCATCAGGCTTGCTTGAGAATTGCTCCAAGCAAGCCTGAACAATTTAAAAAATATTATCCATTTTCATTTTACCAGGTAAGGCCCACTGAGCTATTAGCTTCCTTTTCAGAAGTGGCCACAAATTATATCTCAATGAAGTGGCTTATCGCGTGGAAATATATCGCAGCCAAATCCCCTAAAACACGTGTTTATAAATGTGCAGGGAAAACCCAGAGGACCGCAGAAAAGTCCACGCGACCACGGGAGAGAGAGAGACACGCAAAATCCAGACACAGGATCGAACCCATACCAGGCGAGGTAGTCGACATCTCACCACCGTGGCACCTTATTAACCATGACGCATCCACCTCATCCGCCTCCTCCCCATCCACCTCATCATCCCATCCACCTCCTCCCCATCCACCTCCTCCCCCCATCCACCTCCTCCCCATCCACCTCCACCCCATCCACCTCCTCCCATCCACCTCCACCCCATCCACCTCCACCCCATCCACCTCCACCCCATCCACCTCCACCCCCATCCACCTCCACCCCCATCCACCCCCCCATCCACCCCCCCATCCACCTCCACCCCATCCACCTCCACCCCCATCCACCTCCACCCCATCCACCTCCACCCCATCCACCTCCACCCCATCCACCTCCACCCCCATCCAACTCCTACCCCATCCACCTCCACCCCATCCACCTCCACCCCATCCACCTCGTCCCCCCCCCCCAGGCCCCGGCGATGACTCACGTGCGTGGTCGAGCAGTGCGAGCGCCAGGTAGTAGTGAGCGACGGCGCCGAAGTGCTCCGACTTGGCCCTGAGCAGCGACTTCCAGCAGAAGGGCAGCACCTCCGCCAGCTCCGGCTGCTGCATGGCGCCTACCACTCCCGTGTATCCTCCGCCACCTGCCCCCACCGCAGCCAGGACACGTGTCAAAGACAAAGACAAAGATTCCCCCCCCCCGCCCACCCGCGTAGCCTTCGGCGGACGGTTGGGGCAAGTGCCGATTCTGAGCGAGGAGCAGCGAGGCCGGGAAGACGCACGAGGTGAGGGTTGGAGGGGGATTGGTGGCCAGCACCACGCCCGGCTGATGTTTACACATCAGGGGCGCAGAGTGGCGAGATTTTAACTACCTCGCCTGGTATGCAGGAGGTCGTGGTTTCAATTTCACCTCTGACAATGTCTGTATATTTGGAATTTGCATGTTCTCCTCGTGATCGTGTGGATTTTTCCCCGGGCCCCCCAGTTTTTCTTCTACATTTTAGAAGCAACGTGCGTTTATAGTATTTGGCTGCCTAAAATTCCCATGTGATAAGCCACTTCATTGAGCGATCATCTGTGGCCAGGTCGCTTCTGTATAGCTCAGTGGGCCGTACCTGGTAAAATATAAATAGTAGTACAGTTTTACACGCTGCACCGGGTACTCATCACTTGAGGCTGAGGCGACCTAGGGGAGGCCCAGGCCCGGTTCGGATAACTGTCACCACCAAAAAGTTGGCCATGAGCGGGAATCGAACTCGGGTTACCGGCTTGGTAGCGCAGCGCACCAACCGCCACACTGATTTTGCGCATTCAGGCAGTGCTCACATCCAGTTTACGGCCCGGCGGAGCGGGTTGTGGCAATTCCACATTGTTATGGCAAGGGCCATAACATCCTCACAAAGTGGTAACCGTTTTATCGACCTCGGAGGGATAATGAGCCAAATTGACCCCCGCATCCACGATTTGAACTCGGTAGTGGTGACTCGGTGCCACTACGAACCACCCGGCCACGTCGACCTAGACGGGCGAGTGGACGACTCCGGAACGGGCGAACCATGCAGCGGGTGACTAGGGTGAACAGACAGCAGTCGGGTGAGCGAGCAAGCGTGTGGGCGAGCGAACCAAGTCGCAAGAGTTCATACTCTTAGTTTTTTCGGTAAAGTCACGTAGGTAAAAAATATGAAATTAAAATTATTATTTTATTCGTATACATTTTTTTATTTACCTACGTGACTTTACCGGAAAAACTAAGAGTATGAATCCTTGCAGTCACGAAAGCTTCAAATCTAGAATCAAGTCGCAAGAGGGCAAACGAGCAAACACGCAAGTGGGTGAGCGAGCAGGCGAGCGAGCAAGGAAATGGATGAGCAAGCAAGCAAGTGGGCGAGCGAGCAACCGAGGAAGTGGGCGAGTGGGCAAGGAAGCGGGCGAGCGAGCGGGAGAACGGGGCCCGGCGCCCACCTTGGCGGCCTCCTGCGCTGCCGTGAGGAGCGAGTGGAAGTCGTTGTGGAGGCCCGCGTGGCACAAGCGCTCAAAGACGCACTCCTGCGCCTGGCTGGCGCACACGCGCACCAGCAGCGCCAGGCACGCGGGCGACAGGTCCGCCGTCTGCGGGTGCGGCAGCGCCTCCGCCAGGTAGCTCAGCACACCTGGGGTGGGTGGGGGAGCGGCAGGGGTTAGGGTCGGTGGAGGGTAAATTTTATTCTATTTTGTATTCATAAAGCGCCTTTACCAAGGCGCTTAACAAGGCTTGCAGACTAAAGTAGAAAATGGCAAGTTAAGCGATGGCGATCGGGTAGTGACTACGGCGGAGGGAGCGAGGTGGAGGCATCAGGGGCGTTGGGTGGTGCTGGTAGGGGTAGCAGAAGAGGAAGGGAAAAGGTGAGTAGAGAAAAGAGATAGGACGACCTGAGGGCAGTGCGAAAAGAGGAAAGCGAGGAAGGGGGAGAGTCGGATGTGGAGAGGGAGGTTTGTTCCGCTGTAAGGGTGCGAGCAGCGAGAAGGAGTGAAAGCGGGACTGGCACAGGGTGGAGGAGGGTCAGCGAGAAAATAGGCCGCTTGTGACTGGAGTGGGCATGATGGGACACTTCAGGAAATACGAGAAGAATGGATGGGAGGGTAGGGAGGTAGGTTTGTACTTGAACAGGTGGGCAGGTCTGTGAATCGGTGGGTCGGTATGCGAGTATGCAAGCAGGTATGTGACGAGGTAGGCAGGTAGGCGAGTGCGTGACCAGGTAGGCGAGTGCGTGACCAGGTAGGCGAGTGCGTGACCAGGTAGGCGAGTGCGTGACCAGGTAGGCGAGTGCGTGACCAGGTAGGCGAGTGCGTGACCAGGTAGGCGAGTGCGTGACCAGGTAGGCGAGTGCGTGACCAGGTAGGCGAGTACCGGCGGCGCGCTGGAAGGCGGCGATGGCGCTGTCGATGCCGGCGAGCGCGGTGCGGTCGCAGCGCGCGGCGATCTGCGTGTAGAGGGCTCCCACGTTGAGCAGCACGCTCGCTCGCTCAAACCCAGCCTCCCGGTCCTCGCAGGGCAGCCCCGACAGAGAGTCGCACCTGCAGAGCCACGGCGATGATTACGACGACGATCGCAATGACTACGATTACGACGACTACGATAACGACAGTGGCGACGATGATGAAGACAATGATGATGACGATGGCGACGATGATGACTACCACGCCGATGATGATTACGGCGACTATGATTACGACAACTACGATCGCAATGGCGACGATGATGAAGACGATGATGACCACGATGGGGACGATGATGATGACTGCAATGACTACAACACTACGAAGTCTTAAAGTCTTAAAGTCTTAAAGTCACTTTATTGTCAAGTGTGTTACATGCATGACATACAACACAGATGAAATTACAGTCCTCTCTCTTGGTCCCACGGTGCAACCAAGCAATTAAAAAATTAATCACAATTAACAGACATAAATAAACAATAAACAATCGGCGATCAACACAAGATAAATAATCAAAAATGTAATAGACTTAAAATAAACAACAGTCAAGAATTTTTTAAATGTAAAATATTATTTAAAAAAGTATTTAAAGAAATAAGATATTTAAACCAGTGTGATAGTGCGATGTAGTGCAATGTGCAGTCCAGAGATCAGGATGTACGAGTGAATGTGTGTGTGGGGATAGGGTCAGGGGCAAAGGGGGTGGGTGGGCAGAGGGGGGAGTGATGGTAGAGCAGAGAGGGAGTTGAGTCTCCTGACAGCCTGGTGAAAGAAACTGTCTTTGAGCCTGCTGGTCCTGGCTGGAAGACTCCGCAGTCTCCTCCCTGACGGCAGCAGGCTGAAGAGGCTGTGAGATGGGTGGGTGGGATCACCTGCAATCTTGATTCCTTTGCTGGTGATGCGGGTGTTATAAATGTCCAGTAGAGGTGGGAGAGAGACACCAATGATCCTCTCAGCTGCTCTCACTATGCGCTGTAGAGTCTTGCGGCAGGGCACGGTGCAGGTGCCGTACCACACGGTGATGCGTCGTCAAGATGCTCTCAACAGTGCCTCTGTAGAAGGTGTGCATGATGGGGGNCGGGGCTCCTGCTCTTCTCAGTTTGCGGAGAAAATACAGGCGCTGTTGGGCTTTTTTGGCCAGTGATGCAGTGTTGTGGCTCCACGACAGGTCTTCAGAGATGTGCACACCCAGGAACTTGGTGCATCTCACCCTCTCCACTGCAGCACCGTTGATGGTTAGCGGAGTATGCTGGGTGTGCACTCTCCTGAAGTCCACGACAATCTCCTTCGTCTTCTCAACATTCAGGTGGAGATTGTTGTCCTTGCACCACATGGCCAGCCTGCTCACCTCACTCCTGTAGTTTGTCTCATCACCGTTTTTGATGGCACCCACCACAGTTGTGTCATCCGCAAACTTAATGAAGAGGTTGGAGCTGAATGATGGTGTGCAGTCGTGGGTCAGCAAAGTGAAGAGGAGGGGACTCAGCACACATCCTTGGGGACCCCTGTGTTCAGTGTGATGGTGCTGGAGGTGTTGCTGCCAACTCGAACTGCCTGTGGTCTCCCTATCAGGAAGTCCAATAGCCAGTTGCACAGGGAGGTGTTGAGCCCCAGGTGGTCTAGTTTGTGGCGACGATGACGACAATGATCACAGGAAGTGGTCCAGCAGCTCAGGGGTACGGACACGGGGCCGGGTTGTAGCGGCCCAACCGTGAACAAGTCGGGTTTCTCGAGAGAAGAGAGTTGGTCTAAGGCCGGTCACCAGTGACTTACACAGAGACCCACAGACTTACGTAGAGACCCACAGACTTACACAGAGACCATAGACTTGCATAAAACCCCACGTTCTTACACAGAGGCCCATGAACTTATACAGAGACACATAGACTTACACAGCAACCCAAAGACTTACATAGAAACCCAAAGACTTACATAGAAACCCACAGACATAAACATAGACCCATAGAATTACACATCTATAGACCCAAAAAACTCGCATAGAGACCCACATCCTTACATAGAGACCCATTGGCTAACGTATAAATCTACAGACTCGCATAGAATGACTTGTGATTAAACCAGGTTCTCAAGCGTAGAGAGTTGATCACCAGTGACTTGTGCAGAGACTTGCGGGCAGAGTTGGCCATTCCACATTCCTCGGACAGGGCCAGGATATCCACTGAGAGATGACTATGCATGTATCGGCAAAGGTGAACCAACCACGAGGTGTTTGCCGGTGTTAACTTCCGGACAATTTGATCCCGATCGCGATATCGGCGATCAATCGTCACGTGTTCAGACTAGAGCCCGCGGAAGCGGATATCACCTCTGACATCCCCTTCTTCAAGTGACCTCTGGTCCACACACACGCGCAGCGGAGGGAAGCACTGTCCCACCCGCTCTGCCATGCGAGAGCAATGCTCGTCACGAGTCAAACCGATGTCTTCATTCTCAGGGAGCTGGAATTTCACCAAATCAAGCGCAGAACCAGATTTAATGCGATTGTATATTTTTTAGCGTTTAGTAATTTATAACCGGGCTGAGACGATCAACTCACTGCACTTGAGAGACCCGGTTTAGCATAACCATAAGCTGTGGCTGAAACCTGGATTCAAACCCACGATTCTCAACGGTTCTGGCTCTTGCCCTCTGACCTCCGAGCCACGGGGGCCACTCCCGTCAAGTTTGTTTATAAATGCGTGGGGTACAGCCCCATCACCACCACCGCCGCCGCGCCAGGGTTGCTTTAATGTAAACAGCAGTGAGATAACCTTCCCCAAGATTCCTGGGAAGAGCTTGGATGAGAGAAAAAGAGAGAGAGAGGGGGAGAGCCTCGAACGCCTCTCTCGTGCTCCCGCGAAATGAGAAATCGCGCAAAATTCTTTCCGCAACACAGTGGAGACCCAAGAATCTGAACGCTGCCCACCCCCCCCGCCACCACATTTCCACGAAGCCCCACAACCCAGCTGCCCACGCAAGACATCCGTTGAGCAACGGCAAAATGGAAGGACTGCCGCCACCGCCGCCACCGCCGGCACCGCCGCGCACTGGTGAAAACCGCGCCACTGGACGCAACGGCCCATAGGTGGGCGAGCGGACAGGCGAGCGCTCACCAGGTGAAGCGAATCTTCGTCCTGCGATACGGGGGGAAGAAGCGCGCCTCGGCCGCCGCCAGCTGCGAGCAGTACTCCATGAGCAGGCCCAGGCCGGCCTCGTCCCGCGTCGGAGTGCGCGCAGCCTACGGCGGAGAGGCGGGGGGGNAGGGGTGCCGCAGAAACATTGCCGGGGGTTAGGGGGTGGTCACTCAACAACAGGGCCGGGGGGAAGGGGGGGCAGCTGGTTTCCCCCCCCCCCCCCCAAATATAGCGAGCAAGGTGGCGAGTCGGCACGGCAGACTTGTCTGCAAAACGGCCGCCCCACCACGCATACAGCGACACTCTCAAAACTCCGCACGGATGGATTTAATGCGTTGGGTGCAGTGCCATCTACTGGACAAGCCACTTCGGAGGCCCCGCCATGGAGAGCAACGTCCGTCGAAGAAACGGCCAAACGCCCCGATTTGCCATTTTTACGTGGCTGGAGTGCGCTACGGGAGCGAGGTGCCGCGTAAAGAGATGTGGGCGCTACTGACGGTGTGTATGATGCGCGCGCGTGTGATGTGACGCCACGTCGCACCTGTCTCAGCGCCATGAATTCCTTTATTTCGGGCAGGTACTTGGACCCGTCCTCTCCGTAGTGCTCGCATATGAATTCCTGCAGAACGAGAAACGCAGCGAGCGAAACATTGCAGCATTCAGACTCTGTCTTCTCGACAGACCTGTTCTCCACCTGAGGACGGCTGCTTGCATTGTGGCCGAAACGTCGTGAGAATTATTTTATTATGTTTTACTTTTATTATTTTATTATTTCCATTCTACGTGACTTTACCGAAAGAACCAAGAAGACATTGCAGCGCGATCACGCAAGAGCCACCCCCCCCCCCCCCCGCCGCTCAAGGTCTTCCGCCGCGTACGTTACACGCGTTCCAACGCCGCTGCGATTCCCAACGGCGCTCGCTGCCACGACGCTCCGCAGATGTCCGCGGGTCACCACCGCGCGCCAACAAAAATTTATTTTTGCCAAAGGATGCTGAGGCTACGAATCGTGTCAATCGTAGCATCGTCAAACGGTCGACTTTTCACCAGCCGGGTCGCTGGGTTCGAACCCCGAGTTGGGAACCCCATGTTGGGATGGCGGGTTGGGTCTGTGGGCAGTGTTGGTCTGTGGGCAGTGTTGGTCTGTGGGCAGTGTTGGTCTGTGGGCAGTGTTGGGTCTGTGGGCAGTGTTGGTCTGTGGGCAGTGTTGGTCTGTGGGCGATGGAGAAGAGTAAAGCTTTAAGGGAGGAATGGTTGAGGGGGGGGGGCTGCTTCATGGTGATTTCTGTACTTTTTACTTAATTCGATCGTGTTCAACGCAGTCGTTGTTTTTGCTCCGAAATGTATTTGCTGAATTGCTGTGCTTTGTCTTCAATTTTGATTTGCTCTCATTGTTCTGCCGATATCCCCCCCGCTTCCCCCAAAGGTCAAACTCTTGCAAGCGAGCGAAAGATGTGCGTGTCTGTCGCTTCTCACCTGGCTCAACAAAATCACCACGGGGAAAAAAACGGATGACACGACTCAACTTAAATTTAAAATATTTTGCACATTTCAAAAAGAGTGGCTGCAGAAGCCTGCGCCCCCCCCCCCCACCCGGATGAGCAAAACAAAAACTTGGCAGATTCTATTTCCCAGAAGCGGTTTAAAGCCAAACGCCATAAAGGGCTGCAACAACGTGTAACGTCCGCATTCCGCGGGGTGTGCACCCGAAGATTTTGAAACCCGTAAAAGTTTATTGCCGGCTTTGTTTTTAAACAAAAGCGCGAGCAAATGCCGTGCTGCATTACGATGAAGATGTTAGCTACCTCACCTGGTACGCAGGAGGTCGTGGGTTCGATCCCGACCCTGACGATGCCTGTATATTTGAGTTTGTGTCTCTCTCCCGCGGTCGTATGGTTATTTCTCCTGGTCCCTCCACATTTAGAATCAAATAGTTTATAGTAGCTTTAAAATAGTTTTTATAGTTTATGATCGGGAGCAGGTTAGGTTACACAATCCACGAGCAAAGTGAGCAGTCGCGTGAGCCCCTCATCTCCCATGTACAACCCTGCAGAGGCCAGTGGTTGAAATTCCACATTCCTATTGCAGGGGGCAAGTCTATCCATAGGGCAACCATACTCATGACTTCACCGCAAAGGGGCGTTCATTTCTCATCCCTGGAGGGATGATGATGATCATGACGATGATGGGCTGAGTTGACCCCACCCCACCCCACCCAGGATTTGAACTTTTAACCTTCCGAGCGCAAGCGCAGACGGTGACTGCGACTGCGACGTGACCGTACCTGTATTTCAGTCGTGAAGTCGATTTCCTCCGTCTCCTTGAGACCCAGCGGGATCATGGGAATGGCCACGTGGTGCTGCGGAGACACACGCGTGCACGCACAGGGAGACAACCGCAGAGGTCATCAGCGGGCAACGGGCACGTGGAGGGGAACCCTTTCCCTCGCTCCGAGCAACAGGCCAAGCCTTAAAGGGCGATTCGAACGATTTCCCATCCGCCTTGAGACCCCTACAATTGGTACTTTAATGGTATCTAGCAGAGGAAATACATTGAGTGTTTTCTTTTCGATTTAAAGCTTTCGTGACTGCAGGGATTCATCTTCTTGGTTCTTTGGTAAAGTCACGTAAGGAAATAATAAAATAATAAAAATAAAACATAATAAAATAATTCTCACGACGTTTCTGCCACAACGCTTAAGACGGCTGCTTGTGTTGTGGCCGAAACGTCGTGAGAATTGTATTTTATTATTTTCCTTCTACGTGACTTTACCGAAAGAACCAAGAAGATGAGTGTTTTCTGTTAACAGGGTGCCGTGGTGCCAAGATGTTAAATCCTCGCCTGGTATGCAGGATGTCGTGGGTTCGATCCCGACCCAGACACCTGCTGTGTATTTGGTGTTTGGCAGGTTCTCTCCCATGGTCGCATGGATTTTTATCCAATCCTCCGGTTTTTCCCATCCACATTTAGAATCAACGTGCATTTAGTCTTTTTTGTGGCTGTTTTAAATTTCTGCACAATTATGAGCCACTTCGCCGAGCTGTCATTTGTGGCCAGATCGCTTCTGAAAAAAAGCTATACAGCTCAGTGGGCCTTACCTGGTAAAATAAAAAAAATTGCTTAGTTTAGTAATGTGAGGCCCCAATGTCGAATGCTTGTTTCGGACGCGACGTTTGTCCTATACAGAGGCCGGTGATACAGAACACCGCGACCCACGACCCCGCCCTTGCCCCCCCCCCCACCGACTCGCTGCGACGGCACCTCAACGCCGCTCCTTTTGGGAGGCAGAAGTCAGAGGCGACGGATCCCCGCTCGGCAGAATCGACGCCAAGTACGCCACGCGAGAAACAACGGGGGTGGCTCATCCGGCGTCGTAAAACCTCCGGCACGTTCACCGAACGCAAAGCAGGCAAGTACGATTAAAATATAGCTATGTAAATCGCGCATTATATGCCAATCCCACCCCCCCCACACCAAGAAGTGTGACTATATCTTTGTTCTGACCGTAGGTACAACTAACTGACATCCACCAATTCTGTTATGCTTCTTAAACTGTATAGGAATTGTTAATTTTATGTGGATGATGTAATGGCGCTTTGGGTGGAGATTTCTGCCAGAACGGTGCCCTTTACCGAAACAAATAAATAAATAACCTTGAATTATACCACCCACGACCAAAAGATAGAGATCCCCCGTATAGCCTTTAACAGACTGTTGGGGCAAGTGCTGTTAGCGAGCAGCACCTACGAAGGCCGGCACGGCACACGAAGGGGTGTGTGGCAAGCATCATGCCACACGCACAAGGAGGTGGTGGGGATTACAGTTTGTGATTGTAATACCGACTGCTACCTGGAACGCAACGTAGAATTAAAATCACAGACTTTGGAGAAACCGGAAAAAATAAACGTGTAATCTTTGGTGACGCAGTTCGCTCGCTCTCGGAGAGGGCGAGGGAGGACGACTCTGAGAGAAGGGACGACTCGGAGAGAAGGGACGACTGAGGGGCCAGGGGAGGAACCACAGACGAGTGGGGAGGAAGCAGCAGCCGTGCGGTGAGAAGCCGGCGTCAATCTCCCCGCAACCCCTCCCCCAAGCTCTGCCTCCTCTATATACATACATGAAGGTGAAACCGGAGCACGGGGAGAAAACCCACGCGTGCAAGGGGGAAACGCTCTATCCCATACCGACGGAACAGTCGCAAGTCAACGTTTTTGCTGCGCTGCCTTCACCTGGCGAGCCAGGGTACACGGCTCCTCCTCCTCGTCTCGCAACACGGCATTCGTGCTGCGATCCACAACCCGCTGCTGCTGCTGCCGCCTCCACAGTCTGGCTAGATTGAAAACTAAACTAAAACTAAATTTTTCATTTTACTGGTAAGGTTACGCACCTTACCTGGCACAAATGAAAGCTCAATAATGTGGCTTATCATCACGTGGAAATGTAAAGCAGGCAAATCGTCCAGACGCGTGTTGTGGGTTCTAAATGTGCAGGGGAAAAACCGGAGGACCTGGAGCAAAATCCACGCCACCATGGGTAGAGAGAGAGACATGCAAACTCCAAATATACAGCAGCAGGCGTCAAGGGTCGGGATCGAACCCATGCACTCCTGGATCACCAGGCGAGGTCGTTAACATCTCCTAGCCACCGTGCCGATGCCACGTGGTTTAGCGTGACCGCCACCGCCGGGCTATTTACCGCATTTCACCGCCACTCATTCGACAGTTGTTTTGTTTGTTAAAACAAAAATATAATAATCCACACAAGTGGAAGTGGGAGGGACTCTGGCAGTGCGGGGGATGTAACGGCATTCGCCGCGGTCAGCTGCTCGCGACGGCGGCGAGTTCCACTTGTGGAGTGGAGGAGATTGTGGTGGAGGGGGAGGATAGCAGTTGAGTTTGGGTGGGGAGGTAACGGACCGGCTTAGCGCTGCAGCCCCCACAGCCCCCAAGTGCTTCACCAAATTGCCTCCCCCCCCCCCCCCGTCACCGGCTCACCCTCCACTCTCGCTGCCGTTGCGAAGCGATTGCGCCGATCGGAATTCAATCTCCGTCATGCGCCTAATGCGCTCCACTCTCGCTCGCTCTCATTCAACCCTTCAGTTGTATTTATTTTCTTCTGTGTAGGCCGCTCAGCGAAATCCGGGCGTGGTACGCGCGCCGCTTGCTTGCTTGCTTGCTGCCCTATTGAGGCGATGTCTCCCCGCGTTCACAACGGAAGCCTTTCTTTGGAAAGAATGTTTTTCTCTCGCTCTGTCGGTTTTTTTTTTTCGCACAACACAAAGAACCTCCACAGGACTTGGGCTCGTGGAGCCGTGCCAATGGGGACGCCCGGACGCTGCCTCTTCAAACACTTTGAACTCTCTCTAACTCTCTCTCTCTCTAACCTCGCTCGCTCTCCGTCTCTCACCTGGGTTTTTAAGTGCAGGGAGTACGTACGTGTGTGTGTGTGTGCGCATGCCTGGCCATGGTGTGCGCGTGTGGGTGGGTGTGCTTGGCAGGTGCTCGGTCACAGCACTTGCACCCAAAAGTCTGCACAGAGGATCATTGTCTTTGTGCGCTTCGATCGTGGGGAGGGGGGAGCGAGTGGTGGCGCAGCGGTTAGCGCGCTGTGCTTCGAACGAGCCCAGCGACCCAAATTCCATCCCCACTCACGGCCACCAACCGCAGTGATGATCAGAGGTGTGGACTCGAGTCATGTGACTTGGACTCGAGTCAGACTCGAGTCATGAATTTGATGACTTCAGACTCGACTTGGACTTGCATAACAATGACTTTGTCCCACCTCTGAGGTGTGGACTCGAGTCATGTGACTTGGACTCGAGTCAGACTCGAGTCATGAATTTGATGACTTCAGACTCGACTTGGACTTGCATAAAAATGACTTTGTCCCACCTCTGGTGATGATCATCTGCACCTGTTCCCGGGAACCCCGCCCTTCCCTAGGTCGATTCAGCTTTAAAAACGAGTACCTGGTGCGGTGTGCTAGAAAATAAACATCAGCACTGGGCAATCTCTGGGCCTTCCATTCCGTGACACACCTGGACTGGAAGAAATCTTCTAAACTAAAAAAAAAACCATACCATGGGACCTCCCTTGCCAGTATCAAAATATAAGAATAGGTTTTACCCTTTCTGGCAAATTAAACAGTTTTGTTAAGATGTTAAAACACCGAACTGAAGCCTTTTGCGAGGAATCATGTCTGCATTAACCACATATACTTGTGGTGAACATGCAAACACAAAAACATGCTCCGACATCTTAACACAACTGTTTTTTTTGCCAGAAAGGATCAAACCTATTCTTATAAAAAAAAATTACCAGGTAAGGCCCACTGAGCTACCGTGGCCTGCTGGCAGAATCCGATGAGCTACAAAGCTTTTCTTTTTCACAGACATTCGGCCGTTACAGATGAACAGCACGATGGGTTGAGGGGTCCTCCCGTGGGTTGTGTGAAGACCGCGTGCGTTTAGACAGACACAACGCTCGGCTATTTTGTCATTTGTCTTGATAATAGCCAACTATTTTATTTTATTTTACCAGGTAAGGAAGACCCACCGGAGCTATGCAGCTCTTTCTCAGAAGGGACCTGGCCATCACAAATGATATCTCAATGAAGTGGCTTATCACGTGGAAATGTACAGCAGCTCAATACTCTGTAAGCACACGTTGGATTCTAAATGTGGAGGGAGAAACCGGAGGACCCTGCGGGAAAATCCACGCTACCACGGCGAAAGAGAGACAGACACGCAAACTCCAAATATACATCAGGTGTTTTGTGTTAGATCCCGTAAATATAAATGTGTCGTTAAACCCGCCACCACCCGACAGCCAACTAGTCAGGTTTGTACAGCACACCGGTGTGCTGGAGCGTAAACCCACAACATTCAATAATCACAACAGGCGTCAGGGTCTGGATCGAACCGACGACCTCCTGCATACCAGGCGAGGTAATTAACACCCTCGCCAAGTGATGTGTAAAGGAATCCGGTTCGATTCGGATCTTCAAGTCCTTCCGCCCCAAGACATCTCTTTCAGAAGGCGAGCCACTTCTTGGCCAATCCCACGCCCCCCCCACCCCCATTGTTTTGATGCCAGGCGCCTGGGGACTATCACCAGCCGGAATTACAAAAGGCGGCCGCCCACGCACCACCCTATCTTGTGCGCCGCGCCGGCATTCACAGGTGCGCGGGTAGGTGCGGTGCGACGTTGGTGTGCGCGAGTGTGTGTGCGTGTGTGTGGAACCCGGCGACCAGAGTTCGATTCCCGCTCGCGGCCAACGCCGGTGATGATGAATCTGAACCGATTTAAATTTCGATTTAAAGCTTTCGTGACTGCAGGGAATCATCTTCTTGGTTCTTTCGGTAAAGTCACGTAGAATGGAAATAATAAAATAATAATAATAAAATTAAACATAATAAAATAATTCTCACGACGTTTTGGCCACAACGCAAGCAGCCGTCCTCAGGTGAAGAACAGGTCTGTCGACTTCAGACTATCTTATCGACAGACCTGTTCTTCACCTGAGGACGGCTGCTTGCGTTGTGGCCGAAACGTCGTGAGAATAATTTTATAATATTTAATTTTTATTATTTTATTATTTCCATGACTTTACCGAAAAACCAAGAAGATAATCTGAACCGGTCCTGGGCCTCCCCTAGGTCGACTTGGCCTCAACATCGCCACTCGAAAGACAAAGGCGGCCCGGGGCGTGGGGTGCTGGCACCCACCCACCAGTGTGCCGCAGTCGGCCTTCCGCAAGTGCTGCTCGCCAACAGCACTTGCCCCAACAGGTCCGTTAAGGCTACACGGGGGTCGTGCGCCTTTGTCTTTTTTGTACTTGGATTGGGGTGACGCTTGGCAAAATAAACGCAAAGGTCAAATGCCGCTCCCTTCTTCGGCCGTTGTATTAACACCCTGGCCCCGCGCGGTTTCACGTCGAGAAACAGAAGGGACTTGGGAAGTCGTTGAGTGGGGGGGGGGGGGAGGGAGAAGATGCCAAGATGATGTTAAGACGAAATGTATCTCGGGATCGCTGCTACCGCCGACAATGTAAGTAGAACTTATTTCGAAACCGTACGTAGCCAACCGTGCTAATTGGAGGTGCCGGGGAAGGACAAACTAAACACAAAAAGCAGTTCTAAAGAAATGAGTTTCCAATCTAATCATTTAAAAGTGCATAACTTCAGTGGCTTCCGAATATCGGAAGCAAGAGCGTTCCAGACAGCCGCAGAAGCGCACCTGAAAGTGTGCGACGCAGTGACCGTCTTTGTTCGACGGTGAGCAAGCCGCTGCGAGGATGACCGGAATTTGCGTAATGGTTTATGTTCCTTGATGAGATCAGCGAGTTCGATTTAAAGCTTTCGTGACTGCAGGGATTCATCTTCCTGGTTCTTTCGGTAAAGTCACGTAGAAGGAAATAATAAAATAATCAAATTAAAACATAATAAAATAATTCTCACGACGTTTCGGCCACAACGCAAGCAGCCGTCCTCAGGTGAAGAACAGGTCTGTCGGAAAGACAGAGTCTGAAAGACAGCGTCTGAATTCATTGAAAGACAGCGTCTGAATTCATTGAATTCATTCAGACGCTGTCTTTCCACAGACCTGTTCTTCACCTGAGGACGGCTGCTTGCGTTGTGGCCGAAACGTCGTGAGAATTATTTATTATGTTTTATTTTGATTATTTTATTATTTCTTCTACGTTACTTTACCGAAAGAACCAGGAAGAATCACGAGGTAATGTGGTTCACGTGTGGCAAGCGCTTTGTGCGTGACGGGGCGCGACCTCGTAACGGTTTCGTTTGGCAACCGGAAATCGCAGTGGCGAGACTGGAGCCAGTATTATTTTCTAGATTTGACTTTCGTACTGCACGTTCATACTCTTAGGTTTTTTCGGTAAAGTCATAGGTAAAAAATAAAATTAATTAATAAAGTAATAATAAAATAAANTTAAATCAGACGTCATCNGGTGGGACGTCACCTAAAATTTACTGTTCAAGTGATTACTTTTATTAATTTAAATTTTTTTTACTACGTGTTACCGAAAAAACCAAGAGTATGCGTATTATAATAATTATTATACTTCGATAAAAAAATTAGTAGCCTCGATTTTTTTTTCTGTGGTGCTGCCTGGACTCATCTCACCACCACAACGGTAACCCCACTGCGAGTGGCCGCTGCGGGCCATCGCCACAGATTCTAGCTGGGTAACTGGCTACACAGGATTCTGCGCGTGAAAACATAATTGCATTGAAACGCGGAAAACGTTTGGAGAGCAATCATAATATTAGATGGCAACACCGTAGAGGTGGGAGTAACGAATACACAACACTGACCACATGGCACTTTAAAACAAGTATAACCCGTAAAAACAAAGTTTTTCACTATAAATCCTTTATATGCGTGGCGGCTAGAGTCCTCTCGTCCTCTGGCTTGAGATGGCTGCCACCTATGGGTCAGATGATTGCATGGCACCATTAAGCAATTGGTAATTAAATATAATATTTTTGTCCTAAAAAGCGTAAAATTTTGGAAAAAAATTTTCACGAACATTAATTGTCACGCACAACGAGTCTGTGGAAAATGTCAGCTGGATTGGATCACGGGAAGTGGGTTAAAAAACGACCGAAAGATTTGCACGGTCGTAAGCAAGCAAGCGAACTTAATATAAAGGATTTAAAAATCGCTCAAACTTTTCAATTGTCCTCCGATTAATTAAATTCTTTCATTATCGCGAGTATTTTTTTGGGGGATCCGACAAACGAGATCCGGCACACATGAGCGTGAGCATCGGTGAGGGCGAGCGGTGATGCTCATCCTTTACAGCCCTGCAGAGACAGTGGTGGAAATTCCACATTCCTCTGGCGGGGCCGATGTCTCTGGGGTCGTAACGTGGCGAGCCCATCATCAGGGGACCGCTTTGGCCAGAGGACAACAGCCGTTGCCTTGAGCCCACAAAGTGGTACTCATATTGATCGACCCGGAGGAGATGATTGGACCGTGTGTGTGGTGGGAGGGACTGGGGGTGGTAAATTGTGGGTACTCCCACCCGCTTGCAAGACGTCCCCCCCCACCCCCTGTATCGTCCGTTCGTATTGTTTGCCGACGCAACTCTCGCCCATCCGCCCCGACTGGACATCCGTGAGAGAGAGAAATAAACGAAGAGCTTCATAGCTCATCGGATTCTTCCAGGATAAACAAAGATTCCGATTGTCTAGCAGCGGAGGCCAGCGAGCGACACAAGTGAGACATTACTGGGCTCTGCCTCTTATCTGTAACCCTAGCACATTAATACACAGTATTATATATACACAGTATACACAGTATATATACACAGTATATACAGGGTGCTTCAAACATTTTTTTAAAACACTTATAGAGTGACTATCGTTTTTAATGGAAAAATAACGGATGATAATACACTGTAACATGATAACAAATGTAATGTTCATAGCTTCGAAAAGTCAAAGAGTCTCCACTTGTTCGCCACCATTGACAATGCGTGGCCTGGAATCTCCAGGTGGTGGTCTCCAGAGCCCAGGCAGGCGGCACATTTCTTGTGGCATTGTCGCAAGTTTCTCAGAAGTGTTTGCAGTTTTTTTAAGCGCCCTGTGTATATATACACAGCAGGTACGTGCGGTCAGGGGAGGCAGGGAGGCAGAGCCTCGCCTGTCATACTCCAATGAAAATAGTTGCGAAAAGTAAAAAGAATACTCGAATAAATTAATATGAAGATTTTTGCACTGATCTGTGTTATAAATGTCATTTCTGTACGATTCAATCATTTTTATAGTCAAAATCGCCAAATTCGCGAGCTCCGTGCAAATACGGGAAGAGACGAGAGTGAGGCAGCGACGGCTCAGCCTCCCTCTGATTGCGCAACCCCTCAGAAACTGGATGGAGTGCGGGCAATAAGCGCGTGCCTGTTACTATCTCAGTATGTGACCAATGTAATTTTGTAGACCCTTCATTTCATGTCCTCGCCTTCCATACTCCAGGTAACTTATTTCACGTATGTGTATAAAGATATTAGGCTCGCTGGTCTCGTCATGAAACTGCAATAAAAAGCACCAGAGGAGGCAGCTATCACATCTGCCTCACTGAGGGGACGTGTCTAACACGCCCCCTCCGTGAGGTCACGCCCCCCTCCGTGAGGACACGCCCCCTCAGTGTGTGAATCTGGCTCTGACACAAGCCAGTGCCTCCCCAGCCATTGACCTCACCGCACACGTCACTGATACACAGTGTATGTGTACATATATATAAATTCCGGTTTGAAGCGAATGCCGGGCGGTGGATGGATTGGGGAGGCCCTACCAGCTTGTTTTCCCCTCCCGAAGCAGTTCTTGTTTGCCTTAAGGAGAAACATTAACCGGGGTGTTGCGTTTTTTGGTTTTTACCAGTGGGTGCACGGCGAGCCCGAGCGTCGCACAATCACCGATTTGTTTTGTTGCCGAACAGAACCATGGCACACCCATGTCAAGTCGCTTCGGTTTGGTTCGGTTCATTTGGGCGCCACGGTGGCTAGGAGACGTTAACTACCTCGCCTGGTGTGCAAGAGGCCGTGGGTTCGATCCAGACCCGACGCCTGCTGTGTGTTTGAAGTTTCGTCTCTCTCTCCCCGTGGTCGCGTGGACTTTTCCTCCGGGTCCTCCGGCTTTTCCCTCAACATTTAGAAACGTGCGTTTAGAGCATTCGGCCGCTATAAATGTTCACGTGATAAGCCACTTCCTTGAGCTATCATTTGTGATGGCGAGGTCGCTTCTGAAAAATAGCTAAATAGCTCAGTGGAGCCTTACCTGCTACAAATAATTTTTGTTTTTTATTTTGGTAAATTTGAGTAACGAATCCCCCATTTTCGATGGTTACCTGGTTACACAATAGATCGGTGTAATCAGAAGAGGTTTTACCCTTTCTGGCAATAAAACAGCTGCTAAGATGTTCAAACATTGGAAGAAGGTGTCAAGTCTGCATTAACAACACGTAATTGTGGCAAAACATGCAAACATAATAATATATGCCATTGTCTCTGATAATATATGCTGATTGGCCTACACCAGAAACAGCCTTCTTTATGGCCTTGCCTGAAGTGTCAGACCAGAGAATACCAAAAGGCCAACAGCACAAAGACGATGCAAGTATCTGAGCATTTACAGCTTGGGGTCACGCGGTTATAGGTAAAACCTATTCTAATTGTTCATTATTTTTCATACTCCAAAAATGCCCCATAGATACGGTGTAACCAGGTTAGCGCACCTCCGATTAGCGCAGTTGGCCACGTACGGCATGAAAGAGGTTCAACATACTTATGTACAAACCCGGTTAACTACAACAACAAAAAACCCAAAACCGTGATTTCAACCAATCCAACAACAACTGCGCGAATGGCAAAGTACGTCCTTCGTCAACACGATGCCACTGGCACAGAGAGCGCAATGCGGCTGAGAGAGAACGCATCTCATTTTTTTTACAACGGCTAACGCGAAAATTTCGGCGCAGATTGGATCGGCCGCACTCATCGGCTCCGCCGTGCTGACAATCCCTAACCGAGGCGAAAACCGATACCGGCACGACGCTGCTCTAGGGGGCACGGTAATGCCGCAAATAACCGGCCAGCCAGTCGATCAGCCAGCCAGCCGTCAGTCGGCCAGTCAGCGAGCCATTCAGTCAGGTCGGTCAGCCAGTCAGGTCAGCCGGCCTGTCAGTCGGCCGGTCGGTCAGTCGTCCGTAATCCCAGCTGAGACTTGACCCAAGGAGTTTGTTGACTCTGCGGTTGGCTGTGGAATCCCACTGAGGGCTTTGTGGACATTTCGCTGGTCACGTAATTCCGACCCAGTGCCCCCCCCACCCCCTTGCCTTCGATAATCGGGCCACCACCGGGTTCATAGTACTGCGCCACCACTCTCCTGAAAATAATTCAGTTGTGGAATTTGTATGCCTCGTCTCAGTGATGTGTAAAAAAAATAACAAAAACACAATTAGGTTAATTATCTTATAGGAGCAGTACACTAGCGGACTTGCAAGCGAGAGGTCGCCGGTTGGATGCCATCTCCCGCTGTGACTACACAAACAACAAAACGTTAAATCCCATTCAATTGAAATGTTCTCACTTAATTTGGTTAAAAAGTTCAATGTCTGAGACTGCGAAAAACAAATGTTAGTTCGATGGAGATGGGAAAGAATACGATAAAAGTTGATGCGCGGTGTGAATAAAGAGCCTCCACTGAGGCGACTCAGAACTAGTTCTGTGACATCAACTTCCAGGGCTGTTCTCTGACACAGGATGCTGCACTGCTACCCAAGAGATCAGAATAAAAAATTAACCCGTAAAAACAAAGTTTTTCACTCTAAATCCTTTATATGCGTGGCGGCTAGAGTCATCTCGTCTCTGGCTTGAGATGGCTGCCACCTATGGGTCAGATGATTGTCTGCCAGCATTAAGCAATTGGTAATTAAATATTTTTAAATTCCCTAAACAGTGAAAATTAATTGTCACACACAACGAGTCTGTGTGGAAAATGTCAGCTCGATTGGATCACGGGAAGTGGGTTAAAAAACGACCGAAAGATTTGCACGGTCGTAAGCAAGCAAGCACGCAAGCACGCAAGCACGCAAGCGNACTTAATATAAAGGATTTAAAAATATATCCCGTCTCGTGCCCTACCAATTGCACAAATTACGTAACATCACCAGCACTGACAAAGGTAAAGCTCCCCACATAGCCTTAACGACTGCTGGAGCAAGTGCTGTTCAGCGAGCACAAATGAAGGCCAGCAGGGCACACAAGAAGGTAGGGGGCAGCCAGCACCGTTCCCGGCCGCCTTTGTCTCCCCAGTGCTGATATTTAAAACGCTGGGTACTCATTTGAGGCCGAGTCAACCTTAGGGGAGGACCCATGACTAACTGGTTCAGATATTCATAACCGATGTTGGCCATGACCAGGAATAGAACTCGGGTCACCGGGTGTGTACGGCCGGCAAACCGTGTCGCCGCTCCCACACTCGCACACTGAACAGCCGTACTTCACCACGCTGGTCAGTGCGGCTTGTCCAAGGGGGAGTCACCCAGGACGGTTCGGACGGTCGCACGCCACCCCGACGTTAGCCGTGGCCTGGAATCGAACTCGGATGACAATTTTTTTATTGCACCGCTGCGGTGGCGAAAATGTCACGATTATGTCAATACGGGGGCTTACCACAAAGGTGCCTCGCTTTAAGCAAATGTTATTCTTTCACAGAGGTTCAATAAAATCTTTACACGGTGAAAAATACCGAGGTGTTTTTTTCCTTCACCCTTTAAAATCACAACGGGGCCAACAAAGAACACTTGTGCCCTTCTCATCTGACAGTGCGTCAAAAGACAAAGATCCCCCGCATAGCCTTAACAGAATGTTTGGGCAAGTGCTGTTTACGAGTAGCACCTGTGAAGGCCGGCACGGCGCACGAGTGGGTGGGTGGCCAGCACCACGCCGGCCGCCTTTGTCTCCCGGTGGCGATGTTTACTACGCACCGTGCCACTCATTTGAGGCCGAGTCGACCTACGGGAGGCCCAGGACCGGTTCATTACCTGCAGATGTCCGACCTTGGTTACAACTCGGGTCAGTTTAACACGCGCAGTACTATTAGGCTTTTGCGACCAATATTATCCATAATAAATGTTTTTTTGGGTTAGAGCGCGTGGATATAAATGTGCAGTTAAACCCGCCACCACGCGACACAGCCGATCAGTAACGCTCGTCACGTAAAGAAACGTGCAAATTAGTTACTAGTTCAGCACACGCCGGTTTGTGTGTTGGAGACTAAACCCACGACAACTTGACAATCCCGAGTATCACGATTACGACGAACCTCGTCAGGCACGGCCAGAGTTGTGGAGAAACCTTCCCCTGACGAACGTCCCCGCTACCCGCTCGCTCCGAAAGCGCAGCGGGAGGCGTTTGACCTTCAAAAAGCAGAGCTTGCGCTCCCGGACAGGTTTTTGGGCCCGGCAAGTTTTGCCCGAGCTGCTGTTGAAACGTTTTTGGACGTCCGCACGTCCAACGTCGCGCCGTGTTCGTCGGCTATCGGAACCCCAATGACAACAACAACCGTGTGACAACAACAACAACGCCGCCAAGGAGGAGAGGAGAGGGAAGGTGTGGGGGATATCTCCTTCACAAATTGGAACGATGGGGGGGGGGGGGGGGGGGGGGAGGCCAACCACCCGTCGCCCCCTCCACCCCACCGACGCTTTGCGACTCAATCCGATGTCAACGGGGAAATGCACACGCGGACTGTTAAACCGCTAAACGAACGTCGCGTGTGCGCGCTCGCGGACGGGCCTGCTGCGTGGGCGTGTGGGCGCTACCGCCACAGTCGGCGTTTAACAAGAGCGGTGGCCTTGACGCAAGCCCTGACTGACGACGGCACGCGCGCCCGTTAGGCGCCCATCGCCGCCACAGCGGCTCGTACACTCCGTTACGCCACCTTTCGCTTTGCCGTTGGAACAAAAGAAAAAAGAAAAAAGCAACGTGGGGGGGGGGGGGGGCCTACGATGGTTTGGTTAGTGCTTCGAGTCTTTCCACGGTAGCCGAGCGAGGAGTCAGCTCGTTCCGCCAGAGTACGCGTGGTCGCACTGGGGCACCTGTGACACGTGCCCAACGGGTCGCACTCACCACCGCATTCACATTTGGGTGGTTGGCTCCCCATCGTTCAATTTATGAAGGAGATATCCCCACACTTGCTCCTCCTCCTTCGCGGCATTGTTGTCGTTGTTGTCGTCAGGATGCGGTTGTTGTCATCATCGTCGGGGAACGGTTGTTGTCATTGTCTTCGGGAACTCGGTTGTTGTTGTCTTCATTGTCGTCGGGGAACGGTTGTTGTCATTGTCTTCGGGAACTCGGTTGTTGTTGTCTTCATTGTCGTCGGGGAACGGTTGTTGTTGTCGTCGTCGGGACGCGGTTGTTGGGAGCGGCCCCCACTGGCGTCGTCGGGGCAGCAGAGACCAACGACGGCCGTTCCTTCGCCGGCTCCTCGGTACAGGGCTCTGGTTTTGGCACGCCGCCGTTTCCTCTCCGCCCCCCCCCCCACTAACACTCGCGTGACCTGGTGGCATGGGGGGGGGGTGCATTTTGTCTGATAAAACTAACCAACTTGATTCTACCAGGTAAGGCCCACTGAGCGATGCGAGCTCTTCGTCAGAAGTGATCCGGCCATCACGAAACGATAGCTCAACCAAGGTGGCTCATCGTGATCGTGCGGAAACGTATTGCAGCCAAATGCACCGAACGCGTGGCCTTGTCGATTCTAAACGTGGAGTGAAAAACCGGAGGACCCGGAGAAAAAGCCACGCGACCACGGGGAGAGAGAGAGAGAGGAACACGCAAACTCCATCTATACAGCACGCATCGGGGTCGGGATCAAACCCACGACCTCCTGTATGCCTGGTGACGGAGTTAACATCTCGAATTCACAAAGCGGGCTTCTTGGTTTCAGACGGCAGGGTTGTTGGTGGGGATTTGAGGTTTGATATGAAGAGGGCAACGATGCTCCTCATCCTACTCACCGCCAACAACTACGACGATGACTCTGCATCTCTCTGAGCTGGCTTTGACCGTCAGGGTATCATCAGCAGAATTGGGGGGGGGGGGTTGGGAAATACTTGCTGTGGTTGCGAACTATGCCGAGCCATCGTTTGTAAAAAGAAAGCACAACAACAATGTTGTCCACTCATAGCTGAGGAATCACAGGTATGAGCGAAACAACGACGAGGGACATGTCAACATGTTTTTTAAAAATTCCCCTTTCATGAAAATTACGCTGTTGTGTGTGGCTTTTTAAGGGGCTTCTGCCGTTTCATCACATGTTGCGTACGATGAAACGACGTCTCCCGAACCTGATCAGGGGGCGAACGTCGCCTCTCTGTCGCGGCTCTGGTCATCTGGAATTCACTGCCCCCATAGACTAAATGCCCGCAGACTCGCACAGACCCGCAGACTCACACAGAGACCTATAGACTCACACAGAGACCCTCAGACTCGCACAGAGACCTATAGACTCACACAGAGACCCACAAACTCACACAGAGACCCACAGACTCGCACAGAGACCATGTCACAGCTCCAGTTGTCTGGAATTAATTGCCTGCTGCTCCTCTCTCACCGTTTGCTGTTGCAGACATACTTCAGAACTGCTTTTTGAGTATAGTTTTGTCGTCCTTCCCCCCACACCTCGAATTAGCAGGATTTGCAACATACAGTGCAAAAGAAGCTCTACATATATACATGCAGAGGCTCGCAGTTCGAATCCAGCCGGCCGCCCCGGTTAATACCGCGGCGAGTCATGGCCGTTAGTCGTTACTGCACGCCATCGGCTTCACGGTGGATGGTGAGGATCGCGAGGCACAGGCCCGGCCCGTGAGCAAATGAGCGTGTTAGCGAGAGAGCGCAAGTGTGTGTGAGCGAGCGAGCAAGCAAGCTAGCACGTGAGCGAGTTAACGACAGCGTGACTGCGTGAGTGTGCGAGCCTGTGAGTGAGCAAGTGAGTGGGAGCGAGTGAGTGAGTGAGAGCGTGAGCAGGTAGCGAGCGCGTTAGAGGTGAGCAAGTGAGTGAGTGAGCGAGCGAGTTAGCACTTGCGCGAGCGGGTGAGCAAGTGAGCGAGTGAGTGACCGAGCGGAGCGCGAGCGACCGAGTGGCGTGAATCGCGGCCGTACCTCTCCGGCTGGTAGACGTCGACGGAGCCGTTCACCTGGGCGAGCAACTCCCACAGCAGCTGGAGGTTCGAGTTCACGAAGCTCAGCTCCAGAAACACGGACTCGCGCACCTTCGTGTTGTTGGTCGCCCTGCCGCACACGGGGGACACGGAGAGATATCGATTGTCCGCTCGGGAGGGCCCACGATTCCAGAAGAGGTTTTTTTTTGTTTTGTTTTTGTTTCCGTGACAAACCTTACTCATTGGCCGTGCCGGGTGGTGGCGGGTTTAACGACAAATTTATATCTACGCGATCTAACCGCGAAAAAAAACCTCTTGTGGATCATATTTGGTCGCGGAAGCCTCCTCCGTGTTAACCTAACGATTCCTGCACGTGCATTTCGGACACGTTGGACACGTGGGCAATTGTTACATTTTTTGTTATTGTTACAATGGCAACAACAGCATCACCCGTGGCCACACCACGGGAAGGAGAGTAGAGTCAGGGATGGAATAATGAATGGACAAAGAGAAAGAAACGAGAGAGAGGGAGGCCAGGATGGAAGATCCCTAAGGCCAGTGGGCAGAGGTCGCAACTGGGTACCCGATACCCGTACCCTACCCGATACCCGGCTACCCTTACCCGGCTGGGTACGGGTAGCCGTTTGCGACCCTGGTGCGGCCGGGTACGGGTACGGGTAGGCCGTGAGTCACTGGTGAGTAGCCGTTTGTCACTCATTTCGGGTAGGGTATGGGTAGGGAACGGCTACCCGTACCCGGCCGGGTACGGGTACCCATTTGCGACCCTGGTGCGGCCGGGTACGGGTACGGTTAAGGAATCAAAACCCGTTTGCGACCTCTGCCAGTGGGTTCTTAACCTTTACTGCAACCTTGCACCCTTTTGGTTCTCAATCGTGTAAAAAAAAATGATCACGTTAATAAACACACTTAGGGTTTGATGAAGCAAAAGTAGTTGTACTTATGTGCCCGTGCTTAATTCGTGTTTCGACGTTTACCTTCAAACAAATCTGGCCACGTCTCGCACGCCCATGGGTGCGTGCACCCAGGTTCACAGCTGCTGCCCAAGACGGGCTAAGAGGAGGGCACGGCTCAAGATGGGCAGCGCGGAGCGAGGAGCAGCAGGAAAGGGGAGAAGGAAGGAGAGAAGGAATGACTGGGCCAAGATGTTGGTGGGGGAGGGGGATGATAAGAGGGCGGTGATGATGAGATTAGGAGTCTGTTTTCCCAGGCGAGAGGGGAAGGGCTCACAATGGGAGTGGCCGCATAAAAGTAAAAAATTTTGATGGGAGGCTTGAGTCGATTTAGATGGAGAGACCATTACGCTCAACTACCCCGGAAAGTCCTGGGTGGCGAGCAAATATCTGAACGGTCCCGAGCACCTGCCTCCCCATCCCCATACTGCACCGCGCTGGTCAGTGCAATTAGTGAAGGAGTGGGCTCAGAAACCGGCTCGCGTACAATTCGCCGACGACGTCAGCCGCAGTTGGGAATTGAACCCGAGGTCACGGCAGAAGAATTCGCCGCCACTGCCCGGCGACGTTGGCTATGCGCGCCTACCATCATCAGTGACAGTAGCAGCAGCAGCAGCATCGTCATCATCACCACCACCAGCAGCAGCAACTATCACGTTTGTTGAGTGTCCGAGACAGTTGGCCAGGGTTCGGCGAGGGACACCGCACCCATCACTTTTGACCTGGCAATCCGGAGAGCACCGGCGATGGATGCCCTGCGACTCGTTGCGCTCACGCGCCATGGCGCAGGTTAAAAACCACTCGCCGCGCCGTCTACGCAGAGAACGGGCGGCGGCGGCGGGAGGCACGTGAGAGATATTACTAAAACTAGAAACTATTTTTCGAATTAAAGCTTTCGTGACTGCAGGGATTCATCTTCTTGGTTCTTTCGGTAAAGTCACGTAGAATGAAAATAATAAAAAAAAACATAATAAATAATTCTCACGACGTTTCGGCCACAACGCAAGCAGCCGTCCTCAGGTGAAGAACAGGTCTGTCGAGAAGGTCTGTCGAGAAGACAGAGTCATTCAGACTCTGTCTTCTCGACAGACCTGTTCTACACCTGAGGACGGCTGCTTGCGTTGTGGCCGAAACGTCGTGAGAATTATTTTATTATGTTTTATTTTTATTATTTCCATTCTATATAAACTATTTGTTTTATTACACCAGGTAAGGCCCGCCGAGCTGCGTAGCTCTTTTGACAGAAGCGACCCGGCCACAAATGACAGCTCAACGAAGTGGCTCATCATCATCATCACGTGGACATTTAAAGTAGCATCCTAGTACTCAGAACGTGGATGTCGATTCGAAAACGTGGAGGGTAAAACCGGAAGGAGAGAGAGAGAGAAAGAGCACGCGCGCTCCAAATATACAGCCAGCAGGGGTCAGGGTTGGGATCGAAACCACGACCTCCTGCATACCAGGTGAGGGAGTTAACATCTCGTCACCGTGGCTCCCTGAAAACAACGCCTGCTCAGCGGCAATAACCGATACCTATCCCGATCACACCGTCACTTGGCAGCGTGCCAAGAGGCACGGGTGGGGTCATGGGGGGGGGGNTCCGGCACGGGGGAGCCACACCTAGCAGCAAGAAATAAGAATCGCCGTCCGACCAAGTTCACTGTCCTGCTGTTGGCAGGGAGACGGAACATCGGACAACGGACACGCCGAGGGTCGCACAGTACGGCTCCGCAGGAGGATTGGGAGGGGGGTGGTGGTTATCCGTCGGTTGGCAGATACGAGCAACCTACTTGCTGGACAGCCTTCTCGAAAACGTCTCAAATTTCCCCGCAGGTTGACGATGTCTTCGCGCGCTCGGTGGCTCCATCTGTGCACGATCCGCCAACCCCGTTGCTTTGCTTGGCAAAATAAAACCGGGAAGTTATCGGGTGGTGGGGGGGGGGGCTTCGTGTTTTTTTTTAAAGCAGCTGAATCGGCCGCCAGCATCGAATGCTCAGAAAATATAAAATTGTGACATCGCTGAGATGGCGATGACAAGAGGAGGACTTCATTCAGCAGCGGATGGACCATGGCTTGCAATGGCCACAACGATGATCACACGATAGTATCGAAAACGATGACGAGGAGGACCGTGATGTTGAGGAGCATGATGATTATGATGATATTGATGAAGAAAATGATCACAGTATTGAAAATGTGATAATGATGACTGATCTTGATAATGATGATATTGATCATGACGATGACACCGATGGATTTGTCTGGCCAGCAAGCCGTCTCGCTCACAAAAGACAAAAATCCCCGTATAGCCTTGACAGGCTGTTTGGGGCAAGTGCTGTTAGCAAGTGGCACTTCTGAAGGGCGGCACGGCACAAAAGGGGTCTGTGGCCAGCACCACGCCCGGCCGCCTTTGTCTCTCCCGAGTGGCGATGTTTACCACGCACCGAACCGGGTACTCTTTTGCGGCCGATTCAAACCTTACAGAGGGCCCAGGAACGGGTTCAAATAATCGCCACCGGTGTTGGCCGTGAGCGGGAATCGAACTCGGGCCGCCGGGTCAGTAGCTCAGCGTGCCAGCCCTACCCGCTACACTACCGCTCGCACAAACACACACCGAGAAGCTGTACCGCCTGGCACCACTGTGCGACACCTCAATGGCCCTTGATGACCACCAGAGCCGAAACTCCGAAGGCCCGGGGGCCGATGGGCAGGCGATGTACAAAGCCCCCCCCCCCCGCTCCCTTCCCGACACGGCAAATAAGGTGGCTCGGCAACAGCAAAAGTTACTGAGCAGGCGAGGCAGCCCGGGATCGATTCCGGCCGTGGCCAGCTAAGGTGCGTCTGAGCAGCCCCGATGCCCCCACCCCACCCTGTCCCCACTCCTGCACCAACCCGCAATAACCAGCGTGGTGAAGTATGGCCATCAAAGGGACCCCAATGAGGTTCGACTTCCGAGTGGTTCACTTTAAATCGACTTGTAGTGGCGTGCAAAAATTTAANGATTCGCTAAGNTAGCAGAGGGCGTGGAGGGAGTGGTGTGAGATGAGGGGAGAGGTAGGAGAGTGCGTGGAGGGGAGTAGAGTGAGATGAGGGGAGAGGTAGGAGAGTGCGTGGAGGGAGTAGAGTGAGATGAGAGGGNAGAGGTAGGAGAGTGTGGAGGGAGTGGAGTGAGATAGAGGGAGAGGTAGAGAGTGCGTGGAGGGAGTGGAGTGAGATGACAGGGGAGAGGTAGGAGAGTGCGTGAGGGGAGTAGAGTGAGATGAGAGGGGAGAGGTAGGAGAGTGCGTGGAGGGGAGTGGAGTGAGATGAGAGGGAGAGGTAGGAGAGTGCGTGACGGGAGTGGAGTGAGATAGAGGGACCGGTTAGACAATCGTCACCCGGTGTTGGCCAGCGAGCGGGAATCTAACTGGGCTGCCCGGGTTCCGTAGCGCAGCGTGCTAACCGATGCACCACCGCTCCCTCCCACACACACACGCACACATTCACACGCACGCGCGTACGTGACCAACCGGCATTGTCTCGCTCGCTTGCAGTGGAAGCCGTAAACAATCCGGCTGGATCTTACGGAACCCGTTTGACGAGGCCCTCTTGCTCAACTGGGAGCTCGCAGCAGAACGCAGGAACCCAACAGCCTCACTGGCTGCCGACTCTCGCCGTGATTGAGCAACGGCAAGGGGCGAGCAGGCCCAGGTGAAGATAGCACAACAGCAGGGCCGATTACGGCTAAAAGGCAGATTTTTTTTCTTAGATTGAATGTATCGATTCATGCCACTTCTCTGTGCGTGAAAAATACCTCCGCGAGTCTCAAGACTCGTTCCCAAGGAGGGCTTTCTCCTGTGCCAAGTTTTCGCAGTCGACGCGGAAATTATTCTCTGCTGCTCTTTGGTTCTTTCGGTAAAGTCACGTAGTTAGAAATAAAAGAAATCACGACGTTTGATTGCAACACAAGCGATCGAAACGTGCGATTTATTTTATTTCTATCTACTTGAGTTTACCGAAAGAACCAAAGATATGGATTCCTGCAGTCACGAAAGCTTCAAATCAAGATATTCTCTGCTGCGTCCGATGCTTAGGATGCCTGCGATCCCTTAGAGTAATTTTACCGGTGTAATTTTTTTGAAAATTTCGGCGAAATGTCTTTGTACTGATCGCCTTTCGGCGTTCTCTGGTGGTAAGACAAGGCCATAAAAAGGCCATCTCTGGTGTACGCCAATCAGTTTCAAAGACAATGCGCGTATTATTATCAGAGCATGTTTGTGTTTGCATGTTCACCAAAAGCACGTGTGGTTAACGCAGACATGATTCCTCGCAAACGTTACACCTGTTTGATGTTTGAACATCTTAGGGCCTCTTGGTTTATTGCCAGAAAGGGTGAAATCCATTATTATTTTTCATACTTTTATACTGGCAACAACATCAAAAGAAATGTCACGTGAAATTTAAATGTGTCGTCAAACCCGTCTCAAATCTCGACACGTCAACAAAAAGTGGTAGAGTAAAGCTGCCACATCGCTGATCAAAGTTCAAAGTTTATTTATTAGGTATAGCCCTGTGAGCCATTCGGCTCTTGAATCGGTGCAACCGCAACAAAAAAGAAAAACAAAAACATGAACAAGAAAACATCTTTAAGTGACTAAGTGCAAACAGAAAATCCAAGAAAAGACAGCAAAATATTGCAGAAAAATCACCGTACACCAACCCTGTGCAAATATCCCAGTGGGATGCAAGTCAAACAACAACAACCACAAGACAACTTAGATTAAGGCCATCAGTCTAACTCTGTACAACAAACATGGCCAAACCAAAAAACTTTCGAAAATCACCAAAATAAAGCCATAAAAGCAATGAAACAGTGTCATAGGACTGTGACCAATTTTCACAATAAACGACGTCAACAACATGTATTACCAAACTCTGCAGCCATAGTGGCTGCATAGTCACAACAGCAGGAGCCTGATGAAGCTGTTGTCGTTGTGATCACCAGCGAAACGCCATTAACTCAAATTGTAAATTGCGGTTCAGTCTTCCAACACACAACGGTGTGCTGTCGTAGTAACTAATTGTTTTCTTTACGTGACAAACCTGACTAATTGTCTGTGGTTGGGTGGTGGAGGGTTAAACGACACATTTATATCCACGCCATCTAACCCAAGAAAACCCTTTATCATGGCAATGCTTCTTGTTTAGTTAGATTGATGCCGGTTGTAATGACCAGCGAAACTTCGATTTAAAGCTTTCGTGACTGCAGGGATTCATCTTCTTGGTTCTTTCGGTAATCCTGCATAATATGACTTTGAAACCCCCGCCCACCTCCTACGCATTTCCCATAAATATGCTAAATTCCTCTTGATATGCAAATTATTTTGTCAAGGCGCTCTTCTTCCCCCCAACCCAGCTTAAATATACGCTCCAAGCTTGGTGGTGTTTCATTCTTCACCGAGGACGGCTGCTTGCGTTGCGGCCGAAACGTCGTGAGAATTATTTTATTATGTTTTATTTTTATTGTTTCATTACTTCCCTTCTACGTGACTTTACCGAAAGAACCAAGAAGATGAAGACCAGCGAAACGTCCGTAACTCAACTGTTGAATGTGTGCGCGGATCGCTCTCCGGCAACAACAACAACATTGCCCGTGGTGCTGGAGTAGCACCACACAACCTCTGGAACAACCCTCCGCCGAGGCAGCGACGCGACATCGACCCACCACCGCTTTCACGCCACAGCTCAAGACGCGCCTTCTTAGACGCTCGCATACAACAACTATCCCGCACCTCCGATGACCACGGTGGGGTTACGTGCCGCGCGAAACAAGTTCAATGTATATGCAAGCATGCAACTCACTGCCACAACTTGCGTTTGATTTTTTTTTTAACCGCGTAGAATTGTTTATTTTTATGCCTGTGGTGTTATTGATGTGACGATGGCGCTTTTTGGGTGGGCGGGTTTGTGCCAGGAAGGCGCCACATGCGTCAAGCAAAAAAATCGACCCGACTCATAAATTGGCCACGTTTGTCACCGCGTGACAACTTCACCCATCGGCTGCGCCGGGTGGTGGAGGGGCGTACGACACAGCCAAAAAAAAANCAAGAAAAAAACCTCCACAATTTTCTAAAATCAGGCCACACTCTCCTCGCTCGGACACTGGAGCCGTCTCGACACGGAACGGTCTCCCAGACACCCCAACTGCACCGCCACCCTAAGCCCATTTAAGATCCCCACGCTCGCACAAAGACGTGCAGCTGTCAAGAGCTTTCGAGTCGCCACTCCTCGCGAGCCGGCGGCGGGCCCATTTCAGCGCATTCGCTCTCCAAATGTGTGACACAGAGTCATTCGAGCACGTGGTACTGCACGCGTGTCCTTACTTGTCTGGTATGTGCGGGTTTCGATCGATACCCTGGGTACCGCCGCAAGGAGTGATAATCCACGTGAAAAAGATAGTAATCTATTTTTTTATTAAATTATCCAGCACGCGCTTATATGCCCGTGGCAACTCCGAGTGACGCACTGCCACCCACCCACGTCCGTCCGTCACATTCTTAACTAAAACTAAACTTGTATTTTACCAGGCAAGGCCCACCAAGCTGTGTAACTTTTCTTCAGAAGCGAGCTGGCTATCACAAATGACAGCTCAACGAAGCGGCTTTCCATCGTGCGGAAATTTATAGCAGCCAAAAAAAATACTCTAAATGCACGTCGATTCTAAATGTGGAAGGGAACAAGTATAACCCGTAAAAACAAAGTTTTTCACTATAAATCCTTTATATGCGTGGCGGCTAGAGTCCTCTCGTCCTCTGGCTTGAGATGGCTGTCACCTATGGGTCAGATGATTGCATTGCACCATTAAGCAATTGGTAATTAAATATAATAATTTTTGTCCTAAAAAGTGTAAAATTTTGGAAAAAAATTTTCACGAACATTAATTGTCACGCACAACGAGTCTGTGTGGAAAATGTCAGCTCGATTGGATCACGGGAAGTGGGTTAAAAACGACCGAAAGATTTGCACGGTCGTAAGCAAACAAGCAAGCGAACTTAATATAAAGGATTTAAAAAGCGGGAGGATCCGGAGAAAAATCCACGCGACCACGGGCAGAGTGAACATGCTAAACTAAAACATTTAATTTTACTAAGTTAGACTCACTGACCTGTGTAACAGTTTTTCATAAGCGACCTGGCCACAAATGAAAGCTCAGTAATGCGGCTTATCACATGGGAATTTAGAGCAGCCAAACACTTTAAACACGTGACGCTGATTCTAAATGTGCAGGGGGGAAACCCGAGGACCCAGAGAAAAATCCACGCGACCACGGGGAGAACACGCAAACTCCAATAAAGAGTCAGGGTCGGGATGGAACCCACGACCGCCTTATCGCAGGCGAGGTAGTTAACATCTTGCCACCGTGTCGTATTCAGCGAAGCGGCGAGAATGTGATGTAGGCAACGTGGGGACCAAAATCCCACGAAACTGAAACGTCAACAGCGCAACACGTTCCGTGTCAATAAACGCTGCGCGTCTGTGCGCGCGTGGCGGCCTCAACAACAAACAAAATAGGTGACTTTTCGAGCCATGAGCCTTCTTCAGCGCACATGGGTGCATAACCCACGTGAAAAAAGGGTAATTGCCCAAAACGTCCGATTAAATATTTATTTTACCCTCATTTCATATTTACGTGTACTTTGGCACAATTGCCCGAAACGTTGCCTTATTAGGGTTTAAAAAAAAATTAAGACCACAACGCACGCGGGCCGTTGATATTGACATGGAACGCTCAAAAGTTTTTTTTTATTTTGTTGCTCGTGCTTTGTGCGCCACTGCCAACGCCGCATCGCCAGATCATTTGACATTGGTGGTGGCTGGGCAGGGTGGCTGGGCAGGGTGGGTGGACTGCTCATTCGGCAGGGGATTCCCCCCCCCATCTCATCCTCTGGGCAAGGGCCGTGCGGACCAACAACCACCCACGCCGACGCTGCTCGGAGGCCACTGCTTACCACCGTCTGGTCGATGTGGACTCCTGCACGCACAATCCACCCTCGCCCCTCCCTCGGTGCCGGATTATCCTAGTAGCACAAGTAGCTACATATGTAGCTACGGGTTCTGCACTTTCAAGGGCCCGCGCTAAATGCTTTCAAGCTCTCAATTCCCATTCAGTGATTCTGCACTTGCTCTATTACTATAGTACTATACTGCCTTCAGCTTTTACAAACAACTGGGTGTTTAAGGTTAGCGATTTGTCGCATTATCTGGCTGTATAGCAAAATGAAACCATACAATGACTTCACTATGGAAGTAAAAAATTGTGGTTTAATATTTACGTGTTTTTTTTATTTAGGGCCCCTTTATAAACATACGTTACAGGCCCCGCACTAGCTTAATCCGGCACTGCCCTCCCTCGCGCACGCGGAACTCTGGACGCTAGAGACAAAGAGCCCTCCGGCGTCTTCCACCGTTTGTGTGCGTTCCCAAGCCTTGCTCGAAATCTCTGCTCGTCTCATAACCCCCCACCTCCTCCATCCCCTCCTCCTCCACCCCCTCCAGCCATTCTCCTCCCCCTAATTACTCTCCCGGTCTCAACCACCACATCTTGCACGCAAAATAGTATGCAAACTAGGCCTCCGAAAGACGAGCGCTTAATGGTCACCCCCTCGTAGGAGGGTTGGGGAGGGGGTGACGAGGCACAATGCCGCCACGCAATGTGTTTATTGTGCCGTAGGAATACGTAGAGGTCACGCGGCAGCGACCGGCTTAACCCACGACGCCCGATAATTAGAACCAGCGCGCCCGAAACTGATGTGCGGCACAGTAGGAAACTCTTAATTCGAGGGTTCTTCATTTGCGAAAATCGATTATTCGTGATTCGTACGCCGGTAAAAGTTGCACGCCTTTTTTCCCCCCTCGAACTATATCGCGACTTGGCAATGCGGCATCACGGCGGGAGGGGTGCTTGTGCAGTGTTGGATTGTGGGATCCGCGTGTGCGCGCCGAAGCTATTGTGCATCACGGACGTTGGTTGTAACGTCAGCCCAACGTCAGCTGAACGTGGGCCCAACATTCCAACGTCAGCCGAATGTGGGCCCAACATTCCAACGTCGGCCCAACGTCGGCCGAGCGTGGGGCCCAACATTCCAACGTCAATCGAATGTGGGCCCAACATTCCAGCGTCAGCCGAACATGGGCACAACATCCGACGTTTACCAGGGAAGGCCACAGCTCGCACGAGGTAGGGCCGAGTGCGGGTCCCCACCGCTTCGCTCGCTCACCTGTAGAGGTTCTGCGCGCCCTCGCGAAGCCGCGCCTCCGAATTATTTGATCGTTGAGCTTCCTCCGCTCCGTCTGCAGCTTGCCACGGCGTGTCATGTAGAACGGATCGCAGCCCTGCAACCACCACACACCGGACAACACGGGGCAGAAAGGTGAACGGAGAAAACGGTCGTGAGTGGAGCAATCGCTGCGAGAGATCGCAAGCCACGTCCCAGGACAGGTGATGTGGCGGTGGTCAGAAGGGGGTCAAAGCTCAAATGTGGGTCAGAGGTCGAATCAGGTCTTGAATCTTCATCGATATCTTCTCTCGTTGGCGAGATGTTAGCTCCCTCGCCTGGAATACAAAAGGTTGTGGGTTCAAGCCCAATGCCTGTATATTTGGAGTTTGCATGTTCACTCTCCCCGTGGCCACGTGGATTTATCTCCAGGTCTTCCAGTTTTTTTTCCCTCCACATTTATAACACTGTTTAACAAAAAAAATGTGTTCCTGGGTAGTAAGTGTTATTTCCTAATTGCTTATGCCTCACAAGTACAGAAAATGGCTATTATTTCCCACAAACTTTGCTTTTGTGACCAGGACAGTGATATTAAATTCAATGAGAAAACGTGTGCATTTGTGTCTTTCGTTCACATAAAGCTGGTCACAAAAGCAAAGTTTGTGAGGATAACAGCCATTTTCTATACTTTTGAGGCATAAGCAATTAACACTTAGTACCCAGAACAGAAATCGTGTTACATAGTGATCAACGTGCGTTTCGTGTATTTGGCTGCTTTAAATTTCCACGTAAGCCACTACTTTGTTGAGCTATCATTTGTGGCTGGGTCACTTCTGAAAAGAGCTATATAGCTTAGTGGGCCTTACCAAGTAAAATAAAAAGTTTAGCTAGTTTAGATTGATCATTATTATCCATTCATACTTCAAAATCGGTGAAATGACCATCATTCACCATAATTAGCAATACAGTAAAACCTTGGATTGCGAGCATAATTCGTTCCGGAAACGTGTTGTCATCCAAAGCACTCGTATATCAGTTGTGATCACGTGACGCTCGGCAGACAAAGCGTATACACGTACTACTCGTATTGCAAGACCTCGCTCGTTTATCAAATTAATATTTATTTAAAATTTTGCTCGTCTTGCAAAACACTCGCAGACCAAGCTACTCGCAATCCAAGGTTTTACTGTATTCATCTTTGTTATATCATCATCGCCCTCCTCCATCACCGTGTCCCATGCGGGTTCGGCCGAGTGCCGTCCACACTTCGAGGGAGAGGTCAAAGCCACCGCCACAGGACCTCTGCTGCTGGGTCAGCGATGACGGGTGCTGGTTTTTTTGGTACAGTAAATTGTTCAGACGCAACGCTTTGCTGCCGACGTCTGCCGGCCGAGTCGCCCCTTGAAAAAACAAGAGCTTCACAGGCTCAATGGGGCTTCACCTTGGGAAGGGGGGGGGGNAAGTACGCCCCCAATTCTGCCGACACTCTCCCACCGAATGAAAGTTCGTGACAATTTAATTCCAAGGCCATCACCGGTCAACGTGAGTACACGTGGAACCTATTCCGTCAATCCACTGCTGGATTAGTGCCCCCCCCTCCAACCCACGCCCTGGATGGGTGGCGGCTGTTATTGTTGACCATACTTCACCACGCTGCTGCGAGTGTGGGTTGGGCTGAAGGTGGGGAGGCACGGACGTGAGAGAATGACAAAAGTGCTACTGCGCTGTCCTCCGCGTAGGCCCGAAGCCTATAACATATGTTGTATGGATGGGCGGTCACACATCCAGGCACTCTCTGGGCGCAAAACCTGCTTGGCTTGTGAGATGACATTTACTTTGATACAATCGCCTCGTTGTGTACATTTCAGCTCTCAGAATCGCTGAGGAAGCACAGACTCACGAGAAGGCAGTGGCAGGAACAAGGCCGTGATAGGGTCGGCTCAACCAACAATGTCCCCAGGCTCTGCAGACCTCTATATATTAAGTTGTTTCAGCCCACTTCGGCAATTGTTTCTTGCTGTGGTTGTCCCACCTGATGACAGACGCTTGTGTTGCGCCCGAAACGTCGTGATTTAATATATTTATTATATACCAAAATAACCAAAGGGTATGGATCCCTGCAGTCACAAAACTTCTAAACTAGATTGTTTCCAGCCAAATAATGACGCGCGCATGTATACGTGTGGGACGAAACCGGAGCGCCGGAGAAAACGCACACGCGCAAGGGGCAACGCTCTATCCCCGTGCAGAGAATTAACCGTTGATGTTAAGACCGCACTTTGCCGGAAAGCCTTCTCCCGGTCATCCCAGGGTCCACGGTTCCTCCTCGACGCCCAGGGGGAAGGAAGGGAGTTGAACAGGAGAAGACGCAAACTCCTGCGCCGCCGCCGCCGCCCGATCGGACGAGACCGGCTGCATTCCATGCGATTTGGTCACAGACCCCCCCCCCAACCCCCACCTCGATCAATATATTGAGCAATTCATATCCTGGTGTGAACCCCCTCACAAAACTTGCGGTGGTTGACAAAATCAAAATCGGGGACATCATGTCGACCAACTCGCACGAGTGGACTTGGGCCAGGAGGACGTCATGGCTAGGAGGGATGACGATGGCTGATGGACAAGACTGGTGTGTGGGAACGGCAGTCTAAACTAAAACTAAACTATTAATTTTCCATTTAAAGCTTTCGTGACTGCAGGATTCATCTTCTTGGTTCTTTCGGTAAAGTCACGTAGAAGGGAAATAATAAAATAATAAAAATAAAACATAAAATTCTCACTGTACTGTATTGTAGTGAGAATTGTATTTTTTATGTTTTATTTTTTATTATTTCCCTTCTACGTGACTTTACCGAAAGAACCATGAAGATAAACTATTAATCTAAACTTTTTTATTTTATCAAATAAGGCTCACTGAGCTACGTAAACATTTTTTTTTCTGAAGCTGGCTATTGCAAATGATAGCCCAACAGAAGTGGCTTTTCATCATGTCGAAATTGATATCAGCCAAATACTCTCAAGGCACATTGTCGATTCTAAAACGTGGAGGGGAATAACCGGGGGCCCGGAGAAGAACAAGTATAACCCGTAAAAACTAAGTTTTCACTATAAATCCTTTCTATGCGTGGCGGCTAGAGTCCTCTCGTCCTCTGGCTTGAGATGGCTGCCACCTATGGGTCAGATGGTAATTAAATATTAATTTGTTTCCTAAACAGTGTAAAATTTTGGAAAAAATTTTTCACGAACATTAATTGTCTCGCACAACGAGTCTGTGTGCAAAATGTCAGCTCGATTGGATCACGGGAAGTGGGTTAAAAAAGACTGAAAAATTTGCACGGAAGCAAGCAAGCAAGCAAGCATGCAAGCAAGCGAACTTAATATAAAGGATTTAAAAATCCACATACGGGTGAGAGAACCGCCCTTGCCGGCATTGTCAGGGTCCATGAAACACGGCCCTCCTGTATACCAGGCGAGGGAGTTAACATCGCACCGCCGCTTCACAGGAGGCGGAAGGATGNTATCGGCCACGGCNTGCGCAGAGGCCTTATTAGCAGTGGAATAATCAGATCATGGATGATAATTTGTGAACGGTTTCTCTTGCATTTGCCGTGCTTTCAATTGGTGTCCAGCTGTTTTTTTTCTTGAAAGTAAGACTTCAAGGTGCGATTTTATTATGAGGGGTTTTTTTTTAATACTCTACCAGAGATTGAAATCTGTAAATGAGGAATCCCATCACAACAGAAACACGAAGATCCCCATATAGCATAACAGATTGATGGGACAAGTGTCGTTAGCGAGCACATATGAAGGCAGAACGGCACAAGAGGGAGCGAGTAGTCAGTACCACGCCCAGCCGCCTTTGTCTCCCTGCACCAGGTACTAATTTGCGGTTGAGTCAACCTAGGGAAGCCCAGGACCGGTACAGACAATGTCACTGGCAGTGGGAATCGAACTCGGGTCGTCGGGTTCGTAGCGCAGCAAGCACTGCTAACCGCTACACCACCGCTCCCCACCCAACAACAACAAAGATCCCCGTATAGCCTTAACAGACTGCAGGGGCAAGTGCTGTTAGCGAGCACCTATGAAGGCCGGCACGGCACACGAGGGGTGGGTGGCCAACACCACGCCGGCCGCCTTTGTCTCCCTAGTGGCGATATTTACACATCGCACCAGGTACTCATTGAGGCCGAGTCGACCTAGGGGAGGCCCAGGACGGGTTCAGATAATCGTCACTGATGTTGGCCGTGAGCGGGAATCGAACCCGGGCGGCCAGGTTTGTAGCGCAGCGTGCTAACCGCTACACCACCGCTCCCACACAGACACACACAGACACACACACACACGTGTGCAGCAGCAGCTTCACATACAAGAGCTCTCGGCCTTATCCAGGACGTGGTGCCCATTCTGTCACTTGAGAGCCACCGGACTCACGGCATCAGATAACAATATTTAGTTGTACCGGAGGAATTGTATCAGCGACGAAGCTCTCTCACAGGACGTCAAGAAAGTCGCGGCCACCCCAACAACAGGCGGCGGGGGGGGGGAGACGGCACACAACCCGCAGACCGGCTTCCTCCTCACTGGTACTCATCAGTGTGGTGCAGTCATCAATGTGGCCACCCCAACAACAGGCGGCGGGAGAGACAGGCACACAACCCGTAGACCGGCTTTGTCCTCACTGGGACTCATCCTGTGGTGCAGTCATCAATGTGGCCACCCAACAACAGCGGCGGGGGAGACGGGCACACAACCCGCAGACCGGGTTTCCTCCTCACTGGGTCTCATCAGTGTGGTGCAGTCATCAATGTTCGCTGCTGCCGTATGTGCCTGGGAGTCCTCTCACCCCCACCTTGCCCTGTTGTTGAGTGAACGCCCCCCCCTGCCACCCTCCCTGACACCTCTTGGCTTCTTTTGGAGCTGGTGGTGTCAGTGACACTGCGAGTTTGCGCGCACGCAATACTGCACCACGGTGGAGTCCATTTCTTCTACGCGATAGAGAAAAGTGCCGACTACCCCGGGAACGACAATCAAGGGTTCAGCGGATCGAGCAAACAGCGTGGTTGAAGGGCAAACATTATAAAATGCCTTCGCTATCACAGAGCCAATAACCACCAGTAACACCACTGACCACACGAAGTGCAAGTTGATGGTCCCGGCGATGTCCAGATCCACCCGCGACGCGCCCGACCTTCGGACCGGTGGGTGGCTACGCCGTCCGCACGACGGCCGCCTCCAAGCGATGCAGCGGCGTGGAAGCAGCAGCCAGGGTGGGTGGATCACCGCACAAAATGTTGTGAACGACAGCGCGACTAATCTCCACCTGTTCCATGCACGGGTTGTTCCGCCCCCCCCCNTGCCGCCCCCNACCTTGCACGCGTGGGTTTTAAACTAAACTATTTATATTTTACCGGTGAGGCCCACGGAGATGTATAGTTCCTTTTCAGAAGTGACCTGGCTTTCGCAAACTATCGCTCAACGAAGGAGCTTATCACGTCAAATTTATAGCAGCCAAATACTCTAAACGCACGTGGATTCTAAATGGAGGGAAAAACCGAGGACCCGAGAAATATCCACGCGACCACGGGAGGGAGACACTCAAACTCCAAATATACAGCAGCAGGCGTCAGGGTCGGAATCGGAATAGACCCCACGACCTCCTGTAGACAGGACGAGGTAGTTAACATCTTGCCACCATCTCCGGGTGCTCCGGTTTCCTCCCACACGTTTTTACCCTACGCTCTTTAATTGGCCGATGCATCGAGGACCGCAGAGGCTTGGGAAATTATTGGCACCAGCTCACCACCTGGCTGGTCTCTGTCTACGCTTCATCACGTGCCTCGGATTCGATCCGTCTTCGGCCGAGCGAGCGACTTAACGTTTGTGGCGGCGGCACATGACGACACTAAACGATCATTAATTATTATTAATCTCGCAAGCCAAGCAGGGGTTAGGCCTGGGTGAGCGCTGGATGGGCAAACGTCACGCGCGGCGGGTTGCTACGGGCTGCTGGCGGGGCGAGGTGCGGCGCGGCAAGCCGGCGCGGTCTCGCGCCGCTGCTCGACGCCTTTGTCGAAGCCGCATTGGCCGGCGTTGGTGGTGAAGTATGGCAAAAACAAACCGCCCACGTTCCCACAATCCACACGGCATGAGGGAGGACCCTCAATCAGCAACGGTGGATTGGTATACTGGACATGGTGGTGAGGAGATGTCAACTACCTCACCTGGTATACAGGAGGTCGTGGGTTCGATCCCAACCCTGACGCCTGCTGCTGTATATTTGAAGTTTGCGTGTCTCTCTCTCTCCGTGATCGTATGGATGTTTCTCCGGGTCCTCCGGTTTTTCCCGTTCACATTTAGAATTTAAGTCACTCGCTTAGAGTATTTGGCTGCTACAAATTTGATGATAGGCCACTTCGTTGGGCTATAATGTGGTAAGCAGGTTGCTTCTGAAAAAAAAATAGCTTAGTGGGCCATTACTTGGCAAAATAAAAAAGTAGTATAGTATCCTTGAAACTACTAGACATCGGTTTAAAAAGAGCTTCATAGCTCAACTCATCCGATTCCTCCAGTATAAATCAATATTCCGATTCTGACCAAAGCACTGCTTATCGTAACGGCGTGGCTTGAAGACTGCCGAGAGCGCACGCGTCCACGCTGCCCATCGTCTACCTCGAGATATTCTTGGGGCGTTTTGGGGTCATTTGTGGAGGTCACGTCAATGCAATGTCCAAAGTCCCAATTTAGCTCAGGGGTCAGGGCCCACGCGGCCAACAGGCCCGTTGCCCACGTGGTCCGCAAACTGTTATATTTATTTCGATTTAAAGCTTTCGTGACTGCAGGGATTCATCTTCTTGGTTCTTTCGTAGTCACGTAGAAGGGAAGTAATAAAATAATAAAATAAAACAATAAAATTAAATAATTCTCACGACGTTTCGGCTACAACGCAAGCAGCCGTCATTCTTCACCTGAAGCCGGCTGCTTGCGTTGTAGCCGAAACGTCGTGAGAATTAGTTTATTTTATTATGTTTTATTTTTATTATTTTATTACTTCCCTTCTACGTGACTTTACCGAAAGAACCAAGAAGATGTTATAGTTATGTTTATCCGTCACTGGAGCATCATAGCCACACTGATCGGGTACTAGAGGTGGGGACGGGGCGGGTGGAATGCGATCGATGCCTTTGTCCACAACAGCGCGTGTGCTTGTGATTTTACGACACCGCAGCCACTTCTGTCGCTGCGAGCCCCGATTATTTTTCGCGCTGTGATTGGAAAGCCCGAGAGGCGCTCGCGCGGCTGCCCGCTAACAGGTACTTCAAAGTCCGATTCGGCCCTCGGTCAGGAAGCAAAGTAGATTAAAAGAGACAACGAGTCTCCTTCACAGCAACGCCTCGACACAGAGAAACAAAAAACACGAAACGCATTTCCGTCCCACACAACACATGGCCTCCCTCCCTCCCCCTTGGGGCCTGTGGGATTAAACCCCACGGGCGGTAAGCAGCACCAAGCAACTCCGATCTCGCCACTGGCTCACGGTGATGACACCACATTTACACCCCCCCCTCGCCCCTCTATTGAAGACAGAAACAGAGGTAGGATTTCTGGCCGTCACCTGATGAGGCCGGTCGCAATTACCGGCGAAAACGTCGTGCTCCAATTGTTACATGTTGGGTGGGTTCTCTCTCCAACACACAACGGCGTGTGCTCAACTAGCAAGCCATTAGCACGCGTTTTTGTTTATGTGACGAAATCTTACCGATTGGCCGTGTCAACCCGCCACGTTTATATACTTACACGACCTAGCCCCAAAGTAAACTCTGTTTCCAACAACAACTCCGACGACGATTGCATGGGGCAGGGGTCTGGGGGAGGGGTTTGGGAGGGGAGTTCGGGGGGGGTTGTGTCAAACTGGTGGGACCCCCCCCCGCCGCTCCCCGTGTCTTACGGAGGAAGGGTCCCTGCCGTTGGTATCGGCCGAGCAGCTCGCCGCCAAATCGATCCTCCGGGCGCCGCCCGACTCTGCTGATGGGACCCAAGTGGCGATTCGAGGCCGGCCCCCTCCCGCGCCCCCTTCACCTGAAGACGATTGTGTTCTATCTACGTGGCTTGACCGAAAGACCAAAGAATCCGAATTCCCGCGGTCACGAAAGCTTTCAGTCAAGATAGCTAACAAATTAAGAAAATGGCACCCCATAAAAACGGAAAAGTAAAAAACGACGACGGCGAGAACAAAGCGCGAGGCCGCAACCACAAAACGAGTCGCCCTCGGTCACCACCATCCCCCCCAGGCTACAAATCCCAACTCACGCGACGACGACGAATTTGTTTCAGCTTCCCCACCCCGCCGCCACCTCGGCTTTTAGACGGCCTTGGGCTCGAGGGGGCCGTAAACGATGGGGGGGGGGGGGGTGTTACGACGGCGACGCTCGTAAAAAAATCTCGCGCGTGCGTCTAGTGTCCGCCAGATTTAGAGCGACGCTCGCGTTTTGGACTTTAACACGGGGCCAGGGCAGAGTTCTACGGCGGCAGATCTTTAGCTAGCGGCCACATTGTGGGGGGTGAAGGCGATTAAAGAGAGAGGAGTATGTAACGCGCGGGGCAACGGAACGGGAAGGCGGAGGAGAAGGGATAGGGAAATAAGAAAAAAGGGGACGGGGAAGGTGGGATTTGATCAATGGGAGCGAAGGGGTCCAGGAGAGATGAGGGAGGAGGAAGAGGCTACACCAGGGCCTCGACGCTTGATGCACGGAGCGGAGTCTGTTTTCAAAGGGGCGGGGAGAGGGGTTTTCAGAGTGGGGGGGGGGCACAGAAGCCACGTGGTTTACGGGAGGCTCGTGCTGACTTTAGACATATCATCTATGGGACCTTTTTGCCAGTATCAAAATGATGAAAACAATAACAGGCGTTTACCCTTTCTGGTAATAAAACAGGTGATAAGATGTTCGAACTCCAAACAGACACCTATTACGAGGCATCACGTCTGCAGTAACCACACATACTTGTGGCGAGACACGCAAACAAACGTGCTCCAATAATAAGTGTCTTGTAACAAGCTATCGATTTGGTGATTGAACATCTTAAAACCTCCTGTTTTTTTTTATTTCCGGAAAGGGTAAGCCTATTGTTCTACTCTTTGGTTCTTTCGGTAAAGTCACGTAGGTAGAAAATAAAATAAAAATTAATATATCACGACGTTTCGATCGCAATGGGACTGCTGAACCAGCGAGAGAGCTGTTACAACGATGAGGTTCATCTTCTTGGTTCTTTCGGTAAAGTCACGTAGAAGGGAAATAATAAAATAATAAAAATAAAACATAATAAAATAATTCTCAGGACGTTTCGGCCACAACGCAAGCAGCCGTCCTCGGGTGAAGAACAGGTCTGTCGATAAGACAGCGTCTTTCAGACCTGTTCTTCACCTGAGGACGGCTGCTTGCGTTGTGGCCGAAACGTCCTGAGAATTATTTTATTATGTTTTATTTTATTATTTTATTATTTCCCTTCTACGTGACTTTACCGAAAGAACCAAGAAGATGAATCCCTGCAGTCACGAAAGCTTTATGTGGCGATGGGCAAGCAAGCGGGTCCAGGCTGGAAAGGAATTCAATCCCCGGACAAGCACGTCAGTTGCATTAATTGTTATATTTTCACAATTTTGATACCTGTAAAAATATCCCGTAGATACAACCGTTCAATCCGAGATATTACTACTCTGACGCTTGCATCGCCTCTGTGCCGTTCGCCTGTTGGCCTTTTCTGCTCCATCGCCAGAACGCCGCTTGTCGTGACTTTCGATGCACGACCATTCTCACTCGGGGCGCGCGGTTGGAACGAAATGCGAGACGGTCCCAACCCTCCCCCCCTCCATCAAATTCCCCTTTTCCTCCTCCTCCGTCGTAGTAGTAAAAACCACCACGGCCGCCAGCGTTTAGGGGGTTGCCACCCGTCCTGTCCTTGCCCCAGGATCGTCCCGACGAGGCGGCAGCTGCCATCCTCGACAAATGTCAGCCTGAAGAATGTTGGGATACAAGCCAATTGGGTAATGACAAAGACCCACCCCTGTATAGCCTCGGCAGACTTTTGGGGCAAGTGTTGTTAGCGAGCACCTATTAAGGCGCGGGTGGTCGGGGTGGCCGGCGCCACGCCCGGCCGCCTTTGTCTCCCGAGTGCCGATGTTTACACACCGCACCAGGTACTCCATTTGAGGCCGAGTCGACCTAGGGGTGGCCCAGGACCGGTACAGATAAGCGTCACTGGTGAGTGGGAATCGGACTCGGGTCGTCGGTTCGTAGCGCAACAACGCTAACCGCTCCCCACCGCTCCTCATCACGGGTGTGTATGTACAGCACTGTACTGTGTTACATTTCTTTCACACCGTACGTAGCCCCAACCGTGCTAATTGGAGGTGGTGATAACGAAGACGGCAAGTGCTGTTTGCGAGCACCTCGTGAAGGCCGGCACGGCACACGAGCGGGGAGGTGGTCAGCAACCACGCCCGGCCGCCTTTGTCTCTCCCCCAGTGGCGATGTTTACACACCACCGCACCGGGTACCCATTTGGCCCGTGAGTACTCCCCGCGCAGTTGCACTCCGTAGCTTGCCCCACCCCCCACTGTTGTCGATGCCTAATGTGGGCTCTTACAAATGTGCGTGCGACTTGGATTGTTGATTTCTGGCCGACGACGACGACAACGAACCCTACAAATCCAATTGGCAGGTTGAAGTCCACGTGCTCGTGCAATTGTGGGTTATGAGTTCAAAGTGTTCGGGGCGCCACGGTGGCTAGGAGATGTTAACTACCTCGCCTGGTATGCAGAAGGTCGTGGGTTCGATCCCGACCCTGACACCTGCTGCTGTATATTTGGAGTTTGCGTGTCTCTCTCATAATCATTCACGGTGGCGAGATGTTAGCTACCTCGCCTGGTATACAGGAGGTAGTGGGTTCGATCCCGACCCTGACACCTGCTGCTGTATATTTGGAGTTTGCGTGTCTCTCTCTCTCATCATCATTATCACGGTGGCTAGGAGATGTTAACTACCTCGCCTGGTATGCAGAAGGTCGTGGGTTCGATCCCGACCCTGACGCCTGCTGTATATTTGAAGTTTGCGTGTCTCTCTCTCTCTCATCATCATTCACGGTGGCGAGATGTTAACTACCTCGCCTGGTATGCAGAAGGTCGTGGGTTCGATCCCGACCCGACGCCTGCTGCTGTATATTTGAAGTTTGCGTGTCTCTCTCATCATCATCACGGTGATGATGAGAGAGAGAGAGAAAAAACAGCCTCATAGCTCAGTGGGCCTCACCTGGTATAACATTTGTTTTTTATAGTTTAAAGTTTAGTGTCGAGGTTCCTATGCAAATCACGAACACCTCTGGACTGTGATGAGTCAGTGGCGTCACGGCGAACAAGTCCGCGGTTAATTACGAAAATATCGATGAAGGATTTGGTCACCGATTCTAAATAAATTCACTCCCGCGTGACTCGTTCACCCAATTGTGCGTTTAGGGATTCTTCCACGCGTTCATTCACCAAAGGCCGTAATTATAATATATATTGGGGGGGACACCCCCTCCCCAATATATATTGCTATTAAAAATATTTTAAACAATAATAATTGCTATGCTATGTAAATAGAAACAACAATTTGCTAAACCTTGGCCACAATACTTGGACTTGTCTTCAAATAACAATGCATAGATTTCTGTTCATATTATTGTGGTTATGGTTCTACTTTATTAATCCCTAATCTCTGCCATTACATACAATGAAACAAGAAAAGGTAAAAAAGAAAAAAACAGCAAGGTAATACAATACACTATTAGACATTATTGTAAAAAAAAGTCCATCCATGTGTTAGCGAATTTTTAGATTTTAGGCAGGAAATTAGTTTTCAATTTTGATTTTTTTTCTGGGGGGGGGGGACCCCCAGACCGCCTGGAAGATTTGCCCCCCCCCCCCCAATATTGACTCCATGGCTACGGCCTTGCACCCACTCGCATGTCAACTCAGCAAGCTAGCTTTCCCCGAATTCATTCAAACGTTTACCCGTTTACTCACTCTCCCACCAGTGCACACACTCACCCATACATTCACCCACTCACCCACTCGCCCATCAATGCACCCACTCATTAATCCATCCATGTATTCACTCGCTCACTAAACCATCCATGTATTCGCTCGCTCATTAAACCATCCATGTATTCACTCGCTCATTAAACCATCCATGTATTCACTCGCTCACTAAACCATCCATGTATTCGCTCGCTCATTAAACCATCCATGTATTCACTCGCTCATTAAACCATCCATGTATTCACTCGCTCATTAAACCATCCATGTATTCACTCGCTCACTAAACCATCCATGTATTCACTCGCTCATTAAACCATCCATGTATTCGCTCGCTCACTAAACCATCCATGTATTCACTCGCTCATTAAACCATCCATGTATTCACTCGCTCACTAATCCATCCATGTATTCACTCGCTCATTAAACCATCCATGTATTCGCTCGCTCATTAAACCATCCATGTATTCACTCGCTCATTAAACCATCCATATATTCACTCGCTCATTAAACCATCCATGTATTCACTCGCTCATTAAACCATCCATGTATTCACTCGCTCACTAAACCATCCATGTATTCACTCGCTCATTAAATCATCCATGTATTCACTCGCTCATTAAACCATCCATGTATTCACTCGCTCATTAAACCATCCAGGTATTCGCTCGCTCATTAAACCATCCAGGTATTCACTCGCCCACCCACCCACCATCGATCCGCGCACTCACCTTTCTCAAGCCAACGCCCTCTTCATCCTCTCGTCCTCCTCCCGCCACCTCCTCCTCCATCTTCTCATTCACGCAGTCACTCGCCTGGGTCTCGATCATGCCGGATTTATCCGCTCAAACCTCGCCTCTTCGCTCGGCACCGACCAAAAACACCGCGCCTCCCCCACCACCACCACCACCAACTCGTACCTTTCCCTCCTCAAATTATCGCCCACCTACCTGCCCCACTGATAACCTACCTCGCCGATGGCCCATCTGCGTATCCACCCACCTGTCTACCTGTCTACCTGTCCACCCACGTCCTTGGTTGGTTGCTGGGGTCTGGGTTTGGTGTCCTCCCTCTACGTGGTATAACGCAGCAACAGCAGCCAACTTATCGCCTTTGTATTTGTGGCTCTGGCTGGGTTCAGAGCTTTTATAGGGGAGAAGGAGGGGTCACGGAGGACCGCCCACTGTGGAGCGTGTGTGTGTTGTGTGTGTGTGTTTTGAGTGTGTGTGTGTGTGCTTCTGTGTGTGTGTAAGGGTGTGATTTGTGTGGAGAGCGGTGGCGTAGCGGTTAGCGCTGCGCTACGAACCCGGCGACCCGAGTTCGATTCCCGCTCATGGCCAACACCGGTGACGATTATCCGAAATCGGTACCTGGGCCTCCCCTAGGCCGACTCAGCCTTAAATGAGTACCTGGTGCGTGTGTAAACATCGCCACTGGGGAGACAAAGGCGGCCGGGCGTGGTTCTGGCCACACCAGTCCGGCCTTCATAGACGCTCGCTAACAGCACTTGCCCCACGAGTATGTTAAGGCTATACGGGGGATCTTTCTCTTTGTTTGTCTGTGGTATGTGCTCGCTACAGGCACATGCCCCAAAAGTCTGAACAGCTACACGGGGAACTTTATCTTTGTTGTGTTTGTACAGGTATTTTACTCCTTTGCACTTGAGTGGGTTGACGTGTGTGTTTGCGTTTTGTTTGAGGGTAGATTGGAGTGTAGTCGGTCCAGGTTGTTTGTTGTGTGTGCGGGTATCTTTGCTGTGTTTGTGTGTGTTATATGTTCTCTGTGTCTGTGTGTGTGTGCCTGTGTGCGCTACGAATACAAGTTCGATTCCCGTTCACGGCCAACACCCGTGACGATTATCTGAACCGGTCGTGCGCCTCCCCTAGGTCGACTCAGCCTCAAATGAGTACCTGGTAAGCAGGGCCGGATTAAGGCGTGGGGCCTTTAGGGGCTGCAGTCCAAGGGCCTCCATCAGCTGGAGGGCCTTCAGAGATGAAGTGAACAGTTATTTCAGTTGTGAATGCTAAATTTTATTTGTTGTTAGACTTGTAAAAATACATTTTAGTTTTCTTTAACTTAGTTTTCCTTTTGAACATATTACTGGGAGGGGGGGGGGGCTCACAGTACCTGTAGCCAGGGGCCTACAAAATCTTTATCCGACATCGCCACTGGGGAGACAAAGGCGGCCGGGCGTGGCGCTGGCCACCCACCCCTCGTGTGCCGTGCCAACCTTCACAGGTGCTCGCTAACAGCACTTGCCCAACAGTCTTTTGAGGCCATATAGGGGATCTTTGTCTCTGTTTTGTGTGTACCGTGCTTATTTCCTTTGGATGTTAATTGAGTAGCAACTGCGCGTGTTTATCGTCCGAGTGTGCGTGAGTGTGGGGAGCGGTGGCGCAGTGGTTAGCGCACTGCGCTACGAACCCAACGTCTAGAGTTCGATTCCCGCTCCCGGCCAACACCCAGTGACGATTATCTGAACCGGCCGTGGGCCTCCCCTAGGTCGACTCAGCCTCAAATGAAGACCTGTTGTGATGTCCTAAACGTCGCCGCGAGGGAGACAAAGGCGGCCGGGCGTGGTGCTGGCCACTCATCCACTCGTGTGCTGAGCCGGCCTTCATAGGTGCTAACAGCACTTTCCCCAACAGTCTGTTAAAAGCTATGCCGGGGGATCTTTTTCTTGCGCTGTTACACGTGCTATCTATACACTTGCTTGTGCGGTGGTGCGCTGTGTTGACCTTTAAAGGTGCTCACTAATACATCTTAATAGTACAGCTGAGCTAGATATATGCACATGCGGGGATCTTCCTCTCCTTTGTTCTGCATTTGCCTACTGGATTTTATCTACTGAATTTGCCCTACTGAATTTGCATACTGAATTTGCCCTACTGAATTTGCTCTACTACATTTGCTCTATTACATTTGCCTATTGCATTTTATCTACTGAATTTGCTCTACTGTTTGCCCTACTGAATTTGCCCTACTTTTTGCCCTACTGCATTTGCCCTACTGAATTTTATCTACTGAATTTGCCCTACTGCGATACTGAATTTGCCCTACTGAATTTTATCTACTGAATTTGCCCTACTGAATTTGCCCTACTGTTTTGCCCTACTGAATTTGCCTACTGCAATCGTGGTTGCCGCACTGCGCTTCCGCTCCTCCGAGTTCGATTCCTGGCCGCGGCTCAAGTTAGCGGGCGAGTGATCGTCTCAGAGACCTCGAACCCCTCGCCCCACCCTCGCTGTCCACACACCTGGGCACGTGATCCGCTTCACCTGCGCGTCGCGTTACCAGGGCGACAGAATGTATTTATTTATTTATAAACCCGACGTGACAACAATCCCAAAGCGTCCGGGCGTGGAGCGGCAGGGGTGCACTGTGTGGAGATGGAGCGATCGTGACACCGGCTTCACGTGCAGGCTGCTGCACGGCTGGGTGGATTCACACATCGCGGGAAGCGCGCATGTTGAACTTCTTTCGCACCGCACGTACAACACCACGGCGATGCTTGTGCCAGGCTAGGTGCACCTTGACGGCTTAACACGTGAAGTGGTCGAAGGCTCGCTGGCAGGAGGTCACGGGACAGACCCAAGTGTTGTGGGTCGACTGAGTTGACTGGCAGACTTTAGGGGCAAGTGTTGTTAGCGAGTAGCAGCACCTATGAAAGCCGGCACGGCACACGATGAGATGGGTGGCCAGCACCACGCCCGACCGCCTTTGTCTCCCCAGTGGCGATGTTTTACACACCGCACCAGGTACTCATTTGAGACTGAGTTGACCTAGGGGAAGCCCAGCACCGGTTGAGATCATCGTCACTGGTGTTGGCCAGAACCTAACACAAAGCTAAAGACAAAGATCCCCGTAAAGCCTTAACAGACTGTCCGGGCAAGTACTGTTCGCGAGCAGCAGCACCTGTGAAGGTCGGCACGGCACACGAAGGGGTGGTGGCCAGCACCACACCATGCCACCTTTGTCTCCCCTAGTACTCATTTGAGGCTGAGTCGACCTAGTGGGGAGGCCCAGGACCGGTTAAGATAATCGTCAATTGTGTTGATGGCCGTGAGCGGGATCGAACTCGGCTGGTTGGGTTCGTACGCAGCGCGCTAACCGCTACAACAAAGACAAAGACCCCCCCCCCCGTATAGCCTTAAGATACTGTAGGGGCAAGTGCTGTGAGCGAGCAGCACCTATGAAGGCCGACACGGCACACGAGGGGGTGGGTGGCCAACACCACGCGGCTTGCCTTTGCCCCTCCTGGAGGTTACACACCGACCAGGTACTTTTGAGACCGCACACCAAGGCCGTAGCCATTGAGTCAACATTGGGGGGACCAAATCTTCCAGGGGTCTGGGTCCCAACCCAGAAAAAACTAATTTTAAAACATTTCCTGCCTAAAATATTTAAAANTTCACTAACACATGGATGGACTTTTTTTTATTTTTAGAATAATGTCTAATCGTGTATTGTATTACATGCTCTGTTTTTTTTTTTTTTACCATTTCTTGTTTCATTGTATGTAATGGCAGAGATTCGGTAAGTACAACCATAACACAATCATATTAACAGAAATCTATGCTTTGATTTATATGAAGACAAGTCCAGATATTGTGGCCAAGGTTTAGCAAATTGTTCATTTTATTTACATAGCATAGCAGTCATTTTTTTATAAAATATTTTGGGGGGGAACATTTTGAGAATATTTGAATATTGGGGAGGATGTGTTCCCCCAATATAGATTATAATTACGACCTTGTGCTACACAAACCCTACTCGCACACACACACGCCTTAAAGTCACCAGGCTCACGCACCACATACATCGTGCAGCGGGCTAAAATTAGCACGTAACCCTCTAAGTTGTAACGCGCAAACGCGTCGTCGCGTCACTAACCCCCACGCATACCAAGGTAAGTGATCACCTCCAGAGTTGTCGTCTGACTCATTCGGGTAGCAGGACGTTACGCAACTCGAACAAGCGCACGCATTTCTCAGAGGTGCGGCGAGCGGTGGCGCAGTGGTTAGCGCTCTGTCCGCCACGAACTCCGCTGGTCACCCCGAGATCGATTCACGCTCACCACGACGACGAATATTTGAACCGGTCGGTTCAGGACCTGGCATAGGTCGACTCAGCCTTAAGTGAGTCTACCTGATGCGCCGAGTAAGCATCAGCACTGGGGAGAAAGAGAGAGACAAAGGCGGCCGCGCGTGGTTCTCGTCATACAACCCTCTCTCGTGCGCCGTGCGGTGTGCCGCGGTGCCTAGGAGATGTTAACTCCCTCGCCTGGTATGCAGGAGGTCGTGGGTTCGATTCCGACCCTAACACCTGCTGCTGTATATTTGGAGTTTGCGTGTCTCTCTCTCTCATCATCATCACGATGGCTAGGAGATGTTTACTACCTCGCCTGGTATGCAGGAGGGTGTGGGTTCGATCCCGACCATGACGCCTGCTGCTGTATATTTGGAGTTTGCGTGTCTCTCTCTTTCATCATCATCACGGTGGCAAGGAGATATTAACTACCTCGCCTGGTATACAGGAGGTAGTGGGTTCGATCCTGACCCTGACACCTGCTGTGTATATGGAGTTTGCGTGTCTCTCTCATCATCATCACGGTTGCTAGGAGATGTTAACTACCTCGCCTGGTATACAGGAGGTCGTGGGTTCGATCCCGACCCTGACGCCTGCTGTATATTTGGAGTCTGCGTGTCTCTCTCCTCGTGATCGCGTGGATTTATCTCCTGTTTTTCCGTTATATCAGCCAAATATCTAAACGTGCGTTTAGACTATTTGGCTGATATAAATTTCCACATGTGGCCAGGTCGCTTCTGAAAAAGAGCCGCATAGCTCAGTGGGCCTTACCTGGTAATTTTTTTTTAGTTTAGTAGGTTCTCGAAACGTACTTTCTGCAACAGCCCTATTTAGGTTACACATACATGAATGCCATCTCAGAAAACCAATTAACGTGTCATGTATCACACATTTCGTGCGTCTCTATCGATATGTGTCAAGGTGGCTGCCACGGATGACTAAAAAAAATGGGGGGGGGGGGTTGCTGCCGCGGATTTCCTTCCACGCGTCTTTAAGTGACTGAGATGGTCTGTATCACACATTTGTGCTGTCTCTATCGATGTTGTGTCAAGCTGACTGCCACGGATGACTCAAAAGGGGCGCTGCCGCGGATTTCCTTTCGCGCGTCTGTAAGTGACCGCGATGGTCCTGTCAACATAAACAATGTTGGGACCGTGGTATATCTTACACGTGACAGCCGTCGGAAGCGACATTCGATAGGCCCTACGTGTATATTGGGAGATTGAATGAGCCTTGTGTGCGAACTGTTTTCGTACAATATAAACTGAACGAAGTCATCAACTATTTCGTTTACCAGGTGAAGCCCACTAAGCCATTAGCTCTTTTATTTTTTTCAGAGGCTGATGTCATCATAATATCCATCATCATCACACGCGTGAATTTATCGTAGAAGCCACATCAATCTAACACGCGCGTTGGTTCTCAATGTCGATGGGGAGAACCCCGCAAGAACCTGGAGCACGATCTACCACGGGGACAGAAAACACGGGGACCCCAAACAGGGTCTCCTGCGTACCAGGCGAGGCGGATAACATTTCCCCGTCACCGCCCTCCGTTTCTTTTTATTGTTTCAATTGAAATGTAGAAATTCCAAAGGTCGCTAGAAAATGTGCACAACAGTGCAGTCAATCGACGGACGTCACAGTATTTTAGACGTCATAGACACGTGGGGGGTGAGGGTGTGGTGAATCGACAACATCAAATCGTATCATCGTTACTCATTCCGTTGAGCGTTTACCATTACCATCAGCCGTGATCTTATCCACTGCTGGACGAAGGCCTTCCTTCGCACGGTTATGATGAATATAATTTAATCATCTAAACGTGTAAATGCGCCGTCGCGCGCGAATTCGCTCCCTCGCGTAGAAAGAGAGAGAGATAGGTCAGGATCTTTATTTATCTCCGGAGAAACCGATGAGCTATGAAGTTTTTTCACAGATGTCCAGGAGATCGACTCTGCAGATGAGCGGCAAGGCAGCAGCAGCAGCTACGCAATGAAACGGCGCCAACAATTTCTCAAGCTCTGCGGTCCTCTATATATTAAGGTGTTCTCGCTTGTGGGAGGACACCGAAGCACCCGGAGATTACCGGCGGCACGGGTGCGTCCGCACGTTCGCTGTACCGCCTTCTCCTGGCAGGGCCAGGTACAGCAGTCCTTGGCTCATTCTTCTTGTTGTTGCACGGCTTGATGATGATGAAGAAGATGTAGATGGTGAGCAACGAATCAAATTTCACATTCAGGTGGTCGGTCAAGCCCAGATAACCGCATCAGAAGCAGTAGCGGAGTCATCTTCTTGGTTCTTTCGGTAAAGTCACGTAGAATGGAAATAATAAAATAATAAAAATAAAACATAATAAAATAATTCTCACGACGTTTCGGCCACAACGCAAGCAGCCGTTCTCAGGTGAAGAACAGGTCTGTCAGAAAGACAGCGTCTGAATGAACACCACCAGGCTTGGCAGCGTATATTTAAGCTGGGTTGGAGGGGNAAGAGCGCCTTGACAAAGGAATTGGCATATCAAGAGGAATTTAGCATATTTATGGGAAATGCAGGTATGTGATTAGTACTACTTATGCCCGTGCATTATGCAGGATTAGCAGCATCAAAGGGAGGGGATATGGGAAATGCAGGTATGTGATTAGTACTACTTATGCCCGTGCATTATGCAGGATTAGCAGCATCAAAGGGAGGGGTATGGGAAATGCAGGTATGTGATTAGTACTACTTTTGCCCGTGCATTATGCAGGATTAGCAGCATCAAAGGGAGGGATATGGAAATGCAGGTATGTGATTAGTACTACTTATGCCGTGCATTATGCAGGATTAGCAGCATCAAGGGAGGGGATATGGGAAATGCAGGTATGTGATTAGTACTACTTATGCCCGTGCATTATGCAGGATTAGCAGCATCAAAGGGAGGGNATATGGGAAATGCAGGTATGTGATTAGTACTACTTATGCCCGTGCATTATGCAGGATTAACATCAAAGGGAGGGGATTGAGAATCAGTGTGATTAGTACTACTTATGCGTGCATCACGAGCTTTACATCGAAATTCGTAGCGGAGTGTTCTGGATGACCCATAGTCGCCCCTCTACTAGAGGACACACAACGCACAGCAAACATGTCGACACCGCCCTAAATGACACGTGTGGAATCATATCAGGGTGCCTGAGAGCCACCTCTCTTGCCTGCCTATATGAACTGTCTGGCATAGCACCGCCTAACATCAGGAGGAGGGTAGCAGATGACCACGACCAGCAAATCATAGAGGCAGATGTCCGTGATCTGCTATACGTGGCCATCAGCCAGCACCACCGTCGTCTGTCATCGAGAAACAGCTTCTCATGCTCCACTGTACCACTGATCACATCAACGGAATCTGCGTGAACTTCCCTCTGGGAGAAATCGAGTGACAAAACTGCTGATTGGAGCCGGCGAGAAATCGCTCCCAGTGGGTAGCTCGTATCTGGCTCCAAACCCAAATGGCACACATGGTGGAGCAGAAACAGAATGAGAGTGAATTTAAAGCTTTCGTGACTGCAGGGATTCATCTTCTTGGTTCTTTCGGTAAAGTCACGTAGAAGGGAAATAATAAAATAATAATAAAAATTAATAATAAAATAATTCTCACGACGTTTCGGCCACAACGCAAGCAGCCGTCCTCAGGTGAAGAACAGGTCTGTCGGAAAGTCAGCGTCTGAATGAATTCAATGATTCAGACGCTGTCTTCAGACGCTGTCTTTCCGACAGACTGTTCTTCACCTGAGGACGGCTGCTTGCGTTGTGGCCGAAACGTCGTGAGCGTCTGAATGAATTCAATGAATTCAGACGCTGTCTTTCAGACGCTGTCTTTCCGACAGACCTGTTCTTCACCTGAGGACGGCTGCTTGCGTTGTGGCCGAAACGTCGTGAGAATTATTTTATTATGTTTTATTTTTATTCTTTTATTATTTCCCTTCTACGTGACTTTACCGAAAGAACCAAGAAGATGAAGACTGAGAGTGGGTTCGGGCAGACAGCAACTCTCTCGTGAAATCATGGGGCTTCTGCACAACCGAACAATGTGTATTTGTCAGGAGAAGCACACCACGGATCACATCATGAGATGCCCTGCAGCGCCGCAATGCCAACACCAGAAGCGGTGGCCTGTGCAGAATAGCGGGGAGAAACTACACAGGTTGGATCGGAGACACGAAGAAGACCACTACTGGGGAGTTTTTTTTTAAGTCCTCGACGTCCAACCACGGGAAGGACGTTTCGCAACATTTGTGTGCCATGATCCACCAACACTCGCTGCTCCCCCCCCCCGTACACTCCCACCCCTCCCCTACAGATGATATGGGATTTTGGCATCATTTACAGATTTGATTACAGCTGCTGCTGTTGTAGTTTTAGTGTCATCTGGTGAATCCCCTGTCAATTCACCCGAGATGATCATAATAATACATTAATGGGATTCATAACACGCACGATATTGCACTGTAGACATAATTGACCATGGCTCTGAGGCACGGAGCCAAGCTCAGGGTCGCCGGGAAGCCATGCAAGAGAAGTGGGGGCCTTTAAGATAGAAGTTTTGCCTTTAAGATAAAGGTGAGGCCTTTAAAATAGAGCTGGCCTTTTAGATAGAGTGGGGCCTTTAAGATATAAGTAGGGCCTTTAATATAGAGATAAGGCCTTTACAATAGAGGTGGTCTTTTAGATAGAAGTAGGGCCTTTAAGATGAAGGTGATGCCTTTAAGATAGAGGTGGCCTTCTAAATAGGGGCAGAGCCTTCGAAATAGACGTGGGGCCTTTAATATAGAGGTGGGGCCTTCAAGTGGAACTTAAGTGTTCGTGTTGGTTGAATGCTGCTGTGAATGTGCAGCNGCAGGTGTTGTAGCTAACCCGCTGGTGAGGTGGGAAGCCAGGGAGGAGGGAGTGGAGGCAGGAGAGTTGTAGCTAACCCTGCGGTGATGGTGGGAAGCAGTGGGGAGGGAGTGGAGGCAGGAGATGTTGTAGCTAGCCCTGCTGGTGATGGTGGGAAGCGAGTGGGGAGGGAGTGGAGGCAGGAGATGTTGTAGCTGGCCTGCTGGTGATGGTGGGAAGCCAGTGGAGGAGGGAGTGAGGCAGGAGATGTTGTAGCTGACCCTGCTGGTGATGGTGGGTGCCAGTGGGGAGGGAGTGGAGGCAGGAGAAGTTGTAGCTGACCCTGCTGGTAATGGTGGGAAGCGAGTGGAGGAGGGAGTGGAGGCAGGAGAAGTTGTAGCTGACCCTGCTGGTGATGGTGGGAAGCCAGTGGGGAGGGAGTGGAGGCAGGAGAAGTTGTAGTTGACCCTGCTGGTGATGGTGGAAGCCAGTGGAGGAGGGAGTGGAGGCAGGAGAAGTTGTAGCTGACCCTGCTAGTGATGGTGGGAAGCCAGTGGGAGGGAGTGGAGGCAGGAGAAGTTGTAGCTGACCCTGCTGGTGATGGTGGAAGCGAGTGGGGAGGAGTGGAGGCAGGAGATGTTGTAGCTGACCCTGCTGGTGATGGTGGAAGCGAGTGGAGGAGGAGTGGAGGCAGGAGATGTTGTAGCTGACCCTGCTGGTGATGGTGGGAAGCAGTGGGGAGGGAGTGGAGGCAGATCTTGTAGCTGACCCTGCTGGTGAGGTGGGAAGCCAGTGGAGGAGGAGTGGAGGCAGGAGATGATGTAGCTGACCCTGCTGGTGATGGTGGGAAGCGAGTGGAGGAGGGAGTGGAGGCAGGAGATGTTGTAGCTGACCCTGCTGGTGATGGTGGGAAGCGAGTGGAGGAGAGTGGAGGCAGGAGATGTTGTAGCTGACCTGCTGGTAATGGTGGAAGCCAGTGGAGGAGGAGTGGAGGCAGGAGATGTTGTAGCTGACCCTGCTGGTGATGGAGGGAAGCGAGTGGGGAGGGAGTAGAGGCAGGAGATGTTGTAGCTGACCCTGCTGGTGATGGTGGGAAGCAGTGGAGGAGGAGTGGAGGGAGATGTTGTAGCTGACCCTGCTGGTGATGGAGGGAAGCCAGTGGAGGAGGGAGTGGAGGCAGATGTTGTAGCTGACCTGCTGGTGATGGTGGAAGCGAGTGGGGAGGGAGTGGAGGCAGGAGATGATGTATGGCCCTGCTAGGTGATGGTGGAGATGGAGGAGGGAGTGGAGGAGGATATCTTGAGCTGACTGCTGGTGATGGTGGAAGCCAGTGGAGGAGAGAGTGGAGGCAGATATCTTGTAGCTGGCCCTGCTGGTGATGGTGGAAGCCAGTGGAGGAGAGAGTGGAGGCAGGATATCTTGTAGCTGGCCCTGCTAGTGATGGTGCGAAGCCAGTGGAGGAGAGAGTGGAGGCAGGAGATGTTGTAGCTGACCCTGCTGGTGATGGTGGGAAGCGAGTGGGGAGGGAGTGGAGGCAGGAGATGATGTAGCTGACCCTGCTGGTGATGGTGGAAGCCAGTGGAGGAGGGAGTGGAGGGAGATGTTGTAACTGGCCCTGCTGGTGATGGTGGGAAGCGAGTGGGGGAGGGAGTGGAGGCAGGAGATGTTGTAGCTGACCCTGCTGGTGATGGTGGAAGCCAGTGGAGAGGGAGTGGAGGCAGGAGATGTTGTAGCTGACCCTGCTGGTGATGGTGCGAAGCCAGTGGAGGAGGAGTGGAGGCAGGAGAAGTTGTAGCTGACCCTGCTGGTGATGGTGGGAAGCCAGTGGGGAGGGAGTGGAGGCAGGAGATGTTGTAGCTGACCCTGCTGGTGATGGTGGGAAGCGAGTGGGGGAGGGAGTGGAGGCAGGAGATGATGTAGCTGGCCCTGCTGGTGATGGTGGAAGCCAGTGGAGGAGGGAGTGGAGGCAGGATATCTTGTAGCTGACTGCTGGTGATGGTGGAAGCCAGTGGAGGAGGAGTGGAGGCAGGATATCTTGTAGCTGGCCCTGCTGGTGATGGTGGAAGCCAGTGGGGAGGAGTGGAGGCAGATTTGTAGCTGGCCCTGCTAGTGATGGTGGAAGCCAGTGGAGGAGGGAGTGGAGGCAGGAGATGTTGTAGCTGACCCTGCTGGTGATGGTGGGAAGCGAGTGGGGAGGGAGTGGAGGCAGGAGATTTGTAACTGGCCCTGCTGGTAATGGTGGGAAGCGAGTGGAGGAGGGAGTGGAGGCATGAGATGTTGTAGCTGACCCTGCTGGTGATGGTGGGAAGCGAGTGGGGAGGGAGTGGAGGCAGATCTTGTAGCTGACCCTGCTGGTGATGGAGGGAGGCGAGTGGAGGAGGGAGTGGAGGCAGGAGATGTTGTAGCTGGCCCTGCTGGTGATGGAGGGAAGCCAGTGGGGAGGGAGTGGAGGCAGGAGATGTTGTAACTGGCCCTGCTGGTGATGGTGGGAAGCCAGTGGAGAGAGAGTGGAGCAGGAGATGTTGTAGCTGGCTCTGCTGGTCATGGTGGGAAGCCAGTGGAGGAGGGAGTGAGGCAGGAGATTTGTAGTTGACCCTGCTGGTGATGGAGGGAGGCAGTGGAGGAGGGAGTGGAGGCAGGAGAAGTTGTAGCTGACCCTGCTGGTGATGGTGGAAGCCAGTGGGGAGGGAGTGGAGGCAGATGTTGTAGCTGACCCTGCTGGTGATGGTGGGAAGCCAGTGGGGAGGGAGTGGAGGCAGGAGATGTTGTAGCTGACCCTGCTGGTGATGGAGGGAGGCGAGTGGAGGAGGGAGTGGAGGCAGATGTTGTAGTTGACCCTGCTGGTGATGGTGGGAAGCCAGTGGAGGAGGGAGTGGAGGCAGGAGATGTTGTAGCTGACCCTGCTGGTGATGGAGGGAGGCAGTGGGGAGGGAGTGGAGGCAGATGTTGTAGCTGACCCTGCTGGTGATGGTGGGAAGCCAGTGGAGGAGGGAGTGGAGGCAGATGTTGTAGTTGACCCTGCTGGTGATGGAGGGAAGCCAGTGGGGAGGGAGTGGAGGCAGGAGATGTTGTAGCTGGCCCTGCTGTGATGGTGGAAGCCAGTGGAGGAGNGAGTGAGGCAGGAGATGTTGTAGCTGACCCTGCTGGTGATGGTGGGAAGCCAGTGGAGGAGGGAGTGGAGGCAGGAGATGTTGTAGCTGACCCTGCTGGTGATGGTGAAAGCCAGTGGGGAGGAGTGGAGGCAGGAGATGTTGTAGCTGACCCTGCTGGTGATGGTGGAAGCCAGTGGAGGAGGGAGTGGAGGCAGGAGAAGTTGTAGCTGACCCTGCTGGTGATGGTGAAGCCAGTGGAGGAGGGAGTGGAGGCAGGAGAAGTTGTAGCTGACCCTGCTGGTGATGGTGAGAAGCCAGTGGAGGAGGGAGTGAGGCAGGAGAAGTTGTAGCTGACCCTGCTGGTGATGGTGGAAGCCAGTGGAGGAGGGAGTGGAGGCAGGAGATGTTGTAGCTGACCCTGCTGGTGATGGTGGAAGCCAGTGGGGAGGGAGTGAGGCAGGAGAAGTTGTAGCTGACCCTGCTGGTGATGGTGGAAGCCAGTGGAGGAGGGAGTGAGGCAGGAGATGTTGTAGCTGGCCCTGCTGGTGATGGTGGGAAGCCAGTGGAGGAGGAGTGGAGGCAGGAGAAGTTGTAGTTGACCCTGCTGGTGATGGTGGGAAGCGAGTGGGGGAGGGAGTGGAGGCAGGAGAAGGAAACTAGCCCAGCGTGACCAGCGCCGAAGATGATGCAAGGTGGGCAAGATGGTTTTGCATCCATCGTATTTATATTTTTTACGCGAGAAGTCACCAAAAGAGGAATCGTCTTCTTTGGTTACTTGCAGTGGACCAGCATCGTCCCTCGTGCTGAAATGCAAGAGTTATTGATGTACTATGGGCACCTCATTTGCCAGTAAAAATATGATAATTGTTTTTTACCCTTCTATCTGGCAACAAAACTGACACCTTTTTACAAGTATTGTAAAGTATAAGTATTTTACAGGTATTGTGGTCTATGCAAACATGACTCCTTGTAAAAAGGTGTCAGTTTGTTGCCAGATAGAAGGGTAAAAAAACAATTATCATAGATATTGATGTAGTTGATTAACCTGGTAAGTCCGATGGTTGCTGAAGAGAGGTGATGTTGATCATTCAATTAAGTCTCACGAAAATATTCACCTGTTCCAAAGTTGGCGCGTGAAGTATAGTTCGAGTTGAGTTTGTCTTGGCGTGTTAGAACGCATACATCAGAACGAGTCACCCATGTGACAAAAGTCAAAGCGAATTAAAGTATAGCAAGAAATGAACCAAATAGAAATCGGGGCAATAAACAACTGCGTCACGTGGGAAATAGAAATATTACACAAACAAAGATTAATGTTAAAGCACAAATTCCCTAAAGCGTAATTCAGCTCGGGCAGATTTATGTTTATGCTGATCGTAGCACAATTACAATTCAGCCACCCACGGAAACTTTAAACAGATATTGTACCAATGTGCCAACGGACGAGCATATATGAAGTCAAATGCAATTGCAAATAGATTGGAGACTAACTGAGGACATTTTTCAAGAGATGGAATTCGAGGTGCTCAGGGTATTCACAGAGACACGTGTCCACTGTGTTCCACTGAGTCTATGGGTCTCTGAATGAGACTGTGGATTTGTGTGTGAGTGTATGTGGGCAAAGCAAGCCCCTACCTCCTCATTGGTGCCGGACGGTAACGCTGTGGTGAGCAGTGCCATGGGGGAGGGCCAATTCCGATTGGCCATTCACCTTCATGGCATTTGTAGCCACCACAGCGGCCAAAGGGGTCTCTGGACGGGTGCGATGGCTGGTAACCCCTCCACCTTCAATTAATGACCACTAAACCACGAAAAAAATATCCAACTTAGCTTGTACCGGAGGCCCCGGGGGGACAGGCGTCTATGACGTCTCCTGGCCAAACCCCATTTGGCGGAACCAGGAGATTGAATCTTCACCCTCGGGTTCCTCCGGAAACAGCAAAAAGCCACTGCGGGTGGCCACGTGCAATGTTAGAACGCTCACTGCGGAGGAGAGGCTGCCCCTCTTCTGTTGGGATTTTGACCAGTACCACCTGGTCCAGTGGACCGGCTCTGGCTCATGCCACCGTGAGGGGTGGACAGTCCTCTACTCGGGGCAGGAGACTGCCAAGCAACAGGGAGTGGCTGTTCTTCTGAATAAAAGAATGAAGGGGGTGTGGGAGCGTGGCGGTGAGGTGTGGGAAGCTGTAAGCCCCAGGCTACTTTGGGCTCACCTTCCNAGAGGGAGGCGAGGAGTGGTGGTCATGGTTACTTATGCCCCACCGAAGATGAACATCAGTGGAGGGATGCAGGCAAGGCCGATGAGTCAGATGCCTTCTATGGACCCCCCCCTCATTAATAATCATGAACGGGTGACGTCATGCCACATGGGGGGGCGCCTCCTCCCCCAGTCACCGCATGCCTAAACAGCTTTGTTTGGCCGGATAGAGGGGTCTAAACGGGCGCGGCACGGGCTAGAGAATAGATGTAATGATGTGGTACAAGAGGACGTGGAGCTGAGTGGACTTGCCGATGACTGGTACCAGCGGTGTCAAGATCGGCCTCTGTGGAGGAGGCTCGTGAAGGACGCTACTGGGCAGTTGGAGGTAGTCGCCTCCAGCAACAACGGAGGGCAGAGGAGCGACGCTCACAACAACGAGCAGAGCGTCGGGCGGCTAAACTCAGCAAGTTGGCACAGTAGGGGTCACAGGTGGTGCATCAGCCAGTCATCTCGGTCATCTCAGTCAGTCGACCCGTGTCACCTGGGTCTGCCCTGTGACCTCCTGCCGGCGGGTGTTCGACACTTCACGTGGCCTCAACGTGCACATAGCCTGGCACAGGCGTCGTGGTGACGTCACCGCCACTTAGTGGCGAATGGCGGTTGTTGTTGTTGTCTGTGGGTCTCTATGTAAGTCCCTGGATCTCTGTGTGAGTCTGTGGGTCTCTGTATAGGTCTGTGGATCTCTGTGGGAGTCTATGGGTCTCTGTGTGAGTCTCTTGGTCTGTGTGTGAGTCTTTGGGTCTCTGTGTGAATCTATTGGTCTCTGTGTGCGTCTCCCGGTCTGTGTGTGACTTTTGGATCTCTGTGTGAGTATGTGGGTCTCTGTGTGAGTCTACGGGTCTCTGTGCGAGTCTCTTGGCCTGTGTGTGAGTCTTTGGGTCTCTGTGTGAGTCTATGTGTCTCTGTGTGCATCTCCTGGTCTGTGTGAGCTTTTGGATCTCTGTGTGAGTCTATGGGTCTCTGTGTGAGTCTATGGGTCTCTGTGTGAGTCTATGAGTCTCTGTGTGAGTCTATGGGTCTCTGTCTATGAGTCTCTGTGTGAGTCTATGGGTCTCTGTGTGAGTCAATGGGTCTCTGTCTACTTTAAGAAGCAATGCAATTCCAGGAGTTTGGGGGCATTGACTGAGAATGGAGTGAGTACCATCTCAGTACTTTTGTTCACGTGCTTGAAGCACGACTCTGACAGTCTCAAGACACCACCTCCACCACGTGCCGTCCGGATCTTCACCTTGTCATCCAGCAGTCGATTGACGCACAGCGCGGCGCGTATGTCAGAGTTCCAAGTCTGAACAGGAGAGGGCAACACGAGCGACTGAAACAGGGGTGACATGCGTCCGTAGTTTTTTCTATAATTTTTTATTTTACCGAAGAACCAAAGAATACGTCTACATTATCGACTGCCAGCACGCTCACTCAGATTAAGAACCATGCTACAGTCTACATTATAGACTGCCAGTACGCTCACTCAGATTAAGAACCATTGCTACAGTCTACATTATAGACTGCCAGTACGCTCACTCAGGTTAAGAACCAGGCTACAGTTTACATTAGTGGTTTATTTTATTATCCATTCACTTTATTTTTATTTTCGATCTATGTGACTTTACCGAAAGAACCAAAGAATATTAATTCCTGCAGTCACGAAAGTTTTAAGCAAAAATGTATGCGTCCGTGCCTTACGTAAATAAAAAAACAACAATCTTATGCAAGTGCTACTAGGGATATCCGAGGGCAGTCGGCACCCTCTGTCTGTGTGTGCGTTGCGTAAACTTGTTTGTGTATTGCGTGCTCTGCAGTAATTAATACGCTGTTGTGTGCCTGTCATTTATCATCGCAGCAGTCATCGCGGCCATCAATTCAATTCACATCACGATTGATGGGGACTTGTGGGCATCCGAGCCGCTCCTGTGATAAGCGCCAACTTTGCGACCCAGCGTTCACTCGCTGTTGTGGAGAGAGAGAAAAATTTATAATAAATGAAAATAAATCAATTATTATTTACTTGGTGGCAGCCTTGCTACTCATCGATTCCCCGTCACACGCGGGGAATCGAGGAGTAGCAAGGGGAACACTCCCGGTTTTTTCCCACTGTAAACACACATTCGTTGTTTACACCGTCGTAATTACATAGACCGCAATCTCGGGAATCGTGATGCACCCTCGTGGCTTTCCTCTGTTGCTGTCTTCCCAATCCTCGTTCGTGGTTCGTCCTCCTTCTAGATAGTTTTCGTGACTGCATATTCTCTCTTGGTTTTCGGTAATCAGAGTTAATAGAAATAAAATAATAATATGAATTATGATTTCAGTTATTTTTCTTTATTCTATTATTATTTCTTGTGACTGCAAGGAATCATCTTTGTTTCTCGGTAAAAGGGTAAAAAGAATAATAGAAATAAATAATAATAAATGAAAATAAATAAATTATTTTCAGTATTTTTATTTTATTTCTATTATTATTTTGAAGCTTTCGTGACTGCAGGGACCTCTTAGCTCGGTAAATCGTAGGTAAAAAAGAATAATAAATAATAATAATAATGAAAATAAATAAATTATTTTCGTTATTTTTCTTTTATTTCTATATTTGAAGCTTTCGTGACTGCAAGGAATCATACTATTAGGGTTTCTCGGTAAAGTCACGTAGGTAAAAAAGAATAATAGAAATAAAATAATAATAAATGAAATAAATAAATTATTTTCAGTTATTTTATTTATTTCTATTATTATTTGAAGCTTTCGTGACTGCAGGGATTCATACTCTAGGTTTTCTCGGTAAAATCACGTAGGTAAAAAATAATAATAATAATAGAAATAAAATAATAATAGATGAGTATGAATCCTTGCAGTCACGAAAGCTTCACATCTAGAAGGAGGAGGAACCACGAACGAGGATTGGGAAGACAGCAACAGCAGCAGAAGCAGTGAGGAGCCGGTGCTACTCACGATTGCCTGAGCTCTGCGGTCCTCTATGTATATTACGACGGTGTAATTGGGCAACGAATGTGTGTTTACACGTGAGAGGAATCCGGGAGTTACACCATTGGAACCTCATTTGCCAGTAGAATAATATGATAATTGTTTTTACCCTTTTATCTGGCAACAAAAACTGACACCTTTTTTTAAAGAGGAGTCATGTTTGCATAGACCACAATACCTGCAGTCATAATGCAAAAAAAACATAACTCTGATAACTCTGATAATCCAACACCACGCGACCACGGGGAGAAAGAGACACCGCTAACTACAAATATACAGCAGGCCGTCAGGGTCTGGATCACAGCCACGAACTCCTGCATAGCAGGCAGGTAGTCTTCTCTAGCCACCGTGACCCTCTTTCACACGAGGGGGCGATATTGCTGATGTAACGGTGTCAGAGGTGCAACCCCCGATACCCGTACCCTACCCGCGGCTACCCGTACCCGGCCGGGTACGGGTACCCGTTTGCTACCCTGGTGCGGCCGGGTACGGGTACGGTAGACCGTGAGTCACTGGTGAGTAACTGTTTGTCACCATTTCCCAACGTCTTGTCTCTTCTCACAATTCAAGTTCCTAGAATCAACCCACCCGCGCCTCAAATGGCTTCATCCCAGAGGTCGCAATCGGAGGTACCCGATAACTCCACCCGACCCGGCCGGGTACGGGTAGGGTACGGGATACGGCCGGGTACGGGTACCCGTGCGACCCTGGTGCGGCCGGGTACGGGTAAGGAATCAAAATTGCGATCGAACGGTGTTATTGGGCCAAGATGCGCCGTTCTCATGCGGTCACCGGCAATACCGGCCTCGTGCCAATAGGGGGCGACAGAGGGGCGCAGGCCAGCGCTGAGAGTCTATGGGCCATAGGGCCCAACGGTTACCCGATGGAACAGTATGTAAGAGGGGCAGACCCCAGACCCCAGGAGGGGGCTGGGGTGACATGACTCCTCGTAAAAAAAAAGTGTCAGTTTTGTTGCCAGATAAAAGGGTAAAAAAACAATTATCATATTTTACTGGCAAATGAAGTTCCAATGGTGTAAATGCTTACCCGACCTCATACTCTGATGGTGCGTTGTCTTTGAGTTGTGCGCCTTTGGCGTCATCTGGTCCAACACATGTGAGACTAGGCTCTAAGGAAAGCTGTCTCGGGTGTGGACCAATCAACTTCAAGGACAGTGCACATTTCAGAGTTATGTTTTTTGTTTGCATTATAACTGCAGGTATTGTGGTCTATGCAAACATGACTCCTTGTAAAAAAGGTGTCAGTTTTGTTGCCAGATAGAAGGGTAAAAAACCAATTATCATCCCCGGTCCCTTCTCGAAGGAAGGCGTGGCCGGGCGGAGCGAGCCACGGCTCTGTATAAAAGCCGGACCTCTGGACGGTCCCGGCAGTCGTCATCCAGCTGAAGATAAGAATCCTCCTGGAGACTGAAGAACCACAAGGGCAGAGCCGTACCCCTGGCAAGGGTCGGCTCCAGCTTATTACCAGTGAAGATTCAAGCTTCACTCGAGGAGGGCTTGTAGATTAGCCAGTAAGAGGCGTGTTAGACTGGATGGCATACTCCCATAGTGTATCGGGTGTCAGGGGCCGTACCCTGCTGTGTTAACTGTTAATTGTTCAACTAAACCCGTGTTGCCTCAGATAAGTTTCGTCTGTTTTGGAACCCACTACACTATTATTTGTGTGGCTTCATTTAAACATTGATTAAACCACCCGTGGGCGTTGGTACAAGTTGTAAGCTACTTTACTCTCTTTGAATGGCCTCAGCACGGGATCTTCATGGTGAATACGCCCCAGCAGTATTATCCAGGACGGTCGCTGGGATCGAACCGCTAAAACCTCTGCAACCACTTGGCCATGTCAAGCCATTGTCATTATGATCACCAGCGCCATAATCATCGTGAGATATTGTTGCTTTGCTGCTGGATGAAGGCCTTCTCATGCCTGACCATCACATATCCACGATCATCATCATGAGCTGTGGTCTATCCATCCTGGACGAAGAGCTTGTTCATCATCCTTGATTTATCATCATCAGAAATTGTCCACTGCTGGTTGATGGCCTCCACAAGCTGATAGATGGATGGATGGGCAGGGGGATTGATGGATGGATTTTATTTAAGGAATGCTGAATGAATAGATTAATAAAATGGATAGATTGATTAAATGATTGATGGATGGATGAACGAATGGATTGATTGATCGATGGATTGGCCGACTAAGTAAAAGCTGTAATGATAGAATTGTGGATTACTTTATTTAAATGGGTGTAGAGGTTGATGAACAAGGTGGACTGCTGGTCGGATGAATGCCTGGATGGCTCCATTGATTCATATTGATTATCGATTGATCACCTGCGGAATCGCCTGCAGGTTGCTGGAGGCCCGGGGCAGAATGCCACGTGTGGTGTGGAGTGTGGACTCTCCATTCCTTATTGAACAGCGACAAAAACAACATGCCCCGTTTGGGTGCGGGATGTTAACTACCTCGTCTGGTATGCAGGAGGTCGTGGGTTCGACCACGACCTTGAAGCCTGCTGTTTACTTGGAGTTTGCGTGTTTCTCTCTCTCTCTCGTAAGATGTTAACTACCTTGCCTGGTATACAGGAGGTCGTGGGTTCGACCCCGACCCTGAAGCCTGCTGTATATTTGGAGTTGGCGTGTCTCTTCTCTNCTTGTAGAGATGTTAACTACCTCGCCTGGTATACAGGAGGTCGTGGGTTCGACCCCGACCCTGAAGCCTGCTGTATATTTGAGTTTGCGTGTCTCTCTCTCTCTCTTGTAGAGATGTTAACTACCTCGCCTGGTGTGCAGGAGGTCGTGGGTTAGACCCGAACTTGAAGCCTGCTGCTGTATATTTGGAGTTTGCGTGTCTCTCTCTCTACCTGTAGAGATGTTAACTACCTCGCCTGGTCTACAGGAGGTCGTGGTTTCGATTCCAACCCTGACGCCTGCTGCTGGATATTTGGAGTTTGCGTGTCTCTCTCTCCCTCTCGCGTGGATTTTTTTCTCGATCCTCCTGTTTTTTCCCCTCCACATTTAACTAACGCCACGCGTTTGCAGAGTGTTTGGCTGCTATACATTTCCAATGATGACGACCACTTAGTTGGATCATTTGGAGGTCGCTTCTCTCTTTTAGCTCGTGGGCCCCTGGATTTTTTTCTCCAGATCCTACTCTTTGGTTCTTTCCACGTAGGTAGAAATAANTAAAATAAACAAACGCGTTTGAGAGCAATTCATCTGCAAAAAAAATATTGATGTGGGTTCCACNTGATGATGATGATGATTGCTTGTGTTGCAATCAAAACGTCGTGATTTGTTTTATTTTCATTTATTTCTACGTGACTTTACCGAAAGAAAAAGAGTATCGAAAATTGAGTTGAGTTTTAATCTGGGCAGCTCTGGGTTACCTTCATTCTCTCCCCCCAACTTCTCCCCCTCCCGTCACTTCTCCTCACCCCCATCCCTAATTCTCCCCCCCCCACTTCTCCCTCCCCACAGTTGCATAAGTCGTCGTCGGGGACCTTGCGGTCGCCACGAGCCACGTTCCTCCGCTTCGCAAGATAAAATGCAGACAGGGAACGACTTCAAGGGTTTCCCGGACAACTGCGGACCCACACGCCACGGCCCCAAGTCTCCAGCACAGGCTGTCGATCTATTTAAAACGATATATAACAAATATTATTTTTGTTTTTCGGAAAGTCACGTAGAAGGGAAATAATAAAATAATAAAATAAAATCATAAATATTCTGACGTTTCGGCCACAAGCAAGCAGCCCCTCAGGTGAAGACTGTCGGCAGCGTCTGATGACACAACGCTTCATATATTTAAGCTGGGTTGGAAGGGGGAAAGCGCCTTGCAAAATTTTGCATATCAAGAGGAATTGCATATTTATGGGTCAGATATGTGATTAGGACTACTTGTGGAATGCGTAGGAGGTGCGTTTCAAAGTCATATTATGCCGTGCATTATGCAGGATAGCAATCAAAGGGAGGGGATGACCTGGTCTTCCCTGAGGACGTGCGGGCCAAAACGCGAGAAATTATTTCCCCTAGTCTCCAGAACCGAAGATGATGCAGTCACAAAGCTTTAAATCGACAAATATATTTGACCAGGTAAAGGCCCACATAGCTACAGAAGCAGCCTGGCTATCACGAATTATCGTGGCTTATCTCACCACGTGGACATTAGCGGCCAAAATAAGCTAAACGCGGAGTTGATTGAACGTGTGGTGGTGGGGGGGGAAACTCGGAGAAAATCCACGCAAGAGAGAGACACGCAAACTCCAAATGACAGCAGCGCGTTCAGGGTGATCGAACCACGACCTCCTATATACCAGGCGAGGTAGTTAAATCTCCTAGCCACCGTGATGAGAGAGAGAGACACGCAAACTCCAAATATACAGCAGGCGCCAGGGTCGGGATCGAACCCACGACCTCCTGTATACCAGGCGAGGTAGTTAACATCTCCTAGCCACCGTGATGATGATGAGAGAGAGACACGCAGACTTCAAATGACAGCAGCAGGCGTTAGGGTCGGGATCGAACCCACGACCCTCTGTATACCAAGCGAGGTAGTTAACATCTCCTAGCCACCGTGATGATGATGAGAGAGAGACACGCAGATTCAAATGACAAGCAGCAGGCGTTAGGGTCGGGATCGAATCCACGACCCTCTGTATACCAAGCGAGGTAGTTAACATCTCGCCACCGTGATGATGATGCGAGAGAGACACGCAGACTCCAAATATACAGCAGCAGGCGGTCAGGGTCGGCATCGAACCCACGACCTCCTGCATATCGTGCCAGCAGCCTTCATAGGCGCTCGCGAACAGCACTTGTCCCAACAGCCCTGTGTAAACTACCTAGGACTTATTTGTCTTTGTAGTCATCCCCCCCGTGGAGTAGAGAGCGCAATTACGCGTGAAGGTGTTTTGAAAGAACTGTTTTAATTGTATTTATATCTTGTAATGCATGACACATATTGTATATATACTGCTACATATAACACATTTATAAAGGTATACATATACCATAGCACATTAGGCCACAACTTTAAATGCCATTTGCTCTTTTTGCGATCAGTGGAAACAAGAAGATGCTCGGTGTAGTCGGCACTTTGCTTCGTTCATCATTTCGTAATTTATGTTTTTACTTTGCTTTATGTAAACCCCACCTCTCGCTCACTCTCTCGGTCACTCTCTCGGTCACTGTCTCGGCCACTCTCTCGCTCACTCTCTCGGTCACTCTCTCGGCCACTCTCTCGCTCACTCTCTCGGTCACTCTCTCGCCACTCTCTCGCTCACTCTCTCGTCACTGTCTCGGTCACTCTCTCGCTCACTCTCTCGCTCACTCTCTCGGTCACTCTCTCGGCCACTCTCTCGCTCACTCTCTCGCTCACTCTCTCACTCGTGCCGGTTGACGACCGACACCGCACCTATTTACAAACGCAGAGTTCCAAGCGGTTAAAGGTGCAGCCCCTGCAAACGTGCTCGCTCACGGCACCGTCAGCGGAACGTAAGGGGACCCCCCCTCCCCGACCACTCCTTAACTCTCCCACCACGCTCAACTAAGACCGTCTTCGAAAGAAGGCAGAGGCTGAACGCGACACTTTAGCCCCAAAGCCACACCCAGGCCGCTATCGATCGACAAAAACCTATTTGCGTATGGCTCGCGGGTGCGGTGGAGGTGTCGGAGCGAACGTGGCAGTGAGCCGTGACCGGGAGATCGACAACGCAGCCGGCGACCTCTGCTGGATCGTATCTCCGGTCCGCTTGCCGACAAAAACGCCGACCCCGCTTCATGCTCTGACCGTGTGCTTTAGGAGTTAACTTTGGGGCCGGCCATAAATGACGTCACGCGATTTTAGACGATTTTTGACCCCCCTCTCCCTTCGTCACACGGCATCACAAAAGTCAGACCCCCCCCTCAAATATGACGTCACAAAGCTCGCCCCCCCCCAAAAAAACACATGCTTTAAATCGCTTTAAACTGTTGTCATTGTAGTGCGTGTTTAACGTGGCGCTGCATCTGTTGTTGTAGGAGAAAACATTTATTAAAAAGTATATTTAATTAAGTAGAACATGTCGTCTATATTTATTTAAAGTTGCGCATTTTGATGTGACGTCACATTTCTCAACCCTCCCCCCNTCGTCACACATCGTCACAATGTCTGACCCCCCCCCCTAGGTGCGTGACGTCATTTATGGACGGCTCCTTTGCAGCAACAACAACAGCAGCAGCAACAAATACAACAGACAAAAGCACTGAATTTGTAATACAGTGTTTATGAGTAGCAATCGATTCTTAACTTGTCCTTCATAACATATTTTTTGGAACGGTATATTTCAGTTGTTGTGCACTCCGGCATCGTGATGAGCATTGGTGGCTGTGCTGTCCTGACGAGTCCTTATCGAGAGGAAGCCGGTCTCGAGTCTCCACTGCCAGCCGGTCAACTTTTTTGGGGGGCTCAAATTCATTTGACGGTGATCTCAGACGAGAGGACCCAACAATGCCGTTGTTCAGGAACTGTCGATGAGGTTTTTGTGTGCTAAACGCACAAAGGCTGTGTGTTGTCAGAAATCTTTGGGGGGTTTTCCAGACCTGTAACCGTGTTTATTTCTGCAATAGACGTACTTTTGGGGGGGGAGGGTTTAGATCGTTTAAATGTGAATGCGTCGTCAAACCCGCTACCACCCGACACAGCTCGATTGGAAAACGTCGTGGGTTTTACTCTCCAACAAACAACACCGACGCGTGCTTAACCAGTAACGAATTTAAATTTCGATTTAAAGCTTTCGTGACTGCAGGGATTCATCTTCTTGGTTCTTTCGGTAAAGTCACGTAGAATAGAAGTAATAAAATAATAAAAATAAAACATAATAAAATAATTCTCACGACGTTTCGGCCACAGACCCTGTCTCCTCGACAGACCTGTTCTCCACCTGAGGACGGCTGCTTGCGTTGTGGCCGAACGTCGTGAGAATTATTTTATTATGTTTTATTTTTATTATTTTATTACTTCTATTCTACGTGACTTTACCGAAAGAACCAAGAACAGCAACGAATGATCACGTTTTGTTTGCGTGGCACATCCTTGCTAATTGGCTATGTCGAGTGGTGGTGGTGGTGGGTTTAACGACACATTTATACTCTAGGTTCTTTCGGTAAAGTCACGTAGGTAGAACAATTAAACAAAATCAAATAATACATCACGACGTTTCGATCGCAACACAAGCGGTCGTCCTCAGGCATTTATATTTAAAAAATATCTATTATGGATATTGGTCGCAAAACCTTACCACTACTCGGTGTTAAACTGTTTGTTTCTCCTACGACGATGACGATGATGAGATGATGATGATGACGATGATGACGACGATGATGACGACGATGATGATGACGATGATGATGATGACGATGATGATGACGATGATGACGACGATGACGACGATGATGATGACGATGATGACGATGATGATAATGATGATGATGATGATGATGATGACGATGATGATGATGATGATGATGACGACGATGATGACGATGATGATGNCGATGATGACGATGATGACGACGATGATGATGATGATGATGATGACGATGATGATGACGACGATGATGACGACGATGATGACAATGATAATGATGATGACGATGATGGGACTATCCTCGTCCTCTGATATTTTTTCGCCGGCATCACGATGAGATGACAACACAGAAAGCAGTGCACTACCTTGTGTGTGTCACACACTAGCAGTGAGACAACCTTACCTGTCATGCAGGTAATATGTCCTGCTAAAACTATCATATTCTCTGGATTATTATTCTTTAAAGACGCTCTGAAAAGTAAGACTCGCCACCAAACATGTTTTGTGCCGGTATCAAGAAAGTTATACAAATCTGAGTGACACACACACACACCCTACCAGAATGAAGACGCACACCCAACTTTTGCTTTAAACTACTGTACTTGCAGTGGGAAGTGCGTCTTATAATCCAGAAAACACGGCAGCAGTTCCCTAGCTTGGGTTATTAAAAAAATGGAAATTAGCCAAGTATTGCTTTCTTCAGGGACCTTTTAGCCAGTAAAAGTATGAAATTCATTTTTCGTATTCTTTGTTGTTCAAAAGTATTAAATATATTTTTCTTATTGCTTTTGTTGTTCAAAATTCACCAACATATTCTTGTTACATAAGCACGTCTTTTTTCACGAACTTATTTTTTTTATTATTGTATTTACTGTTGGTCGTGGGAATTCTAACCAGAAACCCACACCTCATGTTACGACTCTCCCTTCTCTGCCTCCCGGCGACTAAATCATCACGTGGTTATTGTTATCTCTTCTGGCTCTCTCCTACCTCTCATCTCCCTCCACACCCTCCACGCACTCTCCTGCCTCTCCCTCTCATCTCACTCTACTTCCCTCCACGCACTCCCCTACCTCTCCCTCTCATCTCACTCCACTCCCCTCCACGCACTCTCTTACCTCTCCCCTCTATCTCCTCCACTCCCTCCACGCACTCTCTTACCTCTCCCTCTCATCTCACTCCACTCCCCTCCACGCACTCCCCTACCTCTCCCCTCTCATCTCACTCTACTCCCTCCACGCACTCCCCTACCTCTCCCTCTCACTCCCCTCCACGCACTCTCTACCTCTCCCCTCTCATCTCACTCCACTCCCNTCCACGCACTCTCCTACCTCTCCCCTCTCATCTCCTCACTCCCCTCCACGCACTCTCCTACCTCCCCTCTCATCTCCTCCACTCCCCTCCACGCACTGTTCTACCTCTCCCTCTCATCTCACTCTACTCCCCTCCACGCACTCTCCTACCTCTCCCCTCTCATCTCACTCTACTACCCTCCACGCACTCTCCTACCTCTCCCTTTCATCTCGCTCTACTCCCTCCACGCACTCTCCTACCTCTCCCTCTCATCTCACTCACTCCCTCCATACACTCTCCTACCTCTCCCCTCTCATCTCACTCTACTCCCTCCACGCACTCTCCTACCTCTCCCCTCTCGCACTCTTCTACTCCACTCCCTCCACGCACTCCCTACCTCTCCCCTCTCATCTCACTCCACTCCCTCCACGCACTCTCCTACCTCTCCCTCTCATCTCACTCTACTCCCCTCCACGCACTCCCTACCTCTCCCCTCTCATCTCACTCACTCCCCTCCACGCACTCTCCTACCTCTCCCTCTCATCTCCTCCACTCCCCTCCATCTACTCCCTACCTCTCCCCTCTCATCTCACTCCACTCCCCTCCACGCACTCCCTACCTCTCCCCTCTCATCTCACTCTTCTCTCCTCCACGCACTCCCTACCTCTCCCTCTCATCTCACTCTACTCCCTCCACGCACTCCCTACCTCTCCCTCTCATCTCACTCTTCTCTCCTCCACGCACTCTCCTACCTCTCCCTCTCATCTCGCTCTACTCCCTCCACGCACTCTCCTACCTCTCCCCTCTCATCTCACTCTTCTCTCCTCCACGCACTCTCCTACCTCTCCCTCTCATCTCACTCTACTCCCCTCCACGCACTCTCCTACCTCTCCCCTCTCATCTCACTCTCTCTCCTCCACGCACTCTCCTACCTCTCCCCTCTCATCTCACTCTACTCCCACCACGCACGCTCCTACCGCTCCCCTCGGTGGGATGAAGATGCCTGAGGCATCAACATCGTGGCCGCATTGAAAATGCACTGGAGTTGATTCGAGGTTCTGGTTGATGAGCGGTCACGTATCGAGGCAACGACACTCGGCAAAGGTCAAGGTGCAGCCACACTGACAACCTGATTCAATCGCAACTAGTTCTATGCCAGTATGTGGCTCTCTACTTAAGCCTGTGGGTCTCTGTGTATAAATCATTGGTGACCGGTCTGAGACCATCACTCTCGCCGCACTTCAAAACCCGGTTGAATCACGGCTCGTGCTATGCGCGTGTCTGTGGATATCTATGCGAATGTCACGCGAGTCTCGGATCTGTATGTGCATCTACGGGTCTCTGTGTAAGTCACTGCTGACCGATCTAAGATCATCAAACTCGCTGCACTCGAGAAGCAGGTTATGCATCAAGGTTCAGCGGGCTGTAACCCCTTAAGCCATTCGGCCATCTCAGAAATTGTCCTTAAAAATGTTTACTCTGAACAAAAGGCCACGTGTTCACAAAACATTCATGGGAACAGGCACGTTCTCTCTAAATTTGCGTACTGCTGGCAGAAGGGCGTCCACGGAAGCAACCCTCGCGGGTAAGCTGGCCAATTCTTCAAAGCTTCACCTCTTTTCCCCATTGGCCCAATCCCCTCTTCCCTCCCCTCGCCCCTCCACTCCGCGCCCGTCCCTGCCCTGCCCCTTCCGTGACCCCACGTGTTAACGGTCACTCATTCCTCGGCCTTACATGCCCTCCCGTCAAAGCAACTCCGTTTTTGACCGCTGTTTAAAAACAATGAGAGCACCTTCTGCTTAGGTATTCTATAAATGTGTAGTGACACAGCGCCGGAAGCTGTCCAGCAGCGGCAACAGTTAGTGCACATGCCGTCGAGCAGATCCACGGTGTGTGTGTGCGCCGCAGGGCGGAGGAACTGGGGAAGACCTCATCGGAAGCCCCTGGAACCCGGTGGGTTCGAGAAGGGAGGCGCGGCTAGGGTGGAGCCAGGCCACGCCGAGGAGAATAAAAGCAGCTGCGAGGAGAGCTCCGGGCTGCCGGTTTGGGAGTGGACTCGTCTCGTCGTCGCTGTCGTCGCTGCCGCCTTCACTCGATAATTGCGCGCCGGACAATTGTTGGCTGTCTCGGTCGACGCCATCGGTGTAAAGAGGCCAGGGTCGTGGCTAGGCTGGGCTGTACGGTAACGAGAAGGAAGGAGGCAAGCCTGCGTGAAACTAAAAGTGTTACAATAAAGAAGGTGCCTCCCGCAATTACCTCGTCTCCGACTTGTGCTACACTACAACTATAACAACTTAAAATAAGATGCTAGCCATAGAGCTCTTGAGCGGTTGTGTAGCGGTTAGCCGCTGCGGTCTCCAACTTACGTGTACAGTCATTTAAACGGCTTTTGTGTTAGTTTGTTGGCTACGTACGGTGGGAAAGAAGTGCGACATACAGTCCATACATACGGCAAGTCCTCGTTTAGAGGCATGCCTGAAAAGTGCCGTGTTAAGCAAAAACACGTTAATTGAAAACAATTTCCCCATAAATGTCTCACAATCACGTCTCCTCCTGCGTGTGAAACTCAAAGATAGGGAGTGCCATTGCCAGGCAGTGTCAGTAGGGCAAGCTGGGGGTTCGTGAACCCGTCTGTGCGGACATTTGAGACCTATCCCCTCGGTCTTCTTCCGGGCATGCCGATTTCCTCCCACACACACACTCACGCAGCCACAATCTCATTGCGTTAAAAGCAACTGGCTTCAACATCCGCTATGAAACAGGAACCTCCGAACAACAACAACAACAATCAGTCTAAGCACGTTACTTTAGAGCCCATTGGCAATCCACTGCTGGATGAAGGGCCTACCCATGCATTGTCAGTCATGGGCGATTGTTTGTAGCAGTGGCTGGGAATCGAACCCCGAACTCAGGTGCGCTCACCACTTGCGCCACCACTCTGCCCTTCTGAACAATCACTCTTTGTTAGGCAAAGTTTTGGAACGTTTTTTCTAAAATTTTCGTTGCTTAAATGTCCCGTTTCTGGCTTTGTATTCAGATTGTAAATGTTGTGGATTTGCTCTCCAACACACCGGTGTGCTGTACAAGTAAGGCATTTGGCATGCTCTGTTTACGTGACAAACCTTACTCATTGACTGTGTCGGGTGGTGGCGGGTTTAACGACACATTTATATTTACGTAATCTAACCCAAACAAACCTATATTATGGATTTATTTGTATAATTATGCATTTCAGACTTATTAATTGTCTATATTGATTATATATCTACATATATGTCCGGAAGTCCATTTCCACACACTTGTGGTCCCAATATTTATGCCTCGTCTGGAATAAGACAAACTGTGGTCGATATTAAATAAACATTTCTTTATCGCGATTATGATTTGGTATTTTTTTTATTTCTCTTATCTGTTATTGTTTATTATTAATGTGTTTAGCGTGACTTGTTGAGTTTGTATAGAAGCGGCGGTGTTGTTTTTTGTTGATGAACCCGATTTAAGAGCTTATTGGCTCACAGGGCACTTGAAAATAAACTGAACTGAAGTTAACTGATTCGAGCTGCACTTAAAGTGCCTCCTGAGAATTTTGACTTCAGTCACACCCCAGGTCACTCTTACAACCGAGACCAGATCCTGGTCTTTTGCATTCTCACCGGGCTTAAAAAGAATATTTAAACTTGAAATTGACATCAGCAGCAAGGTATTCGAAGTCCCGTTCGGCACTTGGTCGTGAAAATGGTATCCTCCGCTGAATTTAGATGTCACATTCAACAGCGCAGAAGGATGACGAAAGGACAGTAATTGCCTTCGCGATGAAATCCTTCCGGAGAATTCCTAACCTTTCTTACGGAGATCCGTGCGACGAACAGGGAAGTCCTGCCAAGGACAGACACGGGCAGATATAGTTTGTACAATGCTACCACAGGTCACGTCAGGCACAGGAAGCTGCGACCCAGTAAGCGTGGAACGCTGGTCCCAACCACAGGGCAACGTTGGTGTCCATCGATGTCTCGTCTACTGGGCGAAGACCCCGGGGCCGTCCCAGGACACGCTGCTGCTGGCGGGGCGATGTCGCTCGGCTGGCCTGAGAACGCCTGGGAATTCCACAAGAAGAGCTAGAGGCTGTGTATCGTAATGTATAGTAGTGTAGTGTATAGTAGTGTAGTGCATAGTAGTGTGTATTGTATAGTAGTGTATAGTGTAGTGTATAGTAGTGTATTTTGATGTATTGTAGTGTAGTAAATAGTAGTGTAGTGTATAGTGCAGATGTGCATTGTAGTGTATAGTGTATAGTAGTGTATAGCAAGGCAGTAGTTATAATATATATTGGGGGGACACATCCCCCCAATATTCAAATATGCTCAAAATGCCCCCCCCCCCCCAATATATTGCTATAAAATATATTTCTGTTAATATGATTGTGGTTATAGTTGTACTTTATTAAACCCTAATCTCTGCCATTACATACAATGAAACAAGAAAAGGTAAAAAAAAAAAACAGAGCAATGTAATACAATACACTATTAGACATTATTGTTAAAAATAAATAAAAAGTCCATCCATGTGGTAGTATTTTTTTTATATTTCAGCCAGGAAATTAGTTTTCAAATTTAGATTTTTTTTTCTGGGGGAGACCCCACCCTGGAAGATTTGCTCCCCCTCAATGTTGACTCCATGGCTACGGCCTTGGTGTGTAGTAGTATTGTGCTGGAGTCTGTCGCCAGGAAAATGGAGGTGTGGACCGCCACTAATCAACACGCTGCCGCCACGACCCTCACCAGGGCAAGCGGATCGATAAACGAACGAAGAAGCAAAGGGTGATGGCTGAACGGCTGCAGGGACGTTAATGGAGGGAACACTGGAAGGTGCTGGGGGAAGCCTATCATCTGATTCGTAATCGACCAGAAAACCCCGTCTCAACAGAGAGTGCGGGCCAGAAAAAACGCAAGTTTCAGTGTACAAACTCGTGTAAAAACAAATTTACTGAGCCTATGTGCATTGTGCAAAAACCATCAACAATTCCTGAAGAAGTGCCATTGCAGTACTCTTGTCTTGATTAATGTGGGAACCACTCGTGGCTGCAGAGGGGATCATATGGACTCATTACAAACAACCTAATTCACTGCGTAGGTTTTCACGGTTGCGTTGGACAGCTCTCCAATGCAGTGGCGGCTCCTGCAAATCTCTCAGGGGGGCAAATGTCTGGATGATTGATAAGGATAAGGTCCACCCATAATGGATAAATTAACAGCTTAAGCATGTAAAGGCAACTTCACTTCTTTAATATTAATGAAAAATAAAGTGACTCTTACAATACATCTTGTTTGTTTCTATACTCACTATTAATACAATCCACTCAAGTTTCTTTATTAAAGATTCCACTAGGTGGCGACAAATTATATTGTTGGATGAAACGTGCTTACGTATGATGACGTAAGCACGTTAGGGTGAGCCCTCCCGGAAGCCATAGAGAATGCATTGCAGCGCCCCCGTTCGAAAAAAACATCTTGAATGTAAGTCTATGGGCCACTCGGGGCGATTCTCAGCCAGAGTGAAATCGCCCAAAAAGAGGCGGTACTCCACAGAACGTGACATGACGCTGATTGGACTATATCCAGAGGCACAGTGACGGCTAGCGTGACTCTGTGGTTGAATTACATTGGTGGTGCGTCGCCCAATCGCCCTAATGAAGAAACCGCCCCTGCTCCAATGGTTCCTCTCGATTTCCCATCGTATGCGTTAATGATGATCTTTCTCCGGATACTCCAGTCCCCACTTGTACGCACGGGTGACGACCTTTCTCCGGGTATCCCTCGATGTTACGGGCGTTCGGTCTCACGAAATGTCGCGTTGACGCGATCGACAAATTTACGGGCGCTTTTCTAACAACAAAATCGAATTTCCGAGTCAATGGAATTTCACAAATGGCCACGCACCGCGACATCGTTTAAAACAACATGTCACCCAGGGGAGGCTGCGTTGACCAATCCGCGACAGCGTCACGTGGTGTGTGTCCCTGCAGCGCAAAGCAGCAACGCCTCCAACATCGCCTTGCCAGTCATTCCAATGTGCAGCGAATCTTTTGTGAGTTCCCTGAAAAAAGTTTGATGTTTTTGTTTTAAATAAATTATTATTCAATCCTTTTCATATTTATCTACTTTATATATGTCAAATTTGTCTTTGAAAATGTACATAGGTGTAAAAAAATAGGTTCGGAGTAGAGATGGGAATGATTGTTGAAACACAATTTTGTTTTACTCGTGGTGGGTTTGTTGTTGTTGTTGAAGATCGCATCCCTTTTCGTAAACCGAGGGATACCCGTACTCAAGTTTCCCCCGGACCGAAAACAAACACTGGCCAGTCTCCGTCGGAGCCGAGTGGACGAGTGTCAAGAACCAGCAGACACGAGCAGCAGCCGGCGACGCCTCTCTACATCATTCCAGAAGATCCGCCGTTCAATTCAATTTGCCCCGAAGAATCTCTCGTCCACACGTGGACCACGAAAAANTATCAGACGTCGTACCGAACACCACACGAAACGACGAGAAAACGCAGCGGAGAAAGCTACAACAGCACGTGCCAGTCGAGCACGTTCATTCTTCTTCACATTTGCGTCTATGATGCCCACGTACGTGACGTTGACGACCAATGTCAACCCGACGAACGGGCGCGTTTATCACGCCCCCTAACTTGAATACGTCAGTGTGGTGACGTCACAACGAGCGCTAGCGATGTGGTGGCGTTTTCAACAGAAGCTTTAAAGTCGTGTGTATTAGTCAACGAAGCTTCAAACTAGCGTGGTACGGTCCGTGATGTGCGACCCATGTGTGTAGCTACGGAGCTATTTGTCACTTGAGGTAACTTCTTCTTTAAAATGATCTTCCTTGGTGTCACCACTTTCCTATGCCTCGCCTCTGGGAGGTGGAGGAGAATCGTCGCTTGTGGGTGCTGTCTTCGTGTCTTCACGACTCGTGAACTCTTCACTTGTGCTGGCGGAAGTCACGTCCACCTTGGTGGCTTTGTCAATTTGCTCCCCTTCTACTCCTGCTCCTGCTGCTGCTCTTCCACCTCCTCCTATTCCTATTATGTTTCCTCCTCCTCCTCCTCTCCTTCTTCTGCTCCTCTTCCAGGTCCTCCTGTTTATTTCCCTCCACATTTTTCACGAGCCAATCCTTCTGCATGACCACCTCCACCATTGCCACCTCCTCCATCACTTTCTTTTTCACTACTACCTCCTCCTCTTTCTCCTCCTCCTCCTCCTTGGCTACCACTTCCTCCATTTTATCCTCTGCTACCTCTTTCTCCTGCACTTCCTCCTTCCCTTCCTTCTCCTCCTCCACCACTTTCTCCTCCTCCGCCGCCACCACCACCCTCTCCTCTGCCACTTTTTCCTCTGCCACCACCTTCTTCTTCTCCACCTTCTCTCCCTCGGCACCCACCTCCTTCTCCACCACCTCTTTCTCCAGCATCTCACCTTCTACCTTATCCTTTTCCACCACCTCCGCTACCTCCTCCTCCTCCACCGCCTCTGCCACTTTCTCCACTGCCATCATCTCCTCCTCCTTCTCTACTTTATCTTCCTCTGTAACCACCACCTTCTTTACCGTGTCCTCCTCTGCCACCTCCTTCTCCTCCATCTCCTCCACCTCCTTATTGGCTTCTTCCTCCTCCACTGCCATCACCTCCTGCTGCCCTGCCACTTTTTCCTCCGCCACCACCTCATCCTTCTCCACCTTCTCCTCCTCTGCTACCACTTCCTCCTTCTCCACCATCTTCTCTTCCACCGCCTCTGCTACCTTCTTCATCTCCTTCGCAACCTCCTCCTCCGCCACCTCCTTCTCCACCTTGCCCACCATCTCCTCCTCCACCTTCTCCTCTTCCACCACCTCTGCTACCTTCTTCATCTCATTCGCTACCTCCTCCTCTGTCACTCCCTTCTCCACCATCTTCTCCTCCTCCACCTTCTCCTCTTCCACCGCCTCTGCTACCTTCTTCATCTCCTTCGCTACCTCCTCCTCTGCCACCTCCTTCTCCACCTTGTCCACCATCTCCTCCTCCACCTTCTCCTCTTCCACCACCTCTGCTACCTTCTTCATCTCATTCGCTACCTCCTCCTCTGTCACTCCTTCTCCACCATCTTCTCCTCCTCCACCTTCTCCTCTTCCACCGCCTCTGCTACCTTCTTCATCTCCTTCGCTACCTCCTCCTCTGCCACCTCCTTCTCCACCTTGTCCACCATCTTCTCCTCCACCTTCCCCTCTTCCACCACCTCTGCTACCTTCTTCATCTCCTTCGCTACCTCCTCCTCCTCTGCCACCTCCTTCTCCACCTTGTCCACCATCTTCTCCTCCACCTTCCCTCTTCCACCACCTCTGCTACCTTCTTCATCTCCTTCGCTACCTCCTCCTCTGCCACCTCCTTCTCCACCTTCTCCACCATCTTCTCCTCCACCTTCCCTCTTCCACCACCTCTGCTACCTTCTTCATCTCCTTCGCTACGTCCTCCTCCTCCACCACCTCCTTCTCCACCTTGTCCACCATCTTCTCCTCCACCTTCTCCTCTTCCACCGCCTCTGCTACCTTCTTCATCTCCTTCGCTACCTCCTCCTCTGCCACCTCCTTCTCCACCTTGTCCACCATCTTCTCCTCCACCTTCCCTCTTCCACCACCTCTGCTACCTTCTTCATCTCCTTCGCTACTCCTCCTCCTCTGCCACCTCCTTCTCCACCTTGTCCACCATCTTCTCCTCCACCTTCCCTCTTCCACCACCTCTGCTACCTTCTTCATCTCCTTCGCTACATCCTCCTCCTCTGCCACCTCCTTCTCCACCTTGTCCACCATCTTCTCCTCCACCTTCCCTCTTCCACCACCTCTGCTACCTTCTTCATCTCCTCCTACCTCCTCCTCCTCCGCCACCTCCTTCTCCACCTTGTCCACCATCTCTCCTCCTCCATCTTCCCTCTTCCACCGCCTCTGCTACCTCCTCCTCCTCCGCCACCTCCTTCTCCACCTTGTCCACCATCTTCTCCTCCATCTTCTCCTCTTCCACCGCCTCTGCTACCTTTTCATCTCCTTCGCTACCTCCTCCTCCTCCGCCACCTCCTTCTCCACCTTGTCCACCATCTCTCCTCCACCTTCTCCTCTTCTCCACCTCTGCTACCTTTTCATCTCCTTCGCTACCTCCTCCTCCTCCTCCTCCTCCGCCACCTCCTTCTCCACCTTGTCCACCATTTCTCCTCCTCCACCTTCTCCTCTTCACCACCTCTGCACCTTCTCCTTCACCTCCTCCTCCTCCTCCTCCTCNGCCACCTCCTTCTCCACCTTGTCCACCATTTCTCCTCCTCCGCCTTCTCCTCTTCCACCACCTCCGCTACCTTCTCCCTCATGTCCTTCCCTACCTCCTCCTCATTGTCAAACACTAACACGCCTACGATATCTTCATTCATTTCACTCATCAGCTCTAAATCGTCTACATTGGTCTCGCTAACTTTGAGCTCTTCCACAACCTGGGGGCCATCACCTTGAGCGCTGCCAGGGTCAAAATCAGCATCATCACCTCCACTACGAACAGAGATTTTGGCCGAGCAGAGATCCACGGACGTCATTGCACTCTGTGCTGCGTCGCTATGCCCGTGATGAACATCGACGCTGGTGGTGCTGACTCCCAACTGTGTCAGTGCAACGGTGACCTCCGTTACGGTTGAGCTCGTGCCAGCGTTAGTCTTAGCATTGTCCAAACTCCGGTGACTCATGGTGGCCGTGATTTTGACCAGAGCCGAGCAACAGGGGGTGGTTGAGCAACGATGGCGGGTCGCAACCTCTATCTTTGGCCTCTTGCCTCATTGCATCCAAAGTGACCTCTAATTGTGCGTACGCTGTGTTCTTCTCCCTCACTGTCATGGCATCGCGGTCACCTTTCAGAGTCTCTGACTTCGTCTTGTTTCCCTCCTCTCCTTCCTCATTTTGCTGGTCTTCTTTGTAAGAGACTGTTCTAAGCGTTGTCTTGATCTCGAGGGCATCCTCTTTGCTCGCTCCCGGTTCTGTCGTCACTAATGCAGCCATCATCGTCTCTTTGCTCGAGTTGGGGTCTGCTGCTTTGTCCTCTTTCAGTTCAATCGCAGCTTCTATTTTGGGTCGACGAGGAGACAATCCTTTGGCGTGAAGATCAGAAGGAGACTTCAACTCAACCTCCTGGGTCGACTCTTTCTGCTCCTCAATCACGGCCGCTGTTTCGGGTCACAAAACTCGGCTTTCAATCTCATCAGCTGGACTTGCATGGCGGTGATTTTGGACGTCATGCCCACGATGCTCTCTTGCATTTTCAAGAAGTTCTCTTTGTCGTGAGTGACACCACCTGAACTCACCATCGTGGTCTTCATCATCTCCTCGTCGGACCCGTGGTGCCTCGAGATCTCCACCACATCGGGGATTTTGGCCACCTGCCCAGATGTCGCCAGCGTGTCCTCCTTTCCACCTCCGCCCACGGTGTCAATCTTATCCGCGTGCAGCTGCATTGCATCCAATTTTATCTTCATTTGGTGAAAGCTGCTTTGCATCTCGTTAATATTTGCCTCAATTTCCTCCAACTCGTCGATCGCCTGTGCCTCACGGTCTGCAGCTGTCAGCATGGCTTCGTCCGACGGAGCGGCAGTTGTCTTGGATACACCTTCATCGTCATTTTTGTCATCAGTGGAACCTTTATTTTCATCCTTCGCGCTTCCCTCATGTGACTTGGCCTTAATGATGTGTGAATTGAGGAAAGAAACGTCACTCGTGGGTGTCAGGACAGCTTCATCCATCGCCGAATACTGCTTGTTGGAAGACTTCCTCTTTGGTGGTAAATTCATCTTTATTTCAGTCACGTCGTCCTTCATGAGAGCGATCATGACCTGTATGCTGGTGAGAGCCTCTCGCAGTTTCAAAAAGTCCACGTGTTGAATCCCAGCGTGTGCAAAACCGGCAATTGATTCGCGATCATCTGCCACTTCCTCGGTTGTGTCCGCATTCGATCTGGTCCCTGAATCTTCTTCATATTGCACATCTGTCGTGCTAAACTTCACATCGTCCGCTACGTCCGCTTGACGATCTGCAAGAAAACGAGAATTATCTTCAATTTAATCGCAACAGATTCTACCTTATCTTTAAACATCACCACTTCTGTACCCTGGGGCAGTTCAGCTTCTTGCTGCTCCTCCTGCACTTTGAGTTTAGTGTCATCAACTAAGGCGGAACCATCCCTTTGAACTTCCACAAAACCTAAATTCTGTTCAACTTCAATCACATCAATTTCTTCCTTAGCTGTGGCTATCGCCTTTCTAATGTCCATCACATGACGTTCTTCCTCATCTATAGTTGTCGTCTGTTCAACTTTTACCACATCAAATTCCTCCTCTTCTTCAGCTATCATCCTTCAAACGTCCATGTTCAACTTTTACCACATCAAATTCCTCCTCTTCTTCAGCTATCATCCTTCAAACGTCCATCACATAAACTATTACCTCATTTTTAACTATTGACTTTAAACATTTAATTACATCATATTTTTCCACTTCTTCTCCATCAGATTCTTACTCTTGTCTAGTGATCATTTTGTCCACGTCCATTACATAAGATTATTCCTGATTTTAAACTATCATATTTTCGACATCAATCATATTTGATTCTTCCTCATCTTTAGCTATTGTCTGTTCAACTTCAATCACATCAGATTCTTCATCTTTAGCTCTATCCATCTTTCCAACTTCTATCACATCACATCCTTCCTTATATTTAGCTATCGTCTGTTCAACTTGAATCACGTCACATTGTTCATCTTTAGCTTTCATCTTTCCAACTTCATTACATCACATTCTTCTTTCTTTAACTATAATCTTTTAAACTTCAATCACATCAGATTTCTCTCTCCCTCTCTTGAGCTGTCGTCTTTGCCACTTACATAACATTACATACTTCATTAATTTAGCTATTGTCTTTTCAACCTTAATCACATCAGATGTTTCCTTACCTGTTGTAGTCTTCTTTTCATCTTCTACCACACCCGCTTGTTTCTCGTCTTTAGCTTTTGTCACTTTGGTATCTGGGGCGGTTTGGCTTCCTGCTGCTGTTGCTGCTCTTCGTGATGCTGCTGCTGTTCGCTTACTGTGCCACCGACAGGGCCACCACCATCCACCCGAACTTCCGCAGAAGCGGAATCTTCTTCAACTTCCAACACATCAGATTGTATTTCATCTTTAACGTTTGTCTGTTGAACTTTCACCACATCACATTTTCATTTTTAGCTTTCTTATTTCCAACTTCTATCACATCACATTCCTCCTCATCTTTAGCAATCGTCTTTTCAACTTAATCACTTCACATGGTTCCTTAGCATTAGCTATTGTTTTTTGAACTTTAACCGCAATAGATTCTTTCTCATTTTTAGCTAGTGTCTTTTCAACCTCTACCCCATCTAATTCTTCATCATCTTTAGCTGTCATCTGTTCAACTTCAATAATATCGGATTCTCCCTCATCTTTAGTTATAATTTTTTCTACTTCTACTCCTTCAGATTCTTCATTTTTAGATATTGTCTTTGCACCTTGAATCATATCACATTCTTCCCTCTCTTTAGCTACCGTGCTTTCATCTTTATTCACATCCGATTCTTCCTTAGCTTTAGATATTGTCTTTTCGACTTGAATCACATCAGATTGTTCCTCAGTTTTACCTTCCATCTTTTCAACTTCTATTCCATCAGATTCGTCTTCGTCTTTAGCTGTCGTCTTTTCATCTTCAATCACAACAAATTCTTTCTCAGCTTTAGACATCATCTTTCTAACTTCTACCCCATCAGATTCTTTCTCATCTTTAGCCATCGTCTGTTCAACTTGAATCACATCACATTCTTCATCCCCATGAGATTCTCTCTCCTCTTCAGTGATCGACTTTTCAACTGCAATCACATTAGATACTGCCTTAGCTTTAGCTCTCGTCTTTTGATCTTTAATCACATCACTTTCTTCCTTAGCATCGTCATTTCATCTTCAATTACATCAGATTCTTCCTTAACTTTAGCTATTGTCTGTTCAACTTCTATCACATCAGATTCATCCTCAGCCTTAGCTACCATCTTTTCAACTTCACCCAATCAGATTCTTCTTCATCTTTAGCTAACGTCTGTTCAACTTGAATGACATCACATTCTTCATTTTTAGCTTTCTTCTTTTCAATTCTATCTCACCACATTCCTCCCCTCTGCAGCTGTCGTCTTTCTGACTTCTACCCCATGAGAGTTTCCTCATCTTCAGCTATCGCCTTTTCAACCGCAATCAAATCAGGATCTTCCTCAGCTGTAGCTGTCATCTTTTCAACTTTAATGGCATCAGATTCTTCTTCAGTTTTAGCTTCCAACTTTGCAACTTCTACCCCATGATATTCTTCCTCATCTTCAGCTCTTGCTTTTCAACTTTAATCACTTCACATGCTTCTTTAGCTTTAGCTACGTTCTTTTCAACTTTGATCACGTCAGATTCTTTCTCATCTTTAGCTATTGTCTTTTCAACCTCTACCCCATCTAATTCTTCCTCATCTTTAGCTGTCATCTGTTCAACTTCAATAATATCGGATTCTCCCTCATCTTTAGATGTTATCTTTTCTACTTCTACTCCATCAGATTCTTCATATTTACATATTGTCTTTTCGATTTGAATCACATCAGATTGTTCCTCAGTTTTACCTTCCATCTTTTCAACTTCTATTCCATCAGATTCGTCTTCTTTTTTAGCTGTCGTCTTTTCATCTTTAATTACAACAGATTCTTTCTCAGCTTTAGTCATTATCTTTCTAACTTCTACCCCATCAGATTCTTTCTCATCTTTAGCTAACGTCTGTTCAACTTGAATCACATCACATTCTTCATTTTTAGCTTCCATCTTTCCAACTTCTACCCCATGAGAGTCTTCCTCATCTTCAGCTCTTGTTTTTCAACTTTAATCACTTCACATGGTTCCTTCGCTTTAGCTATGTTCTTTTCAACTTTGATCACGTCAGATTCTTCTTCAGCTTTAGCTATAATCTTTTCAACTTCTAACCCAACTTTAGCTGTCGTCTTTTCAACTTCCATCCATTCAAATTCTTCCCCATCTTTAGCTATTGTCTGTTCAACTTTGATCACATCATATTCTTTCTCAGCTTTAGATATCATGTTTTCAACTTCCACCCAATCAGATTCTTCCTCATCTTTAGACATCGTCTTTTCAAGCTTAATCATATTCCATTCTTCCTTACCTCTTGTCATCTCCTGTTTATCTTCTACCACATACAATTGTTTCTTGTCTACGTCAATTTCAGACACATCCGATTGTTCCTCGTCTTTAGATTTAGTCTTTTCAACTTCTACCCCATCAGATTCTTCCTCATCTCCAGCTTTTGCCTTTTCAACTTCAATCACATCATATTCTTCATGAGCTAGAGCTCTTGTCTGTTCAACTCCAATCGAATCATATTCTTCATCTTCAGCTAACGTCTTTTCAACTTTAATCACATCATATTTTCCTTCCCTTTTGCAATCTTCTCTTCAACTTCTATCACATCCCTTTGTTTCTCGTCTTTAGCTTTCATCACATTGATATCTTGGGCGGTTCACCTTCCTGCTGCTGTTGTCGCTGTTCATGATGCTGCTGCTGTTCGCTTCCTGTGTCGTCGACAGGGCCACCACCATCTACCCGAACTTCCGCAGAACCAGAATATTCTTTGACTTCAAACACGTCAGATTGTTTCCTACCTTTAGATGTCGTTTCGTCAATATCTTTAGGTGGTTCACTTTGCTGCTGCTGCTGTGGCTGCTGCTGTTGCTCCACACTTTCCAAGTCACCAACCGAGGCAGCAACATCCACCTGAGCTTCCGCAGATTTCTCCTGGTTCTCATCTCCGATGATACTTTGTTTGATACCGTCTCTACTTGTCCCTCTTGTGGTGCAGCGGGTTGCTCTGGCATGATTTTCAGATGTGTGTCTTCTTCCAACTAGACACAAAGCAACATCATCCATCACCATCATCATAGTGGTGAAAACTCCACTTCTCCCTCCTCCACAACCATTACCATAATTACATGTAGACAGTTAAGAATGATGTAGACGAGATAGAGATTTAGCGAGGGGTGAAGGGTGCAATGCAGTTATCCACATTAAGCAGTCATCTTCGCGAACGAGTTCCCACGACCCCTTAATCTCCCCCTTCTAACCACTACAATTCCTGTTTCTTCTTCATCATCTTTCTCCATGGCTACTACTCATTCCCCATCCATCCAATACATTCATCGTCATTTGCTCTCGTTTTTATTTAATTCATGCATCACGGGCTCGCCCATTACTTCCTCGCATCTATTCCATTCACCTCATCTTCACGGTTACATTCATACGTACCATTGTTATTTGTCTACAAAGCGCCTTGGTTAAGGTTAATAAGATAAGCGCTCCGAAATAAAGTAAAACATTTGTTACGTAAAATATCCCCATGTAGCAAAGCCTCTTGCACAAGAGCCCGGAATTTGACGAGGCTTCCGTGGAGAAACACCACATTGATCACATCACTGCAATGCGTGTCATGTTGCTGAGTGAATTCTCACCGTAGCATATTCGCCTTCAGATTGCTCAGCCTTCTGAGCGCATCGGCATGCCGCGTATCTCACCAGCGTCGCGGCTTCCGCTGACGCTGTCCAAAGAGGAGTCTTCTGCATGACCGCTTCTGTCTCCTCTTCCACTAGAAGAGTTTGTTCAGGCTAGGTGGGCGCTCCACAACCCGATCCCTGGTCGAGTCGATGCCAGAGCTCCGTCGGCCAGGTTTTTAGATGTCTCGCTTGAGTTTGTGTCCAGAGAAGTGCAGGTCGCCGATTCTGAGTCGTCAAAGGTGGTCGCCGGTTTGATCTGCTCCAGAACTTGAACGTCAGGAAGAACAGCAGCAATTATCTCAATGATTCGTTTCGGTTCGATGTTGACATCAGAAATGTCACTGCTGTAGGTTGGCTTCGAAGTTTCTTTCAAGGTTTCGTCCATAAATGACTCTTGCCCTACGTTCACTTCCTTCACAGCGCTAACGACTCCCGTGTCTTTTTCATCATCATTATCATCATCCTCTACAGCAACCGCTGGATCTTTGTTGATGGGGGACATGACAAAAGGTTTTTCTTGTACCCCATGGGGCAACTTCTTAGTCCCGACATCGGCTTTGGAGCCATTAATAATTTTCATGTCGGATTTGGCCAATGCGTGAGCCAATTCGTCCGTGCATAATAATGGCGCAGGAGCAACACCCGTTGATCCGTCAGGGACTAATTCAAGAGTCAGAACGGGATCCGGTGAATTGGATCTTTCCTCTGGAGTCATTCTGGATAAATCCACCTTTGCTTTGGAAACGCCTGTTTGAGTGTCAGTCTCGCTGGAATCACCTGGGATCACGACTGCTGCATCTTCTGCCGTACGAGTTCTTCCACTTTCATCGTTGGTGCTTGAACTCCGACCCGATTTTCTTGTGTGACCGGAGCTTCATCTCCTGTCGCAATTGCTGCCGTCAAATGTGCCTCAACGATGACGGTTGCTCGGAAACACTTTTTCTTGTCTTCTTCAAGTCCAACCAATTGCACTGCATGCGGAGCATTTCCAGCTGGATTTCGAATGCATGCTCACAATGCTCTCTTCCATCTTCACTACTTCTGTCTCAGCGATGCTCATCTTCCTTTTGCGCACCGGATGATCGGTTCCATTTTCTCTTCTCGTGCAAGATACGAGTCTGTCGCCACTCGGGTGCATCTGCAGACTGTGACCATCCCATATCTGACGATTCCTCTGTGTGTGGAGGTCGAGGGTCTTCAGAAGATGACTCTCTCTTCACTTCAATTTCATCTTTTGGTTGCATCTCATCCTCCACTCGCGTCTCATCTTCTTGCAGAGGCTTATGTTCAGTTGCATCTTCTCGCTGAACAGATATCTCTTTTTCCACTTGAACATCGTCTGTGATGTGTATCTCATCTTCCACCTGTGTCACATCTTCTATCAGAGACTGAATTTCAGTTGGATGTTCTTGCTGTATAGACAAGTCTTCTTTCACTTGAACATTACCTTTGATGTGTATATCATCTTCCACCTGTGTCACATCTTCTGTCAGAGGCTCAACTTCAGTTACATCTTCTTGCCGTACAGACACGTCTTCTTTCACTTGGACATAATCCGTGATGCGTTTCTCATCTTCCACTTGTGTCAAATCTTCAATCAGAGACTGAACTTCAGTTGCATCTTCTTGCCGAACAAAAAACTCGTCTGTCATACGAACACTGTCTGCTTGGCATGCCTCAATACTTCCTTGCGATCTGCCAACGATTGTTTCAAGAGTGTTTATTGTTAACAGATCCATGTAGGCCTGCATTTCTGCTATTTTAATTCTCATCATGGCCATCATTTGTATAACATTCGTCTCCTCCACTTTAGCTTTTTTCTGAACATTTAATTGTTCTGGTCCTGAGCCTGACTCCTTGTTACCGCCTTTGTTCATTGGTTCCACAACCGTGGCTCTAAGAATCATGTTGCACAGAGTGGCTTCTTCATCTCCAACACTGGCTTCTGATTCTCCTGCTGCTACTGCTGCCGCTCGTTCTCCATCAGGTGTTTCATCTGACGGTGGTGGCTGTTGTTGTTGTTCAATGTTATGCTCATTTTCCTCTGGTTTCTGTTGCGCTTCGAATCCCTGAATAAACAACAACAACCACAAAGTGAGAGAAACAGTTTAGAAGCCACGCCGCCCCCACCGTCCCCCCCCCTCCCCCCGGTGAAGGATACCCCGTATGATTGGCGCTTTGGAGGTATGGGTTAGGTGGATCAAATTAAGAAGTTTACGAAACTCCAAACTCACCGGGCCACGAAGAGTTGTTTGCAACACATCCTGCACATTAGAAACAAAAGATTGCAGCTCGCTCTTGCTATGACTCACAGGTAAGATTCTTTTGAAAGGAAGAATTGGGAACACCTGGGGAGGGGGAGGGGCCTGTTACAGGGGGTTCACTCTCGATCTGATCTTTCTCTACATAGTGTGAATTTAGCCAGACACCCCCTTTTAATTTTCCCCTGTCATCTCTTCTCCTTCTACGTCTCTCTATCCTCCTGACTCCGCCTTCGCCCCTCGTTAGCCCTCTTAAATTCCTAAATTATGGATGGTTGCATGTAGGGGGATTATGCCTGGGGACTGTGAGGTGGTCAGGAAATAGCATTGCACCAATGGGATTCTGGGACCTTTCTGTGCGAAGCTTTGAGTGCACCACCTTCCTGTAAGGATGGCAAAACTATTTTAGATTGAAGCTTTCGTGACTTCAGGGATTCATCTTCTTGGTTCTTTCGGTAAAGTCACGTAGAAGGGAAATAATAAAATAATAAACATTAAATATAATCAAATACAATTCTCACGAGGTTTCGGCCACAATGCAAGCAGCCGTCCTCAGGTGAAGAACAGGTCTGTCGGAAAGACAGCGTCTGAATGTCTTCCGACAGACCTGTTTTCACCTGAGGACGGCTGCTTGCGTTGTGGCCGAAACGTCGTGAGAATTGTATTTTATTATGTTTTATTTTATTATTTATTATTTCCCTTCTACGTGATTTACCGAAAAACCAAGAAGAGAAGAAAACACTCGCCAATGACATTTAGCCAAACACGTGGAAGTTCCTGAGGCTTTTCCTGTTGCAAATGAGAAATTAGCATCCACTTCAGAGAAGGGCTCACCTCAGCAGCGATTGCTCCAGTTCCGGTGATTGAATGTTTTTTCTCCAGGGATGAGGTCATCCTCCGGCAATGCCACCTCCTCGTCATCGAGGGACGCCGCCTTCAACAACATTTGGGCTCTCTGCGACCGCGTGATGGTGTCTTCTGCCTGAGCAACAGCCAACTCTTCAGCGACTGAGACGTTTGCACCGAGCGAGCGATTCTCCCCATTGACATCATCGTCTGGTGGTGCTTGTGTCTCATCGGTGCCTTCCATCGCCCCATCCGGGTCACCTTTCTCCAGCTCTTCATGGGTGACATCAAGAACCGAGTCAGCTGTGCCTTCTGCTTCTCCACTCAACTCATCTGCCTCGTTCTGAAGGGCAGCATCCTGGGATGATGATGATGATGATGAAGGAGGAGGAGGAGCAGGAGGCGCAATGAGCATGACAGGACGAAGATCAGGATCAGGATGAAGTTCGAGGTCGGCCGAGATAACATCGGCGATTGGGACATTGGCTCCATCTTGGGTGAGGGTGTCGCAGCTGATCACCGTCGTCTGAATTGTGGTCATGTTGAGCTTAATCTCGGCAACCTTCTCCCGGATTTTGGTAACCATGTCCCGGAAGTTGATATCGCCTATTGTGTATGCTGCGGCCTCCATCGGAAACGGGGTCATTTCGATGGACTGGACACTCCTCTCATCTTCCTCCTCCCCTCCTGCTCCTCCTGCTCCTCCTCGAATTCCACCACCGAGGAAGCCTCAAATTCTGCCTCCGGATCCAGGACGGATCCCGGGACGGTCATCGTCGTGAACAAGGAGTCTAAGCTATCCTGCATCCTGTTAATCTTCGACTCGAGATTGGCGAATCTCTCTCGCAGAGAGTCCACAAGTGCCTTGCGTTCGTCTAATGCAGCCAGCTCGGCGGGTTGTAGAAGGGCCTCAAAGACATCTCGCTGATGCTGCTGCTGCTGGTGATGAGGTGTTTGCTTCTCTTGCACAGCAACGGGTTCGGAGATGGTAGCCGTGTCTTCAACATGGGATTTGACCAGAGGTTGCGCTGGAGTTGTGTCGGGACTGACGGTTGTATCAGCTGTGATGTCCAGCTGCTGCTCTTCTTGTTGTTGTTGCTGCTGCTGCTGCTGTTGTTGTTGCTGCTGTTGTTGTTGCAGCTGCTGTTGTTCATCGTTGCTCAGCTCCTGTTGGCCGTTGGAGACATGCGCAAGCAGCGACGCAGTGAACGGAATGAGGGGACAAGGCGGCAGCAACGATCACCCAGCAACCAACATCACCACCACCATCACCCCAACTTTAACCAGCCTCCAAGTCTATCAATACCTTCATTTCCACCAGCATCACTGCCATCACAACCTCCAACACTACTCTCTGAACCACCATCACCATCACAACCTCCAACACTACTCTCTGCACCACCATCACCACCATCACAACCTCCAACACTACTCTCTCCACCAGCATCACCACCATCACAACCTCCAACACTACTCTCTCCACCAGCATCACCGCCATCACAACCTCCAACACTACTCTCTGCACCACCATCACCGCCATCACAACCTCCAACACTACTCTCTGCACCAGCATCACCACCATCACAACCTCCAACACTACTCTCTCCACCAGCATCACCGCCATCACAACCTCCAACACTACTCTCTCCACCAGCATCACCACCATCACAACCTCCAACACTACTCTCTGAACCACCATCACCATCACAACCTCCAACACTACTCTCTTCCCCAGCATCACCACCATCACAACCTCAAACACTACTCTCTGCACCACCATCACCGCCATCACAACCTCCAACACTACTCTCTCCACCACCATCACCGCCATCACAACCTCCAACACTACTCTCTCCACCACCATCACCGCCATCACAACCTCCAACACTACTCTCTCCACCACCATCACCGCCATCACAACCTCCAACACTACTCTCTCCACCACCATCACCGCCATCACAACCTCCAACACTACTCTCTGCACCATCACCACCATCACAACCTCCAACACTACTCTCTGCACCAGCATCACCGCCATCACAACCTCCAACACTACTCTCTCCACCACCATCACCGCCATCACAACCTCCAACACTACTCTCTTCCCAGCATCACCACCATCACAACCTCCAACACTACTCTCTGCACCACCAACACCACCATCACAACCTCCAACACTACTCTCTGCACCACCAACACCACCATCACAACCTCCAACACTACTCTCTTCCCCAGCATCACCACCATCACAACCTCCAACACTACTCTCTCCACCAGCATCACCGCCATCACAACCTCCAACACTACTCTCTCCACCACCATCACCGCCATCACAACCTCCAACACTACTCTCTCCACCAGCATCACCGCCATCACAACCTCCAACACTACTCTCTCCACCACCATCACCACCATCACAACCTCCAATACTACTCTCTGCACCACCATCACCGCCATCACAACCTCCAACACTACTCTCTCCACCAGCATCACCACCATCACAACCTCCAACACTACTCTCTCCACCACCATCACAACCTCCAACATGACTCTCTTCCCCAGCATCACCGCCATCACAACCTGCAACACTACTCTCTCCACCAGCATCACCACCATCACAACCTCCAACACTACTCTCTCCACCAGCATCACCACCATCACAACCTCCAACACTACTCTCTGCACCACCATCACCACCATCACAACCTCCAACACTACTCTCTGCACCAGCATCACCACCATCACGACCTCCAACACTACTCTCTGCACCAGCATCACCACCATCACAACCTCCAACACTACTCTCTCCACCAGCATCACCACCATCACAACCTCCAACACTACTCTCTGCCCACCATCACCACCATCACAACCTCCAACACTACTCTCTCCACCAGCATCACCGCCATCACACCTCCAACACTACTCTCTCCCAGCATCACCACCATCACAACCTCCAACACTACTCTCTCCCCAGCATCACCGCTATCACAACCTCCAACACTACTCTCTGCACCACCATCACCACCATCACAACCTCCAACACTACTCTCTCACCATCACCACCATCACAACCTCCAACACTACTCTCTGCACCACCATCACCACCATCACAACCTCCAACACTACTCTCTCCACCAGCATCACCGCCATCACGACCTCCAACACTACTCTCTGCACCAGCATCACCACCATCACAACCTCCAACACTACTCTCTCCCCAGCATCACCACCATCACAACCTCCAACACTACTCTCTCCACCACCATCACAACCTCCAACACTACTCTCTCCCCACCATCACCGCCATCACAACCTCCAACACTACTCTCTCCACCAGCATCACCGCCATCACAACCTCCAACACTACTCTCTCCACCACCATCACCACCATCACAACCTCCAATACTACTCTCTGCACCACCATCACCNCCATCACAACCTCCAACACTACTCTCTCCACCAGCATCACCACCATCACAACCTCCAACACTACTCTCTCCACCACCATCACAACCTCCAACATACTCTCTTCCCCAGCATCACCGCCATCACAACCTGCAACACTACTCTCTCACCAGCATCACCACCATCACAACCTCCAACACTACTCTCTCCACCAGCATCACCACCATCACAACCTCCAACACTACTCTCCACCACCATCACCACCATCACAACCTCCAACACTACTCTCTACCACCATCACAACCTCCAACACTACTCTCTCCACCAGCATCACCGCCATCACGACCTCCAACACTACTCTCTGCACCAGCATCACCACCATCACAACCTCCAACACTACTCTCTCCCCAGCATCACCGCATCACAACCTCCAACACTACTCTCTGCACCAGCATCACCACCATCACAACCTCCAACACTACTCTCTTCCCCAGCATCACCACCATCACAACCTCCAACACTACTCTCTCCACCAGCATCACCGCCATCACAACCTCCAACACTACTCTCTCCACCACCATCACCGCCATCACAACCTCCAACACTACTCTCTCCACCAGCATCACCGCCATCACAACCTCCAACACTACTCTCTCCACCACCATCACCACCATCACAACCTCCAATACTACTCTCTGCACCACCATCACCGCCATCACAACCTCCAACACTACTCTCTCCACCAGCATCACCACCATCACAACCTCCAACACTACTCTCTCCACCAGCATCACCGCCATCACAACCTCCAACACTACTCTCTCCACCACCATCACAACCTCCAACATGACTCTCTTCCCAGCATCACCGCCATCACAACCTGCAACACTACTCTCTCCACCAGCATCACCACCATCACAACCTCCAACACTACTCTCTCCACCAGCATCACCACCATCACAACCTCCAACACTACTCTCCACCACCATCACCACCATCACAACCTCCAACACTACTCTCTACCACCATCACAACCTCCAACACTACTCTCTCCACCAGCATCACCGCCATCACGACCTCCAACACTACTCTCTGCACCAGCATCACCACCATCACAACCTCCAACACTACTCTCTCCCCAGCATCATCATCACAACCTCCAACACTACTCTCTGCACCAGCATCACCACCATCACAACCTCCAACACTACTCTCTTCCCCAGCATCATCGCTATCACAACCTCCAACACTACTCTCTGCACCAGCATCACCACCATCACAACCTCCAACACTACTTTCTTCCCCACCATCACCACCATCACAACCTCCAACACTACTCTCTGCACCACCAGTACCGCCATCAGAGCCAGCAAGGCCTTCTCTGCTGGCCTAGAGATTTCAGAATTAGAAAATTGTATTTATAATTTAATATATTTCATTAATGCTATGCATTNTAAAAGTTCGTTCCCATCAGTCTATTACCGTCATTTCATTGCTACTCTCTCTCCCTCAGGTGAGTGCTTTCAGTGCAGCTCATAAATTAGAGTTTTTATCCAATCAGATTTCCACCTGTGCTGTCTCCGCCTCTCCGGGTGAAAAATCTACCCTGAGGCCTTCAGAATGTCGAGTGAATCCCTCTGCTGTTGAAGCAAATGGGACGATGTTGTTGATTGTCATCTTCTTTAACCAATCAGATGTCGAGTTTGCCATGTTGGGCCTATTCTTTGACACGCCGGGCCTTCTAGCTGGCCTAGCCGCTACGTTATTTTCGTGTGGCTGATGGAGGGCCACTTAGCTAACTGAAGTAAAACTAGCTAGCACGTAAAGTAGCATCATCTAAGATTTATTTTAACGTGACGTTTACATTTTTAGATGTAGTGCTTTAGATTTTTTTTTGGGAAGCCTGTTGAATCTGATTGGTTATTTGTGTTTTACGGCATTTTGCTTGCTTGGTGGTCGTATGAGTAAATGTGACTGTTGTGAGTTTGTTCTTGTTTCTTTGGTAATGACATTGATTTGGGCTATGCGATGTCTATTTGTGATGCAGCATCCTGTCATACTGCTAATAGTGGTACATCCTTGATGGTTTCAGTCACCATGTATTCACGTCTCTGCAATTAGTGTATTGTAACTCTCATAGGTGTTGAGCCTCGTGTGAAACCACTTTAATCCACTCGATAAAGGTTACTGTCACTGTGTAAAATATTGGTGGTACGTGAATGACAATAGCCTGTAGCCCTCGTGTCATGGTGAGGTTATTCGATGGCGTTTTAATTGCGGAGGAAAGCACTGAGGCGTAAAATACACGGCCGTCACTGCCACCACTATCACAATCTCCAACACTACTCTCTCGAGCATCACCAACATCACAACCTCAAACACTACTCTCCACCACCATCACCACCATCACAACCTCCAATACTACTCTCTACCACCATCACCACAGCAACTAACCCACCATTATCTCCACCATAAATACTAACACCACCTCCAGACTACATCACAACAATCACCACATCCACGTCCACCACTGCCACCTCCATCATCACCACCACGACCATCACCACCACAACCATTGCCACCATTATAAACAAGACAAAGATCCCCCGTATAGCCTTGACAGACTTTTGGAGAAATTGCTGTTAGCGGGCACCTCTGAAGGCCAGCACCACACCAGGCTGCCCTTGTTTCCATCGTGTCGAGGCTTACGCACTGCACCAGGTACTCATTCGACCCTGAGTCGACCTCGGAGAGGCCTAGGACCGGTGCAAACAATCGTCACTGGTTTCGATTTAAAGCTTTCGTGACTGCAGGATTCATCTTCTTGGTTCTTTCGGTAAAGTCACGTAGAAGGGAAATAATAAAATAATAAAAATAAAACATAATAAATAATTCTCACGACGTTTCGGCCACAACGCAAGCAGCCGTCCTCAGGTGAAGACCAGGTCTGTCGAGGAGACAGCGTCTGAAGGATCGTCACTGGTGTTGGTGGCCGTGAGAGGGAATCGAACTCGCGTCGCCGGGTTCGACGCGCTAACCACTGCGCCACTGCTCCCAAAACCATAAACACCCCCCACCAACACCACTATGAACACCACTCTACTCCTACTGGCCTCAACCGACGCCAGCTACAATCCACAGCCCATGGCGATGCTGCTGCTGCTGCTGGACCCGTGCAAAGCGATGCGGTCGGAGGAGTTTCGTGGCCAGGACTCACCGGTGGCAGACGCTCAGAGTCCGATCCTTGAATTCTGAGCCAGTTTTTGAAACAGCCTTACAAACATGATAATTGATCATTGTTTTTTACCCTTTATCTGGCAACAAAACTGACAACTTTTTTTACAAGGAGTCATGTTTGCATAGACCACAACCTGCAGTCATAATGCAAAAAAAACATAACTGATAATGTATGCACTGTCCTTGAAGTTGATTGGTCCACACCCGAGACAGCTTTCCTTAGAGCCTAGTCTCACATGGGTTGGACCATGACTTACAAACAATTTGTGCTTTTCCTCGAGCATTCGTGATGGACTGAACTTGACAGGAGCGTGCGATGGCAAACGTTCAGACTTACGACGACGGCCACCGCTATCAGCACCGAAGATAAAGATCCCCCCCCCCCACTGCTGTATAGCCTTAAAATACTTTTTCGGTAAAGTCACGTAAAATAAAATAAATTAAAATGAAAACAACTACATTTAGTGAAATAAATTAAAATGAAAATAAATTTAGTTGTTTCATTTTAATTTATATTATTTTTTACCTACGTGACTTTACTGAAAAAACAAAGTATGGATCCTTGCAGTCACGAAAACGTTAAATTTAGAAGCCTTAAGAGACTTTGAGGCAAGTGCTGTTACCGAGTAGCACTTATGAAAGCCGGCACGGCACACGAGGGGGTGGTNCCCAATACACGCCCGGCCGCTTTGTCTCCCAGTGCTGATGTTTACGTGCAACACGTGCCAGGTAGGTATTTTAGGCTGAGTCGACCTAGGGGAGGTCCAGGACCGGTTCAGAAAATCGTCACCGATGTTGGCTGTGAGTGGATCGAACCCGGCGATCCGGGTTCGCAGGGCACTACGCTAACCAGTACACAACCGTTCTCTACATCTATCAGACCGCCACCACTACCACCAGCACCACAACACCACAACACAACCATCACTACGCAACACACCACCACGAACATTATAATACCCTCCACATACCATACTGTCGCACACGACGGCTGAACCCTCATCACAATCACCATCATCACCACCCAATCACAATCACCACCACAATCACCACATCACCATCACAACACCACCACAATCACCACCACAATCACCACCACAACCACCACCAACAACACTTCACGTCATTCACGTCTGCACACACACAGTCTGAAATGTAGAAATGTTTTGTTCATGTTTTGATTAAATGTATGCGCGCATGGCCCTTATCACAGTGTCTTAGATATATTTATATCAGCGATCGGGCCTTGACCGGTCACCTTCATGACGTTCTCTAAGGTCTAGAAAGCTGGGCGACCAATGTCTAACTAATGATGCTCTGGAAGTCTATAAAGATGCATTTTGCACAGATATAGTGCACTTCATGCTTACGCGTAGAAAACAAATCTATTGACAAAAAATATTTCAACCTCTTGAATTTGGGTAAAAAATGTGCACGTACTGTGGTAGGAAAGAGGACTGAAGCCAAGATGACATCAGATTATAAATTATCCAATGGCCAAAGCTTTAGAATGTTTTTAAACATTTAGTTTTTTTCACCGAGGACCAAGTAAGATTGCATCGGGGAAATTCTAAGGCGACCCAATCATTGTGACGTTAACAGTGTGACGTCTGCACGTCACAGAAGGCAGACCCAACTATTGGCTACCGGAAGANGCCAACATTCATAGACCAACACACATTGTATCGTCATCATCATGACGATCGGTCACTGACGGTCACGCACTTTCACATGCGCTTCTGCGGCCGTCTGGAACGCTCTTCCTTCCGATGTTAGGAAGCCACTGGAGCTATGCACTCGTTCTTGAGGGCTGCTTTTTGTGTTAAGTTTGTTGTCTTACCCCCACACCTCTGATTAGCGCGGTTGGCTACGTACGGTGCGAAAGAAGTTCAACGTACACGCATGCGCACGTACACCCGACACGGTCGATTTGCGACGTGGCCGATGCATTGCTGCTGCAGCGGCCACCACCAGTAATGGTGGGGAGCGATCCGCACACGGAGAGCGGATAGATACGACGTGTCGCCGGTGGGTTATCAACCAGCGCGATGATGTTACATTACATTGGCTGTCGGGCGGAGGAGGGTTTTACAACGGGCATCTTAACTTACGCGACCTGATCCCAAAAAAATAACAAGTCGATTGGGAAACCGGCATAATGCACATCGCGTAGCCGTCTAATGAATACACGTGCCTTGCGTGGATGTGTCAACACAACACAAACACGCGCGCGCGCACACAAAATTAAGTGCAGCGTACGTGTCAACACGTTAGTTACATATGAACCACACATTAGTGCGACATTGTGGGTTAAGATGGAGCGGGCGTGTCGCCGCGTGCGTGTGAAAGCACGTGGCCGGGTGAGGAGGCAAGCCATGAGTCGCACTCGTTTAGACTCCAGCCAAGTTCCAGTTTTTTTTTTATTTGAGCTCGCAACTTTCTTTTGCCGACGGTCATGCAACGAGCAGGCAGACAACACAAGCGTGGCGTGTTACACGTGCGTGCGATGGAGGCGGTCAGACAACAACAGCAGCAACGACAAACAAAACTTGCATTATATTGCGCGCCCGTAACGTAACAATTGTCTCGGGAGCGTGGCTTATTTATTTTTTAAGCCTAGGGGACCCCTTCCGCCAGCGTTTCGCTCGGAATNCGCGCGGCGGCCTTCTGAGTCGGCGGCGCGTCCGCGTGTTGTTGGCGTTGCAAGGCTCCTCTCCCGCCGGTGGCTTCCGAACTCCCGGACGATGCCCTCGAGAAAGTTAGCGTGTGGCAAAAAAGAAAGGGCTCGGCAGAGGAAATTGCTTCCTTGGATTCTCCCGAGTGGGCTTGCGCTGCAACAGGATAACATGAATCCGCGAGAGAATTAATGATAAATCATGTCCGTGCTTTAGGCCAATATATGGAGTAATTGGGCGTGGCTTTGCACATATAAGAATCATGGAACGGGAATGGACCGATTTTTTTACGATACCATGCTTGATCCATGCTCGAACACAAGCTTGGATATTTTGAATAGAATTAGTTTTTTTATCGTTATGAAGTGATTCCTGTCACATGCTTTATGGATCTAATGAGACGTAGTCTTAGGTTTTCTCGGTAAAGTCACGTAGGTAAAAAATAATACAATAAAATAATAATAAATAAAATAAATCATTTAATCACGACGTTTTGGAGGCAACACAAGTCTCCGTCTTCAGGTGGGACCATCACAGCTAAATGTACTGTATCACTTGATACGTCGTGATTTAATTGATTTATTTTCATTTCTTATTATTTTATTTATAACTTTTTACCTACGTGACTTTACCGAAAACACCTAAGAGTATGAATCCTTGCAGTCACAAAGCTTCAAATCTAGAATCTAATGAGACGATTTGTGGATCGAAAAAGGCCAATTAGCCCGCCCCGATGCCAATGGCTCTTCCACAGTAACACAATGCATCATTAATTCTATCGTGGATTCATTTCATCCGTTACAGCGATTGGTGGTTTGGTGGCTTCACCTCTTCACCGCTTTCGCCACGCACCGCCCAGGACGCTGCGACGGCGCTTTCCGATGGGATGGATGGTTTGGATGGACAACGGAATGGAGTTTGTCGGACACAGAGACGGCAAAGCTGGCGGGCAACGGTGACGGTAAAAGCGCACGCGTTACACACGGCAAGCGCGGAAGGACACAAAACGCACAGATCCCTTGTCTGTTAACGCGAGCGAGCGAGCGATCGAACCGCACACCGAACGACTAAGCAATGTGCGAAATATGATCACAATTTTGGGAACGCTCTGGAGTTTCGGCTTGAATTGGTAGAATGGTTTGGGAATGGTGAATTCAGTGTGGTTGGGCACGTTTACAATTATACAAATATACCGTTTTTCCACTGGCACATCCGAGCCGAGCCAGCACGGGTTACTTAACAGTGTGGGTGGTTTCCACTGGCTATAATCGAGCCGAGCCGGAACCAAACTGCGGTACGCTGGCCTCACAAGAAGGTCATCCGAATCTGGTTCGGGCCAAGCAGGGCCAGGGTAGGGGCTACTGACGTGTCCATTGCATGTGATGTCATTCAGTATGCCGTGTGATGTCATTCAGTATGCCGTGTGATGTCATTCAGTATGCCGTGTGATGTCATTCAGTATGCCGTGTGATGTCATTCAGTATGCCGTGTGATGTCATTCAGTATGCCGTGTGATGTCATTCAGTATGCCGCAAGGACGTGAATGATGTACGCCGATTTGGGTAAGAAGATAACAACGATGACAAATAATCCGTCCCTACAGCCTTGCGGACATCTTGACCACATTGCATAGAAACGGTGGCTTGTTATTTTCGAGCAACATTTAATAAATAAGCGTGATAATTCCCTCTTTATTGGCTAAGCCCCAGAACCAGCAAAAGGCCCACGTTATTTCAAACCCTGATTTGCACTTGATATGCCAAGGCACATGATATGCTAAGTCACATGATATGCCAAGTCACATGATATGCCGAGTCACAAGATCACACCAAGTCATAACAAGCAGCTATATTTACGTCGATCCATTTGTCACACCGTACTTCTACGTGGCTACCCTCCCAACCTTCGCTCCCCGCGCCCACCCCCTACACTGACCAGCGTGGTGAAGTATGGTCAAACAACACCCGCGACCGACATGGCATGGGGGAGGCCCTAATGTCCGGCAGTAAACTGACATTGGCGGCGGCGATACTCTGGCGAGAGGTTTGCTCTGCAGAGTCGTCGTGCGGGAAACCCAGCCCCCCCCCCCTGCCCCCCCTGCCCCCCCACCCCCACCCCNTCATCGTGCGCTGTCCTGCACTCTCAGGGTCGTCGAGAAGTCGCCGTGGCCTAGAGCCACCGATGGCACCGCCACCGCCGTCGCCGCTCCTCGTGGTCACTGCCACGAGGTGCGGCCGCTGCGCAGTAGAAGCAGCGACCTCCATGGCCTGACCCCGGCAGTCGCTCGCGCGTGTCTTAGACTCACTCGGAGAGCCACAGACTCACTCAGACTCACTCAGAGAGCCGCAGACTCACACAGACTCACTCGGAGAGCCACAGACTCACTCAGACTCACTCAGAGAGCCGCAGACTCACTCAGAGAGCCACAGACTGACTCGGAGAGCCACAGACTCACTCAGAGAGCCAGACTCACTCAGAGAGCCACAAATTCACTGAGAGCGCCACAGACTCGTTCAGAGAGCCACAGACTCAGACTCACTCAGACTCACTCAGAGAGCCACATACTCAGAGAGTCACATACTCACTCAGACTCACTCAGAGAGCCACAGCCTCACTCAGAAAGCTCAGACTCACTAGAGAGCCACAGACTCACTCAGAGAGCCACAGACTCACTCGGAGAGCCACAGACTCACTCAGACAGCCACAGACTCACACATACACCACACTCACACAGAGACCCACAGACTGACACAGAAACCCATAGATCTGCCCACTCTGAGGTTTCCGCTTCTCCGTGGCCACCGGACTTGTGGAGACCGCTCACAATGCTGGTCTCGTAACCGGCCTTCATCCAAGTTTATATATTTTGAAAAGACTAAACGATTGATGCTCATATGTAATTTCCAAAAAAGTAAAGCCCTATGATGATATCATAAAAAAATTCAGCTGTAAGTCCTAACGCGACCAAGCCCTGCGTTGTGCGTTGTGTGTGAACACACAGCATGTACGGACTGTGTGTGTGTGTACACACAGCATGTACGGACTGTGTGTGTTACTCGCCGGAGCGTGAGGCGTGTAAGAGCACGTGTCCCCCCATGTCCCAAGCAGCACCCTCCTGTCTCAAGAACTGGAAAGGAGTTCTTGAGACTCGACAGAGGCTCCAATACAAAATAACCACCACCACCAGTTACACCCTGGGACTTTGCAGTGTCTCGTGTTTTATCTCAGCCGGAAGAATGAAGCATCCATCTCGCCTGGTTTCATCCTAACCCCCCTCCGCCCCCCTGCTTACAGGGGGGTTATAGGGGTATAGGAAAACGACGAGATGAAATGTCTACTATCGCCCATTGGCTACGCCACGAGGAAGGGGAGTAGAGAGGCACGGGAAAAGGACACGGGGCGGCAGAGGGAAGGGAGACTTGGAAATATGAGAGTGAGAGGATGGGAAGTGAACGGAGAAACGGGAGCACAAGGCGAGAAGGGACGAGGAGAGAGAAGAAGAAGAGGCCTTGAGGAGCGGTGTGTCTGTTTTCACAGTAGGCGGGGAGAGGGGAGGGGCTCAGAGTGGGGTGGCCACTCTGAAAGTCACGTGATTTTTTGTTTTGTTACAGGATTGCACTGATTTAGAGATATCGATGGATAAGGCCGAGGGCTATCTAGTGGTAGTGCCTTACGCCAATGATGTTGACTCCAAGCCAGCCGAGCAGCGTTCCGGAAACTATCGTACGTCGGAAAGTCAGGCAGGGCGGCTGTACCATCGAGACTAAAAAGATTCCCTTTCATCGACCGCGTTTATCGATCGGTGATTGTCGTCTGCTCATGGTCGCCTCTGACGAAAGTCAATGGGTATTTCTATCGTCACTAATTTCGGAAGGAAAAATTACCACCACCTTGACCCTCACCCGCCCCGCTCCCACCCCTCACCCGCCCCGGTGTGAGAACGCAGATTTAAATGTGCGACTGGATCTGAGTGCTGAACTCCTGGTCGCGCAGTACCGCGTCCAGCAGGTCTCCGTGAGGGTCTTCTCCTCCCACTCGGAATGGTGAGCTCTCCACATCGGCCCCTGCCACCACCCCCGCCATCTTGTTTTGCATCAGCTGCTGTAGTGGCTCTTCCTCCTCCTCCTCCTTCTCCATCACCACGTACGCCACCTCCACCACCTCCTCCTCCTCTCCTCCTCCTCCTTCTCCTCCTCCCCAGCATCAACGTTGCCGACAGCATCACCATCATCATCATCATCGTCGTCGTCGTCGTAACGGTCGAGCCCTCAACCGGAACCTCCTCAACCTCCCGCGTCTTCTCCACCTCCTCCACCTCTTCATTGACCCCCTCCAGCTCGTCGCTGGTCGGTCGCGCCGTCCTTGACGTTGATCGCCGGCTCCAGGAGCTGGGCCCTGATCAACGTCACCGGGGTCTGCGCCATCGCGGGCGCGCGTTGCTCAAAGCCGTGGCGGTCGTGCCACCGCCGGTGCGGATGGGAGGCACCACCTGAGCATCTTCCTCATCATCCTCCTCTGTGGGGTGAGCGTGGTAAACTTTCTCCAAGTGTCGTTCCTTCTCATCATCAACCTTCTCCTCCTCCTCCACCACCTCCTCCTCCTCCTCCTCCACCACCTCCTCCTCCTCCTTCCCCTCGTCACCTCCCCGATCCTCTTCCCCTCCTCACGCACGGCCGACCTCTCCGCGGCGATTTTATTGGCGGCCTCAACGACGCCCGCCGGGATCAATGCCGCCACGGCCGCCTCCGCCTGCTGGCTGCACGCGGCCGCGTCCTTCATGACCTTCGCGACCTTCGTGACCTCCCGACCTCCGCACCTTGACCCGGGCGGGGGGCCGTCCTTGTCGCCGCTCAGCACGGCCTGGGCGAGCTCCTGGGTGCCGGCGACGACCGCATCCGAGCCGTCGGCCTCGGGCCGGACTTCCCCGTCTCCGTCGGCGCTGCCCTGGCCCTTGCCCTGGCCGAGCGAGGGCTCGGAGCGTCGGCCCTCGTCGCCGAGTTGCCGGCTCCCTCCTCCGGCGCGTCTGCGCCCTCCTTCTTGACCACCGCCCCCGTCGCCTGCCTGTTGCCCATCGCTGCGCGGGGGTGGGGGGGGGTCAGAGTGCGGTGGGGAGCGGTCCGGAGAGTGAGCTGTGAGCACGCACACACGTGGCCAACACACTCACCAACACACCCACCAAGGCATGCATGGACATCCGCGTGCACCAACACACTCACCAGCACACCACCAACGCACCCACCAACACACTCACCAACGCGCCCACCAACGCGCCCACCAACACACCCACCAAAAGCGCACGGACCTTTATACTCCCACCCTCACACACACACAGACAAAGCCCCCGTGTAACCTTTAACAGATTGAGCAAGGCTGTTAGCGAGTACCTATGAAGGCAGCACGTACACGAGGGGTGGGTGGCCATCACCACGCCCTCCTTTGTCTCCCAGTGGCGATGTACACACCCACCAATACTCATTTGAGGCTGAGCAACCTATAGGCTCAGACCGTCAGATACGCACTGGCCGTGATCGCCCGTGTCGCCGGGGTTCATAGAGCGTAGCGCTAACCGCTATTACCGCTCCCTACTACACACACACAGTCACATGGTGTGCACACACCAGTCCGACATGCTGTGTGACACACACACATACAGAGTGTCGACACAACCGGCACACACACCCGCACACAACCCACACACACACCCACACACAACCGCACACACACACAGCACACCCTCGCACACCCATACACAACCNGCTGCACACACCCACACACACCCGCACACACCCACACACACACCCGCACACACACCCACACACACACACACACACTCCACACACACCCGCACACACATAGCACACACCCTCGCACACACGCCCACATACACCCGCACACACACCCACACACACCCACACACAACCCACACACACACCCACACACACCCACACACACCGACACACACAGAATAACCCACTGACTTGCAGCATTTCCTTCCGTTGACAGTGACCACAAAAACNTCCACTCTCCTCCAACATCGCGTGCCTGGTGAGATGGTGATAAGAGAAGGTGTAATGATGGTGATGAAGGCGGTTATATGATGAAATTTGGTGATGATGATGGTGTGCATTGCGCACATCATGGATCCNACCCTGTATGGTCCGCCAACCGCAGACACCGACATTAACATTGTAAGTGCAGTAGGTTTTTACCCACTGACATGCACCTTTTTCCATCAGTTTGCAATAACCACAACAAAGTAGTCAAAAAAGCAACAAAAAGAAGCACCTGATAATGATAATAATGCTGTTGAAGGTGGTAACGACGGTTCTTTAGGCCGTCCCCATGGTGTTGGAGATGACGAAGGCGTACAATTCAAACACATGCAATATCAGAGTATTGAGAGCTCGGGGTAAGCATTTACTTATATTTTAAGTGCAGTATTAGGTTTTTATCTTTTAAACATGATGCCNTGAATAAAGGTGTCAGTTTTGTACCAGTTGAAAGGGTAAAAACCTACTATTATATGCCACTGTAAAGAGATCATAGTAAAGTAAGTGCGGTTAATTGATCCACACCCGTCACCACCACCTCTAGATCCTGCTCACCACTTACGTCAGACCACAAGACATCACTGGCACCACAAACATCATTATCAGACTACCAGATGTATCATCACCACTACACCACCACTATCACTCGCAAAACAACCATTACTACCACACCCACCTCTACCATCTCAACCAAAACAACATCACGACCAAAATCATCGCCACCACAACCACCAGCACCACCACAATCACCTCCACCACCACGACCAAACCACCACAATCACCATCATACCAAAACCACCACCACAACTACCTCCACGATTACTACCAAAACCATTAGCACCTCAAAATCATCGCCACCACAACCACCGCTATCATTGCTACCAAAACAACCACCTCCACCACACGACCAACATCATCGCCACACAACCACCGCTATCATTGCCACCAAATCAACCACCTCCACCATCACGACCAAAATCATCGCCACCACAACCATCGCATCATTGCTAGCAAAACAACCACCACCCCAACCACCACCTCCGCCATCATGATCAACACCCAGACAAAAAAAAAATCTATATTCAGCAAAAACTCAGCTCCGCAAAATCAACTCCTTTTGAATAATGTCTAGGTTTGGTGGGAGGGAGCCACCTCCATAATAAAGACCAACAGACCGCACACAAACGCGGCTTCGTTGCCGCCTGCTCAATCACCGCGACCAACACCGCAAGAGCCCCCGCGACCAGACCCGTCACTGTCGTTGGTCGCGGCACAATCACGACCGCAAGCATCGCTCTCCGTCCCCGTCGGTGGAGCGAGGAGCGGGACTCCCGCGTGATTTATCGTGAGCACCGCCGCGCGCCGCCTTAAACAAAAAAACTTTAAAATCGCGCGACGATTTATCGTCGGGAAAGTGAGCCCATGCCTGCCTTATCTCTAAGCGGGCGGCCGGTGGGTCGGGGAGAGACACGGAGAGAGAGAGACGACCGTTACTGCGAGAGGCTGCGTGCGCAGAGTGAGCGAGAGATGGTGGGGGGGAGAGGTGAGAGAGTGTGGCAGGGGAGTCAGAGTGAAAGAGAAGATGGAGAGTGCGGAGGAGANGGGAGGGAGNCGAGGGAGGAAGAGAGGGANAGNAGTGTATCAGNAGAAGCGGAGGAAGTAGAGGGACCGGGAGAGACGGGAGAGACAGAGGNGAGAGAGAGATCAGGCCAGAGTGAGAACTCGAGAGAGAGCGGGGGGGGGGGGGGGTTTACATAAAGAGNATTTCGAAAGAGAACAAGCAAGACTGAGATCTCGTAAAAAAAGAGAGNACAGAGTGNGAGAGAGGNTCAAGACAGAGGAGATCGAGAGAGATCAAACAGAGTGAGATCTCGAGAGAAATCAAGCCAGAGTGATATCTCGAAGAGAGCAAGACAGGTGAGTCTCGGAGAGACAAGACAGAGTGAGATCGGAGAGAGATCAAGCAGAGTGAGATCTCGAGAGAGATCAAGACAGAGAGAGATCTGAGAGAAGNTCGAGAGTGAGCGAGAGAGAGATCAAGACAGAGTGAGATCTCGAGGAGAGACAAGACAGAAGATCTGAGAGATATCGAGACAGAGTGAGATACTCGAGAGAGTTCGACAGAGTGAGATCGAGAGATCAAGACAGAGTGAGATCTCGAGAGAGAAATCAAGACAGAGAGATCTCGAGAGAGAGATCAAGCCAGAGTGAGATCTCGAGAGAGAGATCAAGACAGAGTGAGAGAGAGATCAAGACAGAGTGATAGAGAGATCAAGACAGAGTGAGATCGAGAGAGAGATCAAGACAGAGAGAGATCGAGAGAGAGAGATCGGGCCACTGGAGATCTCGTTGTTGTTGAATCATCGTCTGGTCGCGTGATTTGAGCGGCCGCGTGTTTCTCAAATCACCGTTCGTGATTGATGTCGCGTCAGAAGAGCCGCACGGAGTGTGCTTGAAGATGTGTTCAGCCAATTTGATGAGTGTTGTTGATGTTGAATCTTTCCCACCGTCGTAGCCAATCCGTGCTAACGGAGGTGTCTATTGTCAAGTGTGCGATTGAAACCCGGACGCGGAAGAAAAGAAAAGAACCGACACNTTGTGCGTGGAGACGCTCTCCGCCAGATGGAAACNGAGCGTTGTCCAATGCTGAACGCCTTCCCCACCGTACGCGGCCATCCCACGGAAAGGGGGTTTCTACGACCCGTCTGCGATCCAAACCCGCTGCTCCCTCAAGTGCTGGACAGGCAGACGGAGACATGCGGCAAAAGCGAGCGCGGTATCCTTGACGGCGGGAAGCTGATGGCGGTCCGGTCCACTGTGCAGTGCCCCCTCCACCTTGACGGTGAGGGTTAAGCGGATGGGAGACACGGGAAAGGCTTCATTCGCCCCATAGCACGAAAGTTACCCCCTTTTCACCCAGAAAACGTTCTTTATAATATTGACACATGGGTATTAATACTTGAAGATACTAACAACGTTGAAACTAATGTTAAAAGTACGGTTAANCATTGCAATNATTACTTTACTGTATAAACAGCCGTCGTTAACAGGGGATTGGTCGTAAGCGAACATTGGGCTCAGTGGAGACACTACACTCACTATACACTACACTTACACCCTATACACTACACTACTATCACTACACTATACACACACACTATACATACACTACTATACACTACACTATGCACTACTTACACTCACTATACATCACTACTATAAATACACTATACACTATNCTATAACACCACTACACACTACTATAAACTAACACTATAAACTCACTACTATAAACTACACTATACACTACACTATACACTACACTATACACTACACTCTACACTATACACTACACTACTATACCACTATACACTACACACTACTATACTACACTATACACTACACTACTATACACTACACTATACACTACACTACTATAAAGGAGACCATATATTGGATGATGCAAGAGACTACTAGAGACTAGACTACTATAGACTAGACTACTAGAGACCCCTAGAGCTTACATAGAGACTAGACTTACATAAGACCCCTAGAGCTTACATAGAGACTAGACTACTAGAGACTAGGAATTGCATAGAGACCCCTAGAACTCACATAGAGACCCCTAGGACTCACATAGAGACCCCTAGGACTCACATAGAGACCCCTAGAGCTCACATAGAGACCCTGGGACTTACTAGAGACCCCTAACGTGTCCACATTGTTTGTTCTCCTGCACAACAACATTTTAAAAAGGGGGGGGGGGATAGGGCGAGAGAGGGGGGGGGGAGTCTTAAGACCGCACACTCTCTGCGACTTTGCATTTGTCGCGGGCAAATGCGCGTGGGGTCGCTAACAAACATCACGCGCTGCTGCTGCCGATGCCGATGCTGATGCCGCTGTTGCCGCTGCTGCTGTGCGGTTCAGAGGGCCAAGAGACGTCAACAAACAAAAATAGCGGAGCAGAGCGCACGACGCGGGGGGGGGGGGCTCTCACGAGGGCGGCGAAGCGATCTCGGGAATTCGTCTCGCGCTTGAATTGCTTCAAATCGCACGCAAGCCACTCCGCAACGCCTCCATCACCACCGCCACCACCACCATCACCACAGCCACAGCAACACCGCCACCACCACCACCACCACCGCCGCCACCACCACCGCCGCCACCACCACCACCGCCGCCACCACCACCACCGCCGCCACCACCACCACGCCGCCACCACCACCGCCGCCACCACCACCACCGCCACCACCACCGCCGCCACCGCCACCACCGCCACCACCACACCACCACCGCCGCCACCACCACCACCACCGCCACCACCACCACCACCACCGCCGCCACCACCACCGCCGCCACCACCACCGCCACCACCACCACCACCGCCACCACCGCCACCACCACCGCCGCCACCACCACCACCACCACCGCCACCACCACCACCACCGCTCCACACTTTCACCAAACTTCCGTGACCCAGCGAGGGTTGAGTCGTTCGGCACGACGTCCGACGTTTCGCCCCATTGTGCCGGGGGAGCCTCTTAAGGAACCAAATTCAGAGCTGAGGAGAGAAAAGCCTCCGCGCGAGCGTGGGGGGGGGGGCGAAACGTCGGACATCACGCCGAACGCAACGCCCCCCCCCTAGAACGCAACCGGAGAGCCCGCGATAGACGTTGACCTTTGAGAAACGACCCCTTGACCTTTGAGAAACGACCCCTTGACCTTTGTGAAACGACCCCTTGACATTTGTGAAACGACCCCTTGGCCTTTGCGAAACGACCCTTGACCTTTGCGAAACGACCCCTTGACCTTTGTGAAACGACCCCTTGACCTTTGCGAAACGACCCCTTGACCTTTGAGAAACGACCCCTTGACCTTTGTGAAACGACCCCTTGACCTTTGTGCCCTTGCACATTCGTGCACGCACAAAGACACGCCACGCCTGACGCTGTGAGTCATTGGAATAAACAGACATAACTCACAGAGTCCGACCCTTTATTTATCATCTTGATTTGAAGTTTTCGTGACTGCAGGAATCCATACTCTTTGGTTCTTTCGGTAAAGTCACGTAGGTAGAAACATATAAAAAAATATATAATCTTGATTTGAAGTTTTCGTGACGGCAGGAATCCATACTCTTTGGTTATTTCGGTAAAGTCACGTGGGTAGAAAAATCTAATAAAAAGTAATATACCACGACGTTTCGATCGCAACACAAGCGGTCGTCCTCAGGCGGAAATAAATCATCCAGCAGTGGAACTGCTGAACCAGCGAGAGAGCTTTTTCAATTTTGAATAAAATTTTTATTTTTTACCCGAGGGCTCCACTGCCATTTTATTTTGGGCCCGGATCAAATTCAACTGCTCCCCTCCTGTAAACCCAACCGAGCCGTCGCCACAAAGACAAAGATCCCCCGTGTATCCTTGACAGACCGATGGGGCAAGTGCTGTGAGTAGCGAGTAGCAGCAACCTATGAAGGCCGGCAGTGTGGCACACGAGGGGGGGGTGGGTGGCCAGCACCACGCCCAGCCGCCCTCGTATGCCCAGTGGCGATGTTAACACACCGCACCCAGGTACTCGTTTGAGGCTGAGTCGACCTAGGGGAGATCCAGGTCCGGCTCAGAAAATTGTCACCGGTGTTGGTCGTGAGCAGGGATCGAACTCGGGTAGCCGGGTTCGTAGCGCAGCGCGCCTAACCGCTACACTACCGCTCCCCTTATACGTATACACACATGTACACAAACACAAACTTGTGTACACTCACATGAACAACAACAGCTGTTGTGTCAGACTTGGTGCACTATGAGGCTGTCACGTGGAGTGTGGAAGATAATGCTGCTACTACTGCCAGGAGAAGGTCACGGGACAGACTGAGGTGCCATGGGTTGTACTGCTGTGCCAGGCTAGGTGCAGGAGGAGGTCACGGGGCAGACCCAGGTGCCATTGGTTGTACTGCTGTACCAGGCTAGGTGCAGAAGGAGGTCACGGGACAGACCCAAGTGCCATGGGTTGTACTGCTGTGCCAGGCTCGGTGCAGGAGGAGGTCACGGGACAGACCCAGGTGCCATGGGTTGTACTGCTGTGCCAGGCTAGGTGCAGGAGGAGCTTACGGGACAGACCCAGGTGCCATGGGTTGTACTGCTGTGCCAGGCTAGGTGCAGGAGGAGGTCACGGGGCAGACCCAGGTGCCATGGGTTGACTGCTGTGCCAGGCTAGGTGCAGGAGGAGGTCACGGGCAGACCCAGGTGCCATGGGTGTACTGCTGTGCCAGGATAGGTGCAGAAGGAGGTCACGGGACAAACCCAGGTGCCATGGGTTGTACTGCTGTGCCAGGCTAGGTGCAGGAGGAGCTCACGGGGCAGACCCAGGTGCCATGGGTTGTACTGCTGTGCCAGGCTCGGTGCAGAAGGAGGTCACGGGACAGACCCAGGTGCCATGGGTTGTACTGCTGTGCCAGGCTAGGTGCAGGAGGAGGTCACGGGGCAGATCCAGGTGCCATGGGTTGTACTGCTGTGCCAGGCTAGGTGCAGAAGGAGGTCACGGGACAAACCCAGGTGCCATCGGTTGTACTGCTGTGCCAGGCTAGGTGCAGGAGGAGCTCACGGGGCAGACCCAGGTGCCATGGGGTGTACTGCTGTGCCAGGCTAGGTGCAGGAGGAGCTCACGGGGCAGACCCAGGTGCCATGGGTTGTACTGCTGTGCCAGGCTAGGTGCAGGAGGAGCTCACGGGACAGACCCAAGTGCCATGGGTTGTACTGCTGTGCCAGGCTAGGTGCAGGAGGAGCTCACGGGACAGACCCAGGTGCCATGGGTTGTACTGCTGTGCCAGGCTAGGTGCAGGAGGAGCTCACGGGGCAGACCCAGGTGCCATGGGGTGTACTGCTGTGCCAGGCTAGGTGCAGGATGAGCTCACGGGACAGACCCAGGTGCAATGGGTTGTACTGCTGTACCAGGCTAGGTGCAGGAGGAGCTCACGGGACAGACCCAGGTGCCATGGGTTGTACTGCTGTGCCAGTCTAGGTGCAGGAGGAGGTCACGTGACAGACCCATGTGCCACGCATTGACCGACCGAGACGACTTACCGGCACGATGCCCCACCTGAGCTCCCTACTGGGCCACCTCGCTCAACAATATCACGGGGTCGGCTTAGCAAGACCATCACTCAACACGCTCATTGTTCGCCCTATATCCCCACTGTCCTTGGTAAATAAACGTTGTTTGTCAACAAACACCGCGGGCTTATTGCCGTTAAGTCAAACGGTCAACACAGCCTAATCTACGGTTAAATGATTAAATACCTGACCTTATGACCTCTGCCTATCCNAAAGAGAATGGGGTAGCCGATGCAATGTTGGCACTGTTATAGACTGCTCCACACAGCCTACACCCATAATACAGCTCTGTGTGTAATAGAAGTCAAAGATCCCCCGTGTAGCCTTAACAGACTGTTGGGGCAAGTGCTGTTAGCGAGCACCTATGAAGGCCGGCACGGCACACGAGGGGCGGGTGGCCAACACCACGCCCGACCGCCTTTGTCTCCCAGTGGCGATGTTTACACACCGCACCCAGGTACTCATTTGAGGCTGAGTCGACCTATGGGGGAGGCACAGGACCGGGTTCAGATAATGAATCGTCCATCGGTAAGCGGGAATCGAACTCGGCTCGCCGGGTTCGCAGCGCGGCGTAGCGCTAACCGCTGCGCCACCGCTCCTGCCAGGTCACCACCGCTGACCCCCTCACCCGCCCGAACGATGTGCGGTTCGCGGGCTCGCGCGAGCGCGGTGCTACAAAGGCACGATGTCAGACGTTTCGCGCCCGGGGGCTGTGTTTCTCCGACGCAGATGTCTGGCAATTTTTTTAGTTTTCTTCAGCAGGCACGCGGAGCGAAACATCGGACATCGTCGTGCCGAACGGCCCGCGAAATATGGAGGGATTTTCGCGCTTTATTTATTTATTTAAGGGAGAGAACGGCTCCAAGGGGAGACGGAGCGCTGATGAGATCGACTCCCGTGCGGCAGTGGCGGTGGCGGTGGCGGTGGCGGTGGTGGTGGTGGTGGCAGTGGCGGTGGTGGTGGCAGTGGCGGTGGTGGTGCGGTGGCGGTGGTGGTGGCGGTGGCAGTGGCGGTGGCGGTGCAGTGGCGGTGGCGGTGGCGGTGGTGGTGGCGGTGGCGGTGGCGGTGGCAGTGGCGGTGGCGGTGGCGGTGGTGGTGGCGGTGGCGGTGGCGGTGGCGGTGGTGGTGGCGGTGGCGGTGGTGGTGGCGGTGGCGGTGGTGGTGGCGGTGGCGGTGGTGGTGGCGGTGGCGGTGGCGGTGGCGTGGCGGTGGCGGTGGCGGTGGGGTGGCGGTGGCGGTGGTGGTGGCGGTGGCGGTGGTGGTGGCGTGGCGGTGGTGGTGCGGTGGCAGTGGCGTGGCGGTGGCGTGGTGGTGGCGGTGGTGCCACGCGGGATTGGTGAGCCGAGGCGTTCATCCAGCAGTGGATAGAAACTGGCTGATGATGATGATGGCGGTGATGGTGATTATTTTCGAGTTGTTGTTTAGCAGTCAACTCAAACGTTGTTTTTAAATCCTTTATATTAAGTTCACTTGCTTGCTTTCTTGCGCGCTTACGACCGTGCAAATCTTTCGGTCGTTTTTTAACCCACTTCCCGTGATCCAATCGAGCTGACATTTTGCACACAGACTCGTTGTGCGTGACAATTAATTTTCGTGAAAAATTTTTCCAAAATTTTACACTTTTTAGGGAAATTTTTTTTTAATATTTAATTACCAATTGCTTAATGCTGGCAGACAATCATCTGACCCATAGGTGGCAGCCATCTCAATCCAGAGGACGAGAGGACTCTAGCCGCCACGCATATTAAGGATTTAGAGTGAAAATTTTTGTTTTTACGGGTTAATTTATTTGAATCTGTTCATTCGCCCCCCCCCCCCCCATTATCGTAATATTTTAAACTGCGTCACATTTTATTGCCGCTGCTTTGAGTGACAGCGGCTTGGTCGATCCACTGCTGGATGACGGCCTCTCCCCCGCCCCACCCCTCACTGGGGGAGGGGTCGTTTGACCATACTTCACCACACTGGTCAGTGAGGGTTGATTGGTTGGTGAAAGGCCGCAACAGTTTCCGGCTATCCCTCGCCGCTGTCGTGGCCGGGGTTCACAGCGCTAACCGCTGCGCCACCACTCCCCGTAATCCCTTTACCCCCCCCCNGCGCGCTCAGCCCCACCCCCAAATACCCCCCCCACCCTGACCCCCATGAGCAGTGTTTGCCAAGCCTAATTGCAGCCATGAATCATCCTTTGTGACGTCACCGCTCACCAATTAATACTCGTAAGCCGCAAAGGTGGGGGGGGGGGNTGCGTCCAACGTCGCTGACTTCACTTTTTGTTTTATTTTATTATTTCCCTTCTACGCGACTTTACCGAAATAACCAAGAAGATGAATCCCTGAAGTCACGAAAGCTTTACATCGAAATTCACTCGACGCGTTCATTTGCTGGCCCGCTGGTTTTTTTTCCCACAATCCACTGCTGGACAAAGGCCTTGTGTTACATAGTGCCACTGCCATCTTTCGGGGTGTGGCCACGTGACCACGCGAGCCAGAGCCGCTCCAAGGCACCGACTCACCACCGGCGTGAGCCGTGGACCGGGAGTCGAACTTTGGTGCCAGGCAGGCCCCACGCTCGCCCCCCTCCCCCCCGGCAGGCATGGAGTGCACGTTGGCCTGCCTGCCTGCCCGCCTCGCTCTGCGCGGTTTCGGTTTGCGCGATTTCACGCGGGGTTCGAGGCTCGTCTTATTCCTACCCAGAAATGCGCTCTGTGTGCATTGCGGCTCTGCGGTCAGAAGTGAGGATGAATTGTGTACTCTTTGGTTCTTTCGGTAAAGTCACGTATAAAGATAAATAATAAATTAAATAATAGCATACTACGACGTTTCGATTGCAACACAAGCAATCATCATCAGGTATAAAAGAAATAGCAACAACAATCTAACCAGAAAACTATAGACAGACATATAAGCAGACAGACATCACAAAGATACACACAGAGAGAACACGTATCGGCACAAAAGAGAGAGATCGTCTCTGTGACGAGGCCTTAAATAGAAGAGGGGGCGGGGCGGAGAGAGGAGGGGGCAAAGAAAAAATAGCATGTCAATGAGTACGACGAATTGTGTACTCTGTGTGTGTCTGTGTGTTTGCGTGAGTGGGGAGCGGTGGTGTAGCAGTTAGCGCTACGCTGCGCTACGAACCCGGCCCACACAGCAAACACCTGGTGACGGTTATCTGAACCGGTCCTGGGCCTCCCCTAGGTCGACTCAGCCTCAAATACCTGGTGCGGTGAGATAAAGGCGGCCGGGCATGGTGTTGGCCACCCACCCCTCGTGTGCCGTGCCGGCCTTTATAGGTCTGCTACAGCAGCCCCTACAGTCTGTAGGCTATACGGGGGATCTGTGTTGCGTGAGTTACTCGACATGCAGCTGTTTCGCACACGGAGATACGAACAGGACACTGCTTTTTGTGCGCGTTTGGTTCGTTGTCCTTCCACCCCTCGCCGCACCTCCGATTGGCACGGTTGGCTACGTACGGTGATAAAGAGTTCAACATACAGATAAAGACACACAGAGACACACAGAGATACACAGAGACACACAGGGACACACAGAGACACACACGGACACAGATACAGAGACACATACATATACACACAGAGATGCACACAGAGATACCTACAGATACACACACGGACACCCAGAGACACACACGGACACAGATACAGAGACACATACATATAAACACAGATACAGAGACACACACAGGGACACACAGAGACACACAGAGATACACAGATACACACACGGACACCCAGAGACGCAGAGATACACACAGGGACACACAGAGACACACACAGATAGATACAGAGACACATACATATACACAGAGACACAGAGACACACACAGAGACACACAGAGATGCACACAGAGATACCTACAGATACACACACGGACACCAGAGACGCAGAGATACACACAGGGACACACAGAGACACACACGGAGATAGATACAGAGACACATACATATACACAGAGACACAGAGACACACACAGAGACACACAGAGATGCACACAAGATACCTACAGATACACACACGGACACACAGAGACGCAGAGATACACACAGGGACACACAGAGACACACACGGACACACAGAGATACATACAGAGACACATACATATACACAGAGACACAGAGACACACACAGAGACACACAGAGATGCACACAGAGATACCNACAGATACACACACGGACACCAGAGACGCAGAGATGCACACACAAAGACACACACAGGGACACACAGAGACACACACGGACACAGAGAGATACACAACACACAGAGATGCACACAGAGAGATACACACACAGAGACACACACAGGACACACAGAGATGCACACAGAGATACCTACAGATACACACACGGACACCCAGAGACGCAGAGATACACACAGGGACACACAGAGACACACACGGAGATAGATACAGAGACACATACATATACACAGAGACACAGAGACACACACAGAGACACACAGAGATGCACACAGAGATACCTACAGAGACACACACGGACACCAGAGACACACACAGGGACACACAGAGACACACACGGAGATAGATACAGAGACACATACATATACACAGAGACACAGAGACACACACAGAGACACACAGAGATGCACACAGAGATACCTACAGATACACACACGGACACCAGAGACGCAGAGATACACACAGGGACACACAGAGACACACACGGAGATACATACAGAGACACATACATATACACAGAGACACAGAGACACACACCGAGACACACAGAGATGCACACAGAGACACACACACGCATACACACAGACACACAGAGACACACACGAGATACATACAGAGACACATACATACACACAGAGATAGAGACACACACAGAGACACACACATGCACACACAGACACACAGAGACACACACGGACACAGACACACACAAAGACACATACAGAGAAACACACAGAGATACAACATCGTGTACTGTGTGTACTTTGTCTGCTACTAACATTCATTTGTTATCATGTTACAGTGCATATTATCCGTTCTTTTTCAATTAAAAACGATAGTCCCATATAAGTGATGACATTTTTTAAAGCACCCCTTCATAATGAACGGACGCTGTGCATTGTGCGCGTTCCAAGCGAGGCGATTTCGTTTGCGCGCGCCCCTTTATAAATATATTTTGGAACGCATCTACTACAACCACCCCTGCTAGCGCATGAAGCGAAGTTAACCTTGGCGTGACAACAGCAACGACGAAGACGACGACGACATTCAAGCCGAGGGTTAGCGATGCCACAAGCGGAGGGGCGGGACGGGCGGGGCAGGGCGGGCGAGACGAGTGACAGGTTGAAGTTTTCTCATTTATTCGTGATGGCTCAAATCGAGCGAAAACTTTGCCTACTCCCTCCCTCCCCACCCCCAAAGTTTGTCGGAGCGCGTGAGAATTCCTCCGCGCGCCCATCGCGAAACGCAGCGCCAGACTTTTAATCGCGTAACTACTTGAAAAACATTTTTTGAAAATAAAAATTAGTTTTTAATTCCATAATAAAAGTGATTTTTGTTTGGGTTCGAAGCGCGTTAATATGAATGTGTGTCGTTATACACGGCCTGCGTCGCGTGAACAAAACGTGGCAAATTCGTTAATTAGTTCGGCAACACGCCGTTTGCGCGTTGCAGAGTAAACCCACGACGTCCGCACTTTGTTTTGATTCCACGTCCTCACTCGCGCCATGCAACGGCAACATCCTGACATTGTGGGCCAGCTTCTCATCGGAGCACGCGGTGGGAGGGGGAGAAAGGGATTTTCTGTAGGAAGCGGAGTTGGGTTGGCCAGGTAATTTAAGACCGGTCTAAGGTTTAGGAATGGGCCCTATGTACACGTGTGTATTTATGCGCTCTAACCCCCCCCCTAAACCCCCTCTATTATGCATGATATTGGTGGCGAAAGCCTGCCACGTGTTAAACTACACGTGTGTTCCGTTTACCCTGTCTCTGAGCTTATATAGGGTTCTAGATTTGAAGCTTTCGTGACTGCAAGGATTCATACTCTTAGTTCTTTCGGTAAGGTCACGTAGGTAAAAAATGAAATAAAAATTAATAAAAATAAAATAATAAATCACGACGTTTCGGAGGCAACACAAGTCTCAGGTGGGACCGTCACAGCAAGAGTTACTGTACTTTGATATCACTTGATACAGCAAATCTGGCTGTGACGGTCCCACCTGATGACGGAGACTTGTGTTGCCTCCGAAACGTCGTGATTTTATTATTTTATTTTTATTAATTTTAATTTCATTTTTTACCTACGTGACCTTACCGAAAAACTAAGAGTACTTATACAGGGTGCTTCAAATAAAATGTTAACGCTTCTGAGAATTTGCAACGATACCACAAGCAAGCAATGCACATCTCGTGGTATTGGAGAAGATTCCAGGCACGTGTTGACAATGATGGCGAACAAGTGACTTGTTGACTTGTTGAAGCTATGAACATCACATTTGTTACAACGTTACAGTTGTGTTATTATGCGTTCCTTTCCCATTAAAAAACGAGAGTCCCATGTAATTGTTCACATTTTCTTTGAAGCGCCCTTCATAATGGACGGATGAGGTGGTTCCATCTCGCGTTTTTTTTCGATCGACGTGGCGTGGACTACCGTCCGGTTTGCTAGTCACGGCGCGGCTGATTAAAGGCGATCTTCATATTCTTGGGTTTTTTCGGTGAAGTCACGTAGGTAAAAAATAAAATAAAATTTAATAAAATAAAATAAATTTTTTTTTTNAATTTACTTTTTTTATTTAATTTTTTACCTACGTGACTTTACCGAAAAAACCCAAGAATATGAATCCTTGCAGTCACGAAAGCTTCAAATTTAGGATCTTCATAGCGTAGAGGAAGGTGCAGCAACAATGGAATTTACATCGGGAGACAGACACAGAGAGATAGATAGAGGGGAACACGTGGATTGGAGAGCGCACGCGCGGTTTTAATGACATCAGTCAAACTGGCTTGGGAAGGGAACGTCATGGCTGGTCGATGGATGTCCGGCTGGTCAAGAGTGAATACTAAATATGAAAACTTTTTGTTTTACCATGTAAGGCCCACTGAGCTTCAGAGGTCGCAACCGGGTACCCGATACCCGTACCCTACCCGATACCGTTTGCGACCCTGGTGCGGCCGGGTACGGGTACGGGTAGGCCGTGAGTCACTGGTGAGTAGCCGTTTGTCACTCATTTCGGGTAGGGAACGGCTACCCGTACCCGGCCGGGTACAGGTACGGGTACCCATTTGCGACCCTGGTGTGGACGGGTACGGGTACGGGTAAGGAATCAAAACCCGTTTGCGACCTCTGCTGAGCTGTGCCGCTAGTTTTCAGAAGCGACCTGGCCACAAACGATAGCTCGACGCAGTGGCTCATTATCATCATCATCGCGTGGAAACGTACAGCAGCTAAACACTCTAAACGCGCGGTGATGTCGACTAGAAAGGTGGAGGGAGAAACCGGAAGACCCGGAGAAAAATCCACGCGACCACGGGGAGAGAGAGAGAGAGACACGCGAACTACAAATATACAGCAGCAGGCGTCAGGGTCGCGATCGAACCCACGACCTCCTTGCACACCAGGCGAGGTAGTTAACATCTCCCAGCCACCGTGATGATGATGAGAGAGAGAGACACGCGAACTACAAATATACAGCAGCAGGCGTCAGGGTCGCGATCGAACCCACGACCTCCTTGCACACCAGGCGAGGGAGTTAACATCTCCTAGCCACGGCGGCGCTGTGAGTGACGTGCGGTATAACAATGACGGAGTTGGCACAGCCAGGGAATGGAAACGCATCCAAGTAGGGACGTCCGCCGAGGAGACGGAGCGATTGGAGAGCTAGCGCTGGGGTGGATTGCCCATTAAGTCGCAGGTGCTGCGAGAGATGGCGACGGTTTTGGGTAGGCCATCATCCAGCAGTGGATCGATCGTGGCTGATGATGACTACGATGATCCATCACATGAGCTATTCACACACAACAACTACAACAACAACACATAAACAAGGTGGTCCACTGCTAAGCATGTTGAACTCCTTTCGCCAGCCGTGCTAATCGGAGCAGTTGGAAATGAAATGCATCGCTTATTTGCTGACGTGACGGCGATAACTAACGATGCAACAGAACTTTACATCATTGAATCATCGCAGGCGTGGTCGTCGTGATCATTCTCCATCCAACTCATCCTCCCTAAGCCCCCGTGCAAGTCTGGACGCGACACCCTGTCGCTTCTCCTCTGCCGTTGACCGACTGCCTCGCTCTCTGTCTCCGTCTCTCTCTCTCTCTGTCTCTCTCTCTCTCTGTCTCCGTCTCCCTCTCTCTCCGTCTAAACGTCTGGTACCTCCGATCAGCACGGCCGGCTGCGTACGTTGCGAAATAAGTTCAACGCAGGCGCGTGCACACGTTACATAAATGCGTCCAAGCGTACGGGCTCCAGTTAACGATGATCCATGCTCCATTTTCGTCATCATTGTCATCATCAGCCACGGCAGATGTCATATTTCCCAGGCCTAACGATATAAGGACCTCCCGTTAATTATATTATTATTCTCATGAATTGTGTATATGACCCCGGGACGAGATTATGCAATTTCGAATTTTTTTTTTNAAAGCACAAACAATCTGAACGAGGGCTGCCGATTCACGTTCGGAATTTTTCAGTTTGCCTGCAGAGAAAGAAAGGCGAACGAACGAGTGACGTCTCCCACTCTTCGAACCTGGGACAATTAACCTCGTCATTTTCTATCCACTGCTGGCTGAAGACCTCCCCCCCCTACCCCTGATGCACCAACACTGCTGCACGCGAGGAGCCGATCTCGCTGATCGCTCCGTCTCTCCGTCGACGGCGCGTCGCTGTCGGAGGAGGCGCTTTCTCGCTGCCGGCTAAATTAAGTCGAACCCGTCAATGACCTTTTGGGTGAAATAAATTGATTTGCGAGCGGGCGGGCGGCGGCGAACGCTGACGCGGACGAGTTTGACCGGTCCGTCAAAGGTGGGGATGAGGTAGTGGCAGCAGCAGCAGCAGAAGCAGCAGCAAATGAGCCGCAAATATTGGAGGGGTTTTTGTGTGTGTGTTTTCCAGGGAATTGAACCGTCAGCAGAAATGAAGCGAGGCTCACAAATAAAAAAAAAGAACTGTCAGTCAGTACAAAATAATAAAGAAATGTATTATAGAGAGAGAGAAACACACACTCCGGTCATCCTCGCATTCGCGTGTGCTGCTTCTGCGGCCGTCTGGAACGCTCTTCCTTCCCAGATTTGGAAGCCGCTGGGAGCTGTGCGCTTTAAAATCATCGTCTAGATTGAAAACCCCTTTCGTTAGGACTGCTTTCTGTGTGTTAGGTCGTTGTCCTTCCCTCGCACCTCCAAAATGAGTTTAACACACACGCAGGAATACAGACATCCACACGAGTAGATGGACAGATAGGGATACACCTACACGGATGGGTATTGGGCATGTCGATAGGAATGGAGATGGGTGTATATGGATGGGGAGACGGATGGAGAGACGTGAATGCCATCTTCAGCTATCCTTCACGGGTGGCTGCAAATGAATGTCTGGAAAGTCCACGTCACAAACGTTGTCACGTCAACTTTCGTGCGCAGCCTCGCCGGGCACTGCTAAGGTAGCGAGAAACTCGGCCCCGGGAGGTTCCGTCCGCTCGCGAGAAGCCAGAATCGTGCTCTTTATATTGGTAGGAACCACCTGGTTACACCAGCCCACAGGGGATTATTGTGTCCGTCCGTCGTGCATCAAAAAATGGGAGTGGTGGGCTGGGTGGAGAGGGAGGGTGGGGAGGGCTGGGTGGGGAGGTGGGAGGGNCTGGGTGGGAGGGTGGGGCTGGGTGGGGGTGGGAGGGGTGGGGCTGGGTGGGGAGGGGCTGGTCACCCGTGGTGCCCTTATAAAACTCAACGTTTAACCTACTCACGCCGGCTTGTGGTGACAGAGTGGGGACCGTCAGCTCGCTTGCACTTGGGACACCGTCATTTGGGCGGCTCAAAACCCAGAGTTGGAGCCCAGGCCCTGGGCAGTGCCGTCCCGGTGCCTCTGTCCGTGCCGAGCCACTTTGTTGGCGACCTCGCCTCTCTTAGCCTCCTCGTTCCACTGGCAACATCCAAGCCAACATGGGTCCCTCACGGTGCGTTGTTTTTGTTGTTGTTAATTTCCCACCGGCTATTTTGCCGAGCCGAGCCGAGCCGGAACCGAACCCACGATACGCTGGCCTCACGACGAGACGTCTGAGAGTGACTCGGGCCAAGCAGGGCCAGGAGCAGGGTTACACATTCATCCTGCGGAGGGAGCTGGTAGGAACACGTTGGGTTGCTCGGTCAATGGCCAGGGTCAACGGCGGCGTGGTGTATTCCGCAAATATGCCCGACTGTGAGGGCGGGCACAAGCCGGCGTGAGTAGGTTAAACGTTGAGTTTATAAGGGCACCACGAGGTGACCAGCTCCTCCCCACCCAGCCCCACCCTCCCACCCCCACCCAGTCACACCCTCCCTACCCAGCCCTCCCCACCCTCCCACCCAGCCCTCCCCACCCTCCCTCCCCACCCAGCCCCTCCCTGCACGACGGACGGACACAATAATCCTCTGTGGNTTGGTGGAACCAGTGGGTTCTAACCAGTATTATTTTAACATGGAACCTCGGTATGGCTCCAGCACGGCTCGGTTGTCCAGTGGAAAAATACGTATGTGTGCCTGTGTCTCTTGTGTAGTTAGTGGGGAGCGGTGGTACAACGGTTAGGGCGCTGCGCCACAAACTCGACGACCAGAGTTTTGATACTCACTGCCAACACGGGTGACGATTATCTGATCTGTCTCCTGAGCCTCCCCCAGGTCGACTCAGCCTCGAATGAGAAAACATCGCCACTGGCGAGACAAAGTGTATTGGTTTAGCCATGTTTGTTTGTTGTAGTACGTAGACTGATGGCCTTAATCTAAGTTGTCTTGTGGTTGTTGTTGATTGTTTGACTTGCATCCCACTGGGATTTTTGCACACAGCGTTGGTGTACGGTGTTTTTTTCTGCAATATTTAGCTGTCTTTTCTTGTATTTTCTGTTTGCACTCAGTCACATATTCACTTTTAAGATGTTTTTTTGTTCATGTTTTTGTTTTTTGTTTGTTGCGGTTGCACCCGATTCAAGAGCTGAATGGCTCACAGGGCTATACCTAATAAATGAACTTGAACTTGAACCGCACTCGCTGTCTGTTAAGGCAATACATGGGATCTTTGTACCTTGATGAAATAAATAAATAACCCCCCCCCCACACAGGGGGTGGTTCTCGTGTCGACATAACGGGAAGTCGCTGCCAGCTTTGTGTTGTGACCGGCTGCCGTGCGAGTGCCAACAGCTGACACAGCGCGGTGGCGTCCCAGCTGTGCGCGAGTGGCGATGCCACCTCGTTCGTTGTGATTGAAGCCAATCGGAGGGAATTCACACCCCCCCCCCTTTCTCTCTACCCACCCCCCCCTCTCTCTTTTTTTTTACGATCAGTGGAAACAAGAAGATGCTCGGTGTAGTCGGCACTTTGCTTCGTTCATCATTTCGTAATTTTTTTTTCTCTCTGTGTGTGTTTCCAAACAAAGGTAAAGACCCCCCCCCCCGTATAGCCTTAACAGACCGACGGGGCAAGTGCCGTTAAGCGAGGAGCGCATGTGAATGCCGGCACGGCGCCCGCAGCCTATAGCACCTGTTAATGGCACCTTTCCCCGAGCACTTAGCGGCCGCCCATGAATGACGTCACGCGATTTTGGACGATTTTTGACCCCCCCCCNTCTTCGTCACACGACGTCACAAAAAGTCAGACCCCCCCCTCAAATATGACGTCACAAAGCTCTGCCCCCCCCCCCAAAAAAAAAAACATGCTTCAAATCGCTTTAAGCTATTGTCATTGTAGTGCGTGTTTAATGTGGCGCTGCACTCTGATGTTGTAGGAGAAAACATTTATTAAACAGTATATTTAATTAAGTAGAACGTGTTGTCTATATTTATTTAAAGTTGCGCATTTTGATGTCACGTCACATTTCTCAAACCCCCCCCCCCTCGTCACACATCGTCACAAATGCGTGACGTCATTTATGGACGGCCCCTTATCCGTACTGAGCAGACGAGCGCATTGCGGGCTCTACATATTTGGCCACGCGGCAACGTTCACGGCAGATGTCAAACAGTCGTAGCGACAGCCAGAGACGGGCCATACACACGACTTCAAGTTTAAAGTTCAAGTTTCATTTATTTGGTATATCCCCGTGAGCCATGCGGCTCTTAAGTCGGGTGCAACCGCAACAAACTAAATATGAACGGAGAACATCTTAAAGCGACGACGCGCAAAAGACAAATCCTGGGATAAACCAGCAAATCTTCAAACAAAAATAAACGCCGTGTGCAAAAATCTCAGTGTGATCATCAATAACGCTATAAAAAATTAACCCGTAAAAACAAAGTTTTTCACTATAAATCCTTTATATGCGTGGCGGCTAGAGTCCTCTCGTCCTCTGGCTTGAGATGGCTGCCACCTACGGGTCAGATGATTGCCTGCCACCATTAAGCAATTGGTAATGAAATATAAAAAAAAAATTCTCTCCTAAAAAGTGTAAAGTTACGGAAAAAATTTCACGAAAATAAATTGTCATGCACAACGAGTCTGTGTGCAAAATGTCAGCTTGATTGGATCACGGAAAGTGGGTTCAAAAACGACCGAAAGATTTTCACGGTCGTAAGCGCGCAAGCAAGTGAACTTAATATAAAGGATTAAAAAACAATGGCGAGAACAAGGATATACAGCAGCCAGTGTGCACAACGGGCTGGTGTGAGACCTCAATTGCTCTTACCCCCCACACACACACTACACGGGCTGGGGCGGACAAACTTTGATTAACAAGGGCAACCAACCACTCCCGCTCCAACCCACCAATGATGGCATACAACACCCACCCCACCCCCGTCTCTTACAGCAGGCTGTGGGCTAAGGGCGTTAGCTGCCGTCGAAAATGTGCGCAAGCCACCGAACAATCCGGATAGAGAATGACTGCACGACCTCGTGGAACAGCGTAAGAGGGCAAAGACAAAGATCCCACCTCACCCACCGCCCCGTATGGCCTTAACAAAAGGCTGTTGGGGCAAGTGCTGTTAGCGAGCAGCACCTATGGAGTTTGTCCACGGCATTACACACAGACTACCACTTCGAGGATGGGATAGGCTATGCAATGTTGGCGGTCAGCTGTTATGGATTGCGCTCTCCGCAGCTACGTGTGTAGTCATAGTCAGATATCCTCCGTGTGTAGCCTTAACAGGCTGTAGGGGCAAGTGCTGATAGCGAGCACCTGTGAAGGCCGGCACGGCACACGAGGGGGGGTGGCCAGCACCACGCCCGGCCGCCTTTGTCTCCCTCGTGGCGATGTTTACACACCGCACCAGGCACTCATTTGAGGCTGGGTCGACCTAGGGAGGCTCACAACGGGTTCCGATAATCGTCACTGGTAGTGACCGTGAGGAATCGAACTCGGTTGCCAGGTTCGTAGTGCAGCGCGTTAACCGCTGCACCACCGCTCCCAAGACGCATACACACACTGCAACACATACACACATACACACTACACACACACAGACACACACACTGACACACACACACACCACACACACACACACACACACACTGACACACACACACTGACACACAAACANTGACACACACACACGCTGACACACACACTGACACACACACACACGCCTATCGGATTGTAAGACGCACCCTCAAACCTACCGGATTGTAAGACGCGAGCTCTCCCCACAACTTTAATTTTCAGGAAACAAAACACACGGTCGGCAAGGCGCGTCTTACTACCGAGGGAACATGTTAGAAAATGCGCGTCTTATACTCGAGAGAACATGTTTTAAAGCTTTCCGGACTGTTGGAAATCGTCTTCTCGGAACATTTATTAAATGCGCGTATAAGAGAAGTTAGAAAATGCGCGTCTTATACTCGAAACATGTTATTAAATGCGCGTCTTTACCGGAAAACTGTGAAAATGAATCGAGAGAACTGTTATAAAATACGCGTCTTATAATCCGGAAAATGTTGAAAAATGCGCGTCCTATAATCGAGAGAATGTTAGAAAATTCGCGTCTTATAATCGGGAAAACTTTTAGAAAATGCGCGTCTTATAATCGAGAGAACATGTTAGAAAACACGCGTCTTATAATCGACAAGAACAAAGTGTTGGTACCTGGGGCGCTGAGTTCCTCTGCCGGGTTCCTCTGCCGGGCTCCTGAGTCGGGGCGGTGCGCTCCGGCTGCCTTGCGCGGTCGACCAGAGGAAGGGGGAAAGAGGGCCTCGTCTCTCGCTCTGTCTCTCGTCTCGTCTCTCTCTCTCGCTCGCTCTCTGTCTCTCCCCTCCCTCCTGCGAGAAGGCGACCGTGCTGGATGTTGCTGGCCGCTTCGTCTCCCCTTTAAAGGTCCCCGGGGAGGGGCCTCGGCACGGCGAAGATTGCACAACAATCGTGGCCGGGAAGGAATAAATAAATAAATAACGGCTGACTGCTTTAGCGTGCGTGTGTGTGCGTCTGTGTGTGTTTGCGTGTATGTGTATGCGTGTGTGTGTGCGTGTGTGCGTGCGTGTGCGTGTGTGCGTGTGTGTGTTTGCGCGTGTGTGTGTGCGTGTGTACGTGTGTGCGTGTGTGTGTGTGTTTGCGTGTGTGTGCGTGTGTGTGTATGCGTGTGTGTGCGTGTGTATGCGTGTGTGTGCGTGTGTGTGCGTGTGTGTGCGTGCGTGTGTGTGTGCGTGTGTTTGTGCGTGTATGCGTGCGTGTGTGTGCGTGTGTGTGTGCGTGTCACCCTCTAAGTATGTCAAGGCTATACGGGGGATCTTTGTCCTCGTTTTCCGCCTACAGCACTTGCCCCAACAGTCGGTCAAGGCGATACGGGGATCTTTGTCTTTGTTGCCTGCTATCAGCACTTGCCCCAACAGTCTGTTACAGGCTACACGGGGGAGATGTTTTGTGTTCGTGTAACAATGCTATATACTTAGACATATACACACGTGTGTTGCTGTTTGCAGAGCCATTTGTTATAATAGTTGTTGTTGTTGTTAATTCGGCAGCTGTTGTCACGTGAGTGGCCGTGTCACATGAACATCTTGCTGGCAATAGCACCGAGAAGATGGATCAGTCACGCTCTCTGTACTCGCCGTATTTGTCACAGACGAATTGGCGGTGTCGAATTTGATTATTTTATTGCCTCTCGTCCGTGTGTGTGTCTCTCAGTTTGTGTTGGCAGCTGGCCACCCACCCACCCCCTTGTGTGCCGTTCCGGCCTTCATAGATGCTCGCGAACAGCACTTGCCCCAAAAGTATGTCAAAGCTATCCGGAGGGATATTTGTCTTTATCTGTGTGTGTGTGGTGTATCTGTGTTTTCAGGCTCAACCTTGGCTTGCGAGATCTGAATAGATCGGGCACATGCTGTGATATGCCCAGAGCCCATCGGCAAAAAGCATACGCGTACAGTATGTGCAATAACGCATCAGCCTTCTCGTTACCACAGCACTGTCAAAATAAAACCTCCGTCATCAAAATTAGCTGAAGCCTCCCGTAAACCACGTGACTTCTGTTGTGGCCACCCCACTAGGACCCCCCCCCCTCTCATCTATGGGGCCGTCATAAATGACGTCACGCGATTTTGGACGATTCCCCCCCCCCTCGTCACACGGCGTCACAAAAAGTCAGAACCCCCCTCAAATATGACGTCACAAAGCTCTGCGCCCCCCCCCCCCAAATCATATTTCCATTTGCTTCAAATCGCTTTAAACTATTGTCATTGTAGTGCGTATTTAATGTGGCGCTGCACTCTGATGTTGTAGGAGTGTTGTTATAACAATTAGTGTTGTTATAACAATTCTATATTTATTTAAAGTTGCGCATTTTGATGTGATGGCCCCTATAGAACTATATCTGTCTATCGAAACCAGCTGAAGCCTCCCGTACATCACGTGGCTTGTGTAGCCACCCCCACGCTGAAACCTCCCGTCTCCCCGCCCACTGTGAAAACAGACGCGGCTCCTTAGTGCAGCAGTAGTGTGGAGGTATCTTCCACCTCCCTCTCATCTCTCCACACCCTGCGCTCCCGTTTCTCCGTTACTTTCCCATCCTCTTCCTCTTACTGCCTCAATTCTCGACTTAAAGCTTTCGTGACTGCAGAGATTCATCTTCTTGGTTCTTTCGGTAAAGTCACGTAGAAGGGAAATAATAAATAATAAAAATAAGACGCTGTCTTTCCGACAGACCTGTTCTTCACCTGAGGACGGCTGCTTGCGTTGTGGCCGAAATGTCGTGAGAATTATTTTATTATGTTTTATTTTTATTATTTTATTATTTCCCTTCTACGTGACTTTACCGAAAGAACCAAGAAGATGCCTCAATTCTGTATGTTCTCTCTTCCCTCTGCCGTACCCTGGTCTTTTCCCGTGCATCGCATCCTTGCCTCTCTACGCACCCGACTCGTTCGCTGCGTGCGACGTAAAGCGGCACGGCTCGGGTTGAGCAGTGGTGGAAAAAAACAGAACAACCTGGAGCCTCGGTGTGACTCCGGCACGGCTCGGTTGTCGAGTGGAAAGAAAATGTGTCTGTGTTTCTTGTGTAGATAGTGGGGAGCGGTGGCACATTGGGTAGAGCGCTGCGCTACAAACCCGACGGTCCAAGTTTGGTTCCTCTCACCGCCAAACACCAATGACGATTGTCTGAACTGCTAGCAGCGGTTCAATCCGCTCTCTGATGCATTGTGGTCCATGCATGGCGCCTCTAGTGGTTCGAATAAGCCACGTGCAGCCATTAAATACATGACGATCTTCAGCCCCCTGTTCAGCTAAGCTGTAACAGAAAGAAACCTCTATCGTGACAAATATAACAGCGCTGGTTAGACAAAAAACCCAGAAATATGCTTCCCACAAACGCTTACACCTTTTGTCGGTAAAGTCACGTAGGTAAAAAATTAATGAAAAACAACTAAATTAAATCACGACGTTTCGGAGGCAACACAAGCTTCCGTCTTCAGGTGGGACCGTCACGCAAAATTACTGTATCAAACGTCGTGATTAATTTGGTTGTTTTTTTTTCATTTCTTTTTTACCTACGTGACTTTACCGAAAAAAACAAAGAGTATGAATCCTTGCAGCTTACACCTTTGTACTCACAGATGACGCCGCCGAATCAGCACACACAATAAGCCAAATCAACTAAAATACGCGATAATAAATAACTTCTTTCGCACCGTACGTAGCCAACCCCGTCGTTGCGCCGTGCCGGCCTTCATAGTTGCTATTCGCTAACAGCACTTGCCCCAACAGGATGTCATACCTGTCAACCCCTTATCAGTGGCTACCTCATTACAGACCAATTCAAACCTTATTGGTCACCCTAAATCTCAANGTTATCCTACAAAGTCCCATCACAAGGGAGAAACACAAATAGACAAAAATTACGTTCCGAACAAAACACTGTTGTATTGATTTTGACAATTGGTGTCAGTGATGCTACTTATCACGCTATACTGTCTGACCTTGCATGCTGATGCTGCTGCTTGCTTGATGTGGATGCACGCACGTGTTGTAAATGTACAATAATAAACACAGAAAATTATGAAGGGTTAAACAATACACTATCATCTTCTTGGTTCTTTCGGTAAAGTCCTTCTACGTGACTTTACCGAAAGAACCAAGAAGATGAATCCCTGCAGTCACGAAAGCTTTAAATCGAAATTTAAATACACTATCATTCATGGATATCCCAATCCTGTTTGTACATGAGCACATTGTGTATAGACTTATGTGGTGTGGTTTGTTCGGAAAAACGGATGTGCATGTGTAGTTTGTGATCTGTACCGAGTGCGTCTAAATTCCGGATCTAATTTGTCGGCTGCTATGGGGATAGCTACTCTCCAGAGTAAAAGAAAAAAACATTCGTCCCACGTCTTTTTTAATTTGCCCGTATTATAAATTTGCCCGTATTGAAATGGATGTATGCCATCTTCTTGGTTCTTTCATATCAAGAGGAATTTAGCATATTTATTTCCCATAAATATGCTAAATTCCTCTTGATATGCAAATTATTTTGTCAAGGCGCCCTTTCCCCCCTTCCAACCCAGCTTAAATATATGCTCCAAGCATGGTGCTGTTTCATTCAGACGCTGTCGCCTCGACAGACCTGGTTTTTCACCTGAGGACGGCTGCTTGCATTGTGGCCTAAACGTCGTGAGAATTATTTTATTATGTTTTATTTTTATTATTTTATTACTTCCCTTCTACGTGACATTACCGAAAGAACCAAGAAGATGAATCCCTGCAGTTACGAAAGCTTTAAATCGAAATTGGATGTATGCCGTTTGGGCCTGAAAACTCAATTTCCCTGCACAAGAATATGGGCACACTGTGTGGGTTGACAGGTACGGTATATTAAGGCTACGTGGGGGATCTTGTCTTCATCGATATATCAAGGAGTCGGTGTGATCGGTTCACATTCCAGGAGTCGAGCCGGATTGCAGGAGAGGGGTGATGGCGACGCCTCGATCCAGCAGTGGATGGACCAAGCCTCGCGTTAATGAACAAATAGTAGACCCGGCTCTCCGTTGTAAACAATCGAAGGCTAGCCCGTAACTCTTCGCGTATCAGGGCGACGCGAGTTCTGCTCCAAAACAAATTTCTGCGGTTGGACGACGAGTGGTCGTCGACGACTCCTGGAACTCTGTCGGCCATTATTTAACAAACACGTGCCCAATCTACGAATGAAGTACATTGGACCAACTGCGGTCGTCTCTCTCAGTCCAAAAGAAAAATAGGGAGAGAAAAAAAACAAGCTTTTCAATGCACGCCCAATTTTATTTGCACTCAAAAGTATAAAATGAATTGTTTTGACCCCGGAATTAATCGAATTTGATGTGCTCAATAAAAGTGTGTGGCTCGCGTCAAGAAATTTAAACATGTCGAAAAGAAGCCACTCACTTTTATTGAGCACATCAAATTCGATTAATTGCGGGGTCTAAAGAATGTATTTTATTCTAGATTTGAAGCTTTCGTGACTGCAATGATTCATACTCTTAGGTTTTTTCAGTAAAGTCACGTAGGTAAAAATAAATAATACAAATTAATAATAAAAATAATAGAAATAAAATTATGAATCACGACGTTTCGGAGGCAACACAAGTCTCCGTCATCAGGTGGGACCGTCACAGCAAAAATTACTGTCACCTGATGACGGAGACTTGTTTGCCTCCGAAACGTCGTGATTTATTATTTTATTTCTATTATTATTTATATTATTTATTAGTAAATTTTATTATTTATTTTTACCTACGTGACTTTACCGAAAAAACCTAAGAGTAATGTATTTTATACTTTTGAGTGAATTGAAAATCTTGGTTTTTTTGTATCACCTAATTGTTATTTTGTGTTCATTGTTGCTTCTCGCGCTAAGAAGAGTGCAGCCACAACGGCCGCTCCGGCGCCATGACGAGGCGATAAAGCGATCATTTATTGGTCATAGGCTGGCCAGCAACGTCGCTCTGATTGGACCAGACGTTTGCCGTCGTGGGTGGGCGCGACCATTCGGGATTTCACGAATGGAGGGGGGTTGGGGTAAAATGTAGAATTATTATTTTTATTAAATCCTTTATATTAAGTTCACTTGCTTGCTTGCTTATGACCGTGCAAATCTTTCGGTCGTTTTTTAACCCACTTCCCGTGATCCAATCGAGCTGACATTTTGCACACAGACTCGTTGTGCGAGACTATTAATGTTCGTGAAATTTTTTTCCAAAAGTTTACACTTTTTAGGACAAAAATATTATATTTAATTACCAATTGCTTAATGCTGCCATGCAATCATCTGACCCATAGGTGGCAGCCATCTCAAGCCAGAGGACGAGAGGACTCTAGCCGCCACGCATATAAAGGATTTATACTGAAAAACTTTGTTTTTACGGGTTATACTTGTTTTTTAAATGTAGTTAAAACACGAATAGGACCACCATGGACGGGATCCGAACCGCTTATTTTTTAAATGAAATCTTTAATTGTCATTTAAGGCGGCGAGTCTGTGGATAAATTTTCAGCTCGTTTGGCTTTGTCGATCCGAAGATATTAAGCGTCAAAGACTCCAGACCATATAAACAGACAGCACGGCAAGTGTAATAATAAAATTTAGTAATAATAATAAACCAGCATGATTCATGAATTACACGCAAATAAAAAAAATCGAATGTGAAAGCCAAATAAAAAAAAATTCTGTCTAGACAATACAAGTTTTACAGGTCTCACTGCCAAGCAAACGTTCGACTGAATTTTTAATTGATTCCCCNGTCTGGTTAATGCAAGGTCATAATTACGTCTGCACGACCTTCTCTCTGTGTGTGTCTGTGTGTCTCGCTCACGGCTAGAATTAATTACAAGGGGATAAAGGCGCAGCCCTGCAAATTGCTGTCTCACGGCACCGCTGGCGGATGGGATCTTCACCTATTAGGTGGGCGGGCGAGCGGTGGGTATCCTTGGCTGCTCTTAGGGGCCGTCCATAAATGACGTCACGCACCTGGGGGGGGGGGGGTGGTCAGACATTTGTGACGATGTGTGACGAGGGAGGGGGGGGTGAGAAATGTGACGTCACATGAAAATGCGCAACTTTAAATACATATAGACGACACGTTCTACTGAATTAAATAGACTTTTTAATAAATGTTTTCTCCTACAACATCAGAGTGCAGCGCCACATTTTTTTTTGATTCCAAAGAACACAGGATGAGATGTTACTATCCTTTGTGCAAGCACTTCCAAGAGTTCATGAACAGTGAGCCTGGTGAAATTTGGGGAGCGCATCGTCAGTAGTGACCCTTTGGTTCCTAGGGTGTTTCGGCCTTTCATACTATACACCCTCCCCAAAGGCGGCCAGCGACAGGTGATCAATCCTACGCTTGCGTTCCATTCCCAATTAGTCATAGGAGTTGCCTTGTTGTTGGTAGCCAACATCACAGCTAAAATCTTGATGCAGTAATTTTAGCTGTGACGGTCCCACCTGATGACAGAGACTTGTGTTGCCTCCGAAACGTCGTGATTTATTATTTTATTTTATTTATATTATTACTTTAAGTAATTTTATTTTTTACCTACGTGACTTTACCGAAAAACCTAAGAGTATGTAAGTTTTTTTACACTATGAGACCTCCTTTACCAGTGGCAAAATATAGTAGTAGGTTTTTACTCTTTAAACTGGTACAAAACTGACACCTTTATACAAGGCATCATGTTTGCAATAACCACAACACAAGCAGTCAAAATGCTATCAACACAAGCAGCATTTTGACTGCTTGTGTTGTGGTTATTGAAAACATGATGCCATGTATAAAGGTGTCAGTTTTGTACCAGTTTAAAGGGTAAACACCTACTACTACAGTATGTAAGTTGTAGACATGAGTCGTCGGCGTGAATCTTCAGTGTGAGTTATCCACGTGAGTCGTCGGCGTGAGTCGTGGACGTGAGTTGTTGTTGTGCAGCAGCCGTACGATAGGAGGGAGTTTATAGCGAGCGGACGGAGAGGGATGGGCAAATGAATGAAGATCACTATTTGTTAAACTAATAGGGGTTTCCCCTTTTTTCTGGCAACAAAACTGACACCTTTTGCAAGGAATCATGCTTACACTAACCACAATACTTGCAGTCAAATGCAAACAAAAAACAATACTCTGAATCCCTGCAGTCATGAAAGCTTTAAATCGAAATTTAATACTCTGATAATTTATGCATTGTCTTTGAAACTGATTGGTCCACACCAGAGACAGTTTTCTTTAGAGCTTAGTCTCATATGGTGTTCGACCAAATGACGTGACCCCCACCACCCCAATCAGTGTCAAAGACAATGCATAAATTATCAGAGTATTGTTTTTGTTTGCATTTGACTGCAAGTATTGCGGTTAATGTAAGCATGATTCCTTGCAAAAGGTGTCAGTTTTTTTTCGATTTAAAGCTTTCGTGACTGCAGGGATTCATCTTCTTGGTTCTTTCGGTAAAGTCACGTAGAATGGAAATAATAAAATACGAATATTTTATTATGTTTTATTTTATTGTTTTATTATTTCCATTCTACGTGACTTTACCGAAAGAGCCAAGAAGGTGTCAGTTTTGTTGCCAGAAAAAAAAGGGGAAAAACCCTATTAGTATATTTTGGTACTGGCAAAGGAGGTCCCAAAAATCACCATTTGTTGTTGTTAAAAATCTAATTGGAAGTTCATGCGCAGCAAATGTGATGGATAAAACACGAATTGTTCTGCTCAATGAAGCCGATTAATTCGTCGATGTCACTGTCGCCTCCGCCCTGCAGACGAGACGCGAGCGAGCGTGCAGCCCGGCATTCCGGGCCCCACTGCGACTCGGGGTTCGTGATCACCGGTAGGACCACCGCGCGTGGTGTCTGGTCCGACGTTTCGCTCCACGTTGACGGCGCCTTCTTTAGGGAAGCCCGCCCGCCCTGCCGCGTCGACCCCTGTACACTGCGTTTTCTCGAACGAAGCTCTCTAATAACACGTGGGTGGGTGGGGGGGGGCGCGAAACGTCAGACGTCGCGCCGAAGCGACACTCGGTACAAGTGGGACACAGCTGCCCCCCACCCACATCGTCCAAACATCGAGGCGGGGACATTTAGGGGGAGCGGTGGGGTGGTGGGGGTTAGAGCGACACTGAAAACGAATTTATTTCGAGTTGACGTTGTCGTTCTAAATTTGAAGCTTTCGTGACTGCAAGGATTCATATTCTTAGGTTTTTTCGGTAAAGTCACGTAGGTAAAAAATTTTAATTAATGAAAGTAAAATAATATAAAAATAAAATAAAAATCACGACGTTTCGGAGGCAACACAAGCTTCCGTCTTCAGGTGGAACCGTCACAGCACGATAGCTGTATCAAGTAAATGAGAAATTCCAAGAGATACTACCCCGTATATATACTGGTTGAGGGGGGATGAGTCAGGACAGGCCCCTTTTTAAATCCTTTATATTAAGTTCGCTTGCTTGCTTAGGACCGTGCAAATCTTTCAGTCGTTTTTTAACCCACTTCCCGTGATCCAATCGAGCTGACATTTTCCACACAGACTCGTTGTGCGTGACAATTAATGTTCGTGAAAAATGTTTCCAAAATTTGACACTTTTTAGGACAAAAATATTATATTTAATTACCAATTGCTTAATGCTGCCATGCAATCATCTGACCCATAGTGGCAGCCATCTCAAGCCAGAGGACGAGAGGACTCTAGCCGCCACGCATATAAAGGATTTATAGTGAAAACTTTGTTTTTACGGGTTATACTTGTTATTAATATGGTAAGGCTGGTGCGGCTTGAAACTACGGCTAGTCTACACATAAACGTTGTTGTGTTTAGTTTGTTGACCTTACCCCGCCCCCACCACCACCGCCGCACCTCCGTTGAGCGCAGTTGGCTACGTACGGTGGGAAAGAAATCCAACGTGCACACATTGTTGTTGTTATCTAGATGCGAAGTCCTCTTAGTCATACATGAGCACAGTGAGCAGTGGACCACCTTGTCTACGGTTTAGTGTGTGTGTGTATATAGCTTCGGTCATTGATCGATGTCGTCGTCGTCATCATCAGCCACGATCGATCCACTGCTGGATGAAGGTCTACCCCAAACCATTCCATCTCTCGCGAGCCTACGCAGTAGCAGTAACAATAATGATAATCCACCCAGAACGCGTTGTTCAACAAAACAACAACAACAGCATCTGTAAGACGGTCTCGGCACACACAACAACAACAGGAGCAGTATCAGCAAACCCAACCCGTGTGTGTGGCTGGAGGCGAGCTGAACGTGGGAGAGAACAGAGGTTGTGGTGGTGGTGGTGGCAGGTTTCATCTCGCGCGCGCCTGAACTCCTTGGCAGTGAAGCGAGGCTCATGGGCAAAAAGAACCGGCAAAGATTTCCTCTCTCACTCCCGTTCCTCCCGCCCTCTCCCCGGCATAGCCTTGAAACAGACTATTGGGGCAAGTGCTGTGAGCGAACACACAGACATAAAAAGGTCCATCTCCTCCCCTATAGCCTTCACAGACTATCGGGGCAAGTGCTGTGAGCGAACACACAGGTCCCATCCCTCCCTATAGCCTTCACAGACTGTCGGGGCAAGTGCTGTGAGCGAACACACACATAAAGATAAAGGACCCATCTCCCCCCTTCACAGACANGAAGTAACACATTGATAAAGGTCCCCCTCCCCTATAGCCTTCACAGACTATGGGCAAGTGCTGTGAGCGAACACACACACACATACAAAGGTTCCATCTCCTCCCCTATAGCCTACAGACTATGGGGCACTGTGGCGAAATCGGCAAACACAGACTATCGGGGCAAGTGCTGTGAGCGAACACACACACATAAAGATAAAGGTCCCATCTCCCCTATAGCCTTCACAGACTATCGGGGCAATGCTTAAACACAGCATAAAGTATCATTGCCTGAACACCCATGGGAAACCATTGACAGGTTCACATAGCCTTGACTACTTTTGGCCGTGAGCGAGCACCTATGAAGGTGGGCACTGCACACGAACGTGTGGGCGCAGCACCAACCCGACCGCCTTTGTCTCCCTAGGGCATGTTTACACACGCACCGGTAAACCATTTTAACGCGCGCACACACACACAAAGACAAAGACCCCCGTATAGCCTTAACAGCTGTAGGGGCAAGTGCTGTTAGGGAGCACCTCTGAAGGTACACGAGGGGTGGGTGGCCAGCAGACCGCCTTTGTCTCCNTAGTGGCGAGTTTGACCGCACCAGGTACTCATTTACGANTGAGCGACCTAGGGGAGGCGGAACCGGTTCAGATAATGTCACTGGTGTTGGGTGAGCGAGAATGAGTTTCGCCAGGTTAGCGAGCGCGCTAATCGCTGCACCAGCTCCCACGCACAGCGCGCGGGCACGCGGAGCCACGACCGACTTTCTCACACGCCCGGAGGAGTTTGCAAGTCTGGGAGTGGTGCATTGACCTNGAGTGTGTGTGGTGGGGTGAGCGAGTTTGTGTGTGGTGGGGTGAGCGAGTTTGTGTGTGATGGGGTGAGCGAGTTTGTGTGTGGTGGGGTGAGCGAGTTTGTGTGTGGTGGGGTGAGCGAGTTTGTGTGTGGTGGGGTAGGCGAGTTTGTGTGGTGGGGTGAGCGAGTTTGTGTGTGGTGGGTGAGCGAGTTTGTCTGTGGTGGGTAAGCGAGTTTGTGTGTGGTGGGTGAGCGAGTTTGTGTGTGGTGGGGTGAACGAGTTTATGTGTGGTGGGGTGAGCGAGTTTGTGTGTGTGGGGTGAGCGAGTTTGTGTGTGGTGGGGTGAGCGAGTTTGTGTGTGGTGGGTGAGCGAGTTTGTGTGTGGTGGGTGAGCGAGTTTGTGTGTGGTGGGTGAGCGAGTTTGTGTGTGGTGGGGTGAGCGAGTTTGTGTGTGGTGGGTGAGCGAGTTTGTGTGTGGTGGGTGAGCGAGTTTGTGTGTGGTGGGGTGAGCGAGTTTGTGTGTGGTAGGGTGAGCGAGTTTGTGTGTGGTAGGGTGAGCGAGTTTGTGTGTGGTGGGTGAGAGAGTTTGTGTGTGGTGGAGTGAGCGAGTCTGTGTGTGGTGGGGTGAGCGAGTTTGTGTGTGGTGGAGTGAGCGAGTCTGTGTGGGGTGCGGTGAGCGAGTTTGTGTGTGGTGGAGTGAGCGAGTCTGTGTGTGGTGGGTGAGCGAGTTTGTGTGTGGTGGGTGAGCGAGTTTGTGTGTGGTGGGTGAGCGAGTTTGTGTGTGGTGGGTGAGCGAGTTTGTGTGTGGTGGGTGAGCGAGTTTGTGTGTGGTGGGTGAGCGAGTCTGTGTGTGGTGGGTGAGCGAGTTTGTGTGTGGTGGGTAGGCGAGTTTGTGTGTGGTGGGGTGAGCGAGTCTGTGTGTGGTGGTGAGCGAGTTTGTGTGTGGTGGGTGAGCGAGTTTGTGTGTGGTGGAGTGAGCGAGTTTGTGTGTGGTGGGGTGAGCGAGTTTGAGTGTGGTGGGGTAAGCGAGTTTGTGTGTGGTGGGGTGAGCGAGTGTGTGTGTGGTGGGTGAGCGAGTTTGTGTGTGGTGGGGTGAGCGAGTTTGAGTGTGGTGGAGTGAGCGAGTCTGTGTGTGGTGGGGTGAGCGAGTTTGTGTGTGGTGGGGCGAGCGAGTTTGTGTGTGGTGGGGTGAGCGAGTTTGTGTGTGGTGGGGTGAGCGAGTCTGTGTGTGGTGGGGTGAGCGAGTTTGTGTGTGGTGGGATGAGCGAGTCTGTGTGTGGTGGGTGAGCGAGTTTGTGTGTGGTGGGGTGAGCGAGTTTGTGTGTGGTGGGGTGAGCGAGTTTGTGTGGTGGGGTGAGCGAGTTTGTGTGGTGGGGTGAGCGAGTTTGTGTGTGGTGGGGTTAGGGAGTTTGTGTGTGGTGGGGTGAGCGAGTTTGTGTGTGGTGGGGTGATCGAGTTTGTGTGTGGTGGGTGAGCGAGTTTGTGTGTGGTGGGGTGAGCGAGTTTGTGTGTGGTGGGGTGAGCGGGTTGTGTGTGGTGGGGTAAGCAAGTCTGTGTGTGGTGGGGTGAGCGAGTTTGTGTGTGGTGGGGTGAGCGAGTGTGTGTGTGGTGGAGTGAGCGAGTTTGTGTGTGGTGGGGTGAGCGAGTTTGTGTGTGCTGGGGTGAGCGAGTTTGTGTGTGGTGGGGTGAGCGAGTTTGTGTGTGGTGGGGTGAGCGAGTTTGTGTGTGGTGGGGTGAGCGAGTTTGTGTGTGGTGGGGTAAGCGAGTTTGTGTGTGGTGGGTGAGCGAGTTTGTGTGTGGTGGGGTGAGCGAGTTTGTGTGTGGTGGGGTGAGCGAGTTTGTGTGTGGTGGGGTGAGCGGGTTTGTGTGTGGTGGGGTGAGCGGGTTTGTGTGTGGTGGGGTGGGAGAGTTTGTGTGTGGTGGAGTGAGCGAGTTTGTGTGTGGTGGGTGAGCGAGTGTGTGTGTGGTGGGGTGAGCGAGTTTGTGTGTGGTGAGCGAGTTTGTGTGTGGTGGGGTGAGCGAGTTTGTGTGTGGTGGGGTGAGCGGGTTTGTGTGTGGTGGGGTAAGCGAGTTTGTGTGTGGTGGGTGAGCGAGTGTGTGTGTGGTGGGTGAGCGAGTTTGTGTGTGGTGGGGTGAGCGAGTTTGTGTGTGGTGGGGTGAGCGAGTTTGTGTGTGGTGGGGTGAGCGAGTTTGTGTGTGGTGGGTGAGCGAGTTTGTGTGTGGTGGGGTGAGCGAGTTTGTGTGTGGTGGGGTGAGCGAGTTTGTGTGTGGTGGGGTGAGCGAGTGTGTGTGTGGTGGGGTGAGCGAGTTTGTGTGTGGTGGGGTGAGCGAGTCTGTGTGTGGTGGGGTGAGCGGGTTTGTGTGTGGTGGGTAAGCAAGTCTGTGTGTGGTGGGGTGAGCGAGTTTGTGTGTGGTGGGGTGAGCGAGTGTGTGTGTGGTGGGGTGAGCGAGTTTGTGTGTGGTGGGGTGAGCGAGTTTGTGTGTGCTGGGGTGAGCGAGTTTGTGTGTGGTGGGGTGAGCGAGTTTGTGTGTGGTGGGGTGAGCGAGTTTGTGTGTGGTGGAGTAAGCGAGTTTGTGTGTGGTGGGGTGAGCGAGTGTGTGTGTGGTGGGTGAGCGAGTTTGTGTGTGGTGGGGTAAGCGAGTTTGTGTGTGGTGGGGTAAGCGAGTTTGTGTGTGGTGGGGTAAGCGAGTCTGTGTGTGGTGGGGTGAGCGAGTTTGTGTGTGGTGGGGTGAGCGAGTTTGTGTGTGGTGGGGTAAGCGAGTGTGTGTGTGGTGGGTGAGCGAGTTTGTGTGTGGTGGGGTAAGCGAGTGTGTGTGTGGTGGAGTAAGCGAGTTTGTGTGTGGTGGGGTAAGCGAGTGTGTGTGTGGTGGGGTGAGCGAGTTTGTGTGTGGTGGGGTAAGCGAGTGTGTGTGTGGTGGGNTGAGCGAGTTTGTGTGTGGTGGGGTAAGCGAGTGTGTGTGTGATGGAATGAGCGAGTTTGTGTGTGGTGGGGTGAGCGAGTTTGTGTGTGGTGGGGTGAGCGAGTTTGTGTGTGGTGAGGTAAGCGAGTCTGTGTGTGGTGGGGTGAGCGAGTCTGTGTGTGGTGGGTGAGCGAGTGTGTGTGTGGTGGGGTGAGCGAGTTTGTGTGTGGTGGGGTGAGCGAGTTTGTGTGTGGTGGGGTGAGCGAGTTTGTGTGTGGTGGGGTGAGCGAGTTTGTGTGTGGTGGGGTGAGCGAGTTTGTGTGTGGTGGGGTGAGCGAGTTTGTGTGTGGTGGGTGAGCGAGTTTGTGTGTGGTGGGGTGAGCGAGTTTGTGTGTGGTGGGTGAGCGAGTTTGTGTGTGGTGGGTAAGCGAGTCTGTGTGTGGTGGGTGAGCGAGTCTGTGTGTGGTGGGGTGAGCGAGTGTGTGTGTGGTGGGGTGAGCGAGTTTGTGTGTGGTGGGGTGAGCGAGTTTGTGTGTGGTGGGGTGAGCGAGTTTGTATGCGGTGGGTGAGCGAGTCTGTGTGTGGTGGGGTGAGCGAGTTTGTGTGTGGTGGGGTGAGCGAGTTTGTGTGTGGTGGGGTGAGCGAGTTTGTGTGTGGTGGGGTGAGCGAGTTTGTGTGTGGTGGGGTGAGCGAGTTTGTGTGTGGTGGGGTGAGCGAGTTTGTGTGTGGTGGGGTGAGCGAGTTTGTGTGTGGTGGGGTGAGCGAGTTTGTGTGTGGTGGGGTGAGCGAGTTTGTGTGTGGTGGGGTGAGCGAGTTTGTGTGTGGTGGGGTGAGCGAGTTTGTGTGTGGTGGGTGAGCGAGTTGTGTGGGTGGGTGAGCGAGTTTGTGTGTGGTGGGGTGAGCGAGTTTGTGTGTGGTGGGGTGAGCGAGTTTGTGTGTGGTGGGTGAGCGAGTTTGTGTGTGGTGGTGAGCGAGTTTGTGTGTGGTGGGTGAGCGAGTCTGTGTGTGGTGGGGTGAGCGAGTTTGTGTGTGGTGGGGTGAGCGAGTTTGTGTGTGGTGGGTGAGCGAGTTTGTGTGTGGTGGGGTGAGCGAGTCTGTGTGTGGTGGGGTGAGCGAGTTTGTGTGTGGTGGGGTGAGCGAGTTTGTGTGTGGTGGGTGAGCGAGTTGTGTGTGGTGGGGTGAGCGAGTTTGTGTGTGGTGGGGTGAGCGAGTTTGTGTGTGGTGGGTGAGCGAGTTTGTGTGTGGTGGGGTGAGCGAGTTTGTGTGTGGTGGGGTGAGCGAGTTTGTGTGTGGTGGGTGAGCGAGTTTGTGTGTGGTGGGGTGAGCGAGTTTGTGTGTGGTGGGGTGAGCGAGTTTGTGTGTGGTGGGGTGAGCGAGTTTGTGTGTGGTGGGGTGAGCGAGTTTGTGTGTGGTGGGGTGAGCGAGTTTGTGTGTGGTGGGTGAGCGAGTTTGTGTGGGGTGGGGTGAGCGAGTTTGTGTGGTGGGGTGAGCGAGTTTGTGTGTGGTGGGTGAGCGAGTTTGTGTGTGGTGGGGTGAGCGAGTTTGTGTGTGGTGGGGTGAGCGAGTTTGTGTGTGGTGGGGTGAGCAAGTTTGTGTGTGGTGGGGTGAGCGAGTCTGTGTGTGGTGGGGTGAGCGAGTTTGTGTGTGGTGGGGTGAGCGAGTTTGTGTGTGGTGGGTGAGCGAGTCTGTGTGTGGTGGGGTGAGCGAGTTTGTGTGTGGTGGGNTGAGCGAGTTTGTGTGTGGTGGGGTGAGCGAGTCTGTGTGTGGTGGGGTGAGCGAGTTTGTGTGTGGTGGGGTGAGCGAGTTTGTGTGTGGTGGGTGAGCGAGTCTGTGTGTGGTGGGGTGAGCGAGTTTGTGTGTGGTGGGGTGAGCGAGTTTGTGTGTGGTGGGTGAGCGAGTTTGTGTGTGGTGGGGTGAGCGAGTCTGTGTGTGGTGGGGTGAGCGAGTTTGTGTGTGGTGGGGTGAGCGAGTTTGTGTGTGGTGGGTGAGCGAGTCTGTGTGTGGTGGGGTGAGCGAGTTTGTGTGTGGTGGGTGAGCGAGTTTGTGTGTGGTGGAGTAAGCGAGTTTGTGTGTGGTGGGATGAGCGAGTTTGTGTGTGGTGGGGTGAGCGAGTTTGTGTGTGGTGGGGTGAGCGAGTTTGTGTGTGGTGGGGTGAGCGAGTTTGTGTGTGGTGGGGTGAGCGAGTTTGTGTGTGTGGGTGAGCGAGTTTGTGTGTGGTGGGGTGAGCGAGTTTGTGTGTGGTGGGTGAGCGAGTTTGTGTGTGGTGGGTAAGCGAGTTTGTGTGTGGTGGGGTGAGCGAGTTTGTGTGTGGTGGGGTGAGCGAGTTTGTGTGTGGTGGGGTGAGCGAGTTTGTGTGTGGTGGGGTGAGCGAGTTTGTGTGTGGTGGGTGAGCGAGTTTGTGTGTGGTGGGTGAGCGAGTTTGTATGTGTGGGGTGAGCGAGTCTGTGTGTGGTGGGGTGAGCGAGTTTGTGTGTGGTGGGGTGAGCGAGTTTGTGTGTGGTGGGTGAGCGAGTTTGTGTGTGGTGGGGTGAGCGAGTTTGTGTGTGGTGGAGTAAGCGAGTTTGTGTGTGGTGGGGTGAGCGAGTTTGTGTGTGGTGGGGTGAGCGAGTTTGTGTGTGGTGGGTGAGCGAGTCTGTGTGGGGTGGGTGAGCGAGTTTGTGTGTGGTGGGTGAGCGAGTTTGTGTGTGGTGGGGGGAGCGAGTTTGTGTGTGGTGGGTGAGCGAGTTTGTGTGTGGTGGGGTGAGCGAGTTTGTGTGTGGTGGTGTGAGCGAGTTTGTGTGTGGTGGGTGAGCGAGTTTGTGTGTGGTGGGTGAGCGAGTTTGTGTGTGGTGGGTGAGCGAGTCTGTGTGTGTTGGGGTGAGCGAGTTTGTGTGTGGTGGGGTGAGCGAGTTTGTGTGTGGTGGGTGAGCGAGTTTGTGTGTGGTGGGGTGAGCGAGTTTGTGTGTGGTGGGTGGGCGAGTCTGTGTGTGGTGGGGTGAGCGAGTTTGTGTGTGGTGGGGTGAGTGAGTTTGGGTGCGGGGCGGAGAGCGAGACAATGTGAGGTGGGGCGAACAAGCCTCCGTTTTCAAGGCTGCGCGAGTTTGCGCCTGGTAGGATGTGCGGTTTCCGAACNTGAGTCTGTGTATATTTGGAGTTTGTGTATCTCTCTCTGGTGGCTTGGAGAGTTAATACCTCGTGGTATACAGGATGTGTGGGTTCGATGAACGAGCCTGCTGTACATTTGGAGTTTGTGTGTTTCTCTCTCATCATCATCACGGTGGCTAGGAGAGTTAACTCCTGCCTGGTATGGATGTGTGGGTTGATCGAACCTGACAACGCCTGCTGATTTGCGAGTTTGTGTGTTTTCATCATCATCACGGTGGCTGGAGAGTTAACTAGCCTGTGTGTCGTGGGTTGATCGAACCTGAGCCTGCTGTACTTTGGAGTTTTTGTGTTTCTTATCATTGGTGGCAGGAGTGTTAGCCTGCGGGTCGTGGGGATCCGACGACGCCTGCTGCTGTAAAGTTTGTGTGCTCCAATCATCCGTTATTANCTCCCTCGCCTGGTATACAGGATGTCGTGGTTCGATCCCGAACCTGACAACGCCTGCTGTACATTTGGAGTTTGTGTGTTTCTCTCTCATCATCATCACGGTGGCTAGGAGATGTTAACTACCTCGCCTGGTATACAGGATGTCGTGGGTTCGATCCCGAACCTGACAACGCCTGCTGTACATTTGGAGTTTGTGTGTTTCTCTCTCATCATCATCACGGTGGCTAGGAGATGTTAACTCCTCGCCTGGTGTACAGGAGGTCGTGGGTTCGATCCCGACCTGACGCCTGCTGCTGTATATTTGGAGTTTGTGTGTTTCTCTCTCATCATCATCACGGTGGCTAGGAGATGTTAACTCCCTCGCCTGGTATACAGGATGTCGTGGGTTCAATCCCGAGCCTGACGACGTCTGCTGTACATTTGGAGTTGTGTTTCTCTCTCCCCACCCCCCCCCGTGGTCGCGTGGATTTTTTTTCTCCGGGTCCTCCGTTTTCCCTCCGCATTTAAAGTCAACGCAACGTGCGTTTCGAGAAATGCGGCTGCTATAAATGTCCGCGCGATGAAAAATAAGCCAACTGCGTTGAGCCGATCGTTCGTGGCTGCCAGGTCGCTTCTGAAAGAGAGCCATATAGCTTCAGTGGGGGGTAGGGGGGGCTCACCTGGTAAAAATAAAACAAGTATAACCCGTAAAAACAAAGATTTTCACTATAAATCCTTTATATGCGTGGCGGCTAGAGTCATCTCGTCCTCTGGCTTGAGATGGCTGCCACCTATGGGTCAGATGATTGCATGGCAGCATTAAGCAATTGGTAATTAAATATAATATTTTTGTCCTAAAAAGTGTAAAATTTTGGAAAAAAATTTCACGAACATTAATTGTCACGCACAACGAGTCTGTGTGCAAAATGTCAGCTCGATTGGATCACGGGAAGTGGGTTAAAAAACGACCGAAAGATTTGCACGGTCTAAGCGCGCAAGCAAGTGAACTTAATATAAAGATTTTTAAAAAGTTTGAGTTTAGAGAGCTCCTTTGGAGGGCTGCTTGCGAGGAAGCGGTGAGCGGGCTACACTGCCACGTAACATCGCCTGCCCAAGCGTTTTTGTGTTTTTTTTTATTTACCAGCTAAATCCTTCTAAGCTCTTTATCAAAGGCCACCTGGCCACAAACACGTGATGATGATGATGGCTCATCGTCGAAGTGCCCATATCATCATCACCATCACCAATACAAACACCGGCCACTAAGCCGCGGTGAGGTCACCACGGCGCCTGTGCCAGGCTAGGTGCACTTTGAGGCCACGTGAAGTGTCGAAGCGTCGTTGACAGGAGGTCTCGGGACAGACCCAGCAGGTCCCATGGGTCGGCTGACTGAGATGACCGGTTGATCCACCAGCTGTACCCCCCCCCCCTACTGTGACAACTCGCTATTTATCTACCTGCGCTCCGCTCGTTGTTGTGAGCGTCGCTCCTCTGCCCTCCGCTGTTGCTGGAGGGCGACTGCCTCCAACTGCCCAGTAGTAGCAGCAGCGGCGTCCTTCACGAGCCTCCTCCACAGGAGGATCGTTGATCATCGTCACCACCACCACGACCAACAACAACAACCGCGTGCGGATTTCGAGTCGCAGCCAAATCATCGCAAGTCGATGCTAAATGTGGAGGAGGCAAAACCGGCGGACTGCGGAGAACGACCCACGTGACGCGCTCGGCGATGAACACCGATTGTGTCACGTGGAAGTCTGTGTACACGCGCACGGAACACGTGTACACACACGCACACGTGTACACACACACCACGTGTACACACACACAGAACACGTGTACACACAGAACACGTGTACACACACAACACGTGTACACACACAGAACACGTGTACACACACCACGTGTACACACAACACGTGTACACACAACACGTGTACACACACGCACAGAGAACACGTGTACACACACACAGAACACATGTACACACAACACGTGTACACACACACAAAACACGTGTACACACACACAACACGTGTACACACAACACGTGTGCACACACACAACACGTGTACACACACAGAACACGTGTATACACACAGAACACGTGTACACACACACAACACGTGTACACACACAGAACACGTCTACACACACAGAACACGTTTACACACACACACTCAGATCTCAGTCTTAATTTGAATCGGCTCTATGGACGCAGACGGCGTTAATTGCTTAGCGCGTCACGTGGCCGTGTTAAACAATCATCAGGCGCGTGCAGCGTGGAACAACGTGCTGGAGTTTGGGAATCCCGCAGGACAGGCGAGGGGGGGGGTGATCGGCAAAGGAAAACAACAAGCAGAGCCGTTTTCTTACTATTGGTACAAGAAGAGTATAAACCCCTAAGCATTTCGCGATCCGCAATGCATGCGAATGCAAAACGGTGGTTAACGAGTGAACGTGAAAGCCACCGCTGTTTTGTTGTTGTTGTCAAGGCCGTAGCCATTGAGTCAACATTGGGGGGACCAAATCTTCCAGGGTGTCTGGAGGTCCCAACCAAGAACAAGTAAACCCGTAAAAACAAAGTTTTTCACTATAAATCCTTTATATGCGTGGCATCGGGGCGGCTAGAGTCCTCTCGTCTCTGGCTTGAGATGGCTGCAGCCTATGGGTCAGATGATTGTCTGGCAGCATTAAACAATTGGTAATTAAATATTTAAAAAAATGTCCCTAAACAGTGTAAAATTTTGGAAAATTTTTCACGAAAATGCATTGTCACGCACAACGAGTCGGTGTGCAAAATGTCAGCTCGATTGGATCACGGGAAGTGGGTTAAAAAACGACCGAAAGATTTGCACGGTCGTAAGCAAGCAAGCGAACTTAATATAAAGGATTTTAAAGTATAACCCGTAAAAACAAAGTTTTTCACTATAAATCCTTTATATGCGTGGCGGCTAGAGTCCTCTCGTCCTCTGGCTTGAGATGGCTGCCACCTATGGGTCAGATGATTGTCTGCCAGTAGAAATCTATGCATTGATTTATATGAAGACAAGTCCAGATATTTTGGCAAAGGTTTAGCAAATTGTTGTTTTTATTTACATAGCATAGCAATTTATTTATAGCAATATATTTGGGGGGGGGGCATTTTGAGTATTTGAATATTGTGTCCCCCCCCCCCCAATATATATTATAATTACGGCCTTGGTTGTTGTTGTCGTTTTGTTCGTTGTAAAAGCTGTTTTAAGAAGAGAACAAGACCCAGCAGTGATTTGTAACGGAACATGACACACACAAAAAACACATTTCCATCTTTTCGACGTTCGCCGTTCATCGAAAATAATCAGGAGGGGGGGGGGTTAATTTGATTTCGAAACTTTACAATTGGGAGCGTGTCGGTCGTCACGCATCAGCCCATTAAAGAGCCCGCTGCGAGTGGATATGGCACGGTTGTTGTGTTTTACACACACACANCTGGCACGGTTGTAGTGTTTTACACACACACACCCTGGCACGGTTGTTGTGTTACACACACACACCCTGGCGCGGTTGTAGTGTTTTACATACACACACCCTGGCACGGTTGTTGTGTTTACACACACACACCCTGGCACGGTTGTGTTTTACACACACACACCCTGGCACGGTTGTGTGTTTTACACACACACACCCTGGCACGGTTGTAGTGTTACACACACACACCCTGGCACGGTTGTTGTGTTTTACATACACACACCCTGGCACGGTTGTAGTGTTTTTACACACACACACCCTGGCACGGTTGTAGTGTTTTACACACACACACCCTGGCACGGTTGTTGTGTTTTACACACACACANCCTGGCACGGTTGTGTTTTACACACACACACCCTGGCACGGTTGTTGTGTTTTACACACACACACCCTGGCACGGTTTATGTCTTATACACATACACAGCCNGGCACGGTTGTTGTGTTTTAACACACACACACACACCTGGCACGGTTGTTGTCTTGCACACACACACTGGCACGGTTGTTGTGTTTTACACACACACACCCTGGCACGGTTGTTGTCTAACACACACACACACCCTGGCACGGTTGTAGTGTTTTACACACACACACCCTGGCACGGTTGTAGTGTTTTACACACACACACTCTGGCACGGTTGTTGTGTTTTAGACACACACACCCTGGCACGGTTGTTGTGTTTTACACACACACACCCTGGCACGGTTGTTGTGTTTTACACACACACACCGTGGCACGGTTGTTGTGTTTACACACACACACCCCGGCATGGTTGTAGTGTTTTAGACACACACACCCTGGCACGGTTGTTGTGTTTAACACACACACACCCNGGCATGGTTGTAGTGTTTTAGACACACACACCCTGGCACGGTTGTTTTCTCACACACACACACATACACACACACACCCTGGCACGGTTGTTGCGTCTCGCACAATCGTCAACACACCAAAACGCTGTCGCAATCCGCACAAGCCGGAAAACACGTGTACATTACCAGTCGTGCGTATTAAAAAAAATAGCAAGTTTTATTATTACCACCACCACCATCATCGTCGTCGTCGTCCTCATCATACTATTGGTATGGTACATGGGAGATCACTGCAGACTCAATCATATCTGTAGTGTGGGTGGGTGGGTGGCCATTCCTTTAGCTACGGTCGAGGAAAATAACGGAGTGGGAGGGGGGGCGAGGTGGGGGGGGGCGAGCACGGGGCGAGGGGGGGGGGGCGGGGGGGCGAAGGGGGGGGGCAGGTGAGAGGCGAGGGGGGGNACGAAGGGGGGGGCAGGGGAGAGGGGGCTCGGTGGCAGCCCCAACGTAAACCGGGCGTTGAATGGCAGTGACAAGTCGAGTTGATGATGAGTCAGTGTGGACTTGTTTCGAGTTGATGAGGAGTCAGTGTGGACTTGTGTTGAGTTGATGATGAGTCAGTGTGGACTTGTGTCGAGTTGACGATGAGTCAGTGTGGACTTGAGTCGAGTTGATGATGAGTCAGTGTGGACTTGTGTCGAGTTGATGATGAGTCAGTGTGGACTTGTGTCGAGTGAGGATGAGTCAGTGTGGACTTGTGTCGAGTTGAGGATGAGTCAGTGTGGACTTGTGTCGAGTTGAGGATGAGTCAGTGTGGACTTGTGTCGAGTTGAAGATGAGTCAGTGTGGACTTGTGTCGAGTTGATGATGAGTCAATGTGGACTTGTGTCGAGTTGACGATGAGTCAGTGTGGACTTGTGTCGAGTTGATGATGAGTCAGTGTGGACTTGTGTCGAGTTGATGATGAGTCAATGTGGACTTGTGTCGAGTTGAGATGAGTCAGTGTGGACTTGTGTCGAGTTGATGATGAGTCAGTGTGGACTTGTGTCGAGTTGACGATGAGTCAGTGTGGACTTGTGTCGAGTTGAAGATGAGTCAGTGTGGACTTGTGTCGAGTTGATGATGAGTCAGTGTGGACTTGTGTCGAGTTGATGATGAGTCAGTGTGGACTTGTGTCGAGTTGACGATGAGTCAGTGTGGACTTGTGTCGAGTTGACGATGAGTCAGTGTGGACTTGTGTCGAGTTGACGATGAGTCAGTGTGGACTTGTGTCGAGTTGATGATGAGTCAGTGTGGACTTGTGTCGAGTTGATGATGAGTCAATGTGGACTTGTGTCGAGTTGACGATGAATCAGTGTGGACTTGTGTCGAGTTGAAGATGAGTCAGTGTGGACTTGTGTCGAGTTGATGAAGAGTCAGTGTGGACTTGTGTCGAGTTGATGATGAGTCAGTGTGGACTTGTGTCGAGTTGATGATGAGTCAGTGTGGACTTGTGTCGAGTTGAGGATGAGCAGTGTGGACTTGTGTCGAGTTGATGATGAGTCAGTGTGGACTTGTGTCGAGTTGATGATGAGTCAGTGTGGACTTGTGTCGAGTTGAGGATGAGTCAGTGTGGACTTGTGTCGAGTTGATGATGAGTCAGTGTGGACTTGTGTCGAGTTGACGATGAGTCAGTGTGGACTTGTGTCGAGTTGACGATGAGTCAGTGTGGACTTGTGTCGAGTTGATGATGAGTCGGTGTGGACTTGTGTCGAGTTGATGATGAGTCAGTGTGGACTTGTGTCGAGTTGAGGATGAGTCAGTGTGGACTTGTGTCGAGTTGATGAGTCAGTGTGGACTTGTGTCGAGTTGATGATGAGTCAGTGTGGACTTGTGTCGAGTTGATGATGAGTCAGTGTGGACTTGTGTCGAGTTGAAGATGAGTCAGTGTGGACTTGTGTCCAGTTGATGATGAGTCAGTGTGGACTTGTGTCGAGTTTACGAGGAGTCAGTGTGGACTTGTGTCGAGTTGATGATGAGTCAGTGTGGACTTGTGTCGAGTTGATGATGAGTCAGTGTGGACTTGTGTCGAGTTGATGATGAGTCAGTGTGGACTTGTGTCGAGTGAGGATGAGTCAGTGTGGACTTGTGTCGAGTTGATGATGAGTCAGTGTGGACTTGTGTCGAGTTGATGATGAGTCAGTGTGGACTTGTGTCTAGTTGAAGATGAGTCAGTGTGGACTTGTGTCGAGTTGATGATGAGTCGGTGTGGACTTGTGTCGAGTTGATGATGAGTCAGTGTGGACTTGTGTCGAGTTGAGGATGAGTCAGTGTGGACTTGTGTCGAGTTGATGAGTCATGTGGACTTGTGTCGAGTTGAGATGAGTCAGTGTGGACTTGTGTCGAGTTGATGATGAGTCAGTGTGGACTTGTGTCGAGTTGATGATGAGTCAGTGTGGACTTGTGTCGAGTTAGAGGAGTCAGTGTGGACTTGTGTCGAGTTGATGATGAGTCAGTGTGGACTTGTGTCGAGTTGATGATAAGTGTGGACTTGTGTCGAGTTTACGAGGAGTCAGTGTGGACTTGTGTCGAGTTGATGATGAGTCGGTGTGGACTTCTGTCGAGTTGACGATGAGTCAGTGTGGACTTGTGTCGAGTTGATGAGGAGTCCGTGTGGACTTGTGTCGAGTTCACGATGTCCCCTTTCGGATGTCCTCCGCGTGCTTCAAACGCTGCAGCCCTCCTCACTCCTTACTCATTAAAGTCGGAACCGACTAAACGTAACCAATGAAATGAGGGACCCCCCCCTGCTAATAAGAGTCGAGACTCAAGAGAGAGGCTTTGTATTGACACATGAGGTTATTATTATCGTTGTTATTATTGAATGCTCATAGCAGTTAACGAGTTCCTTATATTTATCCAGCCACGTGGCTGATCGGTAGAGCGAGCGGCTCGCAATCTGGAGGTTCGCGAGTTCACATCCTGGTTGAGTGGGGGGGTTGACTCAACCTATCATCATCCCTCTGGGCGGGGGTCGATAAACTATGAACCGCTTCGTACAGAAGTTGATAGTGGTTGTCCTATGGAGAGGCTCGCCCTCGCCATAGAAATGTGGAATTTCCACCACCGTGTCCGAGAGATGGCCAACTTTTCCTGGATGCTCATTTGAGCAGGAACTCGCGCACACACACAAATGAACCTCATGGTGGTACCCCGGGGTGACAAAGCAGCCCGGCTCTCGCATCATGTTCGTGATGCAGTCATTTACACGCTTTCATTTCATTGTTGTTGTCAAATATTGTAACTCAATTTTAACCCACTTCCCAATGTGGTATCGACTGTAAACTGGTATACTTATGTCATACTGATGACAATACCATATTCTATCATAAAAATAAAAATTATAATTTTAAACATTATTTTTTGTATGTTATGTTTCGGCTTGGCTCTAATTGTCCACGGTAAACTGACGTTGCCTGTAATTGCCCACGGTCCCTTACATTATGGCAAGCTTCGGGGCCACTTCCTGGAGTCGTGGAGTTCTGCCATTACTCGTACATTTCATAAAAGCGTGTTTTTAAATATTACATTTTTTTGTCTGTTCATGGTCGGCGATGTGGCAATCGACTCATCTCGACGAGCTGTACACGATGCACTCTTCACAGTTGAATTTTTCGATAACGGATTTTGTTATGCTGATGTTCGGCGTTTCGACATCGCAGAGTGTGGCACTGATTTCGATTCGATTGGTACCCCAGTCGCGGAGTTGAGTAACACCCATGAAAAAAAGTGTCCCAGAAATAAAATATTTAATTGCCTCGGACATTTTGTATTATTTGGTACCCAGAGTACCGCTATGAGGATCATATATCGATAATGTTGCGCCAAACATTACAAATTCAAACGCTCATTATTATTAAATTACTATCCAATCTTACACGCGATGAATCGATTGTGTGACCGAGTAACGAGCCTCCCCAGGGGATATCAACTATTCTTTGGTTCTTTCGGTAAAGTCACGTATAAAGATAAAATAATAAATTAAATAATAGCATACGACGTTTCGATTGCAACACAAGCAATCATCAGGTATAAATGAAATAGCAACAAAACATCTACCAGAAAACGATACACAGACATATAAGCAGACAGATATCACCAAGATACATAGAGAGAGTAACCAGGTACAGAGGGAGATCGTCTCTGTGGCGTGGCCTTAAATNGACCCACAGAGACGATCTCCTCTGTACCTGGTTGCTCTCTCTATGTATCTTGGTGATATCTGTCTGCTTATATGTCTGTCTATAGATTTCTGGTTAGATGTTTTGTTGCTATTTCATTTATACCTGATGATGATTGCTTGTGTTGCAATCGAAACGTCGTATGCTATTATTTAATTTATTATTTTATCTTTATACGTGACTTTACCGAAAGAACCAAAGAATAATTCCTGCAGTCACGAAAGCTCCAAAATTGGGATAAACTCCGATTTCCAAACTGCACACGGACGGATGATGAGCAGCAGCAGCGCTACTCATAATACTAATTAGTATTGTAAGACTAATTATATTATTACTAATGATATAACGACTCATCGAAGAGTCGATTCTCACGGGCAAAATAAACGCGTACAATCGCGCCCGCGTAAAGCGATTCATTTAAATTTGCACGATGTTGTTTTTCTTTTAAATAATAAACACGTGAATTGCACGGTTGGCTACGTACGGTGCGAAAGAAGTTCCACGTATTTATTTATATTATTGGTTCTTTCGGTAGTCACATAGAAGGGAAATAATAAAATAATAAAAATATAAAACAATAATTATTCTCACGACGTTTCGACTGCAACACAAGCAATCATCATCAGGTGTGAAATCCACAGCAAGAAAATTACGTAAACATTGTTTTATATTTTTATTATTTCCCTTCTACGTGACTTTACCGAAAGAACCAAGAATATGAACCCATGCAGTCACGAAAGCTTCAAATCAGTATTTATTTCCGTTACACTTCGTTTACCCATGAAAGCCTCGCCGAGTCTCTGCCGGCCAATGCGCTTCGCAATATCAAAATACGAATTGCCGGCAAATTCATCATGAACATCATGATTATCGTCGTGATCATAATCGCGATTATCGTCGCGATTATCATCGCCGCGATTATTTTCACTCCGTGACGCTCGCACACGATGATCCTCCCCTCTGCTCCTCCTCGTATGCCGTCACGTGATTCGTTTGAGCGTTTCCGGCGCGATGCGCATTCATCGGTGACAGAGGCAAAGATCCCTCGTGTAGCCTCAACAGACCGTTGGGGCAAGTTCCGTTTGCGAGCACCTTTTGAAGGCCGGCAGGGCACACGAAAGGGGTTGAATGGCCAGCACCACTCCCGGCCGCCTTTGTCTCCCCAGTGGCGATGTTTGTCACACCACACCGGGTGCTCATTTGAGGCTGAGTCGACCTTAGGGGCAGGCCCAGGACTGGTTCAAATAATCGTCATTGGAAGTGGCCCGTGAGCGGGAATCGAACTCGGCTCGCTGGCTCGTGCAGCACGCTAACCTAAGAATATGAATCCTTGCAGTCACGAAAGCTTCAAATCTAGAATTCGCTACACTACCGTTCCCACCAGCACCACCACCACCACCCGAGTGTTTATTTTGTACTGACTGACGTCACAATGAACGCGTCATTAGCCCGCCCAGTCCCGCCCCCTGGCCCTGCTTGGCACCGAGGCCGTCGTTTTAAAGAGTCAGCCGCGTGGCTGACCGCGGGTTTGTTGGCGGCAAGCCGCTGGCTTTGAAACCGTGACGGGGAGGAGGGGGGGGGNCTCGGCACACGGCGACGAATCGAATCGTCGGCACTTTTATTTTTTAGGGGAAATTGATTTTCGCGAGCCCGGTGAGGACGCGCGACGCGTTGCGCAATGACGGGAGCCACGACGACGGTTCACCGTGCGGCTCCCCTTCGCGCGCTGACGAATCGTGACGATTCGGGCTCTTTACCGAATCTATGAATCTTGCTCTATCTATCTATATGTTAGTTTTGTGTTGAGGTAGGGGGGGGGGTGCCCTGGAAATAATTGATAACCCCAGCGTGTAACTGCCCCCCAAAGCAAGGGGGGGGGGGNAGGCTTTTGTTTTGAGTCGGCGGATTGAGTGGCTGGGCAAAAACGAAATGAAGATGAAGTTCGCTTTGCAACCACCGTGTGGGGGAGATGGCACGACACAACCTATCAAAAGTGGATTGCAAATTGTCCCAATGAAGCCAGGCATGGGTTGTCTTTAAATATATACACACAACGACAAAGATCCCCCCCCCGCCCCCTCGTATAGCCTTGTGCTATTAGCGAATAGCAACACCCTACGCCCGACCGCCTTTGTCTCCCCCGGCGGCAATGTTTACTCGTCATTCGAGACCGCGATCGACCGAAGGGGAGTACGGAGGCCCCGGGTGTACCGGTTGCAGATAATCGTCACCGCTATCGATGGCTTCGCGAGCCGGGAATCGAACTCGGGTCCGTCCGGGTTCGCAGCGCAGCGCGCGAACGCACAGTGTGCGCTATCGATGCGCTCTCCGCATAAGCAGTCGTTCATTATCGTCCGTCTCATTTGCTACATTACGCCAACAGGATGCTGATAATTTACAGCGATTAGTGTACTCCGAAGAAAGAAAAAAAAATGAAGTTTCACGCAAAGAATATATTTTTATCGAGACCGGTCGCAATTAAACCGGGTTCTCAAGTGCAGCGAGTTGATGATGATCATGATGATGGTCTGAGCCGGCACCAATGACTCAGAGACCCATAGACTTATTACACAAGAGACTCACAGACTCGCACAGAGATCCACAGTCTCACACGGGAGTTGTGGTTTAAACTGGTGTGCTGACATGTAGCGAGTTGATTGTGGTCTCAGCCCGGCCACCAATGGCTCAGAGACCCATAGACTTACTACATTAGAGACCCACAGACTCGCATAGAGCACACAGACTCGCTAAGTGAACAATAAGTATCACACAGGAGTTGTGGTTTCAACTGGTGTGCTCAAGTGTAGCGAGTTGATTGGTGTTCTCAGCCCGGCCACCAAATAAACTGCACACAAACAAAACTTTATTTATTTATTGCTTTCNCCCCCCCCCCCCACTTCAATTGGCTACATTCTAGCACTGAGCATTAATAACATATTTATATATTTTTTTACGCGTAACGCGCCGCACAGCATTCGCTCGCTCTCGTACAGAGGCCGCCTTGGAGGACGGGGGGGGGGGCAGCAGCAGCCACAGAATCGGCCACGCGGTGGCGAGGGAGCCGGTGGCAACAACAAAAACAAACTCTCCCTTGCCAAGCTCTGCGGTCCTCTATTAATGTGCGTATTGTATATACCACGTGGGCAGCTCCCGAGGTAATGCCACGTGTGTCAGTGAGGTGTGGGGGGGAAACACTCCGTCTCATCTTGTCGAGATTTATATCGAAGCGCCTTGTTCCGAGGCGTTTCGCAGCGATTCTAAAATTGTACACGCACGGTCGTAGTGGGGTTGAGATAATAAAGAGCAGTGAGGTTGTTGTTGTTGTTAAAAGTGGTGGTGGTGCAGTTATGGGGACAGTTAGAAGAGGCGGGAGTGGTTAAGGAGGGATTGGGGATAGTGATAGGGTTAGAGTAATGATATGGGTAGTGATAGGGGTTGGGTAGTGGTAGGTGTCAGCGTAGGGGTTGGGATAGTGATAGGAGTTTGGGTAGTGATAGGGGTAGTGATAGGGTTTGAGTAGTGATGGGGTTGGGGTAGTGGTAGGGTTGGGTAGTGATAGGGGTCAGGGTAGTAGTCACAGGGGTTGGGGTGGTGATATAGGTAGGGGTAGTGATAGGGTTTGGGTAGTTGTGATAGGGGTTGGGGTGGTGATAGGGGTTTGGGTAGATGTCATATGGATTTGGGTAGTTGTGATAGGGGTAGGCCCGGTAGTAGCTGGGGTGCGGGAGCAGGGAGTAGCAGGAGCATGATGGGCGAGAGAGAAGAGATGGAGCAGTTGCAGTCCACATTTACCCGACCGCTTTCTCCTGCCGAGCAAGGGGAAGGCACTCCCCCGGCGCCCGCGCGGAGTTTTGCCAACACGTGGCCACCCTGGCAAATACCGCGGTGTGCTTGACCAGAAGTATATGCGCACCGTCTGCCCGCAGTGCACGCGACGGACCCCGGATGGTATTCGAGAGCTGGCCACGTGCGTTGGCATCACGGTTCAAATTTTGCCAAATGACACCGCAATTTTACTCGATTTGTATTCCTTTGTGTGCCTATCCAGGAGGGCAGCACAGAGACCCAGATCTCTGTCAGTGGAGTCCTGCTCCTGCTGCTGCTCCTGCTGCTCTTGCTCCTGCTGCTGCTGCTCCTGCTGCTGCTACTACACTGAGGTTTTATTGAGAGACGTTTACAGCCAATTTACGACGAGTTGTTTTACACGTGTGGCGGCAGGAAATTACGCCGAGAAAAACCCCGAGAGACGGAGAACAGATGGCGGGCGACGAGCCACACTGCTGCACCGCCTTCTCCCGGCGAGCCAGGGTGTGTGGTCGGCCTCGTCGACGCCCATGGGAAAGGGAGTTTGGCAGCCCGTCTCCGCGTGGCGATCCACAAACCCCATCGCCGCCTCCCCGGCGCTGGGGCTACAGGAAGCCACGTGCAGCGGCCAACGTGGTAAAACCACAGAGCGGACTACGAAATACCCCGACTGGACTCATCGGTGGCAGGTATAGTGCGCGCTCGTGATAGCCTTGCGAACAACGCGCTCGCGTCGTCTGAACTCGCCCAGGGTTTGTGCGGTAAGAGCAGAGGACACTCAACGTCCGCGCGCGTGTCGAGTTTAATCGCGCGTCGTAGCCACTTGATGTGCGTCGGAGCTCTCCCGGCAGGCGGGAGAGAGGAAGGGGTCGGCCGGGGAGGGGGGGGNACAGGAGGGGTCCCCCCGCAAGCCGGCAGTTGGGGGGGGGGGCGACTCGACCATCACAACGCTCCGGAGGAGGTCGATAAAATACGTATCATTTTGTGGCGGCGGAGAGGGGGGGGGTCAACAGCGATTGTGCGATGGAGACTTTGCACCCCCACGATAGGAACGTGGAATTATTTCCACCGACTGGCTCGAGCAGTAAAGAGATGAGCAGGAAAATCACTTTTAGACGTTTTTTTTGTCACATATATGCAAATGATGGTAATATTACATTTTGGCTCATGGAGCGAACAAGACTGTACAAAGGAGTCAAACAATAGAAGGCGACGCAAACGAGACGGTGAAAAGGACAGAAAAGGAGTGGAATTTTCGCAGACGTTGAGTTCACCACAATTTCTCAATTCGTCGGTGAGACGTGGGGGGGGAGGGCGAGGGGAAAATCACGACACCCTTGCAGTTCCCGAACGTGCCATGATCATCATCATCATTACCGCGAATGTGAGGACGTCTCGTTCGCATCCACGAGCGACGTCACATCGATGTGCGTCACTTCGCGGGTGTGACGGCACAATCACAAACGACGTCACATCAACATTCCTGAAAGCGACGTCACGATCGCGAAGGTCACATCGACATTCACGGATGTGACGTCACATTCGTGACCGTCAGATTGTCGATCTGACCTTCGCGATCGTGACGTCGCATCCGTGAGTGTCATTCACGGATGCGACGTCACGTCCGCGGACGTTCGCCAACGGCATCGCGCTCGCCGACGGCGCGAGGCCGCCGTCCGCGAGCGCGATTTTGATCGCTTGTGCGCAAGCTACGGCCGCATCCACCCGACGTCGCGTCGGCGTCGCACGACCACGACGTCGCAATCGCTTAGAGGGACGTCCCCGCCGACGTCGATGGTCGTGCCGGATGAAGCCAGGTGGCCGCTTGCAAGTGGGCCCAACAACCCCTGACCCGAGACTCTCCACTCGCGGGTTCCGCGGACGAAAGCCACGTTGTTAGCGAGGACGAGCACATGGCCTGGCCGTGGGGTGTTTTTTTTTTTCGCACGCGGACCGGCTCTGCGTGTGACCCTCGACTTTGGTCGGGAAAGCATCGTTTGGAGCCTCGGGATTTAAGAAAACAAACGACCAACATCGCAGGAGAGTCCTGCTGCTACATTTATTTGGAGTTAGGGGAGGGGGTGTGTGTGCTTGACAACATCCACGTTAGAAGCGTTCTGAACACTACGACCAAGTCCTCTCTGAAACGATAAACTATTTTGTTTTGTGTTACCAGGTAAGGACCACTGAGCCGTACAGCTCTTTTTTCAGAAGCGACCTGGCCACCGAAATTGATGGGTCAACCAAGTGGCTCGTCGTCACGGGGAAATGTACAGCAGCCAAATGCCCCGATCGCACGTCGATTCTAAATGTGGAGGGGAAGAAAAAAAACTGGAGGACATGAGAGAAAAATCCAAGCGACCACAGAGAGAGAGACACGCAGACTCCAAATATACAGGTGCCAGAGACGGGATCGAACCCCACAACCCACAACCTCCTGCATAGGTACGTATGTATGTTGAACTTCTTTTCCGCCGTACATAGCCAACCGTGCTAAATCGGAGGGGCGGGGGAGTGAACATCTCACCACCGGTGGCCAGTTGGATCTGATCACCCATCTCTCTTCTCCGTGGTTCGGCCCTGCCCATCTGCTCGGTCATATCCGCTAGGTTCCATCTGGTAGCTTCAGGACTGTCTTTCTCTACGGTTGGCCACCAGACCCTCCTACTCCAGCACACCTGATGGATGTTGGTCACGTGCATCTCTTAGCACCGGGTCCTCTCTGTCGGATGGAAGGGGGGGGAGCGAGGAGGGCACGGACCGGCGTTCTGGCCGCGTCAGATTTGGCAGCTGCTGTTGCCGAAAGCTAAGGAACAATGGGAAGGGATCACAACGCGGGGTGACGGCGGTGGCGCCGATTGTAACCACCCTTGCGGGGGTGGCGGTAGCGGAAGGCAGAGGTCGCAACCGGGTACCGATACCCGTACCCTACCCGATACCCGTACACGGCCGGGTACGGGTACGGGTAGCCGTTTGCGACCCTGGTGCGGCCGGGTACGGGTAGGCCGTGAGTCACTGGTGAGTAACCGTTTGTCACTCATTTGGGTAGGGTACGGGTAGGGAACGGTACTCGTACCCAGCCGGGTACGGGTACCCGTTTGCGACCCTGGTGCGGCCGGTACGGGTAAGGAATCAAAACCCGTTTGCGACCTCTGGCGGAGGGTGGACGCAGCTCCTCTGCACCGTCCGTCTAGAGAGCTTGGGAGCGGGTTCAGGGTGGGGGAGGGTGGGTGGGGGGTGGGGGGGNCAGCGGGGGNAGGGGGAGTGCGGTAGGGGCGGTGGGGTAGCGGAGGGTGGACGCAGCTCCTCTGCAGATCTAGGGATCTCGAGACCGGGTCCACGCCTCCGAATATTTCCAGAGTTGGTGGGGGGGGGGGGGGGGNCAGCGGGGGTGAGGGGGGGGGGGGCCGAGCCGGCGGCCTCGACCCGGGCCACTGCCCGCGGCGCGAGCCTCTCTCTCCTCGCCCCGGCTCCGAGATGAAACGACGAAACGCGACGTCGCCTGGGGAGCGTTGGGGAGGGGAGTCGCACTCGGCGACCCCGCGGCGCGCCGTATAATTATTTATATATATGTATAAATATAGTACAATTCCAGTGAGATCAAATGTTTAAAAACGAGCAAATTTTTACAGGGCGTAGGCGATGAAAGCGTGGTACGACGGCGGGTCTTCCGCGTCGTTTCAACGTTCGTTGTTGTTGTTGTTTCTACGTTCATCTCGCCAAAGCTGGCTTCATTTGAAATGGATTCCCAGGTTGTAAGGGAGAACCTGGCTGTGCCGGGGGGGGGGGAGCGCGGGTACTAATGGATGCCCAAGTTACAAGATGCTCGTTATGATCATGAATCCAGGAAGATGCAAACAGATTGTCTTACTTGTCCTCTACGTATGCTGCGTTATTTCTTTTTTTTTACTCTGTTCACATCAGACGCTCGCGAAAACCAAACCTAAATCGGGTTCTGCGAACAGTCGTTTGAAAAATAAACAAGCGAAAGCCAAGATAACGTTTCAGATTTCCTGCCCGATTGCTATACGTATATAAGTTAGTCTCCGCTGCGCTAAGCTAACCACTATCGGCACGGAGGAGGCCAAATCGACTGTAGCCAAAAAGTAGAATAAACCACACAGGGGGGTAGAGGGGAGGAGAAAATAAAAACCTCCAGCAACGGAGTGATTCGAGGCGGAACGGCGCGGTCATTGTAAGCGATCGCACTTTCAATCCGCGGCGGGGGCGGAGGGGGGGGGGGGAGAGCGGTGTGGGTATGACGTCGTGACGGAGTTGTGTAGAGTGATGTGGGTATGACGTCGTGACGGAGTTGTGTAGAGTGATGTGGGTATGACGCCGTGACGAGGTTGTGTAGAGTGATGTGGGTATGACGTCGTGACGGGGTTGTGTAGAGTGATGTGGGTATGACGCCATGATGGAGTTGTGTAGAGTGATGGGGTATGACGCCGTGATGGAGTTGTGTAGAGTGATGTGGGTATGACGCCGTGACGAGGTTGTGTAGAGTGATGGGGTATGACGCGTGACGGGTTGTGTAGAGAGATGTGGGTATGACGCCGTGACGGGTTGTGTAGAGTGATGTGGGTATGACGCGTGACGGTTGTGTAGAGTGATGTGGGTATGACGTCGTGACTGGGTTGTGTAGAGTGATGTGGGTATGACGCGTGATGAGTTGTGTAGAGTGATGGGGTATGACGTCGTGATGGATTGTGTAGAGTGATGGGGTATGACGCGTGACGGACTTGTGTAGTGATGGGGTATGACGCCGTGACGAGGTTGTGTAGAGTGTGTGGGTATGACGTCGTGACGGGTTGTGTAGAGTGATGTGGTATGACGTCGTGACGGGTTGTGTAGATGATGTGGGTATGACGCGTGACGAGGTTGTGTAGAGTAACGTGGTATGACGTCATGATGGNGTTGTGTAGATGTGGGTATGACGTCGTGACGAGGTTGTGTAGAGTGATGTGGGTATGACGTCGTGANTGGGTTGTGTAGAGTGATGGGGTATGACGCCGTGATGGTTGTGTAGAGTGATGGGGTATGACGTCGTGACTGGGTTGTGTAGAGTGATGTGGGTATGACGTCGTGACGGGTTGTGTAGAGTGATGTGGGTATGACGCCGTGACGGAGTTGTGTAGAGTGATGGGGTATGACGTCGTGACGGAGTTGTGTAGAGTGATGTGGGTATGACGTCGTGACGAGGTGTGTAGAGCGATGGGGTATGACGTCGTGACGAGGTTGTGTAGAGTGATGTGGGTATGACGTCGTGATGGGTTGTGTAGAGATGTGGGTATGACGTCGTGACGAGGTTGTGTAGAGTGATGTGGGTTGACGTCGTGACGGGTTGTGTAGAGTGATGTGGGTATACGCTGTGACGAGGTTGTGTAGATGTGGGGTATGACGCCGTGATGGGTTGTGTAGAGTGATGTGGGTATGACGCCGTGACGAGGTTGTGTAGAGTGATGTGGGTATGACGCCGTGATGGGTTGTGTAGAGTGATGTGGGTATGACGCGTGACGGGTTGTGTAGAGTGATGTGGTATGACGTCGTGACGAGGTTGTGTAGATGATGTGGGTATGACGTCGTGACTGGGTTGTGTAGAGTGATGTGGGTATGACGCCGTGACGGAGTTGTGTAGAGTGATGTGGGTATGACGTCGTGACGAGGTTGTGTAGAGTGATGGGGTATGACGTCGTNACGGGTTGTGTAGAGTGATGGGGTATGACGTCATGACGGGTTGTGTAGAGTGATGGGGTATGACGTCGTGACGAGGTTGTGTAAAGTGATGTGGGTATGACGTCATGATGGGGTTGTGTAGAGTGATGTGGTATGACGTCATGATGGGTTGTGTAGAGCGATGTGGGTATGACGTCGTGAGGGTTGTGTAGAGTGATGGGGTATGACATCGTGACGGGGTTGTGTAGAGCGATGTGGGTATGACATCGTGACTGGGTTGTGTAGACCGATGGGGTATGACGTCGTGACGGGCGGTGCACAGCGATAGCGCTATGACCCCGTGTCGTATTTCACAAGCCTCCAGCCCGGCCTTGGCGTGCGCTACAATCCGCGAGCGTGCCAGCAAGCGTGGCTGCGGCAAGCCGCGAGCGGGCACCCGTGATTACACCGCCATCGTTCCCCATCCCGCCGCACCTCCCTCGAGCCCTGGCCTTGCTGCTGGTCCCACCGTTTATTTCCCCGACACGAGCGAGAAATATCCCGGGTTAGGGACCACGTCCCGTGCGAATTAGGTCCTGCTCGGACGCACCTCAACAGGTGTTAATATTTTCGCGCACCTGGCACGCACCGCCCCCCCCCTCCTCACCCCCGTACTTTCCTCTCGCTGCGGCCGTGACATCCTGCCAGTCGCGTGCCACCCACTCTGCTCGACCGGCGTTTAAAAAAAGAAAAGATTCAATGATAAATCGGGCCCTGACTTTAACTTGCAATGAAGCCTCCCGTCTCTATTTCAAACGGTGGTCGTGATGGCGACGGCAGTGGTGATGGTAGTGATGACAACACTGGTGGTGATGGTAGCGAGCATGGTAGAAGTGTCGGCAGTGGTCGTGTCGGCAGTGGTTGGTGGTGCGGTGGCGGTGGTAGCGTCACCGGCGGCGGTGGCGCTGATGATTGAGGTGGTGGTAGGGATGGTGACGGTAAAGGTGATGAAGGTGGTGGCGGTGCTACTGTTGTCATCGTTGTCGTCGCGATGCCTCCGAGCCTGGGCCTTGCGAGGGCCTCTCCCCGCCCCACGCCCTCCCGCGCAGCGAGCAGACGGAGAAACGACGCGACGTTCCATCGGCTACTGCCCCCCCNACGCGCCCGTTCACAGCCGGCACGGGCAAAACGGGACGGGACGAGCGGGCGGGTTGTCGTCGCCCGCTTGGGTCGGCCGCTCACGGATCAGAGCAGGCCCCACGGCGCAATGGTGGTGGGCGCCACGGCTGTGCGGGCGAGTCTGCGTGCGTGAGCGGTCGGGTCATTCCTGGCCGAAGCCCTCCGTCTCCTCGATGGCGTAGAGCAGCTTCTCCTTGAGCTGCTCGAAGCTTTTGTACGGCGGGAGGTCCAGGCGGTTGAAACTGTGCAGGAGAGAGTGGGGGGCGGGGAAGGGAAAATCAAAACAGATACGGCAAGCCTCGCTTAAGCGTTACAACGCGGTTTCCGAGCGGTTGCGATGGACTACTTTCTTGAGCTGCGCGCTATCCAAGCGGTGTAGGAGTTCTGGGTGGTACGCACGGAACGATGCGGCTTGCGGCGGCGTACCCTCATCTCAGTTCGTATCCCGCCATCATCTCGCCGCGTGCGCGTACGACGCGTCTTGCCAAACTTGCCAAACTTCACCGTGACATTACGTCTCACGGGGCAATTGCTTTCGCTCGACGCTTTTATCGATAAAACGCGGCACTTATCAGGAGCGTTTCGACCGCGTGAAACGAGCATCTACTGTAAAAGATAAACATCCATAGCTGTGTACAGGTTTTTGTGGATTCATTTCTCCTGCATCTAAGTGGTAGAGCTTAGTGACCGGCCTAATCCGTCGCCTTTGCCACTGCAAACGTGTCTGGCACAACATTCGACGTTTCGCTCCGCGTTCCAGCAGCTTCTTCGGGAAACCTATCCGATCTCACAGCTCCATCTCCACGGTGCACGTGCCGCTCCTTCCCAAGTCTTCAAGGCAAGAGAGAGGAAGGGTGGGGTCGGGGGGGGGCCTCACCAGGTGTGGCTTCGAGGCAGCCAGGTGTCTTTGCCGACTTTCTCGATGCAGAACTTCTGCGCTCCGTTGCTCCCTGAGGACACACGAGGGTACGGTACAGACTCGTCGGACGGCAAGGCTTGGTGGATCACCCTCAAGATTTGTGAAATGCCCAACTCGCCCCAAAGAACATCTCCCCCGTATTACAGCCTTCGACATTTTGGGGCGAGTGCTGTCAGCGAGCACCTATTAAGGCCGGCAGGGTACAAGGACCGGTTCAGATGTGGTGTGTCACTAATGTTGGCCGTGAGCAGGAATCGAACTCGGGTCGCCGGGATTGTCGCGCGGCACGCTAACTACTGCACCACCACTCCCCCAACACACACACACACGCACCAGACAAGATGATAAGTCTCCAATAGAGTGTGAGTGTGTGGATTTATACTCTTTGGTATTTTCGGTAAAGTCACGTAGGTTAAAAAAGAAAACAAATAAATAAAATCACGACGTTTCGGAGGCAACACAAGCTTCCGTGTTCAGGTGAAACCGTCACAGCAAAATTGCTGTATCAATTTTGCTGTGACGGTTTCACCTGAAGACGGAAGCTTGTGTTGCCTCCGAAACGTCGTGATTTAAACTTTTTTTTACCTACGTGACTTTACCGAAAAAACCAAAGAGTATGAATCCTTGCAGTCACGAAAGCTTCAAATCTAGAATGTGTGGAGTTTGTATTTCTGATATAAGGCAGTTGTTATCGGTGGTGTTCGTATGTTGTTCGTATGTTGTTAGTATGTTCTCCCTCTGTTCTGCAAGGTTTCCTCCAGATTCTCCAGTTTCCTCCCATAGCTAAACCCTCACACACACACAATGTCACTGGCGTTGACCAAAAGCAACATCCCAATGTAAAAAGTATTTATTACTCATTTTATTAGTGACTTGCTTACCATTCCTCAATTTTGCATGCTATCGTTTTTGTTGTATTGGTTGCTGTTGAAACCTGCCGACCTGCCGCCCCCCCCCCCCCCCACCATGCTGGACATCTGTGATAAAAAGTTTCGTAGATCATCGATTCCTCCTGCAGTTTTTAATATTCTCATTGTGAAAAATTAATCAAAGACAATGACAAAGATCCCCCGTAATAGCCTTAGCAGACTGTCGGGGCAAGTCTTAGCGAGCAGCACCTATGAAGGCCGGCACAGCGCACGAAGGGTGGTGGTTAGCACCACGCCCGGCCGCCTTTGTCTCCCCCAGTGGCGATGTTTTTACACACCGCACCAGGTACTAATTTGAGGCCGAGTCGACCTAGGGGAGGCCTAGGACCGGTTCAGATGATCGTCACCGGTGTTGGCCGTGAGCGTGAATCGAACTCGTGTCGCCGGGTTTGGAGCGCAGCGTGCTAACCACGACACCACCGCTCCCCTCATTGGGATCGCATACACACAGCAGTGCCAGCAGCATAGCCCGCCCCTTTGCTACGAAAAACGAATTATTTACATTATTTTGCTGCTCTCAATGTCCAAATTACAAGTCCATTTTGTTTGAGCTATCATTTGTGGTGGCCAGGTCACTCCTGAAAATAAGTTCATACCTCAGTGGGGCTTTGCCTGTAGGATGGGGATGATTTCGTGTTGTATCTGTATGAGTTTGGGCGATTTGTTTACCTTTCTTGTACTTTGCGCGACTATCGTGTTTTTGTTTGTTGTTGTAATGTCCTTACCCGTGTCCCTTACCGGACACCTGCGAACAGGAGCTTCATAGCTCATCGGATTCCTCCTGCAGTCTAAACAAGTAAGATTGCTGAGCGAGTGAAAATCGTCGCCCACCCATGAGTTCGTTGAAGCCTCCGACGGGAAGGCGGCACGTGCCCGTCACGAACTGGAGCAGGCGGGTCCTCTTCTCGTTGTCCATTTCCCGCACCACCTGTCCCGCCACAAAGAACGGAGGAGCACCGTCTCGATTTAAAGCTTTCGTGACTGCAGGGATTCATCTTCTTGGTTCTTTCGGTAAAGTCACGTAGAAGGGAAATAATAAAATAATAAATAAAACATAATAAAATAATTCTCACGACGTTTCGGCCACAACGCAAGCAGCCGTCCTCAGGTGAAGACCAGGTCTGTCGGGGAGACAGCGTCACCTGAGGACGGCTGCTTGCATTGTGGCCGAAACGTCGTGAGAATTATTTTATTATGTTTTATTTGATGTTTTTATTATTTCCATTCTACGTGACTTTACCGAAAGAACCAAGAAGGACGAGCATAGTAACAACAATAGCTACCAATCTTGATTTGAAGCTTTCGTCACTGCTAGAATCCATACTCTGGTTCTTTCGGTAAAGTCACGTAGGTAGATAAATAAAATAAAACTCACGACGTTTCGATCGCAACACCAGCGGTCGTCATCAGGCCGCTTGTTGCGATCGAAACGTCGTGATTTGTTTGATTTGATTTCATTTCTAACTACGTGACTTTACCGAAAGAACCGAAGAGTAACAATAGCTACAGCACTAAACAACGTAGCTACAACAATAATAAGGCTATCGGTGGTTATAATGCGCACGTAACGTAAAGCCAAGTTTTGTGTTTTGCCCGAGGGGAGCCCCGAATGGCAGCTCGTCCCGCGTGGCACAAGGCGGCTCGGCGGCATGGTGAGGTACGGTGAGGCACGGTGAGGCACGGCGAGGCACGGCGAGGCACGGCGAGGCACGGCGAGGCACGGCGAGGCACGGCGAGGCACGGCGAGGCACGGTGAGGCACGGTGAGGCACGGTGAGGTACGGTGAGGTACGGTGAGGCANGGTGAGGTACGGTCAAAACAATCGGCGGCAGCGACCGCTGCAGCGGCGTGCGTGCCCCAGCGAGGCGTGGGACGGGGGACGGGGTGCGGGGAGTGGGTGTGTGGGCAGGGGCCTGAGTCGACCGTCTTCCCGCGTGCGAGTGTTGGTTGTGTCAGCGGTGTGTGGAGCGGTCGTCGGAGCACCGTGATGCAAACCCGACTACCGCCCACCTCCCCTCGTCGTGTAATACTCGGCGCGGTGCTGTGTGTGTACAACATCACCAATCGGAGAGACCAACGGCGGCGGTCGGGCGTGGCACTACCACACCACCCACTCTCGTGCCGGCCTTCATGGGTGCTCGCCCTGTGACACTTCCCCCCCATCGGTCGGTCTGTTAAAGGCCGGGGGGGGNCGCGGATCTTTGTCCCCGCGTGGTTCACGTCGGAAGTGCACCGCACCTGCCAGAACCACACGATCTGCTTGCTGTTGCGGTTGTAGTGCCTGTAGATGGTGCTGCGCTGCCAGTCGGTGAGGTCGATCTCCTGCATGCCGCACAGCATCAGCTGCGGCGGGGCGGACGTGCGTGGGAAGGGAGTGAGCGGGAAGGAAGGCGGGACACGATGTAGAGACGCAAACACAGTCCACTCTCGTCCCGATATATAATCGGGCGATTGTTTACCGCCGGTTCTGGCTGCCTTCACCGCTTTGTCTGCGGTGTTCCTGGGCGTGGAAAAACAAAAAACGACGGCGTGACAAATTCTACCGAGATCGCGATTTGCATGAACGACGCCGGATGAAATGAAAAAAATTATATTCGTAATTATATTTAAAGTTAGAACACTTCCTGTGCAGATTTTGTCACCGGACCGCCGATTGTCTCGGACCGCAACCACACGGGTTAGAGTGAATCGGTAAGTCACACCGATTGTTTGTTGTTGTGACTTTCTGACCCCGCCCCTAACTGAGCATCTGTGAAAAGAGCTTCATAGCTCATCGGATTTCTCCTGCAGTCGAGATAAAGATCCTCATTCTGGTAACGTAAAAAGCCTTGAAAATTGGTGGTACAGCAGCAGGCCACGAATACATTCAGTGCACCATCAAGCGCTGTGACATCATAATGATCATCAGCCGTGGTCAATCCACTGCTAGATGAAGGCCTCCTCAAAGCCATCGCTACCGTATTTGGATTATAGTCCACACATTCTGCCCAAACGCCACTACAAAGTGTGGAATGAACAAAATGTAATTTAAAAGCAGACAAGGTCTCCCTGGCGTAGCCATCTCATACAATCGCTCCCCATAAAACAATAAAAAANCAATCTTACACAACCCAAACAGCCGCACAAGCCATCTGGCGTCACTTAACTTCAGGAGCGTTGATTCAAAACACACAAAGAACACCACCACCACCATCAGCAGAGTGAGCCGAGCTCGAGTCGAGGCTGTGATCTGCCCGATGTTTACCGGCGAGCGCCGCATCTTTGCCGTATGGTAATAAATCACTCAAAATTACTATTTACGGTACTCGTATGTATAACGCGCGTGTTATCGTATCGCCCTGCATGTCGTAACAGCAAAGACAAAGATCCCCCGTGTAGCCTAAACAGACTGTTGGGGCGAGCGCTGTTAGCGAGCACCTATGAAGGCCGCCTTTGTCTCCCTGCTGGCGATGTTTACACACCGCGCCAGGTACTCGTTTGAGGCTGAGTCGACCTAAAGCAGGTTCAGGACCGGTTCAGATAATCGTCACCGGTGTTGTGGCTTAAGCGGGAATCCAACTCGGGTCGCCGGGTTCGTAGCGCCGCACGCTAACCGCTGCACCACCGCTCCCTACCCGTCGTAAGAGCGCGCACACGCACACACACACACACACATGCACACACGCACACACGCACGCACTCAACGCACCTCCAGCTCTTTCTCGTCGAAGTACTGCAGCCACTGCAGAGGCACCACCTCGTTGAAGCCGTCGAGGAAACCCTTGGTCTGCTCCTCCACTCCTCGCGAAAACCGCCACTCTGACATCAGCCTGCGCGGGCGCGAGCGCACACACCCACCGTTCAAACCCTGGTAGTTGCGACGAACGGACGTGTCAGCGAGTGAGTGGGCGAGCGGTGGGCGAGTGGTGGGCGAGCGGGTGGCGAGCGGGTGGGCGAGCGGTGGGCGAGCGGGTGGGCGAGCGGGTGGGTGAGTGGCGAGCGAGTGGGCGATTGGGTGGGCGAGCGGGTGGGCGAGCGGCGAGCGAGCGGTGGGCGAGTGGGTGGGCGAGCGGNTGGGCGAGCGGTGGGCGAGCGGTGGGCGAGCGGTGGGGCGGTGGGCGAGCGGTGGGCGAGTGAGTGGGCGATTGGGCGAGCGGGTGGGCGAGCGAGCGAGCGAGTGGGTGAAAGGGCNAGCGGGTGGGCGGCGGTGGGCGAGCGGTGGAGGAGCGGGTGGGCGAGTGGGTGAAAGGGCGAGCGGGTGAAAGGGCGAGCGGGTGGGCGAGCGGGTGGGCGAGCGAGTGAGCGGGTGGGCGAGTGGGTGAAAGAGCGGGTGAAAGGGCGAGCGGGTGGGCGAGCGGTGGGCGAGCGGTGGGCGAGCGGTGAAAGGGCGAGCGGGTGAAAGGGCGGCTGGTGAAAGGGCGAGCGGGTGAAAGGGCGAGCGGTGAAAGGGCGAGCGGGTGAAAGGGCGAGCGGGTGAAAGGGCGAGCGGAGCAGTTGATGGACGGCTAGTGGTTAAGCGGCTGCAGAAACTTTGGAAAAGAGACTGGTGATGGGAGGAGGGATTAGTAGGGGCATGCGAGGCAGAAACGATGGAAGTGTTGTGAATGACGGGGTGATGCGTGGGTGAATGATTGGGTGGATGAGTGGATGGATGAGTGGGTGGATGGTGGGTGGGTGTGTTGTTGNGACTGCAAGTGGTGAGTGGTGAGTGAGTAGGTGGAGAAGTGGGCGGATGAGCGGTGAGTGAGTCGGCACGTGAGTGTGCGAGCGGGTGGCCAAGCGTCNGAACCTGATGTACTCTTCCTTGTTCTCCTCCGTGACCTGGACCTCGCTGCCTTCGGGCTTCAGGTCATGTGACTTGATCTCTCCCAGGATCTCCATGTCAACCGCAAAGAACATCTCCAGCCCACACTCCTCGATGTTGTTGTCACTGCCCGGGGGGGAGAACAGCAGCGAAGCCGACGAGCCAAGGTCAGCTTCATTTATTTTAGTTTCATGATAATAATTTTTGTTGTTTGCTGCTGTTTTATTTTTTTACACTTTGCATGAGCTCCGTCGGCGNCGGCGCTGTAACTCGCATGGACATCACTGAACTTGAACGGAACCGGAGCACGAAGCTGTTGCTGCAATGAGGGGGACTTCCCCCACCCCCCCCCCTGTTGAAAACCGGCCACACTCGCATCAAAGCGTCGCCCAAAAACTTGGGAGGCATTCTGTCGCCGTGCAACGGCTCACAACATTTGCAATACCATTGTAGCCTGTGGCTTGTCTTATCAAACGGCAAACAAGTGCAGTCTCACCGGACCCAGATGAGGGAGTTGTAGAACTCCGTGTCGATGGACTCCAGGTCCTTGATGGTGAGCTTCTTGCTCAGCATGCGCTTGTAGAAGGGCAGGCTGAAGCCCGTGTCGATGAAGCGCCCGTGGTACAGGGCCTGCAACCGGTGACGGGGGGGTAGGTGGGGGGAGGGTAGGTGGGGGGAGGGTAGGTGGGGGGGGCTCGCATTATTCACCACCGCCACCGCAGTCGGCACCACCGCGGGAACGCTCGGCAGTGGAGCTGAAGAGGAGCGCCTCGATGGGTCGCGACCGGTAGTGAACGTCTTCGCCACCGTGGCAACCCGTGGCACTAGCGCCGATCGGCGCACTCCGTCCCGTCGGGCGGCGCGGGGAAAAAAAACGCGCCGCGCTCTCCCCTACCATGGCGATGAAGCGGCCGATGAAGCGGAAGTAGGCGAGGTGGTCGGGGTTGATGCTGGAGGCCGGGTTGATCTGCAGGCAGTAGTTGTTCTTGCCCGCGTACTCAAACAGGCAGTACATGGGGTTGAGCACCTCGTGCGACAGCAGGAAGAACCACTCCCTGCACAGGCAACGACGCGTTCGGTTAGTATGACCACCCCCGCTCCCTACGACCCCCTCCCCCCCCCCAAACGTGACTCCCCCATGATCGCAAGGATGTGTGGGAGATGCCGGCGGCTTCGTAGGAAGGGCCTTCATCCAGCAGTGGATTGCTTGCGGCTGATGATGACGATAATGACGACGAAGACGGAGCATAGATCACCGTTAACGAGAGCCGTACGCTCTAACGCTACGGAACAACTCCGCGTAGATAAAGACGGCGCCAGCTGTCGTAGAGTTGCGGTCGTGTCGCTACGGCTCTCTGCGGTGAGTACAATGTCTTTCAAAACAACGGCTGTGACAACGCCTCCCAAATAAAATTAACGCTGAGCCCCTCGCGATGTGCGAGATTCAGCGGTGAACGGGAAACCCCGAACCCTGCAACTTGCAGACGTCTCAGAACGGTTCAAGGGTTAACACCTCCCGTATTTATTGCCAGAAGGGCTAAAAAGCCTATTGCTTTTTTTGTTGTTGTTGGACCAACGCACACACACCTGGCAAGGCCTCCGTAGTCCAGGCCTTCCTCCCCGCGGAAGATGATGTAGAGCCTCCTCCGCAGGTCGTAGGGCTTCATGGCCATGATCTTAGTGGAAACATTTGAGACGGGAACAAAGTGACGTCACACTCACCAGCCGATTAGCGCACACGACTGACTGCCCCCCCCCACTCCCAAACGGCACCGACGATTTTGCCCGCACCTCCCGATTAGCACAGTTGGCTACGTACTGTGCGAAAAAGTTCAACATACGTGCATATATGTACATACGGACGACCCGCCAATTGCTACAATTACAATTGTTGATTCGCATCTACATTTGCGACCGCATCTTCAGGCGCTGCAGCCAAACGAAAGAGAAGAAACCCTTACATTATAAGAGAAAGAGAAAAAAACCAACTCTGTACGACACAATAAAATAATTGCAATTATATACAATACAAATAACGAAATCAATAAACTACTTTATTTTTGAATGAGGGCTCAATTTAAAATCGAACGGTTCTATTCTCCTGCACGCAGCTGCGCGGCATCGTCCTGGTGGACACCGCTGTCCACTTGGCATCAGCTGAGAACAGCAGTTCAACCACAGCTGGCCGGAAAAACAGGATCTCAACCCAGGCACTCAAATCCATCTATTAATTTATACAAAAACATTTAGTATTTTTTTACAAAAGCACAGTTTGTTCGTATTCACGTCGGGCACTTCTTTTTTTCTTTTAGGGAGCAAAGAATCCTTGTAAGCGTCGTACAAATTATTTCAGCTTTACGCTCTCATCAACTTTTAAATCGGCGTGCCGAAGAAAAGAACCAAAGCCTCCATTGTCTGCAGTTCACACCCCCGCCACCTCGGGCTTGAATTAGCGAGGTCACGCGCCCCCAGCAGCGCCGTCCCCGAGTTTTATCGTACGACCGGTTCTCGTTCTACGCGCGTGAACGCGGAGCGCGCACGGACAGAAACGGACGGGGGGGGGGGAAGGGGAAATTGGGCTTCCGCAAGTTTGGCCGAAAGCCCGCAAAGGCCGCCGGATTGTCCGTCAACAACAACAACAACAAAACAACAACAACGGCAACAACAACAACAACAACGGCGGTGGCGGAGGCACCAACGCAGGACGGGACCGGATCTTGGCAGAAGCGGCGAGCGAGAAATATTAAATTTCGATGTAAGGCTTTCGTGACTGCAGGGATTCATCTTCTTGGTTCTTTCGGTAAAGTCACGTAGTTGGGAAGTAATAAATAATAAAAAAAAACAATCTAAAATAAGAGATTTATTTTATATGTTTTATTTTATTATTTCCAAACATAATAAAAGAATTATCTTATAGTATGTTTCATTTTATTATTTTATTATTTCCCTTCTACGTGACTTTACCGAAAGAACCAAGAAGAGAAAAATTAATTTAAAAAAGACAGCATTCAAATTGTGCGTGATGCAATATAAAACGATCGCTAACGGTATCCAACCTCCCTCTCCTCCCCCCCCCCGATATAAATATTGGGATGTAAATTCTCATTATTATGCTTTAACACGTAGGCTTTCGCGACAAACATTATCCATAAGAGTTTTTGGTTTGTTGGGTTAGAGAGTGAGGTTTACTCTCCAACACACCGGTGTGCTGTACTAGTAACGAATTGGCGCGTTTCTTTACGAGACAAACCTTACTGATTGGCCGTGTCGGGTGGTGGCGGGTTAACGACACATTCATATTTACGCGAACTGACCCAAAAAACTCCCCCCCCCCGCCTATTATGGATTATTACGCTTGTTTGCTAAGGAGCTCACCGATCACCCAGAGGAGGGTCACGCGAAATTACAGGAGGGCAACAACTGCCGTACGTACTTCCAGCAGAGTGATTTGCGAGTTATTCATTATTCCACCATTGGAACCTCATTTGCCAGTAAAAAATATGATAATTGTTTTTTTACCCTTTATCTGGCAACAAAACTGCACCTTTTTTACAAGGAGTCATGTTTGCTAGACCACAATACCTGCAGTCATAATGCAAACAAAAAACATAACTGATAATGTATGCATTGTCCTAGTTGAGGTCCACACCCGAGACAGCTTTTCTTAGAGCCTAGTCTCCATTCTTGGACCAATGACGCGGCGTCTCAACGCGCACTAGNGTNTTGAGAGCCGGGTAAGCTTTACACATGAGAATCTCCTTTACCAGTGGCAAAATATAGTAATAGGTTGTTACCCTTTCAACTGGTACAAAAGACACCTTCATTCGGGAAAAGTTGCAAAAAAAACTTTTAAAAGCGATCCTGTAAAGTTCACGAGGTGGATTAATTTTCTCGACAACACACCGGTTGCTGAAGGAGTAACCGCGTTGCGTNCACGTGACAAACCTCACTCATTGCTGTGCCGGGTGGTGGCGGCCACAGTTTAACGACGTATTTATATTGACGCGACTAACCCAACAAAAACCCTTGACGATGGACTCTTTTTCCCTACAAGTTCACATTTCACCATTGGAACCTCACCAGTAAAAAATATGATAATTGTTTTTTTACTTCTATAACAAAACTGACAGTTGGTTGCCAGAGGGAAACCAATTATCCTGACAGTTTTGTTGCCGAAAAGGGTAAAAAACCAATTATCAAGGCCACATTTTTTACTGCACTGCCATCTCCTGGTGAGCCCGGGGTACTACGCCACCACGACACCCACAGGTGGAGTTTTTCTAAAATCAACTAAAATTAGTTTTTATTTGACCAGGTAAGGGCCGCTGAGCTTACAGCTCTTTTTCAGAACCTTGGTCACAAATGGTAGCCAACGAAGGGCTTCTCATCGTGTGGGAAGTTCACAGCCAAATACGCTACGCACTTGAATCTAAGTTGAGGGAAAAAAACTAGCAATGAGGGAGACACATGCAAACTCCTACAGCAGGCATCAAGGGTCGGGAATGATACCTCCTGCATACTAAGTTAACATCTCACCACCGCGCCACCAATTAACGATGACTATTCTCATACCGCACGAAAGCTTCGAAGAGCGTCTGTCTCGTACGCTGATCTTCACGTGCCCGGTACGTTGCTCTAAACCACAGGGAGAAGCGGCCAAGGTCACAACTTAAACAGAAAAATCTATTAGAAAAAGACTAAGAACACTTACATGATTTAAAATTTCGTGACTGCAGGGATTCATCTTCTTGGTTCTTTCGGTAAAGTCACGTAGAAGGAAAATAATAAAATAATAAAAATAAAACATATAAAATAATTCTCACGACGTTGGAGACTCTGTCTACTTGACAGACCTGTTCTCCATCTGAAGACGGCTGCTTGCGTTGTGGCCGAAACGTCGTGAGAATTATTTTATTATGTTTTATTTTATTATTTTCCTTCTACGTGACTTTACCGAAAGAACCAAGAAAAAAAACACTTCACATGTAGATAATAACAACTATGTACTCTTAGTCTTTCGAAAGTCACGTGGTAAAAATGAAATTAAAATTAATTACAAACACGTTTCCAGAACGAATTATGCTCGCAATCCAAGGTTTTACCGTACAATGGAAATGCAAGTATCGAAAGCATTAAAAGGTCGGGTAGAGCGGTATTTTTATCCCACTCATTTCAAACGCTTAGGGTTACACAATTCACCGCTGTTGGCCAACGTAGAGAAATTGGAACCTCTAAAAGTGACGTCACTTCGTGTGGTACCGCCGAACAAACGGGGGTCTCGGTTAGCGCAGACGAAAGAGTTTTGAAACGACAGAGCGAGCAAAAAACGCACGGTCGTCACGACACTGCACGCTCTCACCTGGCACAGGTAGCGAAACTGCCCCAACTTCCACCGGAAGCTGCGCTCGTAAGCGATGGGCACCCCATAGGCGCCCTTGGTCCTGTCAACGAACGGCAGATCCCGTCATATACATTCTATACACCATTGGAACCTCATTTGCCAGTAAAAAATATGATAATTGTTTTTTTTGTTTTTTTTTACCCTTCTATCTGGCAACAAAACTGACACCTTTTTTTACAAGGAGTCATGTTTACATAGACCACAATACCTGCAGTCATAATGCAAACAAAAANCATAACTCTGATAATGTGCACTGTCCTTGAAGTTGATGGTCCACACCGAGACAGCTTTCCTTAGAGCCTAGTCTCACATGGGTTGGACCAGATGACGCCAAAAGGCGCACTTGTTGCCAGATACATTCTATACGTTCTACGGCGTATACACAGCAGAGGAGAGCTCCTCTTACCAACTACTCTATTGCCCGCGGCTCCTACAATGATGACGGTGGTGTTGGCGAAGATGATGGCAGTGGTGGTGGTGGTGGCAGTGGTGGTGATGATAATGATAGTGGTGGTGGGGTGATGATTGGTACATAGTAGTGGTTTTATGCTGGCAGTGGTGAAAGCAGCAGCAGCGCAGGCAACTCACCGAGAAGCCTACGCACCATGCTGCGGTCCTAGAAGGTGGTGGAAGTGATGATGAGACTGATGATGATTGTGATGGTGGTTTTATGGTGGTGGCAGCAGCAGTAGCAGCAGCGCAGGAAGCTTACTCAGAAACCTTTGGTGCCTAGAAGGTGGTGGTGATGATTATGAGAATGATGATGATTGCGGTGGTTGATTTGTGGTGGTGGTTTTATGCTGGTGGTGGTGGTGGTGGTGGCGGCAACAGCAGCGCAAGGCAGCTCAAGAAGCTTGCGCCAGGCCGGGGGTCCTGGAAGGTGGTGGTGCGCGTGTTGTGGTCCACAAAGTAGCGGACGCCTTCGTTTGTGTAGCGCATCTCCCATCCCTCGGGCAGCGGCTCCTCGTTCACGATCCTGCAAGGCAGGGGACAGGGCTGTCTCTCTCAAAGCCTTGAGCCACTGGCCCGGGAACGGCTGCTTGGTACCTCTCAGGGTGATATTTGCTAACAATGATTTTCTTGAAACAGGTCATCTCCGGATCACAAATGGGTATGATAGCAAGGTCCCGATGGTAGCTTTTGATGAGAAAATGCAGTTGAAGGGCTTCGATAGAGAGAAAACGAGTGTGATGTGAAACATATATGCAATGTGAGAATAAACATGTTGGTGGACACTGCCCTAGGCAGACACTGCTCGTCTGCCAAATATTCTGCTGTAGCGCAAGTCATTTGATAATGCTGCATACAAACTCTATTCCTAAGAACTTGTTGCAAACCCAACGGGCGTTTCATTGCGCCCACTGGCTTCCAACCCTAATCCACGGCCTAAAATTAAAACGCACAAACGGACTTCAACGTGCGCCACTTCCACCGACGACCCCGCGGTTCGCAGCATCCTACGCGGTGCGTCTTGAGTTCCCGGTCACATTTAGACTTTTATAAATATCCACGCCGTATCGAATTGCCGCCCTACCCAGGGACGTAAAAGCGGCCCAGGTTGACCGACGAATCCACCGATTCGCTCCGGCCACTCGCCCACCGCGGTCGGTGGCCTGCGCTTTGCTCTTCCATCGCTGCCACTACTGCCACTGCTGTGGCCAAAGTCGAGGACTCGGGTCTGACGTCGGAATCGCTCTACTGCGAGAGATCCCAACGGGTATCCCGCGGGCAAGACGCGAAGCCGACAGCGCACGACGGGGATTACATTTGGGGGGAAAAAAGACCAAAATAACGCCCAAAACACAATGACGCTGTACATATGTATGTTGAACGTCTTTTATACCGTACGTAGCCAACTGTGTTAATCGGGGTGCGGCGGGAGGACACCGAAAGAGAAAAGCAGTTCTAAATAAAAAAAATCTATTTAAGATTAAAAAATGCATAAGTTCCAGTGGCTTCCTAATATCGGAAAATAATAATCGTAACAACGCTGGAATGTATATTGGACCCATGACCTAACGCAACATCCGAGAGGACGGTTTTCTAGAGGGGTGGTGGGGGGGGATCGTGGGAGGGGTGGGGGGGCGTCAGCCTACCCCTGTGTCCGAGGGTCCTCCCACTGCGTAGTGCGTGTGTTGTGGTTGACGAAGTAGACCCTGCCGTTCTGCTCCACCCTCTTCTCTGCGGGCGGCAACGGCACAGGAGGCAGGGGGGACAGTCGACAAGCGGCGACGTCATCATCGTCGTTGAGAGACGCGGGCGCGACGACTACGACGACTCGTATCGTCGCGCCGCCGCCCAAACGAGCCGTCGGTGGTCACTCGTCCAGCCGTCGGCGTGGTCGGAAATTTCCACATTTTTGACGGTGCGAGGCCGGCGTGCAGCGGAGGCGCGGCGGTTACGTGCATGTGCGTTGGTGAACTCCTTTCGCACCGTACGTAGCCAAGCGGGCCGGACGCTAGTCGGTTAGCGCCACAGCGCTGCCAACCCCCCGGGTGAGCAGAATTTGATTCCGGGCCACAGCTTAACTTGAGCGGCGTGTGATATCTGAATGGGTTCCTAGGCACGGCAAGCCGCTGCTTTCGCAAACCCGCACTGGCCATCGTGGTGGACTGTCGATTATGGTAAAAAAAAACACGTCGACCCGCGACCAATGCTCTTCAAATTTCGATTTAAAGCTTTCGTGACTGCAGGGATTCATCTTCTTGGTTCTTTCGGTAAAGTCACGTAGAAGGGAAGTAATAAAATAATAAAATAAAACATAATAAAATAATTCTCACGATGTTTCGGCCACAACGCAAGCAGCCGTCCGTCCTCAGGTGAAGAACATGTCTGTCGATAAGACAGAGTTTTTTTTTTTTNAGACTCTGTCTTATCGACAGACATGTTCTTCACCTGAGAACAGCTGCTTGCGTTGTGGCCGAAACGTCGTGAGAATTATTTATTATGTTTTATTTTTATTATTTTATTACTTCCCTTCTACGTGACTTTACCGAAAGAACCAAGAAGAACAATGCTCTTCACTCATTACCGTTAGCCGTAGCCAGGAATCTAACTCAGGTCGCCTGGGTCATGGCACGGTGCGTTAACCACTGCGTCCGCTACTCCACTACATTATTCTTATCGTCATTAAATCTGAATTCTGGCCGTTGCAGCCGCAAGGTGCAGGCAGAAGTTCAACCAAGGGGGCCTTCAGCTGTGAAGACGGCGAATTCCTGAAATATTCCATCATGATCAACGATGCTCGATCCGCTGCAGACGACAGCCTCGCCCCCACGCTCCTGCCACCTCGCGGGGACCCGTGGGTGCCACGTTCCGTCTCGATGACCGCACACGTGAGGATCTCGCACGCGAAGTTCTTACGTGCGTGTGTGTGTTCGTTCGTTTTCCCGTTAAGAGGCAGCGTTAAAATTAAGATCCTGCCGGGTGGCTAAGAGGTGGTGCGAGCGGCTTGCGATCCCTGGTCGGTGGGTTGACCCAGCCCCACTATCCATGTAAAGTCGATAAAATCACTAATAAAATTTCCACTCTGCGCAGCAAATAAAAGTTACCCTCTCGTGGAGAAGGGGCTGTAAGAACAGGGGCGAGCACCGCCGCGATGCTCATTTGAGCAGGAAATCGCTTTTGCTACTTTGTTGTAAAATTCTGAACGTGGTGAGATCTCTAGTTATTTATTGAATGCGGTGTTTTTGTTGTTGTTGTTGTTGAGAAGTCGGGGTTCAACTTACCCCAGCCTCCGGGCAGGGCACCCAGGGGGTCATTCTCAGCCGCAGCAGTGGCGGTCTGCGCACACAACAACAACGGAGCGCACGCTCAACAATACAGCGGGGGAGGAGGGGTGGATGGGTGGTGGGGGAGGTCCCGCACGCACGCACGGGCGGACACCGCGAGCGCTCGCGCGACGCCGAGAGTTCGTCCGCGGTGAAGCGTTTTCATCGGCGGCGGCGAACGACGTTGGTTTCACGAGCGGCAGGGCGAGAGGCGGCCGCGGGCACGTGCAGGGGGCTTACCCGTTTCTTTAAAAATCGCAAAGCTTTGGGGAAAACCTTTGACCGTTATTTGTCAATTTTTTTGTGCGGATTCTTTGGGTCTTTCGGTAAAGTCACGAAGAGAGGTTCAAATAAAATAACAAAAAAACAAAAAACGACGTTTGATCGCAACACAAGCGTTCCTAATGACGAACGCTTGTGTTGCGATCGAAAAGTCGATGTTTTTTGTAATTTTTGGTTATTTTCTTTGAACCTATCTAGTGACTCTACCGAAAGACGCAAAGAATATGAATTCCTGCAGTCACGAAAGCTTTAAGTCAAGATATTTCGTGTGTTTTTATTTATTTTGACTTGCGGCCTTGTTCTCCTGCAACGCGTGTTGTTTTCACAACGCGATGTGGATATAACGCGACGAGTGCATCAAGGAACACGTTTTTTAATAACGCGGATACGGACTGTACACAACGCGATCGATACTTCTAGATGCTACCCACGTGCCTCAGTCTTTGTTCAGCCTACGTACGCATCTCACGTGTTATCGCGGACTGTGTTTTACCCTACATGACATGTTATTCATGATAACGCGTTACAGGAGAGCAGGCCGTACTTATATTTTTTCATCAAGGTCGATCCCTACGTTTCATTCGTATCGTAACGTCTGCACGACCGTTATCGTGAGCCCAAGTCATGGACAAGAGAGACGGACGGACAGACACACAGACGGGGCCCGACAACGCTAAAAACAACACACCGACACCGTCAATCTTAGAGAAGGCATTTAAAACAAGACAACAAAATTCAACCGATGACCGGGACCCCCCCCCCCCCGAACCCCCACCTGGTAGAGGTAGCGCTGGTTGAACTGCTGCATGGCACCCTGCAGCTGGTTGCGCTGGATCTGCCACTGCTCGAAGTTGCGCACCGACTCCATGGTGGGACGCTGCCACGTGGTCGTGCGCGTGTTGTGGTCCACGTAATACACGCGTCCCCGTGGGTCCACGCGCCGCTCCCACCTGCGGGCATCGCGGTGACGGTATGGCGGAGCGGGTCAAAGGTCGTCGCGTAAGCTCTTGCGACGTGCGCGGGTTTGCATTTCGTTCATAATCAACGTTTTTGGGTTAGATAAATGTGTCGTAACCCTCCACCACCCGACATGGCCAATCAGCAAAAAAAGTGTCCGTTGACAAAAGACAAAATAGTTCACTGCTTTAGCCCACCGGTGTGTTGAAGCGTGAAACCACAACATTACAATTTTTGAGACGTTTTGCTGGTAAGTGCATCCAGCATCATCGGGCAATTCGCCAGTGAACTATTTGTCCTTTGTCAACGTGACACTTTTTTGCTGATTGGCCGTGTCGGGTGTGGAGGGTTACGACACATTGATAAATAATGCGATCTAACCCAAAAATTTTATTATGAATAATTTTGGTCGCGAAAACCTACGTGTTGCATTTCGTTGTTTATAACGTCAGTATCTGACCCCCCACCTCTTCCCTCCCCCCTCTGGCATTGTATTGTAGCTCTTACCACCTTTCCCCTATATATTTTTCACGTATTTCTGAATTGATGTACGCAGCCGTTGTATCGTGGGCTGCTCTGACTCACTCGACTGTGTGAATGAACGATTTATTTTAGGGATTATTTCGTTGGGATTGCAACGTCGCCAGCAAATTGGGCAGCAATCATCGCCCCTGCTCTGGCAGAATACTGCTCGTTTCGCGGGCCAGGTGCCAGAATCCACCGTGTGCCACACAGGGACAGCTGCCGCTGGGGTGGTGGTGCAATGTTGGAGTGAGTGGAGGAGAGCGGCGGCGGCGGTCTCTGTAAAAAAAAAAATCACAAATCGCTGTCACTGACCCAAGCGGCAGTGGTTGCGGCCTCTCCCACGTGGTGGTGCGGGTGTTGTGGTCCACGTAATACGTCCTCCGTGAGGGTCTGTCCTCTGCTCCCAGCTGCCACACACACGCATTAGCCACCACGTCGACAGAGTTAGAGGGCCGGTTGCATCGCTTCCGGACTTGCATTTCACGCATTAGCACGGTGGCTACGTACGGCATGAAAGAAGTTCAACATATGTCCATACATAGAGGCCACTGCTCGCGGAAGAAGGCATCCCCACAAAAGTAGAGCCTCTCTAGAAGGACCCTCCCGAGCTGTTTTGGGCCTACTCTTCCACGCTGGCCTGACGTCTCGAAGAGGTCACATTAACCACACTTCACTCCACTCGCACACGACCTGCCAATCTACGAACTGCGTTGTATCCATTTACACCGCTGGGTGGACACAGGGACAGTTGGGGAGGCTGCGGGGTATTTAAGCAACTTGCGCCGTTGGCCGCTAACCATCGACACCACGGTGGCAGCGTCCCTCATAGCGCAAGCCATGTCCCAGCATCGCCACATCACGCAAAACTTTTGCTGTTAACCTCACAACCCCCACCCCCTCCTGTGCCAGAGGCACCATGCACAACGATCTCAACTGCTGGACATCCTCGAAATCGAGCTTAACACGGACTTCCGCGACAACATCATCCATAATTTAATTAAAAAATTATTTACCGATCTAACCCAAAAAAACGCTATCATGAAATCGAGCTTCATAGCTCATCGGATTCTCCGGGATAAATGAAGATTCTATTCAACGCACTTGGCCGGCAGAGGGCCTTGGCAAACTTCGGGACTCTGCATCTCCCCCACGGGGCAGCCGTCGGCCTGTATTGGCGGCGGCGGCGGTGGCGGCCCGGCCTCCGAGTTCGGGGCGCCGTCTGCATCCGACGAGGAGCCGGCGGTGTGCGGTGGCGGCTGAAGCGGCAGCGCCGGCGGCGGCGGTGCCGGCGACGGCGCCAGCGGCGGCGACGGCCCCTGCTGGTCGGCGGCGAGCGTCGGGGGAGAGGTTGGCGGCCCCAAGACGGCGCCCGCCGAGACGGCAGCCGCCACCGATGCCGCAGACGCCACCGCGCGCCGGGGGCGTTCCGCTTGCTGCGCATCCGTCGCCGCCGAAGCTGCGGCTTGCGCGGAGGAAGTGGACGACGACGATGGGGGAGACGCGGCGTCGCCGTTAACTGGAAGCCGGCGCGGAGGGCAGGGGGCACAAACAGTAGAAGCTTGAGAGGAGGCCTCGGAGCACCGAGCCTGTGCGGCAGAGGTGCTGGGTCTGAATCGGGTTTCAGCCACTGCCGAGGTTAAACAGTGGATGGTCTTTGCATGGCCATGATGACGACACGGAGACCCACAGACTCGCACAAGACCGAACTGCGATTGAATCTGCTTCCCAGCCTGCTCACCAATGACCAGCGGAGAAGCATTAAAATTAGTTCTTAATTTCCTCAATTCCAGCTCTGAGAAATATAAAATAAACGTCAGGTTGACTGTCACACGCAATGAATCTCACTCTCAAAATGCAGAGCCAGTGGGAAAAGTGCTGCCCCTCCAGTGCCGGGATAGAATAATACATATCGTGATCTCACTCAGAGGCAACTCTGATATCCGCTTCTGTGGGTGGTCCCCTAAGACGAAGGAAACTAAAAACTAAACTATTTTATTTTAAACTAAACTGTTTGAGCCATATAGCGGTTATGCATGAGTGACCTGGCCAGAAATGATAGCTCAACGAAGCGGCTTATCATCCAGCAGCATAACAAAAGGCGGCTTAATCATAGCTGGCTTATCTACAATGCCATCTGCATTACAAAGGCTCATTTTCAGCAGCAGTACTGACCACCTCACAACTCCTCCTCTCCTGCGGCCCTTCCTGGCTCCTCCCCCTTAACCAGTATATAAGGTCGTACCTTTTGGGACTTCTCTCCACTTGATAGAGATTTTTTGGTGTGACAGTTTCACCTGAAGATGGAGCTTGTGTTGCCTCCGAAACGTCGTGATTTTATTATTTTTAGTTTTTATTAATTTTCATTTAAATTTTTTACCTACGTGACTTTACCGAAAGAACTAAGAGTATGAATCCTTGCAGTCACGAAAGCTTCAAATCTAGAACGGCTTATCATCATCAGGTGGAAATGTACAATAGCTAAATACGCGTGACGTTAATTGTAAATGCGGAGGGAAAAAGCCGGAGGACCCGGAGAAAAATCTACGCGACTTTCTCGACTCGTTCACCGCTGCAGACGTGACATCGCGGCACGGCACGGCACGGCTCGGCACGGCTCGGCACGGCTCGGCTCGGCTTCCGCGGTGGAGAAACGACCCGACCACTCGCGAGCCAACTGCTCGGCGTGTCTTGGTTTGTGCCAGTGGGAAAAAAAACAGAGGGGGGTGGGGGTTAGTGGCGGCTCACCATTACACGGGATGCTCGTCGGCCGCGGAGGCTTCCTGAGTTTGTTTGCGAGCGTGGAGGGGGAGGCCGCGGCGGTGGAGGTTGTGGCCAGGCCCGTGGCGCCGGGTGTCGATGGTGCGACCGTTTCGTCCGCTGCTCCTCCGCCGCCGCTCGTGGTCGAAACGTCCAGCTGCGACCTGCGCCCGCCGCGGAAAAAATCGAGACGCGCCGCGGCGGCGGTCGAGAGACGTCGGAGTACGAGTGACCGCCCCACCCGCCACCCGCCACCCACCCCCCCCGCGCCGAGCAGCACGCAAATAAATCGACAAATACAGGAACGGGCGATTCACCTACGACGACTGCTTCTCCTGCCGTTGATAATAATCAAGTGTGGATTTGTAATGCGCGCAGCTATCGTTCGCTCCCCAAGAGAGAGTACAAATAAATATTCTGATTCCGTTTTTGAAAGAGAGAGCGGGTCAGTGGTGCGGGTAAATCAAAGGCAAGCGGGAAGGAGGGCGGCCAGGACCGGCGCGCCAACCGCAACAATTTGCCCAAGTTCTGCGACCCCGCTATTGGGACGCCACCGAACCGATCGTGGCAACAACGGGGCTGTAGCTCGGTGCGGTTGTACAAGCGGCGGAGTAAGATGGCAGGTGAAGGGTGCCCCCCCCCGGGTGGCTCAAAGAGGTGAGATCGCTGGAGTCGGCATCGCTGAGATCCGTGTTTTAGCGGCCATCTGGTGATTACGCCGGCTCATCAAGAGTCAATGGTCTCGGCCCGGTCACCAATAACGGTAAAAAAACCCTTTACTTAAGATTTGGTTTAACGCTTCAGATTCACCGATATTTCAGCACTGAGAATTAAAAATACATCGGTTTGACCGTCAAGTGACGAACATTATTCTCGGCGGCAGGGCGGGTGGGAAACGTGCTGCCCTCCTGACTGTGCGGACCAGAGGTCAGAAGTAGTTCTATGGTATCCTTTCCGCGGCTGTTCAGCAACACGAAGGGCCCAGACGCTGCTCTGCAAGAGCTCCAAATAGAAACACCGTCTCTGGACGACGCGACGCCGTCAGCGTGATCGTCATAAAAACTTGGGGCACGTGGGTGACTAGCCGGGATTCACAATCCCTGGGGTTCAGGCGAAGCCGGTATTTCCTCCCAACTCTCTTGACGGAAGGCCCCGCCCCCCCCTCCCCACGTGGTGATCGGCACTCACCGCGGCCTGGTCCTGGCCGCACTGGACGAGGTTGGCGGCGACGAGGGGAGGTGGCCGGCACGGTGGAGTCGCCCGGCGTTTCGGAAGACGATGACGTACCGCCGGCGCCGATGTCCGCTCTCGCGAGCTCCCCGTTCTGCATCGGCTCTACGCGCCGCCACCGCCACACACACACACACTGAGCGTGACGACCCCACGCGGCACCACCATGACATTGCCGAATATTCAAACCGTTCCTGGGCCTCCGCTAGGTCGACTCGGCCTCAAACGATTACACGGCGAGACAAGGGCCGCCCACCCCCTCGTGTGCCGTGCTGGCTTTCAAAGGCATTCGCTAACGGCACGTGCCCCAAAAGTCTGTTCAAGCGAAACGGGGATCTTTGTTCTTTGCTGGTAGTGACGGCAGCGTCTGTGGCAGTAGCTGCATCGTCTTTGGGTGGCGGCGACGACAGCGGCGTTGGCGGTGGCAGGCGGTGGCTCACTGTTGGGCACGAGGCGTCCGTTGGGCAGCGCGTCGAGACTGACGATCATCCCGTCGAGGCAGATCTCCAGGTCCCCGCACTCGCCGCCCACGCGACCCTTGACGTCCCCGCGCAGCGTCTGCTTCAAGGTCACGTTCTCCACTGCGCCCCGGCGCGCACACGGCACAACCAGCTCTCGCTCCATCGCTCGTCGCAACCGGCCGTTTCGTTACGTTGAAGCCAAGCGGTGGCCGATGCGCGTGCGGATCGTAATACGGGGTGTATCATAATACGCGGGCGGATCGCGACGCGTTGACGGTTTGATCGCAAAATACGTTTTTATGGATCTCGGGACAAATCAAAACAAACGCCAACAAATTTCGATTTAAAGCTTTCGTGACTGCAGGGATTCATCTTCTTGGTTCTTTCGGTAAAGTCACGTAGAAGGGAAGTAATAAGATAATAAAAATAAAACAATAAAATAATTCTCACGACGTTTCGGCCACAACGCAAGCAGCCGTCGTGAGAATTATTTATTACTTCCCTTCTACGTGACTTTACCGAAAGAACCAAGAAGATAAACGCCAACAATTTACGTAAGATCTGGTGGCAAAGTGACAATCCCCTACGAAGAATTTGAACGTAAAGTTCTAACCATGCTCAACTAAACAAACTTGAAAACGTACATTGCGCCTGATTGGGCAGATGAGTATATGTACGTAGAACTTCTTTCGCACCGTATGTAGCCAACCGTGCTAATCGGAGGTGCGGGCGAGGGGAAGGACAACCAAGTCAACCAAAAAAAGCAAATGTAAACAAATGAGTTTTCAAACTAGATGATTTAAAGTGCATAGCTCCAGAGGCTTACTAATATCGGATGAGACAGCGTTCCAGACATCCGCAGAAGCACATCTGAAAGCACGCGGGAGGCGTTGACCACTGTCTTTGCAGAGCCAAAAGGCGCTGCAGCTACTGCAGCTGCTGCTGCTGCTGCAGCTGCTGCAGCTGCAGCTGCGGCAGCTGCAGCTGCTGCAGCTGCGGGCACGGGCCCGTCATTTACACCAAGTGCGCCGCCGCCAACGCAGCAGCAGCCTCGTCGAATAAATGTATCACAAAAACACGCAACGACTGACGAACGGAGACTCTGCGGTAAGCGGGGGGGGGTGGCACGCACGTTTCCCCTCGTTGCTCTTGAGCGCCTCGTAGATTTCCACGATGGTCTTGCCGACGAGCGTGTCCGAGCGCAGCGCGTGGTGGTTCCACACCCGGAGCTCCACCTTGCTGTGCGGCGTCACGAGCCTGGGGACGCACGCCGGCCGGAACGGTGAAATCACTCGGCAGTGACCGGGGCGACAACGGTGGGCAGGATCGCGGCCGATGACGAAGAGACTGGTGATAAAGGTGCGGCCCTGCAATTGATCGTTGCTCATGCTACTGCTGGCGGGAGGGGCCTCCAATAGGGAGGCTCCAGAGAGGGTACTTTGGGCCACTCTTCCACGCGGGCCACATGTCAGACGAAGGTAACGAATGGCGAATGACGGTTACCATGACGACTACGATCGCGACTGTGATGACGATGCCGACGATGCCGACGACGTCAACACCGTCGGAGAAACCCTACGTCACACAGCTTGCACTCTCTGGGCCTCCTACTGAAATAAAATTTTTTGTTACAATTTTTTTTCTTCCAAAAATTTATAATAAAAAACATCGAAGAAGATCACACAATACTATGAGACCTCCTTTAGCAGTGGCAAAATATAGTAGTAGGTTTTTACCCTTTAAACTGGTACAAAACTGACACCTTAATACAAGGCATCATGTTTGCAATAACCGCAACACAAGCAGTCAAAATGCAAACAAAAAGAAACAACTCTGATAATGGTAGGACAGTGCATATTATTACCATTATCAGAGTTGTTTCCTTTTGCTTGTATCTTGACTGCTTGTGTTGCGGTTATTGCAAACATGATACCTTGTATAAAGATGTCAGTTTTGTACCAGTTTAAAGGGTAAAAACCTACTACTACAAGATCACACAATGGCGAGCAAGACGCGACGGTGAGAGAGCAACCGTACGAATGGGGAGGGAGGGGGGCTGCGTACACGGTGAAGTGCTCATCCCAGCGCGGGTGGGTGACGCTGTTCACTTTGTCCGTCTTCTTGGATGACTCCGGCTGACCATCGACCACCAGCTCGACGTACGGACGTGACCCAGCAGCGACTTCTTGACCTCCCGTAGCCGGGCGCTCACCACTGCAAGAGTCGGCAACAACAACGACGATGATGATGACGATGATGACAATGATGACATTTTCAGCGTCCATCTCGTTTTCTCCCAGTTACAATCCGGCGGAGGGCGGTGGACGCGTCGGGGCGCTAGCGAGTGTTGCCGCTTGTTGAAGAGGTCTGTGGGTCGGGCCCGGTGGCCACCCTGGTTAATACTGCGGTGGGTACCAACTGTAAATACGTGGGCGCCACGGTAGCTAGGCGATGATAACTACCTCGCCTGATATGCAGGAGGTCGTGGGTTCGATCCCAACCCTGACGACGCCTGTAGATTTCATAGTTTGCATGTTCTCCCCGTGGTCGCGTGGATTTTTCTCCAGTTCCTCCACATTTAGAATCAACGTGCGTTCAGAGTGTTTTGCGGCTATACATTTCCACGTGATAAGCCACTTCGTTGAGCTATCATTTGTGGCCAGGTCGTTTCAGAAAAAGAGCTATATAGCTCAGTGGGGCATTACCTGGTAAAATAAACAAAGTAAAAAAAANCAATAAAACAATATATATTTATCCAAACTAAGTGCAGAACGACAGAGCTGACACCCAGGTCAAGCCACTGGACACCCAGATCAACTAACTAACTTAACTATTTTTATTTGACCAGGTAAGGCCCACTGAGCTATTTAGCTTTTTTACTGGTAGGAACCTCCTGGTTACACCAGCCCACAGGGGATTATTGTGTCCGTCCGTCCGTCATGCAGGGAGGGGCTGGGTGGGGAGGGGAGGGTGGGAGGGCTGGGTGGGGGGTGGGGCTGAGTGGGGAGGGTGGGAGGGCTGGGTGGGAGGGTGGGGAGGGGCTGGCTGGGGAGGGTGGGGCTGGGTGGGGGTGGGAGGGNTGGAGCTGGGTGGGGAGGGGCTGGTCACCCCGTGGTGCCCTTATAAAACTCAACGTTTAACCTACTCACGCCGGCTTGTGCCCACCCTCACAGTCGGGCATATTTGCGGAATACACCACGCCGCCGTTGACCCTGGCCATTGACCGAGCAACCCAACGTTCCTACCAGCTCCCTGTCGCAGGAGGAATGTGTTTCAGAAGCGACCTGCCCACAAAGGATAGCCCAACGAAGCGGCTTTTCACGTGGAAATGTATAGCAACCAAATTCTCTAAACGCACGTTTCTAAATGTGGAGGGAAAAACCGGAGGACCCGGAGAAAAATCCACGTGACCACGGGAGAACATGCAAACTCCAAATTATACGAAAGGCATCGTCAGGTTCGGGATCGAACCCACGACCTCCTGCATGCCAGGCGAGGTAGTTAACATCTCGCCACCATGGCAAGGCTGCAGTAAAGGTTAAGAACCACCGGTTCAGACCTTCCTTTGTCCAATCACAATTGAATCATCACGCATGATCTATCCCTGCTGGACCAAGGCCTCCCCATGCCCGAGACTAACGACGCAATGGCAGCCAAAAAGGAGGGAGCACTTTCGAGAGGGCGACCACCAAAGAGGAGATGGAGCGGCGCGATCGGATCGTGTGCAGGCGCCGGGCGGAATTGTTACGTCGCGGGAGCGTGACGGCAGTAGCCTGGCTGAGGAGGCCTTGATCCAGCAGTGGCTTGACCGTGGCGGACGACGATGATGACGACTCCGATAAACGCAACGTATCGCCTCTTGTCACCTGACCACCCAAGTCTTTCCTGTCGCAGGACGAGCTTGACAAGGTCAACAGCGGAGCCGCCATTCCCACCGCAGTAACAATTACCCGCTAATCAATTCCCACTAATTGGGAGTATCCCCGAATGGCTCTTACCCGTGGGGAGGAGGGGGGGAGTGGGTTTTTTGGAGTATTTTATTTTCTTCCCCCGCTGCTCGCATGGAGGCAAAACGACGCGCAAGTTCCAGGTTTAACGCGCAAGACTTTCTAGTTCCAGGTGTTACGTTTTCCGCCCTTTCAATGAAGGGCATCGCCGCTTGGCAATAGTTCAGGTGTAGCCCCAGGAGAGGGTGGGGGGGTGCAGAGGTTCCTAAATATATCTGGCGCAACGCTCTTCCTGCCCCGGCCTCGCATCACTGCTATTTTTTCCTCGTGCGATCCTCGACGCTAGAATGTTTATCCGGGATGCGATGTGCCAAATCACTTCCGCCCCCCTCCATGTCCCCTCCATCCCCGTTCAGCTTCGCGAACGTTCAACTTCTTCCGCACCGTACGTGTTCAGCCGTGCTGATCGGAGTTGTGGGGGAAGGACAAAAAACTAACAGAAAAAAGGCAGTTCTAAAGAAATGAGTCGTTTCAATTTAGATTTGAAAGTGCTTAGCTCCCAGTGGCTTCTTAATATGGGAAGGAAGAGCGTTCCAGACGGCCGCAGAAGCGCATCTGAACGCGCGATGCGGTGACCGTCTTGGTTCGACGGTCAGGCAAAAACCCACTGCTGTGAGGATGACCGGAGTTTGCGCGATGATGGTTCATGCTCCGTAGCCAACCAATCACGATGAAGGTCAGGCGATTGACTGAACGCACGCGTTTCAAATGCTTTCCGGCGTCACGAGTCATAGCTCTGCCCACCGTCTGCCTGTCTGTAGCCGGGCCGCGGTGGTGGCCTCGCTGCACGTGGCCGCCTGTGATCCCGCACTGCGGAGGCGGCAGCGAGGGTGAGCGGATCACCACGCGGCAATGTTGTGAAACTTTCTGCGTGTGGGATAAATTGTTGCCGCCCCCCCCCCCCCCCCTTAGAAACGTGGGCTTCTCGGGTGCTGCGGTTTCCTCCCACGTGTAGAAACACTCAATAGGTGGCTGAAAACATCTTAATATAGAGAGAATTGCAGAGCAATTGCATGTATGCTGAACTTCTTTCGCAGCGTACGTAGCCAAACGCCGCCGGCTCACCGCCTTGCAGCATTCCAGCTTGGTATGGGGGTTCCTCCTCTGCGACTGTGAGAGATGCAATTTGCATGAACGATGCAAATATATAAAATAATCATAAGTTGATAATTGGAGGGGGTGGCGGGGGGGGGTCCATGACAGCTCTAATAATGATCATCCAATATTACTACTACTACTATTTTTCATGTCACCAGGTAATGTCCACTGAGCTATGTAGCTCTATTTTCATAAGCGAACTGGCCACAAAGGATAGCTCAACGAAGCGGCTCATCATCACCTGGAAATGTATCACAGCCAAATACTCTTAACGGGTGATGTCGTTTCTAAATGTGGAGGGAAAAATCCGTAGGAATCAGAAAAAAGACCACGCGACCTTGGGAGAGAGAGAGAGACACGAAATCTCCAAATATACAGCAGCAGGCGTCAGGCTGGGGATCGAACCCATGACCTCCTGTATACCAGGCGAGGTAGTTAACATCTTCTAGCCACCGTGAAGTTGATGAGAGAGATAACACGCAAATTCCAAATATACAGCAGCAGTCGTCATGCTGGGGATCGAACCCACGACCTCTTGTACACCAGGCGAGGTAGTTAACATCTCCTAGCCACCGTGATCATGATGAGAGAGAGACACGCAAACTCCAAATATACAGCAGCAGGCGTCAGGCTGGGGATCGAACCCACGACCTCCGGTATACCAGGCGAGGTGGTTAACATCTCCAAGCCACCGTGATCATGATGAGAGAGAGAGACGCAAATCCAAATATACAGGCGTCAGGTTCGAACCCATGACCTCCTGTATACCAAGCGAGGTAGTTAACATCTCCTAGCCACCGTGATGATGATGAGAGAGAGAGACGCAAACTCCAAATATACAGCAGCAGGCGTCAGGGTCGGGATTGAACCCACGACCTCTTGCATACCAGGGCGAGGGAGTTAACATCTCCTAACACCCGCTGCATGATTGATTTAAAGGGCGAGACCCAGCGATTAAAGGATTCCCAAGAAAAAAAAACCAGGGGCCAAAAATGGTAACGCGCACTTCCTGTCCCGATGAGGCCGCTACGCGCGACGTCATCGCGTCGGGCGGCGTGACGTAATCATCGCAAATAAAATCACGTCCGCGTGTCGGGGAAGCGTTGCAGAATGCGCGTGCGTGCTTTTTCTTCCCGGTTGTCTCGACACGGAGGGGCACGTAACCACATGGGTGGGTTTCATGTGTTGTGAAAAAATGCAAGATATGTTGAAATTAAAACTAAGACTAAACTATGTTTTATTTTGCCAAGTAAGGCCAACTGAGCAGTACAGCTCCTTTCTAGAAGTAACCGGGCCACAAATGATAGCCCAACAAAAGTGGCTTATCACGTGGAAATGTATAGCGGGCATATGCTCGAAACGCATGTGGAGTGAACAATAAAACGGAGTACCCGGAGAAAAATCCATGCAACCACGGTGAGAGAGACAAGCAGACTCCAAACATACAGCAGGCATTAGGGTCGGGATTGAACCCACGACCTCCCGTAAACCAGGCGAGGTGGTGGGTACCATCTCGCAACATCTCAGCCATTCCATTGCTGTGTTCCGATCATCCTCCACTTAAGCCCTGCCAATGCTCAAACTGATACCAGTACGCCTATCTTGTCACGAACAGTTGCCAAAACATGCCTCACTTGGGGCATGACACATTGACCTTAACCAGGGCTCTCTTTCCTCGGCCTCCCCTATCACATTGCCAAACTGATGTTCACACTTCAGCGGACTACACTCAGCGGCCTTAAACGCCGCGATGCTCGGTGTACGTACGCCGGCTGATTCTCCGCCGGGTGATATCTATCATAGAAGCCCGGCATTCCGTTTGTCCATTTGTCCGTCAACTAAATGATGAGAAGGCCTGAATCAAAAAGTTAGAGAGAGTGGACGCCCCCCCTCTCCCAGATGTGGGGTAAAAAGTTGATCCAACAAAAAGTTGACCCAACAGGGTTCCAACAATTGTTGACCACCTCCCCCACCCACAAAAAAAANTCATTTTGTAGGCATGTATGCCTACACACCCGGCATACAATAGTAGAGTGAGATGAGAGGGGAAAGGCAGGAGAGTGCGTGAGGGGAGTAGAGTGAGATGAGAGGGAGAGGTAGGAGAGTGCGTGGAGGGGAGTAGAGTGAGATGAGAGGGTAGAGGTAGGAGAGTGCGTGGAGGGGAGTAGAGTGAGATGAGAGGGAGAGGTAGGTGGGGCGTGGAGGAGAGTGGAGTGAGATGAGAGGGGAGAGGTAGGAGAGTGCATGGAGGAGAGTAGAGTGAGATAAGAGGGGAGAGGTAGGAGAGTGCGTGGAGGGGAGTAGAGTGAGGGGAGAGGTAGGAGAGTGCGTGGAGGGGAGCAGAGTGAGATGAGAGGGGAGAGGTAGGAGAGTGCGTGAGGGGAGTAGTGAGATGAGAGGGAGAGGTAGGAGAGTGCGTGGAGGGGAGCAGAGTGAGATGAGAGGGGAGAGGCAGGAGAGTGCGTGGAGGGGGCAGAGTGAGATGAGAGGGGAGAGGCAGGAGAGTGCGTGGAGGGAGTAGAGTGAGATGAGAGGGGAGAGGCAGGAGAGTGTGTGGAGGGAAGTAGAGTGAGATGAGAGGGAGAGGTAGGAGAGTGCGTGGAGGGAGTGAGTGAGACGAGAGGGGACAGGTAGATGGGAGAGAGTCCATGGAGTGGCATCATAAAAAATGTTGGTGCGACGCTGAAATCGATCCAGGGTTGCATTAGCAGCCAGTGGAGGGATTGAGTACGGGGGGGGGGGGGGGTTATGTGGATCAGGTAAACACACACACAAGCTGACAAGCTGATATATTAAGGGAGCCTCAACGTTGTCGGTGGAGCCAACTGCACAAATGAATGTGCGTGTGGCGAAGCAAGCCATACCAATGAGTGTGAACGCCATCGCAGACCTCTCCTTACATTGTAACGCACGCTCGCAACGAGCACAAACTCAATGCGTTTAATATTCCAAACGATTCATTACCAATCTCGCAAACTACCCAGATGTGGGCCATGGTGTTGGTATGCCTGTACGCATGCACGTTGAACTTCCTTCGCACCCTACGTAGCCAACCGTGCTCATCGGAGGTGCGGGAGAAGGACAACAAACTAGCGCATACAAAAAGCCGTTCGAAATAAATGGTCAGCTGTGTGGTGAGGTTAGTAGCGGTGTTGGCAAGCTGTGTGGTGAGGTTAGTAGCGGTGTTGGTGAGCTGTGTGGTGAGGTGAGTAGCGGTGTTGGTGAGCTGTGTGGCGAGGTTAGTAGCGGTGTTGGTGAGGTTAGTAGCGGTGTTGGTGAGCTGTGTGGCGAGTTTAGTAGCGGTGTTGGTGAGCTGTGTGGCGAGTTTAGTAGCGGTGTTGGTGAGCTGTGTGGCGAGTTTAGTAGCGGTGTTGGTGAGCTGTGTGGCGAGTTTAGTAGCGGTGTTGGTGAGCTGTGTGGCGAGTTTAGTAGCGGTGTTGGTGATCTGTGTGGTGAGTTTAGTGCGGTGTTGGTGAGCTGTGTGGTGAGTTTAGTAGCGGTATTGGTGAGCTGTGTGGTGAGTTTAGTAGCGGTGTTGATGAGCTGTGTGGTGAGGTTAGTACTGGTGAACGGTGTGGTTAGTTCAGTTTCGATGCTGGTGAGCTGCTGGGTGAGTTTAGTATTGTACTTTTCACGACTAACACGAGGGGTCCCCAGATGGACAGATGGACAACCAGACACGATATTTCCCGGGCATCGGAACACGCATCTTTTCAGCTCCCTACAAAACGTAACTGCGGATTTTGTATGCACCGTGACGTACGTCCCTGCACCGCAACCCGCTTTGCCAACCTTTACCATCTGAACAACATATAACGGAACCAGGGCGACTGCTTCGTTACACAAATGGCCCACTGGGCCACGTGATACGTTTTCGTATTTTTTCAACGTGCCCGGTCAAGCGGAAAAGGCGAATCAATCGAGCCGGGATGATCGGCCGATGATGTTTATCAATCGGTGGGGGAGGGGGGAGGTGAGAAATAATCATCGTTAAATTATTTTAAAAGGTCGATTACTCGGGCCTGTTTAAAAATGGCGGCTAGGCAGACGTCCTCAAATGCGAAGGACGGAAACCCCCCAACAATCCACGGCCAGCACGTGACGTGGGTGATGACGATGTTTAGGATGGCCACCAACACGCCCTCCCTCGAACGGCCACCTCTTCATCTTCTTGGTTCTTTCGGTAAAGTCACGTAGAATGGAAATAATAAAATAATAAATAATACAACATAATAAACGGTCACCTCTTCGTCCAGCGGCACCTCCGATTGGCAGGGTTGGCCACGTACGGCGCGAAAGTACGTTCAACATACGTGCGCACACCAGAGGCGAGACTTTTATTTCCCAACTATTTAGTTGTTTATCCCAGTAATAAAACCGATAACCGGTTAGGTAATTCATTTCTTAGACAATTAATTTGCAGTCTCCGACTATTACGACCCACTCCATCTCTCCGCGTGTGTGCGTGTGCCCACGTACGTGCATGCATGGGCCCGCGTGTGTGTGNATGAATGTGTGCTCACGCGTGTGCGTGTGTATGTGTACGTGCGTATGTGTACGTGCGCGTGTGTGTGTATGAATGTGTGCTCACGCGTGTGCGTGTGATGTGTACTGCGTATGTGTCACAGTGGCGGCTCGTCAATAGAGGGCGCAGGGCGCCGCCCCATCAATATTCAAGAAATATAGATATACAAAATTTATATAAAAATACATAAATAAAATATTTTTTTCATACGATGTGCCGGCTGGTAGTAAGAAAAGCATCAGCATTTAATAAAAACTGGCTTTAATCGGTCAACTATTTTCTATGTTTTTCAATGTGTTTCATGCGGGGCGCCGGACAAATGGATGTCTATGTGAGACTTAAAATTTTCGGACAGCATGTGACCTGAAGCTGGTCTCTAATTGGTTTCTTGAAGATTCTCCTCGGGGCGCAAGTCGTTGCGTCCCTGGCCAATCAGAATTGGATACATGTTATTTTATCCAATCTGATTGGTTCTCGTCACCTGTCATTCAAATTTACGCTCTGGGCCACAACTGTGAGTGCGCCGGCGACACCACTTTGACACTTGCTAGGCTAATCAAATTTTTGTGTAAACAATGGCAGCAGTTCATCCAAATTCTGTAATTTATTTACAAAAAAATCCTTTCACAAGGCTTTCGCTGGAAGAAATAAAAAGATAAAGGATCTCGGACCGGACCAACCCGATTTACAAATCCAGCAGCAGGCCAGTGACAGAGGACGAAGCTACACACGAAGCTTCACCCGCGCTTGTTATGAGAAACGGAGGTGGGTGGCTGGATGTGATGTTAGCAATTCTCTTTTTGTTTTCCCTGTCTTTTATTTCAAAGTGTCGGCACTGAAGTTTTGTGGACAACGACGGGGGTAAGAGACCTCAAACATCTCTCTGACAAATGCAAACGTCATGAAAGTAGCCGCAGCCATATTGATAATAGCATGAAACTAACGTTTTTATGTTCAAGTAGGAAACATGCTTTTTGGTACTTTGGTCTGAAATGTATATAAAGAGAAACATTTATGTTCAAGTAGGAAACATGCTTTTTGGTACTTCTTTTGGTCTGAAATGTAAATAAAGATCATCAAAATTTATATTCAAGTAGTCAAAATGGTTTTTGGTACTGCTTTATATTTATTTGCCCCCCTCAATAAAATAAAAAATGCGCCCCCCAAAAATAAATATCACCAGCCGCCACTGGTACATGCGTATGTGTACGTGCGATGTGTACGTGCGCCCGTGTGTGTGCGTATGAATGTGTGCTCACGCGTGTGCATGCGTATGTGTACGTGCCTATGTGTACGTGCGTATGTGTACGTGCGCATGTGTACGTGCGTATGTGTACGTGCGTATGTGTACGTGCGCCCGCGTGTGTGCATATGAATGTGTGCCCACGTGTGTGCGTGCGTATGTGTACGTGCGCATGTGTACGTGCGTATGTGTACGTGCGCCCGTGTGTGTGCGTGTGTGCCCACGTGTGCGAATGTGTACGTGCGTCCGTGTGTGTGCGTATGAATGTGTAGCCACACGTGTGCGTGTGAGCCCACGTGTGCGTATGTGTGCCCGCGTGTGCCCGCATGTGCGTGTGTGCCCGCGTGTGTGCGTGTGTGTGCCCGCGTGCGCTGGCCTTACCGGTGACCTGCAGCTGGGACTTTCCGAAGCCAGGCGTCGCTTCGTAGCGTGACGAGGGTCTCGGAGCAGCCATTGCATGGACAGCGGCTCCCTACAGGCGCACACAAGCACAACGACGGCCACCCGCCATGCGGATTGTCAGCAGACCGTCAGGGCAGGTGCTGTTGGCGAGCACCCATCAAGCGCCGGCACGCCACGCGAGACGGGCGGCCGCGGGTCGTCCGGCACCGCGACACCTGGCCGCCTTCGGTTCCCAGCGCTGATGTTGACGTGACCGCTCGGGCACTCGATCGTTCGCTTTATTACAAGCGGAACCAAATGTGTATTTTCGTTGGAGTGGACCGCGGGGGCTGAGCCCGGACAAGTTCTGATGCGATTCGCCGCAGGCGTGAGCCGTGGCCGGGAATTTGAACCCCAGGAAGCCGAGCTCAGCCGCACGCAATCATCACACGGCACCCCGAACACAACACCCACGTGACCTCCTCCCCCCCCCCGCCCTCCCCTCACACCCCCCACCCCTTCCCCTATGCCGGGACATCTGCACAGTTCGGCGAAGGTCGGTGCAGGGCGGTTGTGGGTTGTCGGTTCTGCGCGGTGCGAGCCTCCCCTCTCTAGCGCGTGCCCACGGGCACCGGTCAAGGGAACCAACTGGAACGTCGTGGCCCCCCCCCACCCACCCCACCACCCGGCCCCCAATCCAGGGCTGAATTTCAGCCCGGGTCTGCCTCGGTGGGCACACCACATTCAGTAAAGCTCTCTGGCTATAAACTAAAACTATGTTTCTATATTTATTTTACCACTGAGCTGTACAGCTCTTTTTCAGAAGCGGCCTGGCCACAAATGATAGCCCAACAAAGTGGCTTGGCACGTGGAAAATTATAGCAACCTAATAACTCTAAAACACAACGTTTCTAAATGTGGAGGGGGAAACCAGAGGACCCGGGTAAAAAACCACGCAACCACGGGAGAGTGAACATGCAAGCTCCAAATATACAACAGGCGTCAGGGTCTGGATCGAACCCACGATCTCTTGCATACCACGCGAGGTAGTTAACATCTCACCACAGTGGCGCGAAGGCTGCAGCTACGAGACAAATATTCCAAACTACCGGCGACTCGGTATTGCTGCGCCCGGCACACCACATCCAGTATATTATGGCTGGGGAGGGGGGGAGCGGCAGTCTCTTGGTGCCGAGTGGGAGGGAGCACGTGGAAAGGAAGCGAGTGGCTCAGATGCGAGCGGATTTCACCCCGTTTTGAACTTTGTCCAAAACAAGCACACACACACACTACACGTGGCGCTCTGCAACGGAAGCGATAACTCCTCTTCCTTCCTGCCGTCCCGCTGGGCAGTCAGATTCAGCCACACGGCACATTCGTGACGAAGCGCATCTCATCGTCGCCATCGTCGCCGTCGCCATGGTGGTGGTGGAAGTGTTCAGCGGCAAAGATGCAAAGTAATTCGTGGAGTTGCCCAAACATCCCAATATAGGGCCACAGAGCTTGGGAAATCGTTGGCAGCGGCGGTTCGAGCCGCCCTCCCGCTGTGCGCGTGGTTTCCCGCGCTTACGAAGCAAACTACAAACTTTTCGATTTGAAGCTTTCGTGACTGCAGGGATTCGTCTTCTTGGTTCTTTCAGTAAAGTCACGTAGAAGGGAAATAATAAAATAATAAAAATAAAATACATTTATTATGTTATTATGTTTTATTTTATTATTTTTATTATTTCCCTTCTACGTGACTTTACCGAAAGAACCAAGAAGATGAAACGACAAACTGTGCGGCGCGTTACGGATTTGTGCTTTTATTTTATTTGTGTATCTATGATCAATCCACTGCTGGATGAAGCCCCCCCCCTCCCCCCCCATCTACGACGGTCTCACGACACGACCATCCATCTCCGCCCGCACACGAGCCAATTTCCTCGCTCCATCTCTCTGCAGTGGACGTCCTCGCGGCTGTGTGTCCCATACGCTGCCTGCCTCTCCATCACGGTGGCGGGATGTTAACTCCCTCGCCTGGTATGCAGGAGGTCGTGGGTTCAATCCCAACCCTGACACCTGTTGTATATTTGGAGTTTGCGTTTCTCTCTCTCCGTGATCGCGTGGAATTTTCTCCAGGTCCTCCGGTTTTTATCCTCCACATTTAGAAACCAAACATCACGCGTTTGTAGAGTATTTGGCTGCTGTAAATTTCCACACGATAAGCCACTTCGTCACTGCTATCATTCGTGATAGCTAGGTCACTTATGAATGAGGGCTATGTAGCTCAGCGGGCCTTACCTGGTAAAATAAATAGCAAAAAATTCTAGCAGTCTCACTCACCGGCCATCACCATCTTCTGCGGACGTATCCTGCCCATACCCACTACAGCAGAACCATTCATCACCGTCATCATCACGATCATGAGCCACGGTCAATCTACTGCTCGATGAAGGCCTCCCCCATCAAGCCGGCCGCCAACCCTCGCAAGCCTCCAACGTAACGATCAACTCCAGCGCCTGCTGACAAGCCGATGATATTGCTGCCCCCTTTCTCTTCACGGCGTCGCGAGCAGCCGGTACCGGAACCTTGCGCGCGAGTCCCAGGTTTAGTATTTCGCTAGTGGTGAATGAAGCGAAACTAAAATGTATCCCAACGCGCCGTCGGCTTCATCAAGATCTCGACGATGTTCACAAGAGCAGGCCAATTAAGAAAACATTAATTAGTAAATTACCGCAATTGGGATTTCTTCCCATCCCTATGCTCCCGCTTTCAAAATTCCTTCCTATCGTTTATTTTGCAAAACTCTTATAATAACAACAATAATAAGCCTTCTGCAAACCATGAAACCTGTTACACTCTTCATCTATTACAACTTGAACTGCCTTCTTCTTGGTTCTTTCGGTAAAGTCACGTAGAAGGAAAATAATAAAATAATAAAAATTAAACATAATAAAATAATTCTCACGACGTTTCGGCCACACCGCAAGCAGCCGTCCTCAGGTGAAGAACAGGGCTGCTTCTGCTGCAGAGCCTGCTTTCTCGACAGACCTGTTCTCCACCTGAAGACGGCTGCTTGCGTTGTGGCCGAAACGTCGTGAGAATTATTTTATTATGTTTTATTTTTATTATTTTATTATTTCCCCTCTACGACGACTTTACCGAAAGAACCAAGAAGATGAATCCCTGCAGTCACGAAAGCTTTAAATCGAAATAATTTATTTTGCAAAGCTCTTATAATAACAACATAATAAAAATAGCCTTGCAAACCATGAAACCCTGTTACACTCTTCATCTATTACAACTTGAACTGTGCTGGCCACTTGGGGTTGTGGGCCTTGGGGGGGGGGGGGNAAAGCCTGCTCCCAGCATTGTGACGATGACAACAACAACAACAAACAACAAATAGCCCCGACTACATTCAGGCGACGGCACTTTGCGATCGCACGCACACGTTCCCCGGGGCATCCCACCCATCGACACGGCTACGAAAGAAAAGCGCTCGGCGGAAGATCGAACGGCATCATTGTGCCCCAGGACGCGCGGCGAAATGCCTAAGTCAAGGAGTCCGTCATGTACCAGGGCGCAACGACTCCGCACGTACGCGCAGTTCGACGCGCGTATTGCTCGTGTGTACGCAAAGATATCGGGCGCAACCGCACTTCTCTGCCCAGCCTCGCACGCCACTGCTTCTGCTGCTGCTGCTTCTGCTGCTGCTGCTTCTACTGCTGCTGCTTCTACTGCTGCTGCTGCTTCTACTGCTGCTACTGGTGCTGCTGCTGCTGCTTCTGCTTCTACTGCTGCTTCTACTGCTGCTGCTGCTTCTACTGCTGCTGCTGCTTCTGCTGCTGCTACTGCTGCTGCTGCTTCTGCTGCTGCTGCTTCTACTGCTGCTACTGCTGCTGCTTCTACTGCTGCCGCTGCTTCTACTGCTGCCGCTGCTTCTACTGCTGCTACTGGTGCTGCTGCTTCTACTGCTGCTGCTGCTTCTACTGCTGCTGCTGCTTCTACTGCTGATGCTGCTGCTGCTGCTTCTACTGCTGCTGCTGCTTCTACTGCTGCTGCTGCTTCTACTGCTGCTGCTGCTTCTGCTGCTGCTTCTGCTGCTTCTGCTGCTGCTTCTGCTGCTGCTTCTACTGCTTCTACTGCTGCTGCTGCTTCTGCNTCTTTCCCGCGCGATCCTCACCGTGAGAAATTTTCAATCCGGGCCGCGACGCGCCAAAATCACTTTCTCTCCCTCCCCCCCCACCACCAAACTCGACTCCCCCAGTTGAGTTTCACGACCGTCGGAACTTGTTTCACGAGCGAGCGAGCGCCCTCGCTACGATGCGTGCGTCTCTGCACGGCCGACGTGCGCGCATTCGCAGCCGACGAAGACGGGGGAAGAACATCGGCGCTTCCCGTTCCGTGGAAACGCATCTCTTTCTTTTTCCGACCGTTGCAGCGCTGCGCGGAAGCAGATGTTTCCTAGGGACATTATCCCCGCTTGTTGTCCTGCTCCCAGAGACCGAGAGACACTGGCAAAGGGCAAAGATCCCCCGCCGCCCTGGAGCCTGAATAGACTTTCGGGGCAAGTGCAGTTAGCGAGGAGCACCTATGTACGATGCGGCACGTGAAAGAAGGTGCGGGTGGCCAGCACCACGCCAAGACGCCTTTGTCTCTCCAGTGGCGATGTTTACACATCGCAACCAGGAATTAATTTGAGACCGAGTCGACCTAGGGGAGACCCAGAACCAGTTCAGATAATCTTCACCGGAGTTGGCCGTGAGCGGGAATCGAAATCTGGCCGCCGGGTTGGTAGCGCGGCGTAGCGCTAACCGCCACACTAACGCTCCCACAAGCAGGCACAACAACAACAACAACCGCCATTCGCCATAAGTGGCGTGACGTCACCACGACGCTTGTGCCAGGCCATGTGCACCTTGAGCCACGTGAAGTGTCGAACGCCNGCTGGCAGATCCAGGTGCCACATGCAGGCACACCACACAGGCACACACGCAGGCAGACACGCAGGAACACAAAAGACACAGGCACACAAATCCTGCGGGGTTGAAAGTGACATCGGATGTCGGTGGAACCCAGCGATCTCGCACAATCGTCACTTGCTCTTCCCCAGGGGAGCTCACGCAAGGACACGGGACGTGACGTGCGTGCACCAGCAGGAATTTTGACCGCTTGAACCGTAACATGCTCTTGTTCTTATTCCAGATATTTTATTGCTCGTGGGTTTTCAACGCCGGCCCCACCGCCACCGCCAAAAACACTCACTGGATGAGTCGAATCACTCGCTCGCCCGCCTATCGATCTTCTATCGCTAACTGACGCCGGCGAACCGGAGTCCGTCCCGAGCCGCACGCGGATCTTTAAACCACCACACGCGGGCTCTATCGAAGGGGAAGCTTAGCACGTGCTATCACAGTAGCAGAGAATATCATCCCAATGTATCATCCAATGCATCATCCCAATGCAATTGATCGTGTTATGCTCTTAGCTATGACGACACCACTGATAGTGCCGTTTGTTATTGGACGCTTGGCATGTTGAAAATAAAACGAGTTGTCCCGCATGGCTTTTGTCGCCTCTGGGTCAGAGCCTCCGCTCCAGGCCAAACTTCCCAGGGCCTCACCCCACCCGACCCCCCGGGGCTTCACCCCCCACCCGACCCCCGGCCTCACCCCACCCGACCCCGGGCCTCACCCACCCGACCCCGGCCTCACCCACCCGACCCCGGCTCACCCACCCGACCCCGGGCCTCACCCCACCCGACCCCACGCCTCACCCCACCCGACCCCNGGCCTCACCCCACCCGACCCCCGGGCCTCACCCCACCCGACCCCGCGCCACCCGCTCCCAACTTCGTCACATCCCCAAGCTCCGGCCACGCTTGAGCTCTCGAGCCCGCCGGCTTCGCCAACATCACGGACAACCATCGCGGGCTTGCCGCCGACGGTCGCGAGAGCAGCCGATGGAATTGAACAACGGAAGATGAGCGAAAGGGCAACACCAATGAAGGCCGCCAGCTTGGGGCTCAACATTAGCATGGAACCGTAACCATGGAAGGATCATTAAGGCGGCTTTTCCCCCTGGCTTCCCCAGCGTCATCACTTTTCTTTTATTGGAGTGTTTTTTTAAACAACCGATTTGAGGCCGAATATCCAGTGTGGTTATGGCATTCACGTACCGTGATCCTCTGTTGTGGAGTAATTATAAGATTATAAATGAATGTGATTGTACTTGGTTACCTTTGTACGAGAGTTTCTTAGCTCAAGAGGACTTCATCGAAATAAATGGACTTAATTGTTAATGCTGTGGCTTAACTCTCGAACACACCATTGTGCTGTACTAGTACACTACACTATACACTACACAATACACTATACACTACACACTAGTGCTGTACTAGTGACGAATTGGCCACGTTCTGTTTACGTGACAACCCTTACTATAATTGTCTGTATCGGGTGGTGGCGGGTTTAACGACACATTTATACATTTACGCGTTCTAACCCAAAAACCTCTATTGTGGACTGAATAACATGTTGGCAAACATCATATTTACATGTTTTAATATATTTTGTTGCCAAACTCATCGAGTTTTTTAGCTTTCGGTAGTTTTCGTGACAACAGATGGACACAGATGTTATATTTCCCTGGCCTAGCGATATTCGGCTCCCATTAATAATATAATTATGAATTGTGTGTATGACCCCCAGACGAAAATATGCACTTTAGTTTTTAAAGCACAAACAGTCCAAACGGGGGGCTGCCAATTCACGTTTGGAATTTGCCGTTTGTCTGCAGAAAAAAACAAACGAGCAAAAAAAACGGTTCTGGCCACTTTTCGCGCGGCTAACGAAACCAAGCATGGAAGAGCTTGGGGCATGGTAACAATCAACCTCGTCATTTTTATCCACTGCTGGCAATTTAGAGGTTGTGGCCTATCGCGTGGATTTTTTCCCCGGGTCGTCCGGTTTTTCTCTCCACGTTTAGAATCGACGTCACGCGTTTAGAGTATTCGGCTGCTGTAAATGTCCACACGATAGCCACCTCGTTGAGCATCATTTGTGGCCAGGTCGCTTCTGAAAAAGAGCTACATAGTTCAGTGGGCCTTACCTGGTTAAAATATATATATAACAGTTAAAATAGCTGCAGCGTTATCATCTCTCACGATGTAGCGATGCCACATGGAAGCCGTCTCAACTCCTCCACTGGAGCTGGTTTCGCCGATGCTTCCTTGCAGCGGTCACAATCCCAGACACGAGGCCCTCCCTCTCTGGCTGCCATTCCAGCCTCGTCTGACGACAATCATCCTCCCCGCTCTTCTTTCCACGATGAGTCCTGCACAATCCCACCCTACTAATGGAACAGTCAACCTTGGGGTTTCTCAATAAACGCCCGCTCCCGGATCCACGTGCTTCTGTTTTCTCTCTCTTGGTGGAAACTCCGACCGTGTGCTTCTTTGTGCGCTGGGGCCAATAATAACGACGATCTATTTCACTCCTGCCGAACCTGGCAAAAGCCAAACCGCAAAATGAGAATTTAGACGCAGCTGTCTTGACGGATCGGGATCCCGGTTAACCGAACCGTTGTCTCGCATCGTCAGGCAAGCGCCAAGAGTCTGCAGGGGTTAAGACTGTAACATTAATGATGAGAACGCGACAGCTTGTGAAAATGTGCCCTTCCCGCTCCCCGTCCCCCAAATGGGACGGATGCCGCCACAAAAGTTTTAAATGAACCCAATTTTCACGGTAAATTTGAGGCCCGTGGAAAGCATATTGATGGTCGTGACATTTAAGTGAAACGTTCGAGTTGACCGGGCGTGCTGGGCATTGCGTGCTCTATCACAGGCGGGTGGGGCGAGTGTGAGTGGCGCACAATATGCAATTAATCTTCTTGGTTCTTTCGGTAAAGTCACGTAGAAGGGAAGTAATAAAATAATAAAATAAAACATAATAAAATAATTCTCACGACGTTTCGGCCACAACGCAAGCAGCCGTCCTCAGGTGAAGACCAGGTCTGTCGGGGAGACACACCTGAGGACGGCTGCTTGCATTGTGGCCCAAACGTTGTGAGAATTATTTTATTATGTTTTATTTTTATTATTTTATTACTTCCCTTCTACGTGACTTACCGAAAGAACCAAGAGGATGAATCCCTGCAGACACGAAAGCTTTAAATCGAAATTTAATATGCAATTTGCCACTTGAAGTGGCAATGGATTTTTTTTTTAGGAGGCTGGTGACTCAAAGTCAGAGCGCTGAGCTGTAGCACCGCTAGGTTCCTGGGTTCGAATCCAGGTTTCAGATTGGCCGTGATTAAACCGGGTTCTCCCAAGTGCAGCGAATTGATGGTCTAGCCCCGGTTACTAACGACTCGCACAGAGACCCACGGATTTACGTAGAGACCAACAGACTCGCATGACCGAGTGGTGATTAAACCGGCTTCTCAAGCGTAGTGGGTTGATGGTCTCAGCTCAGTCACCAATGACTGCACAATAATACCCGCCACATTAACTGCAGGAGAGCACTTAATTGGCTAAATTACAGCTGCGAGAATTAAAAATATAATTTCATTGTCATGCGTTGAATGTTCTTCCATGGCCGCCAGACGTGTTAATATTTTTGGGAAGGTTCCATCTTCTTAAGTGATTTTACGCAGCCAAGCTGGTGCAGACAACCTCGAGCACTTTCTAGATTTGAAGCTTTCGTGACTGCAAGGATTCATACTCTTAGTTCTTTGGTAAAGTCACGTAGGTAAAAAATAAAGTTAAAATTATTTTATTTTTTATTCATTTTAATTTCATTTTTACCTATGTGACTTTACCGAAAGAACTAAGAGTATGAAACCTCGAGCACGCCTGGAATTCTCTCACCGTGACACTGCCGATATGCACCAAAACCTTTTTGCCAATTCACTGCCGGATGAGGGCCTCCCCACACCGTGCGGGTCGTGGCCGGGAGTTTACTTCCGATTATCGGCGGGGAAAACGATCGGCGTTGTGGAATAACGTGCCCGTTCGCGCCTTCATCGCGGTTTTACCGTGGGCTGCTCCTCACTCGTCGAGGGTCGCTTACTCGGTGCTCACGTGACTGCAAACGCGAGACCCTGTGGGTGCATCAATCTACACTGGTTTAGGAAAGGGTTCTCTATCATTGACAGCATCCAAATGTACGAATCAGATTCTGGAAAGGCCTAAAGAATTTAAATTAGCCTTGTGTCTGCCATTCATACATTGTATGTCATATTGTGATGGAAAAAAAAGTTTTGCTGGCTGGCGGATAAGTGCACGGTGGTGATGTCACCGTCCACATCAACGTAGTGACGTCATCACAGCTCCCCCCCCCGCCACCTCCGATTCGCACGGCTGGCTATGTAACGGTACGAAAAAAAGTTCAATGTAAATACATGCACCACCGCCCCCCCCCCACCACAACTACGTATCCCGCGCAGATACGCGGGCAGTGCCAGTCATGTAGAACCACTAAAACTTTTATTTTACCAGGTAAGGCCCACTGAGCTACACAGCTTTTTTCAAAAGCAACCTGGCCACAAATGAGAGCTCAACGACGTGGCCTATTACGTGGATATTTATATCAGCCAAATACTTTAATGATTTCTAAATGTGGAGGGAAAAACGGGAGAAAAATCCACGCGACCACGGGAGACGCAAACTGCAAATGTACCAGCAGGCGTCAGGGTCGGGATCGAACCCACGACCTCCCGTATACCAGGCGAGGTAGTTAACATCTCACCACCGTGATCATGAAGATGAGAGAGAGGACGCAAACTCCAAATATACAGCAGCAGGCGTCAGGGTCGGGATCGAACCCACGACCTCCCGTATACCAAGCGAGGTAGTTAACATCTCACCACCGTGATCATGAAGATGAGAGAGAGAGATACGCAAACTCCAAATATACAGCAGCAGGCGTCAGGGTCGGGATCGAACCACGACCTCCCGTATACCAAGCGAGGTAGTTAACATCTCACCACCGTGATCATGAAGATGAGAAAGAGAGACACGCAAACTCCAAATGTACAGCAGCAGGCGTCAGGGTCGGATCGAACCCACGACCTCCCGTATACCAGGCGAGGTAGTTAACATCTCCTAGCCACCGCGGCGAGTAGCGGAGAGCCTCTTCCATCGGGGTCCTAAGATCCGCGGCAAGTCTGGCGATGACGGGAGCACCTGCGCGCTATGTGCCGGCGGCGGCCGCTGCGGCGGAGAGACACCTGGGCGAGCGGGGGGCCGTTACGAGCAGGCCGAGACCACAACGGCGCCTCGCTCACGCGCTGCAAGCGCCACCCGCCGGAGCAGCCCGGAGGAGACGTGCACAGCTGGCGACGCTGACCGTGCGCAACAAATGACCGTCCACGTCACGCGTATGAACGACGTGCAAACGAACGAACGAGTGAATATGTTGCACGCAATACAATTTTAAAGGAATTCGGCTCGGCGGAACTGCCAATAGACGCACTGCTAAGCATTCCTCGGGCGGCAAGCCATCGACGATGCAAGCGAGAGACCTCCGGAGAGGAAGGCGCAGTAGCGCTTAACCGAATGCATCGGCTGAACCGAGTAGAGCCCGGGGGCGTGACTTGCGAGGGAGATACAGCTGGCCCAAGGCACGGGATTACGGGGGGGGGGGGTGTTGGGCAGGCACTTCCCACTGCAAGCGTAACGCAATACAGGACGTGGCACCGAGGAGGCCAAATGAATTGCTCGACTTCCCTGCTGGTTTTTATTACGGGCGGGCAGAACGCGATGTGCGGCGCGATCCGCACCAACCCCCACCCTCCCACCGCCCGCCCGCCCGCCAACGCCACAGACGCGTAAGGTAAAAAATATAACGCCGCAAAGGATAAATTTGTACAGCGTTGGGAATTCTGCTGGGGCTGGCGTGTTTATTGCGGATCCCGTCTTGAGCGTTCGTGGTTTCCGCCGGGTCAGCTTATGGCTTTCGGAGCGGCCGACTGTGCCAGCACTCTCTCTTTCCCCCTCGCTCTCCTATGGCTATACTGCCATGGTTACGCATCCCAAGCACTTCACGCATCGATTCCGTTTAACAAACACGAAGAGTTTTTTCGCGAACCCAATATCATTCGTAATTAAGCTTATTTTTTTGTTGGATTAGATAGCGTAAATATGAACGTGCCGTTAACGCAGGGGTCGGAACCTTTTTTACTGGAGAGCCATAAAAGCCAAATATTTCTAAATATCTTTCATTGACAGCCATATAGTATTTTAACGTATAATAAATTAAATATGTCTTACTTTTAATGCGACTTGTGTCACGGGACCCGTGACCCGTTAAATGTATCTTCAAAACTAATTTCTGTTTACTTGACACAGTATTATTAAGCAATATTACAAGTTTTTTAAAATCAGTTCCAAACTGATTTTATTATAATTTTTTTTTCAACTCAAAATTGTCTGGAGCCATATGCCGTCACCGGAAGACCATATATGGCTCGCGAGCCATAGGTTCCCGACCGCTGCGTTAACGTAAACGCGTCGTTGGCAAATAGCCCGATGAAGCCCGTTGTTGAAAATCGCCAGCGAAATGTCATTAACTCAAATGGTGAATATATACTCTTAGGCTTTTTCGGTAAAGTCACGTAGGTAAAAATAAAATTATATAAGTAATAATAGAAATAAAATAATAAGTATAACCCGTAAAAACAAAGTTTTTCACTCTAAATCCTTTATATGCGTGGCGGCTAGAGTCCTCTCGTCCTCTGGCTTGAGATGGTTGCCACCTATGGGTCAGATGATTGTCTGCAGTATTAAACAATTGGTAATTAAATATTTAATTTGTTTTCCCTAAACAGTGTAAAATTTTGGAAAAAAAATTTCACGAACATTAATTGTCTCGCACAACGAGTCTGTGTGGAAAATGTCAGCTCGATTGGATCACGGGAATGGTAAAAAACGACCGAAAGGTTTGCACGGTCAAGCAAGCAAGCAAAAAGCAAAAACAAGCGAACTAATAAAAGGATTAAAAATCACGACGCTTCGGAGGCAACACAAGTCTCCGTCATCAGGTGGGACCGTCACAGCTAAAATTACTGCATCAAGTGAGGAAAAATTCCAAAAGACCAGCCCTTAAATACAAGTTAAGGGGGAGGGGCTTGATACAGCAAATCTGGCTGTGACGGTCCCACCTGATGACGGAGACTTGTGTTGCCTCCGAAACGTCGTGATTTATTATTTTATCTCTATTATTACTTCTATTAATTTTATTTTTAACCTACAAGGCAAGGTCGTCAACATCTCGCCACCGTGGCGCCTGGGGTTCACACGTACGTGTTGACCCATAGAGACTTACATAGAGACCCAGAGCCTTACATTGTGACCCACAGAGACTTACAAGGACCCATAGAAACTTACATTGACAATAAAGACTTACATCGAGACCCATAGAGACTTACAATACTATAAAGACTTACATAGAGACCCATAGAGACTTACAATGACTTATAGAGACTTACATTGTGACCCACAGAGACTTACATAGAGACCCATAGAGACTTACATCGAGACCAACAGAATTACATAGATACCCGCTGACTCAAAAAGACTAAATCATGATTAAACTCGGTTGTCAAGTGTCGTGCGTTGACGGCCCGGTCACCAACGACGGCTTTTAAAAAAGACACCATCATTAAATTTGGGCTTCACTTGAGTCGGTATAGAATCGCCCCGAGGACTAAAAAAAAAATTGGTTCGATTGCCGTATTTATTTACGTAGCGAATGCCATTTCACGCGACTTCCCACAGTCAAAACACCAGATACGTTCACAAAATATAAATATAGATACGTAAATGAAGTGGGCGTCAGCCCCCACATATCCACAGGGACACATTGCAGCCCCTCCTCCTCTAGCACGTGCAGGGCAACCAGTCCGCCGAGGGTCACCTGACTCCCCGCGTGCACACGGTGGGGCCATCACACAAGCGCGCCCCGTCGATGTTCGAAGCAGCGGCACCGCACTTCCCAGTCGCGCCGGAAGCGGTTTGACTGCACCCACTGGGGCCCTTGGGAGGTCGAAGCCAGACACCATCTGGACGGACGACAGGCACTCTTTTGCGGAGCATGGCACGGAGGACGGAGATGCCAACGGAATTGGAACTCGGAAGTAGTTCTGTGTCGTCGTCATCCCTCCGAGGGGAGGGGGGCAGGGGTGTGTTCACCGACACCAAGTGATGCCCCGCTCGCCACAATTTTTTTTATTTCTAGTGGAAACGCCTTCACGTCGTGACACCGACAGGCACGATTGTAACACGGCCGTAAGAAAATAAAAGGAAAATCAATGACGTTGCTGCTTCGTCAAGTCCGCAACGAGCCTGTTTTGCCCACCGTTGACGGAACACGATGAAAACAAGTGCAAGACGCCCCCCCCCCCCCCTACACGACGCCAGGTACGGGTTGCGAGAACTGCCGAGACGCGGCCGTCTTGTGCGCAAGGGCAAAGGCGCAGCCCTGCAATTTCTCTTTGGCGCCGACGCTGGCCAATGGGGGGGGGGNCTTCCAACTCGGGGAAAGCTCAAGAGGAGAGGCATGGAGAGTGGGGCCTTGCACGCACTCTCTCTAATCCTCCTTACTGTCTCTCTGTATAATTCTGTCTCTCTGTAAGCGTGTACCCTCCCCTCCTTCCCCTCCCTTCAACTTTCGTTGCGTAAATTTGAATTTTTTCCAAGACCGCGTTTCTGATGGCCAAGCGTTCTCATTCCGCGAGCACGTTTTCTTTTTTACGGAGGACAAAACACACGCGCACACGCGCGCGCTCGCACGCACGCCCGCTGGTGCTTCGTCTGCCGCAGACTGGCCCGCACCGCACCGCTCACCACATTCAAAAACCTCTGCGCGTAAATAAAAAAAACACACACAAACGCGCGGCCTTTGATCTCTTTGTATCGGCACAGTTGTCCCGCTCCCCCCCCAAGCCCCTTTCCTTTGGGTCGTCAACATTTTGACTTTGAAAACGGTGCGCAAAACATAAAATAATCCTCTTCTTGGTTCTTTCGGTAAAGTCACGTAGAAGGGAAGTAATAAAATAATAAAAATAAAACAGTAAAATAATTCTCACGACGTTTTGGCCACAACGCAAGCAGCCGTCCTCAGGTGAAGACCAGGTCTGTCGGGAGACAGCGTCAGTGAATTTACCGAAATAACCAAGAAGATGAATCCCTGCAGTCACGAAAGCTTTAAATCGAAACATAAAATCATCGGTCAGCATTTGGGGTCGGCGCTTCAGACGAGGTCGTCTCGTTGGGGGTCGAACGGAGTAATCCACCCTCGCATTTTTTTGTTATCTTGGAAGCCGCGAGCAATGTTCGATAGGCGGTGGGGCAGACTTCATTGCTGGCGGGTTGGCTTACGCATCAAATAAGAGCCCCTGCACCACGACGGCAGCGTTACTTCGAAATGCCGTCACGACGAGCCAAACCGCGAAAGCTAAATTGCCGAGCGCATTACGACGCGTCCAATTTACAACGTCGCGCGCTAATTCGCATCTTTTAAAACGCGTGAAGCGGTTGCCTGAGCGACAGGGCAAATGTTTCAAGGGCACTCTCTCGGTAAGAGAAATCACACAGGTCACACACTTTTTCTGGCATAAGGTATTCCAACGGTTTCAAGGTAATTTTCGGGTGCCGATTCCAAATCTGGCATCAGTTTTTAAATCCTTTATATTAAGTTCACTTGCTTGCTTGCTTGCGCGCTTACGACCGTGCAAATCTTTCGGTCGTTTTTTAACCCACTTCCCGTGATCCAATCGAGCTGACATTTTGCACACAGACTCGTTGTGCGTGACAATGAATTTTCGTGAAAAATGTTTTTCAAAATTTTTACACTTTTAGGAATTTTTTTTATATTTAATTACCAATTGCTTAATGGTGGCAGGCAATCATCTGACCCATAGGTGGCAGCCATCTCAAGCCAGAGGACGAGAGGACTCTAGCCGCCACGCATATGAAGGATTTATAGTGAAAAACTTTGTTTTTACGGGTTAATTTTTTTGTCTATCACATCAGGTTTTTGAGATCAAATATTGCATTTTCGGATGTTGTAGCCATTGTTAGATCACGCCCTGCAGAAGAAAAATATTAAATAAATGTGGATATCTACATAAAATGATATTATAAATACACTATCCTAAAAATACAGCACCATATTTTAACACTAAAGCAGTCACTGACTCGCGACAACTTGCAATCATAAGTGACAGAGTTAATTTCTGGTAAAATCAATGAAAATGGGTATGCCGATAGCATAAAAATGAGATGTGATAGAGCAAATCTGAGATCAGATTTGGAATCAGCACCCTGAAATTTGTCTAAAACAGCTGCAAAAGTCCAGGCCACAAAAAAATGTTGTTTTTGACCAGTGTTACAGGTGCTGCCCCGTGTATCAAGGCCATAGCAGCCATGGAGTCAACATTGAGGGGACCAAATCTTCCAGGGGGTCTGGGGGTCCAACCCCCCCCAGAAAAAAAAGTTCACCAACACATGGGATGGACTTTTTATTTATTTGTTACAATAATGTCTAATAGTGCATTGTATTACATTGCTCTGTTTCTTTCTTTTTTACCTTCTCTTCTTTCATTGTATGAAATGGCAGAGATTAGGGACTTATAAAGCACAACCATAACCACAATCATATAAACAGAAATCTATTTTATATCAATATATTCGGGGGACATTTTAAACATATTTGAATATTAGGGGGAATGTGTCCCCCAACACATATTATAATTACAGCCTTGCTGTGTAGAACTGCTCGCTCGACGCCACTGCCGATGGAAGCGCCACCCGCTTGCGTGTGGTTCCCTCTCACGCGAAAATCACTCAACGATTGACCAAAAAACACCTTCATATAAAGAGGACCGCAAAGCTCGGAGGGGGATTTGGCACCGGACTCGTCACCACGTGCCTGCTGCTGCTGCTGCTGCTGCCTTCCCGCTCCACGTCTGTGGTTCCTCCTCCTGGCGCCTCCGAGTCGTCCCCACCCCTCTCTCTCTGAGTCGTCGTCCCCCCTGTCTCTCTGAGTCGTCCCCCCCCTCAGAGTCGTCCCCCCCCTCTCAGAGTCGTCGTCCCCTCTCAGAGTCGTCCCCCCCCTCTCAAGAGTCCGCCCCCCTCTCTGAGTCGTCGTCCCCCCTCTCAGAGTCGTCGTCCCCTCCCTCAGAGTCGTCCCCCCCCNTCTCAGAGTCGTCGTCCCCTCTCTCAGAGTCGTCGTCCCCTCTCTCAGAGTCGTCCCCCTCTCTCAGAGTCGTCCCCCTCTCTCAGAGTCGTCCCCCCCCTCTCAGAGTCGTTGTCCCCCTCTAAGAGTCGTCCCCCCCCCNTCTCAAGAGTCTTCGTCCCCCTCTGAGTCGTCGTCCCCCCCCTCTCTCAGAGTCGTCGTCCCCCCTCCCTCAGTCGTCCCCCCTCCTCTCAGAGTCGCCCCCCTCTCTCTCTCAGAGTCGTCGTCCCCCCCTCTCTCAGAGTCGTCCCCCCCCTCTCTCTGTCGTCCCGCCCCTCTCAGAGTCGTCCCCCCTCAGAGTCGTCCCCCTCTCAGAGTCGTCCCCCCCTCTCAGAGTCGTCCCCCCCCNTCTCAAGAGTCTTCGTCCCCCTCTGAGTCGTCGTCCCCCCCCTCTCTCAGAGTCGTCGTCCCCCCTCCCTCAGTCGTCCCCCCCCCTCTCAGAGTCGCCCCCCCTCTCAGAGTCGCCCCCCCTCTCTCAGAGTCGCCCCCCCCCTCTCTCAGAGTCGTCGTCCCCCTCTCTCAGTCGTCCCGCCCCTCTCAGAGTCGTCCCCCCTCTCAGAGTCGTCCCCCTCTCAGAGTCGTCCCCCTCTCAGAGTCGTCCCCCNTCCCTCAAGAGTCGTCGTCCCCTCTCTCTCAGTCGTCCCCCCTCTCAGTCGTCCCCCCCCTCTCAGAGTCGTCCCCCCCCTCTCTCTGAGTCGTCCCCCCCCCTCTCAGAGTCATCGTCACCCCTCTCTCTGAGTCGTCCTCTCTCTCTGAGTCACACCCTCCCTCTCGCTCCTCTCCGTAATACGGCGGTGCTCCTTTGCGAATTGAGATCATTATTAAATCAGCACATTCTACATTAACTAAAAAAACGAACGTGCCGATACGTGCTAATTGCCCGATAATTAATTCATCACACACAAAAGCGTGCGGCTTAACGTAATTACCCTATGAGGCCCCCCCCCCCCCCCCCCCCCCGAGACTGCAAATTAGGTGAAATATTAACTCGCGCATTTTGACACGTGACAGTGATCAAGGGTGCGCTGGCTTGTTCGGCGCGAATAATAAATTCAGAACATATAAGCAAAACAATGAATGGGAAAAGCCAATGACGTGCCCGATCTACTCGTCTTTGCAGAGAGAGAGAGAAATTGGTGAACCTGAAATTGATTTCAAAAGATAACGCAGAGCCCCCCTTTCAACACCTTAAGGAAGAGATCATTTCGTTTCAGGTTTGTACGAACCGTTTATTCAAACTGGTTTCACACAATGAAGTCGAGACACACACACACAAAAAATCCCCCCAACGCATTCGTACATCAACCGTGGCCTTAAAAGAAATTTAAAAAAACATAATTGGCGACATTTCGAGAAACGAAACGTAAATGATTAATCTTTTATGTACGATCAAGAGAACCATTGCCCAAAATGTCACCTATTATATATATTTTTGTTCCTTTTCATGCCACACACACATTGCCCTTGATACGTCGAGTTTTTTTTNGGTTATCCGTTGCCTGTGCACCGCCGCCAATGCAGCAGCAGCACATCGGTGGCATTACACAAAACTGCTTTATTTTTCCAAAACTACGTTCGAAAAAAAGTTTTGCTGGCTGCTTGGCACTGCGGTGACGTCACCGCACACGCACCTGCGTGATGACACCATCGCAATGGTGGCGAGATGTTAACTCCCTCGCCTGGTATACGGGAAGTCGTGGGTTCGATCCTGACCCTGACGCCTGCTGCTGTATATTTGGAGTTTGCGGTGTCTCTCTCTCCGTGGTCGCGTGGATTTTTTCCTCCGGGTCCTCCGGTTTTCCTCTCCACATTTAGAAAAGTGTGTTTAGAGTATTTGGCTGCTGTAAATTTCCACATAAGTCACTTCACTGAGATGTAATTTGCGGCCAAGTAGTTTCTGAAAAGCTATATCGCGCTCAGTGGGCATTATCTGGTAAAATAAAAAATATTTTAGTCTTTTAGCTTACATTAGTCACCCGTATCCAAGGAGTTGAAGCCTGGTTCGTGACGTCACGTTGACGACACAAACTATGCTATTTTTGTTTCATCAGGTAAAGCCCTCTGAGTTATGAGCTTCTTTTTCAGAAGTGACCAGGCCACAGATGACAGCTCAACAAAAAGTGGCTTAACATGTGGACATTTACAGTGGCCAAATAATCCCAATAATCTATGAACGCACGTTTAAAAAACTAAATCACAAAGCGCAACAATTTATGCAGCTGGATTATGGCCACACGAGAGGTGGTCCGGCCCGTACGGATAAAGAGATGCCGTGTGGGAGATGTAACACACGCGGAGGGGCTGTGAGGAGAGGGCGCGAACCGAAATCAACATGAACATTTGTTTTACGAGGTTTGCGAGGCACGCCTTGAGAACATTAACAGAGGCCAAGTCGTGGACCGTGGATAGATAAGGGAGCACACGTTCCACCAGGCGGCAGCCACAGAATGCACGGTCGTCACCCACGTTGGCTAGGAGATATTAACTACCTCGCCTGGTATACGGCAGGTAGTGGGGTTCGATCCCGACCCTGACGACGCCTGCTGTATATTTGGTGTTTGCGCGTCTCTCTCGCTCTCTCTCCCGTGGTCGCTTGGATTTTTCTCCGGGTCCTCTGCTTTCCCCTCCACATTTAAAAACATGCATTTAGATCATTTAAAGTATTTGGCTGCTATAAATTTCCACGTGATAAGCCCTTTTGTTGGGCTATCATTTGTGGCACGTCGCTTCTGAAAAAGAGCTACATAGTTCAGTGGAACTTAGCTGAAAGTTTTTTGTTGGATCGAAAACACGCGTCCTCATCGATGTAGAATTGTAGAGAATGTCACAATGAGGTTCGAAGGCTGTGAAACGACACGCGTGGGTTAAATAAAACTAATTAAACTACACTTAAAAACTAAAACTAAATATGCATGGAGGAGACAGCTTAGGGCTGTAAATTATTGGAGTTATTATTATTATTGAGACATAAATGTGACCGCTGTAGCGTTGGGTTCTCTCTCACCTGTTACAAATGCCACGAATCTGTTGATTTCACTGCCCTAACGCATCACGGCTGCAGTAAAGCTGCAGCCAGAGTCTAAAACCGCCCGCGGTAAAGTTCAACGGCCAGAGTTGGGCGGGTGACTCGGAGGTCAGAGCGCTGAACCGGCCCCGCTGACATCTCTAGGTTCAAATAAGAGACACGTGCCTGTCATCAAACTGGCGATTTCTTAAGCGCGGTGCGATAATGGCCTCAGCCCCGTCATCAAACGACTGTACAAAAAACAAAACCTCCAGCAAATAAAAACCTTGATTCTGCGCTTAGTTTAGCAAAACTCCGGCCCTGAGAAGTAAAAAAAAATTAACCCGTAAAAACAAAGTTTTTCACTATAAATCCTTTATATGCGTGGCGGCTAGAGTCCTCTCGTCCTCTGGCTTGAGATGGCTGCCACCTATGGGTCAGATGATTGTCTGCCAGCATTAAGCAATTGGTAATTACATATTTAAAAAAATTCCCTAAACAGTGTAAAATTATGGAAAAAAAATTTCACGAAAATTAATTGTCACGCACGAGTCTGTGTGGAAAATGTCAGCTCGATTGGATCACGGGAAGTGGGTTAAAAAACAACTGAAAGATTTGCACGGTCGTAAGCAAGCAAGCGAACTTAATATAAAGGATTAAAAATATACATCCGTTTGACTGTCTTGTGAGGTCCGTAACTTTGTGTGGCGGGGCTTGTGTGGGGAAATGCTGCCTAATGCGGTGGGTCAACAGACATCAGAGGTAACTCCACGGCATCCACTTCTGCGGGCAGTTCTTTGGACCCTGAGGTTGCACTGCTCTGCCTGCGAGAGATCCGAACGGATACTCTGTCTCATGACGCGACTCTTGACAGTACAATTGGAACATATATTTCTAGATTTGAAGCTTTCGTGACTGCAAGTATTCATATTCTTAGGTTTTTTCGGTAAAGTCACGTAGGTAAAAAATTTAATTAATAAAATGATACCGCAAGTGTGCTGTGACGGTTCCACCTGAAGACGGAAGCTTGTGTTGCCTCCGGAACGTCGTGATTTTTATTTTATTTTATTTTACTTTTATTAATTTTAATTTTTTACCTACGTGACTTTACCGAAAAACCTAAGAATATGGAACATATATATTTCTTAAATATATAAAACGATAAAATACGTTTTCAACAATACCAAGTCTCATACCTGTACTCATCTCGGTAAACAGCACGCATGCACGGATCTTCTCGGCTAAACAAACACGAAGTGTGCGTCACGTCACACGTCACCCACCGGCACGGCGTTCTTTTGTTGTTGATACGATGTCGGCAACGGGGCACCACCACCTTGACTCCCGCACAAACCCGAGCGGGCAATCAAAGTCAACCGCCACACACACACGGCCTAAGCAAGGCCGGTGCCTGGCAACGGGACAGGTGGCAGGCAGGCACCTCGCAATACGGGGTGGGTGCCACAGTGGCGAGATATTAAATCACCTCGCCAGGTATGCGGAAGGTTTGGGTTCGATCCAGACCATGACGCCTGTATATTTGGAGTTTGCGTCTCTCTCTCTCTCTCCGTGGTCGCGTGGATTTTTCTCCAGGTCCTTTGGTTTTTCCCTCCACATTTGAATCAGCATCACCGTTTACAGTATTTGGCTGTTGTAAATAATCACGTGATGATGATAAGCCACTTCGTTGATCTATCATTTGTGGCCAGGTCGATGCTGAAAAAGAGCTACATAGCTCAGCCGGCCTTATCTGGTAAAATCAGAAACATTTTGTTCAATTTAACTTTAGTTTACACACTCTTAGTTCTTTCGGTAAAGTCACGTAGGTAAAAAATGAAATTAATAAAAATAACAAAAAAAAATCACGACATTTCGGAGGCAACACAAGTCTCCGTCATCAGGTGGGACCGTCCCACCTGATGACGGAGACTTGTGTTGCCTCCCACGTGATGACGGAGACTTGTGTTGCTTCCGAAACGTCGTGATTTTTATTGTTTTATTTCATTTTTTACCTACATGACTTTACCGAAAGAACTAAGAGTATGAATCCTTGCAGTCACGAAAGCTTCAAATCTAGAATTTAGTTTACACGTTCACATCGATCGTTACGGCGCGCGAACCGGCACCGGTCGTGCGCGTGAAAATCAGCACCTCTAGTTTTATTAATCGTCGGCGTCGCCATCCGCTGTTCCTATGATTGCTTTTTGATTGCTTTCATAGCTTTATTTTGGTGATTTCGAAAAGTGTATTGGTTTAGCCATGTTTGTTTGTTGTAGTACAGAGTTCGACTGATGGCCTTAATCTAAGTTGTCTTGTGGTTGTTGTTGTTTGACTTGCATCCCACTGGGATTTTTGCACACAGCGTTGGTGTACGGTCTTTTCTTGGATTTTCTGTTTGCACTTAGTCACATATTCACTTTAAGATGTTTTTTGTTCATGTTTTGTTGTTTGTTGCGGTTGCACCCGACTCAAGAGCCGAATGGCTCACAGGGCTATACCTAATACATGAACTTGAACTTCTGTATCAACACAAACATTGATGGCCCTATGGGGACTTGGCAAAGAAGCCCAGGGGATGGCTTCCACAGACTGCAGAAACCGGTTGTGACCAAGGTACACAACCGGATGTATTGTTGCGGATGGTGCCACGGTGTAATGGTTAGCTCACGCAACTCGTGATCCTAGAGGTCGCTCGGTTCTATTTGATCTTTTGGCGTGGCAGTACATGAGACACACCACAGTTAGTCGACCGGCAGGTCGTGTGTTCTGCGATAGTGTGGGTATGGCAACACTCCCAATCCCTCCAAGAGTCTGGTGAGCCATAATTACCCTCGAGAGCAGCGCCCTTCAGTGGCCTTTAGTGCGGCCCCTGACGTGCGGCCCCCGGACAATACACAATATTATTAGGTTTTTTCGGTAAAGTCACGTAGGTAAAAAATTAAAATTAATAAAAGTAAAATAAAAATAAAATAAAAATCACGACGTTTCGGAGGCAACACAAGCTTCCGTCTTCAGGCGGAACCGTCACAGCACGATAGCTGTACATCTTGTCTCGTCTGTTAAAAACTCTAACAGATAGGTGGAATTCCTCCCCGTAGAGGGTATTAATTCTAGATTTGAAGCTTTCGTGACTGCAAGGATTCATATTTTAGGTTTTTTCGTAAGTCACGTAGGTAAAAAATTTAAATTAATAAAAGTAAAATAAAATAAAAATCACGACGTTTTGGAGGCAACACAACCTTCCATCTTCAGGAGGAACCGTCACAGCACGATAGCTGTATCAAGTGAGTCCTCTCACGGTTCCACCTGAAGACGGAAGCTTGTGTTGCCTCCGAAACGTCGTGATTTTTATTTTATTTTTATTTTACTTTTATAAATTTTAATTTTTTACCTACGTGACTTTACCGAAACAACCTAAGAATATGAATCCTTGCAGTCACGAAAGCTTCAAATATAGAATTAATACACAAATAGTGAAAACACCCTGTTGCAGGCGGTGGCGGCCCTCACACTGATGATGTCTAAGCGCGAAAGTGCCCCCCCCCCACCGCCGCTGATAATTAGTGAAGAACGCCGCTCTCACCGCCAGCAGTGGCGTGAGTGGGCCATTGCAGGGGCTGCGCCTTTAAGCGTCACCACCTTGACTCGTTCATGCAAATTATATGCCAATGTTACTACAGGGCTAAATGTAGAAAGTACAACCGAGACAACTAGATAATTGAGTCTTAAATAATCGATTGGCTGGCAGGTGGGGTAGACGGGGGGGGGGGGGATGAATCATGTCATGCCTTGATAGAAGTCTCGATTGCAAAAGACTTGCTGCATCAATTATCACTCACCGCGGTCTGCGTAGAGAGCTCGCGCGCAAATTGCCAACCGCAAGGGCGCGACAACCCACGCCAACAGATTTCACCCTTTCCCATTCCGACGACGTACGTGTACGATGACGTGCACGTCCTCGGAATGGAACGAAAATAAAATGAAAGACGTACCGAGACTCCCACAAGGCCATGCGGGTGGGCGTGTGGTGCAGTTTGGCACCAGCTATCGGACAGTGCGGGTCGTGTCGCTGCGGCTCTCTGCGGTGAGTACACGGTCCATTAAAAACAGCGGCGCTACGCGTCTCAAAATAAAATTAACGCAGAGACGCCTTCGCGTTCCGAGATTCAACGGTGAACGGGACATGCCACCCTGCAACTTGCAGACGTCCCGGCACGGTTAAAGGGTTAATGAGCACAAGGTGTGCTGGCACGCAGCAGGAAGGCACAACACCCATCACGCCTTACATGCGTGGCACGTGACCTTCCGCGTTTTTGTGAGCACACCTTCCTGTGTGAACTTTTAACACCTAGATCTGGCCTGCATGCGCGCGTATTCCCCACTCGTCAGGGCTTAACTCACCGTTCCCAGAGAGTGTTTGATTGGGATTCCCACACAATGCTTGAACAGAAATCTCCTGCGGCCCCTGAATAACCGAGACTCACCAACGCAAATGGACAGCCCTACTCTGGAGACAGCAACGGGGCCTGCGAAGGTGACGAAGGGTTGAAAGGTTCAAGTCCATTTGTGGCTAGAATAACGCAACACTAATCTCACGCGGAAACCCAAACAGCCCACGCTCGTACGCACGCACCCACGCACGCCCCAATACCAATTCACGCCATTCGCCACAAGGCGGTGACTTCACCACGGCGCCTGTGCCAGGAGGCGAATGTGGCATGGCAGCCCTTCATCCAGCAGTGGACTGACAACATGTTGCACACGCATCAAGCCACCCGGCTATTGATGTTAAAGCGACGTACGGTACTACAAGCGTAGTTTTAAATCAACAATTAAAACATAAAATCTGTCACTTTGGATGGACTTAAGAGTGATAAATCTTGATTTAAAGCTTTCGTGACTGCAGGAATTCATACTCTTATTATTTTTCTATCTACGTGACTTTACCGAGAGACCCAAAGAGTATTAAGAGTGATAATCAAGCAAGAAAAACAATCCGGCCATTCTCAATCGACCAATGGTCTGAAGGGCTCCCCACGCCACATCAGTCCTGGATGTGTTTGTTGTTACCATACGACACCACGCTGGTCAGTGCAGATTGGCGAAGGAGCCTTGGGAGGGGGGGGTGCGGTGGGAGGGGGGGCAGGACAGAAATGTTCAGAAAATCGCTCGCTCGCCACTGATGTTAGCCGTGGCCAGGAATCGAACTCGGGTGAGCGGGTTCAGAGCAGAGGTCGCAACCGGGTACCCGATACCCGTACCCTACCCGATACCCGGCTACCCGTATCCAGTACGGGTAGCTGTTTGCGACTCTGGTGTGGCCGGGTACGGGTACGGGTAGGCCGTGAGTCACTGGTGAGTAACGTTTGTCACTCATTTCGGGTAGGGTACGGGTAGGGTACGGGTACCCATTTGAGACCCTGGTGCGGCCGGGTACGGGTACGGGTAAGGAATCAAAACCCGTTTGCGACCTCTGGTTCAGAGGGCAGCGTGCGAACCGCCGCGACCACCGCTCCTCGACCCGTTACTGCCTCTGCATGCCAAACACAAACAGGAGCGAGCGGACGGAGCTGCCGAGGTAAATCCTGCGCGTTGCGAACGTGAAGGCGGATCACATTTTTCGGCGCCAAATCTATTTGCGGCGTCAAAGTTTTGCTGTTCGGCAACACGATCCCGAGCCGCCGCAATCTTGACGGGTGCTGACAATACCACAATACCGGCTCGCGCAGACGACAAGATAAAGATCCCCCCTGGAGCCTTTAAACAGACTTGTTTTTGGGGGGGCAAGCGCCGTTCGCGAGCAGCGCCGAGCCAGGCGGCACGGCACACGAGGCGGCGGGTGGCCAGGACCACGCCAGGCCGCCTCCATCTCCCCGGTGGCGCTGTTTACACACCGCGCCAGGTACGTGTTTGAGGCAGAGCCGACCGAGGGAGTGGGGGCCAGCACCGGTTCAGGATAATCGTCACCGGTGTGGGTGGCCGCGAGCGGGAATCGAACTCGGGTCGCCGGGTTCGTAGCGCAGCACCCCAGCACCGGGCAACTGCTCCCACTTGCGCCGACACGGACGACACCAGGTAAGGGTCCATCGAGATATATACGCCTTTTTCATTTGCGACCTGGCCACAAATGATAGCTCAACGAAGTGGCTCATCATGTGCAAATTTATAGCATTAGACAAATACTCTAAATGTGGAGGAAAAAACCGATGACCCGGAGAAAAATCCACACGACCACGGGCGTACAGGGGTCTGGAGCGAACCCAGGACCTCCTGCGTACCAGGCGAGGTAGTTAACGTCTCGCCACCGCGGTGCCCAAACACGTCCTATGGAGCGTAAAAGGAACAGCCCACATACGAGTCGTCATTCGCATCGTTTGGAGGATGGCAACAACGCCGTGTGTAGATGTGCGAAGGCCCCCTTTGACTGTCGGATGAAGGTCTCCCCCAAACACTCCACGTCGGTCATGGGGGGGGGGTTGTTTGACCAAATTTCCACCGATGATCGGTGCGGTTTTTTATTGGGAGGCAAGGAGGGGAAGGCCCAGGGACTGGCTTCAATATCGCTCGTCATTGACGCTATGCGGCCGGGGATTGAACTCGGGTCACTGGGTAATGGTGCCACCACACAGACTGCGTGTATACAAATACGCTGCACCGCAGGTCTGAGTGTGTGCTTGAATAAATGGATCCCTACACTTGTAAATATTTGCACAATAATGCACGAGAATAGTTGTTCCATTCGTACACGTTGCATGTAATGGGTTCCCCATCGCTCGGCGCTTCCATTCATGATAATGTAAAAAAAAGGATACGAATCCTGAAACCAATCTTCTTCTTTCGTATGGATTAATAGCGGCAGATTAAAGATGTAATTTTAGATTTGTTATCCACTCAATTGTCTGTTCAGACGCAGAGTCCGTTCCGCCTTTAAAGGAGTGAAGATAGCAGCAGCGGAGTGTTTACGATGTGGCGGTCGATGGTTTGGGATCCGTGGCCGCACTACCGCTACATCATATCGAGAACAAACATTTGCCGTCGGGAGCTAATAATTGTAAGTGCACATCGATTCCTCGGCGCCAATTGAATTCTCTCACACACTCAATGAAAAAAAAAACCCCAATGAATCATGCACGCGAGGACTGAATGTTTACCCATTCATGCAAATCATACGCCGACGTTGCACTTTGGTTAAATGTTGCTCATGGTCCTTTCCGGGCTAATGGTGCGGACCAATTGGCACTGCCTGGCCGAGGCCTAACCACTTGGCAGGGATGCCACCAGTGGTCGCTGGTCCCCTGGCGCCACGGTAGGTGAGACGTTAACTCCTCGCCTGGTGCGCAGGAGGTCGGGGGTTCGATCCCAACCCTGACACCGGCTGCTGCTGTATATTTGGAGTTGGCATGTCTCTCTCTCATCATCATCACGGTGGCTAGGAGATGTTAACTCCCTCGCCTGGTGCGCAGGAGGTCGGGGTTCGATCCCAACCCTGACAATTGCTGCTGTATATTTGGAGTTGGCGTGTCTCTCTCATCATCACGGTGGCTAGGAGATGTTGACTCCCTCGCCTGGTGCGCAGGAGGTCGAGGTTTCGATCCCAACCCTGACACCTGCTGCTGTATATTTGGAGTTTGCCTGTTTTCCCCGTGGTCACGTGGATTTTTTCTCCGGGTCCTCCGGTTTTTCCCTCCACATTTAGAAACATGCGTTTAGACTATTTCGCTTATTTTGCTGCTATAAATGTTCAAATGATAAGTCACTTTGTTGAACTGTCATTTGTGGCCAGGTCGAATTTTAAAAATAAGTTAACACCTCCGTGGGCTTTGCCTGGTAGGATGGGGATGGTATTTGTAAGAGTTTGGGTGATTTGTTCACCTTTCTTGTACTTTACACTCCCATCGTGTTTTTGTACTGTTTGTTGTAACGTTCTGACCACGTTCCCCGACTGGACATCTGTGAAAAGAGCTTTATAGCTCGTCGGATTCCCTCCAGTACAAATAAATATTCTCATTCTCAAGTCGTCCCTTATGTAATCTCCAACTACCAAAAAACGCTGCGTTTCCATCGGCATGGAAAGAACTCGGGACCGAAGCCATGCTGGGGCTTGTTCCAGTTCCGCGTTGCTCCGTGGGGTTAATCCTGGTACTTAAGAGCCTGCATCTTGAATCCTCCCTCACTTGATGCAGCTAATCTGGCTGTGACGGTCCCACCTGATGACGGAGACTTCTTCCTGGTTCTTTCGGTAAAGTCACGTAGAAGGGAAGTAATAAAATAATAAAAACAAAACATAATAAAACATAATAAATATTAAAATAATAAAAACAAAACATTATAATTATTTTATTATGTTTTTTTTATTATTTTATTACTTCCCTTCTACGTGACTTTACCGAAAGAACCAAGAAGATGAATCCCTGCAGTCACGAAAGCTTTAAATCGAAATTTAACCGCCTCGACGGAGACTTGTGTTGCCTCCGAAAGTCGTGATTTTCATTGTTTATTTTATTAATTTTATTTCATTTTTACCTACGTGACTTTACCGAAAGAACCAAGAGTAGAATCCCCTCCCCTCAATCCCCCCACCCTAACAAACCCACTCCAGTCTTCCCACCCTCCAACAGAGAGAGAGAGGGGAAGTAAGACTATCAATATTTAACAAGACTTAACATAAGCAATCTGGCTATTAAATGGCCCGAATGCGCCTGATCTCGTCAGATTCTGGGAAACTAAAGGAGAGTTGAGCCTGGATCGTTCTCGGATGGGTGACCACTTAAACAAAAACACAGATTATGGTTGGCTGCTAGGCAAGGTAGTGGGCTCGCAGAGGGAGGGTAGTACAGTACAACAACATCCATCGATCTGCTGCTGTACAGGTTCGTTTTTTTTTACACGTGCCTACATCTATGCTTGCAACTTTCACCAACCCACGCTGACCAAGTGGCGATGAATACGGCAATGGAGTCCCCACGATCCACGCGAGAGGGCTCTCTCACACAGCAGTGGATTGGCAAATTATATTAAACGCACACGTGAGGATCCTCCTGTAGGGCATGGCTTTAATACAATGTGTATTTTTGGAAGGCGGTTACAGAAACTGGTCAATCTTGTTCGTGGCTCTTTTAAAAGACTTCGGATAACAACGCAACAGTTGATGCCATCCAAATTCCAGTCCTGTGTTTTTAAATCTGAGAAAAGTTGCTCCAAGAAGCCCAAAACGCCAAGCGACCAGCAACAAACAGTACAATGTGAAGGCAAGAATTGCCAACAGTTGGCACTTTTTTCTTCTGGATATTGAGTGAGGTTATTGGAGACTGGGATAAGAGTCGAATAACGGAGGTTAATTCAAATGTAGGCAGGCCACGGTGGCAAGATGTTAACTACCTCGCCCGGTCTACAGGAGGTCGTGGGTTCTACCCGACTCAGACGCCTGTATATTTGGAGTTTGCGGTGCCTCTCTCACCGTGGTCTGTGGATTTTCTCCGGGTCCCTCCGGTTTCTCCCATCACATTTAGAGTCGTGCTACAAATGTCCACGTCATGATAAGCCACTCCCCGTCGAGCGACCATTTGTGATAGCCAGTCAGGTCACTTCTGAAAAAGAGCGATACGGCTTAGTGGAGCCTTACCTGCTAAAATGAAACGTAGATTTATGTGGAGCGGTGTGCGAGGGAAGAAGCAGAGAGAGTGAGAGAAGCGTTGTGACCTGCAGTGTTGGTGGTGCTTGAACGCAGCGTGGATGATGAATTGGTCGGTCTGGCAGAGGAGCGAGTCCCAACCAACATGGGTGAAGGAACCGACGATGAGTGAAGTTCGCGGGAATGCCGCCGCGGTAGAAGAATGAAGAGGACAGAGTCGGGCAGAGTAAATTTGGTATTCTAACAAAAGATGATTTGTCAATCCCCGCACTTGGTCAATCCACAGCTAGATGAAAGCCTCACCCCCCCCGCCATGCTGTCACTCATAGCAGTTTTTGTTTGACCAACTTCACGCCGGGGAGGCCAACGTCACCTATTTTCTATACATATTTGCGTTCAAGCCTGCCTCAAGTGTTCTCCGTCGTTGTTACTGACGAACGTGTTAAGTTTTGTGTTTGTTTGTTCGGCACGTACTTGTGTGCCACTGTCAACGCCGCATCGCCATTCACCGTATCACGACCCACGGGGGAGGCAGCCCTGGGCCACTGTTGCGTGAGAATCATTTTAATGTGACGTCACGCACACGCGTCAGAGGTGGGCACCAAAAGACAAAGGTGCCCTGTATAGCCTTGACAGAGTGTTGGGGCAAGTGCTGTTAGCGAGTAGCACCCATAAAGGCCGACACGGCACACGAGGGGGTGGGTAGGCCAGCACCACGCCCGACCGCTTTGTCTCCCAGGGGCGATGTTTTACGCACCGCACCAGGTACTTATTTGAGGCCGAGTCGACCTAGGGGAGGCCCAGGACTGGTGCAGACATCCGTCAACCGGTGTTGGTGGCCGTGAGCGGGACTCCAACTCGTGCCGCCGGGTTGGTAGTGCGGCACGCTAACCGCGACACCACCGCTCCTCACCACCACCACCACCAACCATGCCGTTGAGTGCGAGGTACTCCACGCGTAAGAACTGCAGTCGTGGCAGTTTTTTTTTTTGCCACACGGCTGAACAAGAGCGTTATCTCTATACAGTGCGCGCAAATCCTTGTCCAAAGGTCTTAACTGTGAAATGATATACTTGTGCGTTGCATCAGCGGGGACTCTGAATTGCAATGCATCAGTTACCGGCTGACAGAAGTGAGACGTTGGCGATGGAATATGACGGCCCTTTAAAGAGCAGCCTCAGTAGCCATCGTCGCCATCAGCAGCCAGGATCGATACACTGCTGGATGAAGGCCTCCCCAAAGCCACCAGCGGACTCTTGCGATGGTTCTGTGACGTAAACAATCCGTCAGCGCCCGCACACGAAGCCGATTTAACTGCGGCGTTAATGGCTCTATCTCTGCGGTTGGATGTGCCACTCTCAAGCGTGTGCGTGCAGATACTCGCGCACAAACACGCATGTATAAATTATAAATTACATAAGCACGCACACACACGCAAGCACGCGCGCGCACGCACAGACAAAGTCCCTCTGCCGCATTGCCTTCAACTAACTGTTGGGGCAATTGCCGTTAGCGAGCACCCATGAAGGCCGGCACGGCACACGTGGGAGTGGGGTGGCCAACACCTTTGTCCCTCCAGTGCCAATGTTTACGCACCGCACCGGATACTTATTTGTGAGCTCGGACGACTCCGATGAGGCCCAGGGACCCGTTCAGATATTCGTCAGAGATGTTGGCAGCGAGCGGGAAATCCGATGAGGCCCAGGGACCGGTTCAGATATTCGTCAGAGATGTTGGCAGCGAGCGGGAAATCCAGTGGAGGGTCGCTGGGTTCGCGCTAATCACAATATTACCGCCCACACACACAAACATCCAAGCAGATTGTCTTCCAACATATTTCGTACTGCATCTACCCACTGTGACGACAACCTCCGGTGGCAGTTACGTCACCACGGTGCTTGGGCTAGGTGCACTTTGAGGTGAGGTGAAGTGTCCAAGGCTGGCTGGCAAGAGGTCACAGGAGAGATCCAGGCGTCATGGACTAACTGAGAATAAGCATTAACAGTCAAAGACACAGACACGAATTACTGTACCCGAAAATACACAAACAAGTCAAACAAGTTCGTCGTATGGGGTGGTGCTTATCTCTTGCACACAGCCCTCAGGCCGTGGTGGAAATTCCACATTCCTCTGGTGGGGTTGAGTTGTACATACATGATGCTCTTATTGTTTACTCCCTACCAAGTGTATAATGTAGTATATATATACCTTTTTATTACTGTAGCGATTTTGGCTGTAGCACAGTGGTTAGCAACCTGTGCTATGAGCTCAGCCACCCGAGTTCAATTCCTGGCCACGGCGAACTCATTGATATGGGAAAAAGGTCCGATATAAACTACATCCCACACTGCACCTTTCACCAACTCGTGACCGATACAGCATGCTCATCCAGCAGTGGATTGACAAAGGCAGAACATAATTGGGATACGTACGCGCACACACACACACAAAGACCCAGACTGAAACACTGGCAATTTACTAATAATGCTACAAATAAAACACGTACTTAAAATTACACCCTATATGCCACACTAATGCATATTGCAGACACATGCCCAGTCATAAACATCCGTAAATACACATACCCATAAATACCCATTTAAATCCACACACACACACCAATACCCTTGATACATACGACTGCACACTGCGGATAAAACCCATGCACAAATAGACGAATACGAATACCCATGCACAGTAAGTGTTTATATATAAAATCCACAAACGTATGCCTATTGATTACCAGTTGTTGGAAGCTTGTCAGTGATGGCACCGTACTTTGATTGGCGCGCACCGTGCATAACAGATGTTACAGGCTGTGGGATTACGCTGCGTGCACTGTTGCACTGCACTTCAATGCTCCCACGACCTCTGCAGAGCCCCTTGGCCAAAGCCTGCACCGACCAGCGTGGTGAAGTATGCTCGCACAACTCCCATGACCCCGAAGGCCGGCAACCAGCAAATGATTGACAAAAAAGGGTTGTTACATTTCACGCACAACACAGATAAAGAACCCCGTATAGCCTTTATCAGACTGAGTGCGCAAGTGCTGTCAGCGAGCATCTATGACCCCGGCACGGCACATGAAGGGAGTGGGGTTTCGATTTAAAGCTTTCGTGACTGCAGGGATTCATCTTCTTGGTTCTTTCGGTAAAGTCACGTAGAAGGGAAGTAATAAAATAATAAAAATAAAACATGATAAAATAATTCTCACGACGTTTCGGCTACAACGCAAGCAGCCGTCTTCAGGTGAAGAATGAAACACTGCCAAGCTAAGCTGGGTTGGAGGTGGAAGAAGAGCGCTCTTCTTCTACTCCAACCCAGCTGCCGCGCCCGTCTAGCCCCCTCGATCCGGCCGAACAAAAGCTGTTTAGGCATGCGGTGGCTGAGCATGCGGGCTACATGACCCAGCCAACGCAGCCTTGCCTGCCGGAGGAGCTCACTGATGGGACTTTGCCCAGATCTTTCAAGGATTTGTGAGCTCCTCACACAATCCAGCCTGGTTAAACCCAAGATGGATCGTAGGCAGGCCAGCCTAAATGTTTCCAACCGGCGGAGATGCTCCACCAGGGGGGTCCACGTTTCGCAAGCGTAGAGAAGGGAGGGAATGACCGTGGCCGAGAAGACCTGAAGCTTCGTGCGGAGCGACAGACCAGGTAGCTTCCACACAGCGTTACGCAACCGATGAAAAGATATTGCCGCTCGACTGATTCGGAGTGAGACCTCTGCTGATAAACTGGAGCCGGTCATAAGCACACTGCCCAGGTATGGGAAACTCTCCACTCTCTCCACAACTGCCCCATCACCAATTGGGAGTTGTGGGGGTGGAGTGTCCGATGGTACAAAATACCCAGGCAGGTGCTTAGTTTTGGTGGGGCTGATGGTAAGGCCCCACCTCTTAGTGGCACGCTCCAGTCTCAGCAGCAGCGTCTCCAACTCCTCTTCTGAATGAGCAGCTATTACCAAATCATCGGCATACATAACGTGGTTGACCAATAGGGAGCCATCCCTTGATCGCACCCGGGCATCGATCAGCCTCCATTATATCTGTACCAAATGGAAATTCCCCGGTACAGCTATTGAAGGCTTCACGAACTACGCGGTCAAAATAGATGTTAAATAATGTGGGAGCCAGAGGACATCCCTGTCGCACCCCAAGGTGTACAGGGAAAGGCTCCGCTCCCGGCACTAGTTTTAGGCCGCTCACCATTCCAACAACATACACACACACAGACACACACACACCCAGGCAAATGTCAAACTACGGCACTGCGAATACACGGCGCAGCCACGCATTTCAAACAGACCACACTCACGATCACACATCTATATTGTACCAAATAAGCACAATACACACACGAACTATTTACTTTTACCAATAATACTATACACAGAGCGTCCTACCTCGCACGTGTAAGCACACGTACATCACCCAGACTCGCGTTTATACGCAATAAAACCCACAAAAGTCACCAGCAAATGCCAATCAAATGTATACAGGACTCCAGGTAAACACAGACAGCCATGGGTAGCAAACAAACGACGCAGTTTTATCACCATTTAAATGCTCATTCGAGCAGGAAAACGAGAGCGATTTCCCGTGATGCTCAAACATCTCCTCCCGTTTGCAGCATCGGTGGAAATTCCACGTTCCTGCGGCGGCGAAGAGGGGGGGTTGGGGGCAAGCCAAGGAGAGATGTAGCAATCAAGTTGGTGGGAGATTTCGATGTAAAGCTTTCGTGACTGCAGGGATTCATCTTCTTGGTTCTTTCGGTAAAGTCAAGTAGAATGGAAATAATAAAATAAAAAATAATAATAAACTAAAATAAAACATAATAAAATAATTCTCACGACGTTTCGGCCACAACGGAAGCAGCCGTCTTCAGGTGGAGAACAGGTCCGTCGAGAAGACAGAGCCTGAATGTCACGCCCCAGGCTTGGAGCGACTATTTAAGCTGCTGGGATGGTGGGAGATTGTTATTATTGATTCGCCGCAGGATCCGGTTTGGAATAATGACAACGGTTCGGCTGAGGCCCTCATTCAGCGGTGGATTGATCATGGCTGAGAAGGAGGATGATGATGATGATGACAACGAAACCATTGAAAACACTGTAAGCAGACAAGCACACTTGTGCAGAATGCATTTAACTACTGCACACATGACCGCGCTATTAAATGCACTTTTCCTTAACCATGTAAAACAACACACTCAGTCGCAACACAATACGCAGTCATAAACGAGCTATATACACTTTACAAAATATAATTTTACATCCGAAGCGCACACAAACACACAGACACACACTCGCACACCGCCAGAGACGCGGCCATGCAGCAGAGCAAAGGCCAAAACCGCGGCCTGGTGGTAAACTCGGAAGCGCCACAACAACACAACAACACCACAACAACACANCACAACAACAACACCACAACAACAACACCACAACACAACACACAACAACAACACAGACAGACACTCGCACACCGTCAGAGACGCGGCCATGCAGCAGAGCAAAGGCCGAAACCCGCGGCCTGGTGGTAAACTCGCAAGCGCCACAACAACACAACAACACCACAACAACACCACAACACAACAACAACACAACAACAACACAGACAGACACTCGCACACCGCCAGAGACGCGGCCATGCAGCAGAGCAAAGGCCGAAACCCGCGGCCTGGTGGTCAACTCGCAAGCGCCACAACAACAACAACAACACAACAACAACACCACAACAAAACAACAACACAGACACACACGAGGTAACTTGCATCAATTTAAGCCAAATTAGTCACAACAGCCGCGCCTGCGACTGCCATACACTGCAGCAGCAGTAGCAGCACTCTCCTGCAAGCCTTGGCGAGACGTCGCTGCCTCACAGGGCACGGAGCGCGGCTTCATGAGACAAACAACGAGGGGTGGTGGTGGTGGTGATGATGGTGGTGGTGATGGTGGTGGTGATGGTGGTGGTGCTGATAATGGTGGTGATGATGGTGGTGATGGTGTGATGATGGTGGTGGTGATGGTGGCGGTGGTGATGGTGGTGATGGTCGTGGTGGTGGTGATGATGATGGTGATGATGGTGGTGGTGGTGGTGATGATTGGTGGTGGTGATGTGGTGATGGTGGTGGTGGTGATGGTGATGGGTGGTGATGGTGGTGGTGGTGGTGGTGGTGATGATGGTGATGATGATGGTGATGATGATGTGGTGATGGTGGTGGTGATGGTGGTGGTGGTGGTGGTGATGGTGGTGGTGGTCGTGGTGGTGGTGATGATGATGGTTGATGGTGGTGGTGGTGATGGTGGTGTGATGAGGTGGTGGTGATGGTGGTGGTGGTCGTGGTGGTGGTGATGATGATGGTGGTGATGGTGGTGGTGGCGATGGTGGTGATGGTGGTGATGATGGTAATGATGATGGTGGTGGTGGTGGTGGTGGTGGTGATGATGGTGGTGGTGGTGATGATGGTGGTGGTGATGGTGATGATGGTGGTGGTGATGGTGATGATGGTGGTGATGGTGTGATGATTGATGGTGGTGATGGTGATGGATGATGGTGGTGGTGATGGTGATGATGGTGGCAGTGATGGTGGTGGTGATGGTGGTTGTGGTGGTGGTGGTGGTGGTGGTGGTGATGTAATGGTGATGATGGTGGTGGTGATGGTGATGATGGTGGTGGTGGTGTTGGTGATGATGATGGTGGTGGTGATGGTGTTGGTGGTCATGTGGTGGTGGTCATGATGATGATGGTGATGATGGTGGTGATGGTGGTGGTGATGTTGGTGGTGATGGTGATGATGATGGTCACAGTGAGTGGTGGTGATGGTGATGATGGTGGTGTTGGTGGTGATTGGTGGTGATGATGATGATGATGGTGGTCACAGCGAGTGGTGGACGACAACAACCACCACGGACGGCTGCTCTATGCGTTGACAATATCATCGCGTTGTAACAGTACGTTGTAATGTAACGTTGTAATAACGCGTAATGTAATGCTGTTGTAATGTAACGTTGTAATGTAACGTTGTAACAGCACGTACACTTACCGGAGCTAGCGAGACAATGCAGCAGCAGCAGCCGCCGCCACTGACGACGATTGATGACAATGGTGATTCGTGACGAATAACTAACTACGACGATAACCACGACGACGACGATGATCAATCAATTGATGACGATCGCCCAGCCTGTCCCGTCAACCCCAAGTCATCGATGAGGCTCCCAGGGCTCTTCAGCCGCAACCTCCAGCCGGGATTCCATCAGCATCACCAACGCCACCGCCAACACCACCGCCACCTCTAAGAAGACGTCCCGATCATTGAGAGCAGCACAACAATAATACTCGTCTATATATTTATATTTAGAAATAAAAACATTGACAACAAAACCAAAGCCTCTTCACCAAAAGATTGCGACAAGTTAAAGGGCCCCTCGACTTCTTTACACTTGACGAGGCCCTGACCGGGGGGAGGGGCGGGCCGGTTTGGCGTGTGAGACGCGCGCTCCTATTGGTCGGTTAGCGAGGTGGGCGGGAGGGGGAGATGTGTTGACCAATCACAGCGGCCGATACATTTTGACCACGCCCCTGTCCCGTCACGCCCCGCCTCCCCCCCCCACACACGCCCCGCCCCTCAACCCCGCCCCTCAACGCCCCGCCCCTCACACGCCCCCCCCTCACACCCCCGCCCCTCACACCCCGCCCCTCATACCCCCGCCCCTTACACGCCCGCCCCTCATACCCCCGCCCCTCATACCCCCGCCCTCACACGTCCCGCCCTCTCCATGCCCCGCCCCTCCCTCCGCCCTCAATGCAAAGTGGTTTAATTTTTTCCCGATTTTTTTCGATTTAAAGCTTTCGTGACTGCAGGGATTCACCTTCTTGGTTCTTTCGGGAAAGTCACGTAGAAGGGAAATAATACAATAATAAAAATAAAACATAATAAAATAAAATGTTATTTTTATTTATTATAAAATGTTATTTTTATTTTATTATTCATCTTCTTGGTTCTTTCGGTAAAGTCACGTAGAAGGGAAATAATAAAATAGTTGGGTAGTTGCAGTTATTTAGCGTCAATATACTAAATGCCTCTGTTGATATAAACTCTGACTTTAACATAGCCACTTCCGTGACAATTTACAGCTAATCCTCACTACCATCATGCTAATCTCCCAGTTACATGCTAATTTCTCTCTTTAACATCATGCTAATCTCTCACATTATCATAGCTACTTCTATGCAAAATTCCTCTGTTGATACGTAAACGCCTTTGTCAAGGCGCTCTTCTCCTCCCACCCAGCTTAAATACGCTGCCAAGCTTAGCAGTGTTCATTGGAGCGCTGTCTTTCCGACAGTTCATCACCCGAGGACGGCTGCTTGTGTTGTGGCCGAAATGTCGTGAGAATTTTATTTTATTATTTCCCTTCTACGTGACTTTACCGAAAGAACCAAGAAGATCTAAGTATTTACAAGTATTNCCTCCCCCCCCCCCCACAATTGTATTCGGATTGACCTCATGATAAGAATCCGTTCGGAAACTCTTCAGAGCGGTGCTCTCCCGTGCGAGAACGGCACGCGGGAGCGGATGTCAGAGAACTACCTCGGAGACCTCTTTAGGTGACCATTCATCCACAAAAAAAGTGGACGAACTTTTATTCCCCCGCTGGTCAGTGTGGGTTACAGGGGGTCAGGACGCTCCGATACGCTCACCACTTCTTATTTCGCATGGCTGATGTGAACAGAGCAAAGCGACAATTTTCGATTTAAAGCTTTCGTGACTGCAGGGATTCACTTCTTGGTTATTTCGGTAAATCACGTAGAGACGGTCTCACCTGAGGACAGCTGCTTGCGTTGTGGCCGAAACGTCGTGATTTTATTTTTTATTTTATTATTTTATTTTCCCCTACGTGACTTTACCGAAAGAACCAAGAAGATGAGTACAATGTGAAGGCGAGAATTGCCAACAGTTGGCACTTTTTTCTTCTGGATATTGAGTGAGGTTATTGGAGACTGGGATAAGAGTTGAATAACGGAGGTTAATTCAAATGTAGGCAGGCCACGGTAGCAAGATGTTAACTGCCTCGCCCGGTATACAGGAGGTCGTGGGTTCGACCCGACTCTTGACGCCTGTATATTTGGAGTTTGCGGTGCCTCTCTCTCCGTGGTCTCATGGATTTTTTCCGGGTCCCTCCGGTTTCTCCCATCACATTTAGAGTCGTGCTACAAATGTCCACGTCATGATAAGCCACTCCCCGTCGAGCTACCATTTGTGACTGCAGGGATTCATCTTCTTGGTTCTTTCGGTAAAGTCACGTGACTTAACCGAAAGAACCAAGAAAACAGCGACAATTTCACATTCACTCCCACTTCGCTTTCGGATAGCCCCTCAATGTTCAGTTGGAGGATCCTTGTCCCAGGGCCTATCTGGCACCTTGTTGTTGTTGTTGTTTGGCCCTGAACAGCGCCGTTTGCGTGGCATTGTTGTTGTTGCTTTGGAGGCCGGGAGATCGATAATTAATCGGTTCGGCCGCCGCGTTGATGGGATGCGTCATTTCTTACTTGACCGTGGGCCGCGTGAAGCTGCATTCTTCCACTCCGCTCGCCACCGGTATAAGCCGTGCTCTTTGGTTCTTTCGGTAAAGTCACGTAACTTTACGAAAACTTCAAATCTGGATATAAGCCGTGGCGGGGAATAAAACTCGGGTCAGTGGGTTCACTTAGGAGTGCGCTGCCATCTGCTTCATCGCTCCACCTCCCCCGTTCAGCATCATCAGCCTCGGTCACTGCTTACTCTTCATCATCCACTCCACACTCTCATACTTGACGAAGGAAATAAACTGGATGACAAAGATTCCCCGTAAAGCCTTCAACAGACTGTGGGATCAAGCGCCGTTAGTGTTAAGCAAAGCGTTGTTAGCTGGATGTGGAGTGGTCGTTTCAGTGGTTTGCGCGCCAGGCTACGAAGCCGACAACCCGAATTCGATTCTCGCTCACCACCAATAACGGTGGCGAATATTTGAACAGTTCATGGGCTTCCCCTATGTCGACTCAGCCTTAAATGATTGCAAGACGAGATAAAGGCGGCCGGGCATGGTGCTGGGCCATCCACCCCGTGTTGTGCCGTGCCGGCCTTCATCGGTGATACTCGCCATCGGCACTTTCCCCAACAGTCCAACAGGAAATCGAACCACACACACACACAAACACGTGGCAAAAAAAAAATGCAACGTGTTTTCCCTGGTTTCTGTAATATTTTTTCTTTATTTTTTAAAATAGAAATTAAATAAACATTTAGAGAAAATAAATACCACGACACAGACGCAGGCGTTGTGGTAAGTCAATTAAAATTCTATCAATCCCAATATCACAAGACATCAATGTGGTAGGAATTAGGTGTCTCTCACACGGCCTCTCAAAGTAACATTCTCTCGTAAAAAATTTATACGTGTAAAAAAACAATACTTGGCAAGAACTGTTGTCGACGTTCATTCTCCCCCCACCCCACGCAAAAAAGATCTGTGTTGGAAAACACTGCCGCCAGCTGCAGTCGCCCACAATAAAACTGTCCGGAGCTCAATAAATTCGCAAGTTGAAACTTGCAACGCCTTCGCTGTTGTGTTCACAATTTTCAAGTGTATTGTATGTGTGTGGGGGTAGGGGGAAACCATATATAAAGTGGCACATAACGTATATCACGGGTAAATAAGACTGCGCACCGCTGATAGATTCTTACCGCAATTATGGTCATCAATTGTGGCCCAATCTCTTTTGCAAGTGAGAAACACGGAATCTATGGTTTAAAAGCAAGGGCGGTGGTGAAACGGTGGCTGCCAGGCACCTTCCAAGTGGCCCAGATGGAGGACGCAGCAACAATTAGAACTTTTCCCATACAGCTTTATATGAAGAAAGAAAAACTGCGGGCGCGGCCAGGGATGTCAACTTTCCCGTGGCAGTGAAGCCACGCAGGCGTACTCCAAAGTGCGCTCCCACGGATTTCTAACTTTTTAATATTTCAGTGCTTCATTTGAAACCGGAATAAAACAAAATCTGCAGAAGTGGACAGGGGTCACTTTCCCCTGCCAGTGCAGCCAGGCAGTAGTACTCCTGGGACGCTCCCATGGATTTCTAACTTTTCAATACTGCAAAACTTTATTTGCAAGGTGGGGGGCGGGGGGGGGGTGAAATCTGCGGACGCGGCCGGGCGTCACTGGCCCCCTGGCAGTGGAGTTAGACCAAACTCCCAGGGGCGCGCTCCCAGATTTCTAAACTCAAAACTCCATCCGAGGTTAAGCGCCCGCCTGGCCACTCCACGTTGTGTCTTGCGGCTCTCGTCTGCGTGACTGTCCCCTGCTATGTGGCACATCGGGTCAAGGACATTTAGACTAGACCCTTGGCTCTAGACTACAGGATTAAAAAGCGATCTTAATTGCGCTTCGGAATTTTTTTTTTCCCTGACATCTGTGCTACGAGGCGCTCCTCGTAATGATGTCACGTGGGGTTATCACCCACTTATTTATTTATAGGAGACGGGTGATGGGGAGGGGGGCAGGTGCTCTTTAAATGCTCTTCTTCACTTTGAAAATTACACCGCAGATAATGAACGAGCCCAGCCGAATCGTCGAGCCCGTTGTGTTTTGTTTTTTATCAACAGCGAGTTGGCTCCTTGGAAGAACGTGCGAACCGCGCGGGGGAGGGAGGGATGAGAGGTTGGGGGGGGGCTATCGAGATGCCCACGAACGATGGCGAGCAGTTTGACACTTTTTGTCGAAGGAGGAATCGAAAGGGAATTCTGTCGCTCAGCTCAAGTGCATCCCCGCCGTCTTATTAGTGCAGAACGACGACGACAATTCCTCAAACTCAAAAGAGGGGGGGGAGGGAACGTCCACCCCAACTCGAACGGGACAACCTTTAAGTGACCTCTCAGTGTGGTGCAAAAGCAACCTTTTCAAAAGCAGAGGTCAAGGTGCAGCCCTGCAATGCTCGCTCACGCCAAGGCTGGCGAAAAGGGGCCTCAGAGAACCCCCTCGCACCGGCCGTCTCCGCCGAGCCCCCCCCNACCCACCAGGGAGTAGTTGGCCTACTCTTCCACGCTGCCAGACGGTCTTGCAAAACGTTAAGGACCACCCACATTTTACCCCTCCATCGAGGACCTGCCTGCCTGCCGACGGCCGACCGACCGACTGGTGAAACCCATTAGTTACCGCTGGGTCAACCGGGCGGTTTTGGAGGGTCTGGGGATTTAAGAACTCGCCCCCCCCCTCCCCAACTCCGTTAACGAGCGGGCCAACCCTAATCGCACTGCCATATAGAACGGAAGACAGGGAACTCCTCTACTTACTATCATTCGACTTACGAACTTTTAGAGAGTTCGAACAAACTTGCCCGTATGTCCAGTCGCCTGTTCGGACCGACATTCGTAAGTTCAACCTCCACGCGCAATAGATGGCGGCGGCGGTGGCATCTACGCCTGCGGAACGTAAGGATCCAGTGGCATCTACATCTACAGGAGATTATACTAATTTTAAAGCCATTCCCCGTGTTTAGTGTACACGCCGTACAACGTGTTGGGAATCGACAGGACTGACAGACAGACCTCTGGAACCTAACTTGTTCGTAAGTAGAAGAGTCCTGTATCAGCTTTGGGTGGGTGGAGTGGGGGTAGGAGGGGTAGGGTGAATCAACACTGTCAACAAAATCCAACCGATGAACGCAAACAAAAACACTCCACAGGTGGCACTGTGGACTCGTGCGAGACAACAAATAAAAATAAAAACTACTATTGCATCACTGGTCAACAATGTTAACAACAACAATTGGTTAAATGCTAGTTAGTTTTTCTCTCGAAAGAAATTATACTTTTTATTTTGAATTAAATAATTAATAATAATAATATGAAAAAGGTATATATATGGTTTTTTTAAATGTGCACACTTTAAATTCCAAAAACAACCGTGCTAACTTTAAGTGGTTGTTCTTTGTCGAACGCAACCGTTGTATATTTTGGCGGGGGAATAAAACAGTCACTGCAGCCGCTGACGGTTACAATCCGTGCAACGAAACGCGGAAAACGGGGTCGGTAAGCGCTTTAGCTCGTCTCCTTACTAAAATAAATGTAATCTCGCTCGCTCGCCGCAACATTTTCCCACGAGATCGACCGACTTGTAAACTCGCGATTACGTTTAAGCACTTTTCACTTAAAATTTTGCTGTGTTGTCGTCGTTTTTTTTTNACAAACATTCTCAAAATACCCACGCGCGCACGCTCCCTCTCTCTCTCGAAGAATAAGTCGACAAAAAAATGTACAGCTTCGACTGCATGCATTTCACGCGGGGTACAAAATGATCACCCAAAGTTCCGTACGAAGAGAATACCATAACGGCGTTTTTTTTTTCGCAAAAAACAAAACTGCTTCGGGAAAAACAAATAAAACTCGGTGCGGGGTGACGACTTAGCAAACGTCACACCGCCCCCCCCCAAATGTCCTCCTCTCGTTCACGACCGTTAAGTGGCGGGGTGGGACTGCGGTTTTCGGTCAGCCTGCAAAATACAAAACCTCTCCCTCGACAGGGCCGTCGCGCGGCGAATTTAAAAAACCACTTCAACAGCACTTCTTGTTGCTATGTAAACTGTGGCATCTCTGCCGCCACACCACCGCACACCCCCCCCACCGGGGTCGCCGGATTGTTGCAAAAGGGGAGGCGACGTTTGTGTCGCGCGTCTCGACGCGCCCGCCGCTCTCCCCCCCCCCCCACCGCCTCTTCTCCTCCTGGTCAAAAGTGAAGCGATGGTCGACTCCGGGGAGGGGGCACGGCGCGCTCGGCAAATTTTAGGACGACGACGCTTTTTTCGCTTACTAACGCGGCAGAACTTGCTAAGGCAACGGCATTGGAGTGACGGAGTTCCGTCTGCAGAGTGGAAACGAGGAGTCTGTCGAAAGGAAAAACGTGCGTGGCCGACGACGATCAGGGAACACACGACCGCGGGTCACGTGACCTCTGCGAGTGAAATTATTGGACGTCCCCGCAACCCCCCCAACCAAGAGGATCATCGGAGGTGAAAATTCATCCAGATTTGGGAAACTAAACTATTTCACAATATCAAATGGTTCGGCGACAGGACTTAACTTCAAGCCGGATAAGTGACCTGGAAATCGTGTCCGCACCCGGCACGCCACGTCCATGACACCTCTCGTTCGGGCCATGGCGACTGTACGGTTCCCATCTTGAGACCTACTCCGGTCGGCCAGCAACCGGCAAAATATTCAGCGAGTAATTCAATCCCCGTGCGGCAACCACTGCCAAGAGACGCGTGCCGTTAAACTCCCCCCAAACGGACCGCCGCGGTCTTAACTCGGCGGCTAAAATCAACACCAACCCTCCGACGTCGACATCTCGACGTCATCTCTCGGCAAATCGCGGCGGCCGGCTGGCCTCTTGCGTGAAGGGTGATGCTGGCAGGCGGCTGTGTAGCCACATCGGCCGCGGAAGGTGTCGAGGAGGATGGAGGAGGATGGAGGAGGATGGAGTCGGCGCTCCTGACGAGGTAAGGGCTCAGCGGAGGGCCCCGTCCGTCAGTCCGACGAGTCGACGTTTTCCGACGACGGCGCGTACTTGAGCCGGAACGTGCCTGTTGGGAAGATGGCAACGGAAAAACGGCGGAGAGAAGCGGTGAAGTCAAGCATCAAGGATCCCGGATGGCTCAAAGTTTCTGAGCTCGGGGCTGCCACTGCTGACTGAGATCCTGGGCTCGAATCCAGGTGGTCGCCTGTGATTTTAAAGGCTATTTTTTGTTGTCATTATCACTGTTGGCTACATACGGTGCGAAATACGTCGCTAAATACATCCAACGTACGTACAAAGAGACCCGTAGACTCACGCGGAGACTAACGGGGCAACTCGCAAAGAGCTTCAGCTCGGCGCTACCCAGCAGCGTTCAACGCCGCTTGGCTTCCGAGATCAATTGAGACCGGGCACTTCGGATCGCGTAGACGTGGGTGTCAAAGTGATTCCTTGCTTGAATTTTAACGAGCAGGAAATGAGTGGAAGTTGTACATTCCTACAGCGGGGGGGGGGGGGGGGGGGGAGTCTAACCATTGCTGTCTTCCACAAAGTGGAACTCAATTTATAACCCCACACGCCATCCCAAGGAGGATTCGAACTCGCAACCTTCCGCTTGCTGTACTGCAAAGCCACGGCGGGCGGTTATCACAGCACCCAACGATGACAACGACAACAAACCATGCCCTACACATCGCAAATGCACCGTGTCCTCCCTCCCGCCCGCCGCTCGCCCGCCCGCCCGCACGCTCATATATTTGGAGTTTGCATGTTCTCCCCGTGGTGGCGTGGATTTTTTTTTTTTTTCCCTCCACATTAAAATTAATTCGATTTTGGTGTTATAAATGTCCAAATGATGGGCCAGTTTGTTGAGCTGCAATTATTTGTGGTCAGGTCGCTTCTGAAAAATAAGTTCATACCTCGGTGGGGCTTTGCCTGTTAGGATGGGGATGGCTTTGTTTAATTTGTATGTGTTTGGGTGATTTGTTGACCTTTCTTATGCTTTGCACTCCTATCGTTTATTTCTATTGTTTGTTGTTGTAACGTTCTTACCTGCCCCTGTGAAAAAAAGCTTCATAGCTCATCGGATTCCTCCAGTAAAAATATTTTGATTATACAACAACAAGAAAACGACAGCCCGCACCTTGCTGGTTGGTGTCCATCGTGGGGTGCTTGCACTCGCTGGCGCGGTGACCGCACGCCCCGCAGTTGTAGCACGACAGCGTCGGCAGCCCGCCGTGCCGCCGGGGCCCCACGCTGTACTGGTAGTGCAGCGCCGGCTGCACATGCTGCTGCTGCTGTTGTTGGTGCTGTTGGTGCTGCTGCTGGACAACATGATGCTGGCCGTGGTGGTGTTGGTGGAAGAGGTACGCGTCGGACACCGCGCGCTGGTAAGGCAGCGCCATCCCCGTCAGCGCCCCCAGGGAGCCCGGCTCGTGCCCCGCAAACGGCGCCGGCGATGGAATGTAGAACGCCGCTGCCTGATTCGCGTGGCCGCCCACCGTCGGCTGCTGCGCCATTGGCTGACCGTACGAGCCCTGCTGCTGCTGCTGCTGCGCGTGAGGCTGTTGATGGTGATGCTGCTGCTGGTGCTGTTGCTGCTGGTGTTGCTGCTGCTGGTGTTGCTGCTGCTGGTGCTGCTGGTGTTGCTGTTGCTGGTGCTGCTGCTGTGCTGCTGGTGCTGCTGTTGCTGCTGCTGGTTTCCGCCGGCGCCCACAAAGCTGCCGTACATCGCACTGCTCATGGGGATGACCGGGAAGCCGATGAACGGCGTGAGAACGGCTGGAAGTATGGGTAACTTAGCGGCAACCCACGGGTGCCGCCGCAGCCACCGCTGCAACCGCACGAGCTGCAGCTGCTGCAACAGCTCTGCTGGTGCTGCTGCTGCTGGTGGCTCGGAGCTCCCAAGCCGGTGCCGTTCAGCTCCGCCTCCGATCCGCCACCGCCGTTGTAGACGGGCGCGAGCAGAACGCCGCCACCGCTGCCGGCGCCGGCACGTGCGCCGGGAAGGCGCCCCGCGTCGTGCAGTACCCGCCGGCGAGCACCCCACCCGGCATCACTGCCGGCGCTTCCAACGTCGGGGGTTTGGCGCCGGCGAGCGAGTGCTTGCCGCTCGGAGGGAAGGCGTCCGATTCCACGGCGTAGAGATGCAGCGGGGGCGCTTGCTGAGGCGCGTGCTGCTGCTGCTGAGTCGCTGGCGCCGGATGCTCGTGAAGCGACGTCTTGCCGTGCTGCTGCTGTTGGTGCTGCGGGTGCCCGCCGCCGGTGAATATGTACGGGCTGCCCGGCCCACCGCTGTCGTCCTGCCGCGACACCTGCACCGGCACCGGCTGCGGCAGGAGCCTCGACATCTCCGGCGACTCCATGCTGCTCCGGCTGCTGTTGCTGCTGCTGCTGTTGCTGCTGTTGCTGCTGTTGCTGCTGCTGCTGCCACCGCTGCTGCCGAAGGCGTGACGGTTGCTTTCCCGCGCGACGCGAAACCCGAGGGCAGCGCCGGCGAGCCGAGGTGCACGAGCGGCGAGGCGGAAATGAAGCGCCCTCCGCCGCCACCGCCGCCCAACCGGATCTCGCCGGTCCCGTGGGCTGGGCCGTCGGCGCCGGGCAGCTCCGGCGGGAGGGGCAGGCCACCGGCGTTCTCTTTCCGCCTGCCGACGGCGTGCGCCGAGCTCGGGTGCGATCCCAGGTGCGACGAGGAGAGGGACGACGGGCACGCCGAGTAGGGGTCGAGTGGGGCGCCGAGTGGGCACCAGCAGCGGTGGATGGACGGAAGGGTTCTGCACGGGCGTCACCTGAGAGCGGTGAGGGGGGAGGCGGGTTCGGGTGAAACGGTCGAATGACGAGGGACACCGATTCCGACCGGGGAAGTTAAAAACCTCTCCAGGGTGGGCGACTGCGGTCATCCAGAACTAGACCGTACAACGGGTGACGACGCAAAGGCCCGATCCACAAACACGAGGGAGAGACATCGGCGGCGATGCATTGCGCTGCTCAAAACGCAGTAAACTGACACTGTAGTCGTTGCTCCGCATCTGCATGTTTTGCCACAAGTATGTGTGGTAAATGCAGACTTGAGGCCTTGCAAAAGGTATACCTAGTTGGTGTTTCAGTGCCAGAAAGGGCAAAAACGATTCTTATTTTGTTTCATCACTTTGGATGCTGGCAAAAACGTCCCATAGATACAAACGGAGGGTGAGCGAGCGAGCGCGCGTGACGAACGTACGCCCCCGCTCTCACCTGCGCGGTCGGCCTCATGATGCAAATGGCCTGGTTGATGGGGTGCGACGGGAAGGTCGGCGGCTTCTCCTTCGTGGAGCCGTCGCGCGCGCCTCTCTCGCCTGCGGAACGGGACACGGGACGCGCCGGTTAGCTCCGCTGCTGTCGCCGCTTCCGGGAGGAGGAAGTTAAGGTCGCCACGGCTCCCGTTGTCCACGCCCCGCTCCCCCACTCTTCCGTAAATCTCAAGGAGCTTAACCATCATCACGCAAACTCCGGTCATCCTCACAGCAGCAGCAGCGGATTTTGGCGAACCGTCGAACAAAGACGGTCGCTGCATCGCCCCGGCGCTTTCAGATGCGCTTCTGTGGCCGTCCGAAAGCTCTTTCCTTCCGCTATTAGGAAGCCACTGGAACAAGGCACTTTTGCATCTAAATTGAAAACGAATTTCTTTGGAACTTCTTTGTGTTTAGTTTGTTGTCCTTCCGCCGCACCTCCGATCAGCACGGGTGGCTATGCACGGTGCGAAAGACGTTCAACATACATGCATACAAATCGTGGGGAGTGGAGCGGTGGTGCCAATGATGTGCGCACCACGCTATGCGACGAACCACGATCTCATCGTGCAGAGTGAGCGGGAAAGTGCTGCAATCTACTGTGTGTGTGTAGTCAGAGGTCACTCGAAGAAGGGGAAGAGGAGCTCTCAGCGGTGGCTCTGTGATATCCGCTTCTGTGCGCCGCTCTCTAACACGAAGGGGGGGGGGGGGGTCGCGCTGCGATAGAGATCCAAGTGGATTCAAATCTTGATTTAAAGCTTTCGTGACTGCAGGGATTCATATTCTTGGTTCTTTCGGTAAAGTCACGTAGAAGGGAAATAATATAAATATAAAACAATACAAATTCTCACTTTTTTCTAATTTTCTTGCTGTGGATTTCACACCTGATGACGATTGCTTGTGTTGCAGTCGAAACATCGTGATAATTTTTATTGTTTCATATTATATTATTTTATTATTTCCCTTCTACGTGACTTTACCGAAAGAACCAAGAACGTGAATCCAGGTGGATTGTTCGTCCCGTTGTCGACGCGGCGCCGATGGCGCAAATCGCCGTAAGATTTTGGCAAATTGGCGACGAGAGAAATGCGGCGACGTGGCGAGTGGCCTCACCGCGATCCTTGCTCCGGTGTGCTCGCTCCCGTCCGTCCTGGCTGTGGTCCCTGCTGCCCGGCGACTCCGACCTCTCGGCCGCGTCGTCAGCCCGCCCTACGCACCAATGTACAAAGATCACCCGTGTAGCCTCAGCAGACTGTGTGGGGCAAGTGCTGTTAAGCGAGTAGCCACCTATGAAGGCCGGCACTCTGGCACACGAGGGGGTGGGTGGTCAGCACCACGCTCGGCCGCCTGTGTCTCCGAGTGGCGATGTTTACTACGCAACGCACCAGGTTACTCATTTGAGGCTCCTGGTTTGCCAGGTTCATTGCACAGCGCGCCAACTGCTACACACACACACGGCAGGTGGTTCAATTGGATAGCCGGGGCCTGTTACTTGCGATGACCTGTTAGTATGACCTCGTCCCAAGTGGAGGTCTTTGACCAAAGGGGCAAAGGCGCAGCCCTGCAATTGCTCCGCTGACGCTGCTGCCGGCGAAGAGCCGCCACACGAGGGAGCTCCGGACAGCTCCGCTGGGGGTATTTGTCTTCCACGCTGGCCAGGGTGTCTCATAAGAGGTCAGAGTACCCACACTTTAACCAAACCGCACGTGATTTGCCGATCGACAAACTATTGGTAAACCCATTTATACTGCTGGGTAGACAGAAGCGGTGGGGAGGGGGAGATTTACAAAAACCTTGCCCCGTTGTTTCAACTGCAGCGCCGGGAGATCAAATTAAACCGGCGACCTTTGGACAGCAACTCCAGTAAGAATGGTGAAGTATGGTCAAAAAACCCCCAATAAAAGTCGATGTAAAGCTTTCGTGACTGCAGGGATTCATCTTCTTGGTTCTTTCGGTAAAGTCACGTAGAAGGAAAATAATAAAATAATAAAAATAAAACATAATAAAATAATTCTCACGACGTTGTGGCGCTGCTTGCGTTGTGGCCGAAACGTCGTGAGAATTATTTTATCATGTTTTATTTTTATTATTTATTATTTTCCTTCTACGTGACTTTACTGAAAGAACCAAGAAGATGAACCCCCCAATATCCACACAGATTGGGGGGGGGGGGAGAGAGGCACCTCCTCAACCGGAAGTGAACCGAAACAGGGCCGCACAATCATTCGACAAGAAACGATTCCNGCCTTCACTCGAGTGATTCTAGGATCACCACGATTCCTGGTCATGGATTCAATTCACGAATGATCTTGGTCTATGACAAGTGATGCTGGTGATGCTGCTGCTTCTTTGTTCTCAGTGGTGCGCACGCGCACGAGTAACTCGTGTCTTTAGAACTGCTTTTTGTATATCGTTTGTTGTCCCACTCCTGCACGTCCAATTACGTACGGTGCGAAAAAAGTTCAACATACACACAACCAAAACATATAAACACATTTGCAATACTAACACTGTGGCCTTAAACAAATATATGATGCAGTCAACGTTTTGGGCAACGGACCTTCTGCACAGCACATTATCAAGTTGCACGGGATTGTGGGATCTAGTTTGGATGATGATGATGGCAAAAGAATAACCGCTTGGGACGTACGGGACGAGTTGATGGAGGGGCTTCGCTGTGCATTGTGGGCAGGGTTGTGCCGGGAATTGTGGGTAGGGCTGTGGTGAGAAGAAGGCACTCTGGTGACGCCGTTGCTCAGTGGGTACGACTCCGAAACGCCGCCAAATTTCTCGGCTCGCTCCCTGGAAAACGACAAGAGAACGGTCATCATCATCGACGACGACATCACATCACACATGTCAGGGAGCCAGCGATGGCAAATTCCACATTTCTATGGCGGGGTTATTACAGCCACCGCTGACTTCGCCACGAAGGGGCACACATTTTATCGACCCTCCACTCCCCCCTGAGGGCGACGATGAACAGAGTCGATCCCCCGGCCACCCCAGCCAGGATTTGAACTCTCAACCTTCCCGACTGCGAGCCACTCGCTCAAACTACTGGACGACGCGGGCCGCATTCAAGTTAACGCTGGCCCAACGATCTCGTCTTATCTTAACCGTAATTTATACGGCGCCTGACAACGCACAATCACACGCAGACACCCACGCCCACGATAAAGCCACGGTGACAAGCGCAAGCCTACGAAGGGGAACATCTCTTAAAAACTAAACTATTTTTATTTCACCAGGTAAGGCCCACTGAGCTACGTAGCTCTTTTTCAGAAACGACCTGGCCACAAATGAGAGCTCAACGAAGCGGCTTATCACGTGAAAATTTCTAGCAGCCAAATACTCTAAAACACGTTTCTAATTGTGGAGGGAAAACCGGAAGATCTGAAGAAAAATCCACGCGACCACGGGAGAACATGCAAACTCCAAATATACAGGCGTCAGGGTCAGGATCGAACCAACGATCTCCTGTATACCAGGTGAGGTAGTTAACATCTCGCCATCCGTGCAAGTCTTTGACCAGACTCACACAGTTAGGCGCCTTCCGTCACAAACGATCTGGAATGCTCCCCGTTTCGAGTCAACGTTGGCCCAACGATCTCATCTTATCTCAACTGTATTTATACAGCGCTTCGACCGAGGCAACTGACAGAGAACGAACAACGGTACACGTGCGAGCGTAATGGTGGAGATGAGGTGAATAGAATTAGATGGAAGTAATGGGGCGAATCCATGATGCGTGAATTAGGTAAAAGCAACGCGATGAGAGCACATGATGACGAATGGATTGCATGAATGGGTAATGAGTGGTAGCCATGCAATGAGATGATGAAGAGGGAGCAGGAACGGCGGTGGTGCTTATGAGGGGTGAGATTAAGCGGTTGTGGGGTGAGCTATGGGGAAAAAAAGGTGAGTTTTCAGGAGGAGCGAAAAGTGGTGAGCGAAGGTGACTGCTTGATGTGGAGGGGAAGTTTGTTGCTGTGAAGGGGAGAGAAGAGAGTGAATGCGTGATGGAGTGAGGAGGAGGAGATGTAGAAGGCGCTTACTTTGCCAGCTGAGTCCTGAGTTTTTCTTCGCGCCTTCCGTGAGGTTCTCAAACATATCCACGTCCTCCTCGCTCAGGTTCAGGAACTGCCGACGGACAAGGACGCGCGCGGTCAGCCATCGCGAACAACAAAANCACGCACATCGCAAAACGCGCAATTTACACACAAACACACGCGCGCGTGCGCGAAAGCCACGGCGACGAACGGAAGACACTAATGGGAAGTCTCTTTGACGCGAATCGGAAAAGTTCGGCGCCTTACTTCACAAACGATCCGAAAACGCGCCCGCTTCCCGTCGGATCTCGGACCGAAAGCCAACAGGGTTGGAGACCGAACAGCGCTGGGTGGGTGTGGGGTGACCTCACCGTGCATAACAACAGGCCGCTTCGGGGCTACGGTGAGAGCAGAGGGCAGTGCCGCTTAATTCACTGTTGTTGCCGTACTACGCTCCCACATCGACACTCACCGCCCTTCGCCGCCCTTCGTCGATCGGCGTNGCGACAAAGCACGGCCAAGTAACCCGCCCAAGACCCGCAGCGTGGGGAGGCCCCTCATCCAGCAGTTGATTTACAAAGCAGGGCCGTGCGTGCGCGCGGATATATGCAATTGGCACGCTACATTTCGGTGACTAGGGGGGACAAAACGGCACCAATTCATACGAACAAAAAGAAAACGGAGCTACAAAGTAAATCGGATAAAACAAGACGGGGACGAGAATTGATTCTTGAATCGTGCCGTGACCCGGTCCCTGACCATCCATGGCATGGATGCGGGGATTGAACTGTGGGCGAGCCTCTCCGCGTACGGCCGTGGCCCACGGCGTTTAATATAAACGTGTTGACCTACGGCCGTCTCTGACAAAACAGCTTCATAGCTCATCCGGATTTCCTCCAGTGTAAATATTCCGATTCGGAATATAAACACGCCTCCCGTGGACACGCGGCACCGACGGAGGGAAATCGTCGCACGCCGAGTTTGAACGACCCACGAGCGGCGATATCCGCAGAGCGGGAAAACGCGCCGACCATTGCCAAGAGATGAAATACCAATCGTTGCGTTACCACTACTCACTCCAACGCAAGCACCACTGCAGCAACAAATACCACCGTCACCACCATAAACAGACACCACGACTACCACCAACACTACAAACGCTACTGACACCACCAACACTACCAACAACAAAAACAAAGATCCCCGTATAGCCTGTAACAGACTGTTGGGCCAAGTGCTGTTCACGAGCGCTACAAATGCTAACACGACACACAAAGGGGCAGGTGGCCAGCACCACACCCGGCCGCCTTTGTCTCCCTAGTGGCGATGTTTAAACAACGCACCAAGTACTCATTTGAGGCCGAGTCAACCTAGGGGGCGCCCAAGGCCGTTCAGATAATCATCACCGTGTTGGTGGCCGTGAGCGGAAATCGAACTCGGGTCGCCGGGTTCGTAGTGCAGCGCCGCTGACCGCTGCACTACCGTTGCCCACCAACAACACCGCCAGCGCCACAACCAGTGACAGACACCACCACTGCCGCCACCACCACCAGACCAGACCAACCTGCTCCATACTGAGGTGCTTGAACTCGGGTAGTACTTGTGCAGTCGGAGCTTCTTGAGCCAGTCGAGGACGCCCACCACCTCCGAACCGTGCGCGCCCGGCGCGGCGTCACCGTGCCGGGAGGTGGGCGACGCGGGCGGCAGGCCGGCCAGCATGAGCTGCGGGCTGCCGCCGCGGCCCACCGACCCGTGGTCCGGCGAGGCCGTGGGCCGCCCGGAGGGACCTACGGGAAAAGGAAAAAAAATAAAAAATGCAAGAAAAACAACGAAGGAAAACAAAATCACGCCTGGACTACGCGACGCTCGCAAGCGCCCAGCGCGCGTCCCGTCCCCACGGCGCTCAGCGGCGACGACGGCACGGCGTTGCAAACCGCGCGACGGGCTCAAGTGAGCTGCTCGAACCGTGAGCCGCTCACGTCCGGGGTCAGTCACTCTGGGCCCACGTGAAGGAAGCTGGAGCGGAGGATGCATGCGTCAATGTAAATCCTTTTTAGCGCCGTTTTTTTTGTGTCCTGGTTTTCGGGCAACCCTTTGAGGGCGGAGCGGTGGCGCAGTGGTTAGCGCACTGCGCCATGAGCTTCGGTGACCTGAGTTTCGATTCCTGTCCGCGGCTAACGGCAGCAGGGATACCTGAACCGGTCCTCTTGGCCTTCCAACATCACAAACCGGCGCCGACCAGCACGGTGAAGTACGGTCAAACAGCACCGACGACACGACACGCCGTGGGGAAGTCCATCATCGAACAGTGAAAACTGACACTGGGCGGGGCGAGCACACACGGCCCGCGTTGGCGAATGAACCGTAGAAAACTATTTGAAGGCTGTAGGTGGCGCTTCCGCACTGTGGATGCAGCGTACACTTCGCCGGTGTTTAAAAATAAATAAATTCATAATCATAGTTTTTGGGTTAGATCGCGTAAGTATAAAGGCGTCGCAACCCTCCACTACGCGACACCGCCAATCAGTAAAAAATGTGTTGTGGATTCACTTTTCAAACACACCGGTGGGCTGAACAAGTAACTAATTGGCTTTATGTCAACGTGACACATTTTTTACTGATTGGCCGTGTCGGGTGGTGGAGGGTTGCGACACATTTATGCTGACGCTATCTAACCCAAAACCTTTTATGAATAATACCGATCGCGAAAGCCTACGTGTTAAATTGTAAAGCGTATTCCGAAAAAACAAAGCGTGTGCCGTTCGCCGTGGTTTCGACAGAGGTTGATCCTTCATTTTTCACAATGACAACTCGCGTGGGGAAGGGCGGGCGGCGTAGGGGGAGGAGGGGGAACCGATGCATTCCTAAGGAGGCAGCGGACCAACTCACGGATGACTGGGTGGAGTCGCGCAACCTTAGACAGTTCTGCCGCGTTGCGGTTATGAGAGCGCGCGGGCGTGCGTCGCGGTGCGAGGAACGAGCAAGCGCGATCAAGAGCGCTCAGATGTGCAGCCGATAAGCAACAAAGGGGTGTGGCTGCCAAAGGACGTCCACCGCTCGCCCGATACTAGACACGGGATCGTCACCGCGAGAGAGATGGCGACGGCTTGGGAGGAGGCCTCCATCCAGGCAGTGGATTGATGACGACTGAGCCGGGATTGGGCGGTGGGGCAATGCTGTGTGCCGTGAACCTGACAAACCTCAGTTAAACTCCTGGCCGTGGGTAACATCAGCGGCAAGTCCTATAACACCCTCCCCTTCCGCTTCACCATCCCGCACTGACCAGCGTGATGAAGTATGGTCATATTCTTGGTTCTTTCGGTAAAGTCACTAAGAAGGGAAATAATAAAATAATATAAATATAAAGCAAAAAATTTTTATATTATTTTATTATTTCCCTTCTACGTGACTTTACCGAAAGAACCAAGAATATGAATCCCTGCAGTCACGAAAGCTTTAAATCAGAAGTATGGGCAATTAGCCTCTATAAGTCCCTTATCCAACAGTGGATCCAAGGGGCGGGGGGGTGGAGGGGTGGGGTGGGTTGGTTGAGAGCGCAAAAATTGACATTTTGCTGGTATTTACTAGATACAACTTGAATATATTTATATTATTAATGTAGGGCCATATTTTGAAAAGATTGACATTTCGGGCCACCCTATTGCCCTGCCACCCTGATTGGGAAATGTCACATGTACACGTGCATACAGGTGTATGTGTGTGTCGAGGGGGAGTGGTCGTGTAGCAGTTAGCACGCTACGCTACGAACCCAGCGACCCGAGTTTGATTCCCGCTCACGGCCAACACCACCAGTGACGATTATTTCAACCGATCCTTGGCCTCCCCTAGGTCGACTCAGCCTCAAATGAGTACCTGGTGCGGTGTGTAAACATCGTCACTGGGAGACAAAAGCTGCCCACCCACCCNGTCGTGTGCCGTGCCGGCCTCCATAGGTGCTCACTTACAGCACTTTCCCCAACAGTCTGTTAAAGCTACGTGGGGGAACTTTGCCTTTGCACACGACGTCCACGCGCGTCGAATACTCACTTGCACGCATTCACCGTCAACTGCCCGCCACCTAAACGCCGACCAGAGCAAACGAAACAGAAGGGAGGCGATTTAGCTCGGCGAGCGTCCGGCCGCCGACCGTCGCGTGACATCCGTCCGTGCATGACAACAATAAAGACCGAGGGGTGGGGGGGGGTGGTGGTGGAGGGGNCACGCCGCTCACGAAAAATGCATTAAGTCCCCGTCTTGGAAATGACGTCTCACCTCTCGAAGCCGATCCGACCGCCGCCGCTCTTTAGAAAGGTGAGTGCCACCGCCCTGCGCCGAGTCTAGCGGAACGGAACGCGCGAACACAAAAGCGAAAAGGGGAAGTCGTGAGCCGCACGCGCCATCGGCATGCGTGGCAGTAACAAAACACAACGACGCGGCATTCGGCCTCGCAGGGGACTTGGGTTGGCGATAACGAGGTGACGTAATTTGCGATGNCGAGGTCATGTGACTAGCCGTGACGAGGTCATGCAATTAGCGATGACGAGGTCACGTAATTATCAGCGATGAGGTCGCGTAAGTATCGCTAAAGGGGTCACGTAATTAGCGATAACGTGGTTGTGTAATTAGCGTTGACAAGGTCACGTAATTGGCGATAACGAGGTCAGTTAATTAGCGATTAAGTCGTGTAAGTATAGATAAAGAGGTCACGTAATTAACTATAACGGGGTTGTGTAATTCGCTGCGCAGGGAGACGGCATTATTGAGCGCTTCTCATTTAATTAGTCTTCAAACGTGCGATTTTCAGACGGGGAAAAAAAGCGGTCGGTATGACCGGCTCCAATAATCACAGCAGCTGCAAATAACGACGCGGCTGACAACCCCACCACGACACTCGTCAAATCGTGGAAATCCGAGCTCGCGTACAAGCGTACTGTGAAAACTGGCGCGGATGTCGCGGTTATCCCTCGGGGGCTCACCTTATCTTTATGCAACTTAACCGAGGCGCTTGACAGAGAATTAAGAACGGTACAGCAACGCGCGCGTGTGAATTCTAACGTGGAAATGAGTCATTAAATAGACGAGAGGAATCTGTAAATTCGGTGAAAGGGAAATTGGCGACGACGAAATTATTCAGTGAATGGGGGTTAATGAGCGATCGGCACGTGATGAGAATGTGAAGAGGGAACGGGGTAACGGTGGTGTTGGTGGTTGTGAGAGGGGAGCTTAATGGGGTAGCGCGGAGGGGTGAGCTCAGGAACAACGAGCGAGTTTTGAACGAGGAGCGGAGGCTCGTGAGCGACGCGGAGCGAGGAGGGGAGGGGTTTCTCGTCATCCGTGGCACGGAGCGAGGAGGGGAGGTGGATCCCACACACTCACGGATGCCGCCGCCGCCGCGGTGATGGTGGTGAGCCCTGGCGAGAGATCCGCCGTGCAGGAACCCCGCACGTGCACGCTGCGCAGCACGTGGGCGGCGCGCTCGCCAGCAGCTGCCTGCGACCCACAGCACGGTGCCCCACACACACGCACACACCGGTCACATCCGGTGTCCGCTCGCTGGGCCGAGTCCGTCTGTGATTGAACCTCTTTGTGGTGCGGTCCCCCATAAGCGTGAAGGATGATGACAGCCTTGGGAGGGCCTTCACCCAGCAGTAGATTGATCACGGCTGGCTGATGCTAATGATGATGATGATAAAGAGACACAGAATAACCCCGTGCCCATGGAACAGGTGGAATGCCTCGTAACGCGGTAGCGACAGCAGACCCCCCCCCACTGTCATCGGAGCGCAGCAACCGACGCAATTAAGCCGAGTGACTTCTTACCTTAATTACAGGCACCGTACCGACGATATAAATAAAATGTATAATTCTGAGAAAGAACGATTCAAAGAGAGAGAACGATTCAGAGAAGAGAACGATTCAGAGAGAGAGAACGATTCAGAGAGAGAGAACGATTCAGAGAGAGAAGANNGATTCAGAGAGAGAGAATGATTCAGAGAGAACAATTCAGAGAGAGAGAGAACAATTCAGAGAGCGCGGGAAAACCCGCAGGCAAGCTGGAAGGCGGCCAGAAGCGGCACCGACGATTGCCCAAGCTCTGCGGTCCTCTATTGGCTGAATTCTTGCACCGGAGAAAAGCCACGAGTGAGAGGGCAGCCGTGGGGGTTGGGGAGGGATGGGAGTTGCCGGTTTAACAATCGAACAAACCGCGCGGAAGAGCAACGGTGAGTAAAGAACTCATATCCATAACGGGGGCGGGGGATTGGGTTAGATCACGTAACATAAATGTGTCGTTAAACAGAGGAGGCGGAACGTCACGGTACACGCGAATTGTAGATGTTGTGGGTTTACTCTCCAACACACCGCTGTGCTGCACGCGTAACTAATCGCCACGTTTTGTTTACGTGGCAAAACCACGCTAATTGGCGTTTTAACGACACGTTTATATTCACGCGGCCCAACCCAAACAAAACCCCCATCATGGGCAAAATTGGTCCGAAACCCTTACTACTACTACGTGTCAAGCGAAATAACGATTGTTTTACAGCCGCCTCGTCCATCCACCGCTGGACAAAGTTGAAAAAAGCGATGTGTGGGAGAGTCGCTATATGCGGCGGGTGGCGTGCGTGCCACTCCCGTGGGGTAATTCCCCATCATCATGACATCAGGCTCAGCTGTTTTGCACGGAGCCACCAGGGAGAGAAAGGGGTCGTCGTTCCATTACCTCATCTGCCTCTTGACTTGGCTAAAAATAAAAACAGAACAAGTGCCGCGCACAGTGAGAAGTTCGACGCAAGGGATGGCCTAAAACCTATTAGACAATATATTTTAACCAAGCAAGGGCCCACTTGAGGTCTATAAAGCTCTTTTTAGAAGCGACCTGACTGCCACAAGTGATAGGCCGACGAAGTGGCTTATCGCGTGTGGCCAAATACTCCATAAATGCACGTCGATTGTAAATGTGGAGGACCCAGAGAAAAATCCACACAACCACGCACACTCCAAATATACAGCGGCGTCAGGGTCGCGATCGACCCCACGACCTCCTGTATACCTGGCAAGGTAGTTAACATCTCCTAGCCACCACGGCGTCCCCCAAGCAGCCCTTCCTGTTTGTTTCGTACGTACGTAAAAAATTTATGCTTTCCCTCAACGTCATCGCAGGTTGCGCTAACGGCGCCGAGTCTTCACGACACGAAGAATCCATCGGGAAACGTCGCAGGACAGCGCGACGACCCTCAGCGTCACGTTGAGACAACGGGCTCGTTTCGTAAGCGGATATCAAGGAGCAATCTCTCAGAGCGCCACCCCCCACCCCACCTTCGAGTGCCCCTCTGGTCTACTATACACTACACGAAACACTACACGAAACACTACACTACTATACACTACACATTGGGCTCTATGAGGCCGGTCGTTAAGCGATTAGTGTTAACAGGCGTGGTTGTTACGAGGGTTCTACTGTATTTTAATTCAACAACAAAATTTGAATGCGCATTGGACAGTCGGGAAATAGAGCTCAGGTACGCATTGCGGCCCACAGTTTACTTTCTAAATGACCGCCCACACCCTCTGGGTCAACGACCGAGAAATATTCCCAACCGGCCACCACATCCAGTATGCATCTCGCTATTGGCCGTGGCTACTAGTCAAGAGCCGCCGACTCCAGTCTACCTGCGACACCGGAAAAAAAATTCGGTGAGAAAATTAAACCCTGTGGTGGAGCTCGATGGCAGCCACTCACCTCATCGCCGCCTCCACGTCCACTGGCCTTTTCTCGCCGTGCGCCGGAGGCGAGTGGAACACCACCGCTCTGCCACCGCCGCCACCACCGCCCTTCTCCGTCGGCAGCGGTGATCCAGTTGGCGACCGTGTCGGCAGGCAGCGTTGCCGGTCCGTCACGTCGTCCCGCGTCCTCCGTGCGCGTGTCGCCCGGGCGAAACGATGCGGCCCAGCGGGGCCCACTCGGCCCGCTCCTCGACGCCGTTGGGCGCCCGTCGTAGCTCGCCGGTGGCGCAACCGACGAGCCGTGCCGCTCATCCCGGCTCCGGGCCGCGCGTGCCGCCCGCCCCTCCGCCCACCGCCGCCGAGGGCGTGTTGGCACGCTCCGCCTGCTTGTCGCGCGAGTTGCTCCGCGTGCGCGGGGTCGGAGGTCGCGCAGCCGCCCCCACGCTCGTCGTCGTCCTCACGTCGCGCCCCGCCGACGGGTGGGCCTCGTCGGGGACGAGCGGGCCCGAAGACCGAGCGATCGTGATTCCGCGTCGGCGACGGGGCCGATGGGCCGGGGCTTGGGCACGGGGACCGCGGAGGAAGGGACCTCTCGGCCGACGGGGTGGGCCTCTCCGTCGAGGAGTCGGTGCGGTGGGTAGAGAATGCCGTCGCCCCCGGGCCGGCGGGGTGGAAGAGCCTCTCCAGGTGGTCGTTGGGGAAGATTTGAGGGAGCTGAGACAAAAACGAGGTTTAGAGGCATCAGACGGATTTGTTGAGCAGCCAATCTATCAATTGTGTGATCAACGGGGGAATTCTCAAAGCTGGCGAGCTGATGGTCTAAACCTGGTCACCAATCGCTTACACAGAGACCCATGGACTTACATAGAAACCTATGCACTCGCATTAAAGATCACACACTCACATAGAAACCCATAGGCTCACATAGAGACCCACAAAGACTGAGTTGTGATCAAACTGGGCTCTGAAGAGTAGTGAGTTGATGGTTTCAACCCAGTCACCAATGACTCACCCACAGACTCACAGACTCACATACAGGCCCATAGACTAACATGGAGATCCAGAGACTCACATAAAGAGACCCACAGACTCACAAAGAGACCCACAGACTCACAGAGACCCATAGGCTCACACAAAGACCCACAGACTCACCCAGATAGACTCACATGGAATGAGTTGTAATTAAAAGCAGGTTCTCATCAAGTCTACCAAGCTGATGGATCCATTCGGTCACCGATAATTATTTAACGCGAGAAAAAAAAAATCGTTATTAAATTTGGTCCGTCCAAATCTGAGAATTAATCCATTGGTGTTCCTGCACTAAAATACATTGTATCACGATTCAGTCTCTTCAAAAGAAAATTTACGAATTGTTTTAATAATTTATCCCCACTCGCGGCGTATGTACAATATACAGCTGTATGAATCTACAGTGGCAAAAAAAACTACAGCGTTGCAAAGCTACAGAAAGTGATGAACACACAATAAGACTACTAATATTAGAGTCCTTTGCGGCTTCTACCATTACCACTACTAGACGTCACGCTCGTCCAGACGACAATGTTTCTCGTCTCTTTCGTCTGACTCACTCACGCGCATGCACGCGGGAACACGCACGCACGCACGCACACACACACACACGCGGGAACACGCACGCACACACACGCACGCGGAACACGCACGCACGCGCACACACACACGCGGGCACACGCACGTACACACACGCACGCACGCGGGCACACACGCGGGCACACGCACACACGCACGCGCGCACGCACACACACGCACGCACACACGTGGGCACACACACGCACGCACACACACGCACGCACACACGCACACACACGCACGCGGGCACACACACACACGCACGCACACACGTGGGCACACACACGCACGCACACACACGCACGCACACACACGCACGCACACACGTGGGCGCACGCACACACGTGGCACACGCACGCGGGCACACATCTGTTTCCACTTTTGACAGCACATTACCAGGCGCAGACGGCATTACTACAAGCTGCCCCACCGGGCACCACCGCCCACCACCACCACCCCGCACCCCCCTCCACCCACCCGCCACGGGCCCTTGCCGCTACGACACAATTCGATGCAACCCACTGCCAACAACGCCCACGCGCTTACGGCGGCACCGACCTTGGAGAGAAAGTCGTGAAGTTCCTGGTACGTCTTGGACAGGTCACCGTCGAGCCGTCTGACCAAAACACCTGAGCGGCGAGAGGTTCAATCATGAGAACGCAAGCGCGGGCAAGGTGAGACCGAAACGATGGGGGGGGGGCACGCATTGTAGCACCGTGCGACGGATGAGTGCGGCGACGCACTCCAAACCCCCGACGCGGTCGCAGGGCGGGCGATGTTTCTCGCTCACCTCCAGGTAATACTCGGTGCACCTTTCCCCCTTCCTCTTCGACAGGTTCTTGCGTTCGATCCTCTCGATGGAGGCTAAAGGGCAAGGCAGTGGGGGCGGCAGGGAGGTGGGGGAAGAGATTAGGACGATGATGACGATGACAAAGACACGCGTGTTCGTAACGATAGCGACGCTGCGTCGTTCCGACGCTCGCCGCACGGACCGGCTCGCCGAGCTCGAGACCACTGAGATGATGGAGAAGAAAGAGTGGCAGCCCTGCAACAACCAACGCTGGCAGAAGTGCCCCCACAGGGAGGGAGTAAAGAACTCAATCAACACAAAGACTCAACAGCTCGTGGCCTTGAAAGCAACAGGCGATGTTTTCGAGCAATGACCCGTCTCTTCATCCCACATACATCGTGCGAGACAGCTCGAAAAAAACCTCTCGATTGTATTTGGCCTGTCAAGTCTTGGAAGAGGTGTTCAGTACTCACAACAACCACCGCCATTCCTCACTAAGTGGCGGTGACATCACCACGGCGGCTGCGCCAGGCCATATGCCCTTTAAGACCACGTAAGTGTTGAATGCCTGCTGGTAGGTCACGGGACAGATCCAGGTGCCATGGCTTGACTGACTGAGATGACTGGCCAAAGCACCACACCTGTGCCCCCTACTGTGCCAACTTGCTGTGTTTTAGCTGCCTGGCGCTCCGCTCGTTGTTTTGAGCGTCGCTCCTCTGCCCTCCATTGCTACTGGAGGACCACTGCCTCCAACTGCCCAGTAGCATCCTTTCACGAGCCTCGTCCTCCACAGAGGCCGATCTTGACACCGCTGGTACCATATTCTTAGGTTTTTTTCGGTAAAGTCACATAGGTAAAAAAAATTATCAAAGTAAAATAAAAAAAATCACGACGTTTCGGAGGCAACACGAGCTTCCGTCTTCAGGTGGAACCGTCACAGCACGCTTCTGTTATTTTATTACTTTAAATTTTAATGTTTTACCTACGTGACTTTACCGAAAAAACCTAGGAATATGAATCCTTGCAGTCACGAAAGCTTCAAATCTAGAACCGCTGGTACCAGTCGTCGGCAAGTCCACTCAGCCCCACGTCCTCTGTACCACAATGCACCCCACCACACGCCACCTGTATTCGTACCCATTTACACCGCCGGGTGGACGGAGCGGCGCCGGGCGATGGAGTGGAGCCGACGGCCTCTGGACTGCCGCAAGCCCACCGCGCGGCTAACCGTTACTCTGCAGCAGCGTCAAAACGAAAAATCTCTCCGCGTCGACGTTCGCCACGGAGACAGAGCGATGGAATCGGCTCGCGTGGAGCACGCGCTCGGTGGATCGTCACATCGCAGGACCCGAGCAGAGGTCGCAAAGGGTTTTGATTCCTTACCGTACCCGGCCGCACCAGGGTCGCAAACGGGTACCCGTACCGGCCGTACCCGTACCCTACCCGTACCCGGCCGAGTACGGGTAGGGTACGGGTATCGGGTACCGATTGCGACCTCTGGGATGAAGCCATGTTGCAGGCGCGGGTGGGTGATTCTAGGAACTTGAATTGTGAGAAGAGACAAGACGTTGGGAAATGAGTGACAAACGGTGACTCACCAGTGACTCACGGCCTACCCGTACCCGTACCCGGCCGCACCAGGGTCGCAAACGGGTACCCGTACCCGGCGGGTACGGGTAGCCGGGTATCGGGTAGGGTACGGGTATCCGGTTGCGACCTCTGACCCGAGAGACTAAAACTACTCAAACTATTTAACTGTTTTTATTTGACCAGGTAAGGCCCACTGAGCTCTGTAGCTCCTTTGCAAAAGGCTGGCTCACAAATGATTGGCTCAACCAAGTGGCTTCTCGTCGCGTGGGAATTTATAGCGGGAGCCAAAAACTCGAAACGCGCGATGTTGATTCTAAATGCGGAGGGAAAAAACAACGGAAAAAAAATCAATAAACCACGGGGAGATGATTTGACCCCGACCCTGACGCCTGTATATTTGGAGTTTGCGTGTCTCTCTTCTGCCTGCGGTTGTGTGGATTTTTCTCCGGGTCCTCCGGTTTAATTCTCCACATTTATAAACATGCGTTAAGAGTATTTGGCTGCTATACATTTCCGCGTGATAAGCCACTTGGTTGAGCTATCATCTGTGGCCAGGTCGCTTCTGAAAAGAGCTATAACAGCTCAGTAGGCCTTATCTGGTGAAATAAAACATAGTTCAGTCGAGTTTTTGTTGTGATGTATTGAATTGTGTTCCCGAATTTGTGACTCTTCATATTGGTTCACCGGGGAAGTGAATAACTCTATGATGATGCATCAAATTAATACCGAATCATCGACGCACGTCAGAAACAAATTAGAGACAAGTGGAATTTAGACATTATTTTCATACATCGTAAATAATTGCTTCTAGATTTGAAGTTTTCGTGACTGCAAGGATCCATACTCTTTGGTTTATATGATCCCTTGTCAGAGTCATCTCTTTGGCATACTTCAGCAACTGTTTTCCCTGTGGTTGTCCCACCTGATGAAGGACGCTTGTGTTGCACCCGAAACGTCGTGATTTAATTTAATTTTTTATTTTTATTCTTATCTTTATTTTTATTTTCACCGACATGACTTTACCGAAAAAACAAATAATTGATTCTCACACGCACTAGCTTGTTTCAGAAGCGACCGGGCCACAAATCAGCTCAACGAAGCGACTTATCACGTGGAAATGAATTGCAGCAAATACTATAAACACATGTTTATAAATGTGAGAAAACCGGAGGCCCCAAAAAAAATCACGTGTCAGCGAGAGACACGCAAATCCAAATATACAGGCATCAGGGTCGGGATAGAACCCACGCCCTCCTGCATACCAGGCGAGGGAGTTAACATCTCGCCCACCCCAGCAGTTACAGCTTGGGGGGGGGAAGCCTCCATCCAGCAGTGGATTGATCAAAGCTGCTGACGATGACATTGCTTTAACCACCGCCGTAGAGACCAGCTTTCGCCCTGCCGATAAAACACCCGCCAAAACTTTCTTCAATAAATTGGTGGTGGGGGGGGGGCGGCGTGGGGGCAAGAAAAGAAAAACGTAGCAATCTCCTCGCGTCACAAAGGCATATTTTTCCACGAGTCGATACATCAAACGGCGCGTTGACTCCACAACCATTCCCGTCTTCCCACGCCCGAGCCCTGCCAAGCCTCGCAAGGCGACGACGCAAGCGGATTATGAATACCGCAGCGCTACCACCAAGTCCGCTCTCTGGACGACGACGGGAGGGAGGGTGGAAGGGAAAGGAAGGACACTTGGAGATTACACTTCATGGCCAACGACCAACGTCTTGTCGTTCATCCCCCCACCCCCGTCCGTCCGTCCGTTAAAATCGATAAGGATTCGGCTCGCTCCGTGGCAAAGTCAACATTTTTTTGCCAGTGACCAAATCCCCTAAGCGCGCAGCCGTCACCACGAGAGAGCTTTCCCCGCGATCGGGCATGCGTGGTTTAATTATTCATGCCGGCCGTCCCCAACCTGCCTGTGATCCCGCAAGGCCGTAACGTATGCGGGGGGGGAAGGTGCTCCGAGCAGCTGATGCAAACACGATATTATTTTTTCACCTAATGAAACAACGCAGTTCGTTTACCATTTGGTGGCCGGCAAAAATTGTTTGAGGGCCCAGAATGGTTAGGGAACTAGCGATTAATGTATCTATGCTTTTTAACTGCGGCCTAATGCTCGTTTGTATATCTATACGCTAATAGTTGTCAAGTATAAATGTTTCTACACGTGTCGTTACACATTTGGTATGACGCACACGTGTGTGTGTGTGTCAATCGACACCCTTGCAAATGAGCTGCCCCGGCTCCGGGATATTCCAGGTGCAATATTTTAATTAGCAGCGGAAGGGGAACTCTGTATCGAATTCACAGACTCGCGAGACGCTCCGTCCACCAAATGCACACGCGCAGTCTGGTCCCACCTCCCCCCACGGCAGAGGTTGCAATCGGGTACCCGATACCCGTACCCTATCCGATACCCGGCTACCCGTACCCAGCTGGGTACGGGTACCCGTTTGCGACCCTGGTGCGGCCGGGTACGGGTACGGGTAGGCCGTGAGTCACTGGTGAGTAACCGTTTGTCACTCATTTCCCAACGTCTTGACTCTTCTCACAATTCAAGTTCCTAAAAATAACCCACCCGCGCCTGCAACATGGCTTCATCCCAGAGGTTGCAATCGGGTACCCCATACCCGTACCCTACACGTACCCGGCCGGGTATCGGGTAGGATACGGGTAACCCGTACCCGGCCGGGTACGGGTACCCGTTTGCGACCCTGGTGCGGCCGGGTACGGGTACGGAATCAAAACCCATTTGCGACCTCTGCCCCACGGCCGCCCCTGGGTCACGTTGTCATTGGTGCTGCCCCTGGCTTGGTGCTGTCCTGGCTGCCCCGAGTTAGTGCTGCCCTGGCTGCCCCAGATGCCCCTGGGTCTCGTTGTTGTGGTTGGTGCTGGGCCCGGTAGCTTGGCTCTGGGCTGTGCCGTTGTGTCTTGCTCTCTCCCTCTCCCGTGTAAAGGGTTGTTGGAGATGCGATTGAATTGAGGCGCCATATAAATTCAAATTGCCAATGCTGCTGCCGTTGTAGTGGTCGGTGGTTGGTACCAACCTGAAGCAAACCCCGACATCTCTCCATGTGCGTAACATCAACACCCACTGTTGTTCCCCTATTGCTGTGATCCCACCGTCCGTGCTCCCCCTTCACAGAACCCAGACACGACCAGAGCGGTGAAGTACGGTCAATTAACCTTCCCCCACCGCCACAACGACCCGCCAGCGGTGGGCCGAGAGATAATAAAACAGGGCTGTATGCGCGTAAAATTCAGACACGAATGGGAACGCATGGGGAGACGGAGAGGGCAGTGGAATTTTACTTTGCGGTTGAGCTGACAAGAGCCAAGACACGTGCGTATGAAACACAAGGCGCATTTATAATAGTTTTATTTCATGCCACGTCGAGATACATCTCGTTTGAACGGTTTTATTTTGTTCTCTCTCGCCTGCGCTGTCAATCACGCGCTGGTCGCCGGCCGAGGCGATTTCCCCGCGAAAAACGAGCGTCGACGCGGCGGAACTCATCTCCTGTTTGCAGCCCTGAGCCAGTGGCGGAAATTCCACATTCCTATGGCGGGTGGCGAGCCTATCCACAAGACAACCGCTGTTGCGTTCCCAACAAAGCGGTGCTCACTTTCATCGAACCCCGGGAGGAGTGATGACGATGGGCTGAATCAACCACCACCCCCCCCCATCAACCCAACCAGGATTCGAACTCGCAACCTTCCGCTTGCGAGCAGCTCGCTCAGATTGCCGAGCCACTCCCTGGGCCGGAGAGCGACACGCGAGCGCTGCCCAATGGCCGTGTCTCCCTTTCCTTCGCCTCGGCCCGGGAAAATAAAGACGGCTTCAAAGCGAGCCTCGTGAGTAGGCAAGTCCCGACTTGCCTCTGGACTCGTCTGGGACCAGCGGGGGGGGGGGCTTCTCAAGCGGGCTGCGATGTGGAAGCACGGAGCAATTTTTACGCTCCGCGGAATGTTCTTCGAGTGACCTCAAAAGCGTTGCGTTGGCGTCGCCGACGACGCCCGGTGCCCGATGTTGGCCCGTGTGACGTAGACACCGCCGATTCAAATTTAAAATTCTGCTGTCATCATTTAATTGTTATTTTAGCTTACGTTAGCGCCGGCACCTTACACCAGGTTGCATCTCGAAACGGCGCTTGCGGAATTTGTAACGAGCAGTTTTCGCACGGAAGAGCGGGATACCAGACAAACTGGAAGGCTGCCAAAACCTGCGCCAATAATTGCCCAAGCTGTGTGGTCCTATATCTAGATGTTTGGCCAAATCCATGAATATGTTTTAAACACGTGGAAAGAAACCGGAGGACCAGGAGAAATCCCGCGCGTGCGAGCGGGGTTGGCAACATTCAATCCCTGTGCAGATGGGAGATTGACCCACTTGCTGTACTCCCATCATACTGTGGCGAGACCAGGCAGACGGTGACCTCAAATCCCACGGTTGAGGGAGTTCACGAATGTGTGCGTGATCCGTTAACCCTCACTGCGTCCCAGTCTCGGGTCAGCGCTGCCTATACCGCATGTGGGACTAAATTACCAATCATCAGGCAAGTGCAGTGGGTAGCGACAATTTGTGTTCACCCGGTGAAGGTGGACAACGGCGCGTCGCGGATACTGGCGTTTGGAAAATCCCTGTCCGCGAATTCACGCCCTCCACGCCTCCGACGCCACGCAACACTCCGCACGGATGCATCAACCAACCTGCACTAAACACGACATTTGGCGACAACCTCATCGATTCCACCGGTCAACATTTTGCAATCTCTGTTATTTTCCCAACTGCCACCCCTGCTGATTTTATTTCAGGAAGCCGTGGCCGAGTGAATCAGGGCCAGGGCAGCAGATATCGCCGGCTGCGTCACCGAGCTGGCCCTGCGGGAAGAGGGGTCTCAACACCCGAGGCCTGGGTACGGGGACATTTTTCTTAACGCTTTCCACCCAAAGCCGAGAGCATTTACGCGTTAGTTTTCTGGTCAACATGGAACGTTGCGCCAAAGTTGTTCGGCCAGCGGTTCCAACCAGAGGCGGCCGGTGTTGGCCAACGCTGCATGCTTACTGGGTCCGTGCGTCCGTCCGTACGTACGTAACACTCATGGAGATGGTGTTGCAAATCGGGACTTACCCTGGAGAACACTGGTCAGATTGATCAACGGACTATTGCCCACAATTTGTTGGTACAGAAACCACAGCAAAAACAACTATTTGCAGATACGAAAAGACACGGTTGGCCCTGAAAGACAAACAACCATTGGATATATGCTAATGCTTTCAGCGCTGACAACTATCCGCAAGATTCTCGCAAGAACACGGTTCGATACGTGGTTTCAGCTCATTGCACGTGTTGCCGAATGTTTATTTTCGCCCCGACTTCTAGTGAAAATGTCCCAAGGTTCACCCTGCAATTGCCTGCTCAGGCGCCATGACTACTGACAGAAGTTGCCTCCACTCGAATGAGCACCAGATCCCCTCTATCGAGGGCAATCTGTACAAACCCGCTCAGTCGTTAACAGAGGTCGCGCAACCGGGTACCCGATACCCGTACCCTACCGATACCCGGCCGGGTACTGGTAGCCGTTTGCGACCCTGGTGCGGCCGGTATGGGTAGGCCGTGAGTCACTGGTGAGTAGCCTTTATTTTATTTTCATTAATTTTGATGTTTTACCTACGTGACTTTACCGAAAAAACCTAAGAATATGAATCCTTGCAGTCACGAAAGCTTCAAATCTAGAATTGGTGAGTAGCCGTTTGTCACTCATTTCGGGTAGGGTACGGGTAGAGAACGGCTACCCGTACCCGGCCGGGTACGGGTAAGGAATCAAAACCCGTTTGCGACCTCTGGTCGTTATGTGCACCGATGCCTACTTTAATTGAGGGCGACATTGGCGCGTAAAATTAAGATTGATTGACTGAATCTTGACGCGACATTTCTTCCACGCCGGTCAGACTTCTTGGAAGAGGTGGGCAGGTGGCCCACACTTTAGCCCGACCGTACGCGACCTGCCCATCGCTCAGCTGCGGTAAACCCATCTACACTACTGGGTGGACAGAGGCTGGTGGTGGGGCAAGGGGTTGATATAAAAACAATTAAGTAACAAAAATAGTTTTCAATGCACACACTTTTATTTGCACTCAAAAGTAGAAAACGAATTCTTTTGACCCCAGAATTAATCAAACTTTATGTGCTCAACAAACGTGGGTGGTATTCTTTCGACGTGTTTAATTTCCTTTATGCAATTAAGTAAAGAACACAACGATGCTCAGGATCGGCGAGACCCGGACCGGTTCTTTCAACGAAATCTCGATTGACACGCGAGACGACGGACAGCGTACAAGATCCGAAGACATTAAGCGGCAAAGATGTGAAAGAATATAAACAGACAACAGGGCAAGTTAAATAAAAGTGGGTAATACAATTTTAATCAAAGCTTGCACCATGGTTTCAACCACCTAGCCGTGAAATTGAATCGAACGGGTGACCTCCCGGACTGCGAGTCTGGCGCTGTGGCGAAAGTGTCCCTGATTTAATAAAAGGAGAATTCGAATGGAGCTGGCTAACATCCCACACAGTTGGGCCCCGTCCGGAATACTCAGTGGCACTTTTCCTGGATGAATGACATCGCTATTATAATTACTACCATCAATACACCACAAGACAGACGCTTGCCAATCCACGACACCAGACACACGGTGGCATGGAGCAGCAGCAGTAGCAGCAGCTGCAGCGACGACGACCGCTGCCAGCGGTGGCTGGAGGCGCAACCGGCGGTCGTGGTTTTATCCAAGGTCGCCGGCTGCGTGGGCCGATCAAGTCACGTTAAGAGAATGGCCCGCGGAAGCAAGTGTCATAGAGCTACCTATGAACTCTCTTCAAGCTTCTTCAAGTCTACTAACCGACACGCCCAATCACGTTCCGGCGGAATTAAAAACCGCCCCCGTAATGTCACGCGAGAGGCTTGCACGGCACGCAGCACACAAATAATAATTTACTATTTGTTGATAAAATACGTCCGATGGCAAAAGCGTGTTGGACCGCGGTACGGGATCGGCGGGTATCGTTTTTCCGCGTTGCTTTTGAGGGCATCGACACACTTTGCCGGGCCGGGGCAATGCGGGTGGAAGAATGGGGTGGGGCTAGGACAGGACCGGTCTCGTTGATCATCACCGATGGGAGCGTCGTTCACTCTCGGAGGCGGCGAATGATGCAGAGGTGTGGAATGATCCACAGCCCAGGCTGCAGGGCAGCCAGAACCGGCGCCAACAATTTTCCCAAGGTCTATATCAGGATATTAGGCCACCGCCATTGATTGGCAACAACTGTCTCCCGATCTCACACACAGACACGCTCTCGCGCAACCCAGGCCGCGCAAAAAATCTTCCGCGGGTTTTTTTCTTTCCCGACCGCCTTGAAGCTTAGGAGTCGGGACAAAAAAAAATCGCTCGCAGAGGCGGCGCGAGAGTTGCTCTGGTCTGGGCATTTGTGTTGGGGTACTCTGCACGATGGCCGCGCACACACGGAGGAGGTGGCTAGGGAGAGCGGTGTAAAAGGGCCAGTTTCTAAAATCACTTCCTGTAAACGATCAATGAGAAAACCCACCATGGCGGGGAAATGTGGTGCAGGCTACGTTCCTGCTGTGATGGTTTTTTTTTAATCAACATCACTGCAATTAAATGGTGATTATGTCTACTGATTGCATTATCATAATTATTGATATTTGCCTTTTGGCGAGTGCTAATGAGGGTTCCCACATTGTAAAGGAAAGGCCTCTTCGTGCGTGGGCTCTCAAAAGGATTTAAAGCAGCAGCGAAGATTCATGACCGCACTGTTCTTGTGAGCTCCAATGAAGACGAAACCGACACGCGCAGCTGTCTGTTGCTTCAGCGCTGCCTGGTGGGGGTGGCCACACTTTCAACTCCTTTTTGAGTCGGTGACCTAAACAAGAACAGCAGCAACAACGACGGCAACGCGCAGGCGGCCACGTCAGAGGTCGCAAACGGGTTTTGATTCCTTACCCGTACCCGGCCGCACCAGGGTCACAAACGGGTACCCGTACCCTACCCGATACCCGGCTACCCGTACCCGGCCGGTATCGGGTAGGGTACAGGTACCCGATTGCGACCTCTGGGATGAAGCCATGTTGCAGGCGCGGGTGGATTGATTCTAGGAACTGGAATTGTGAGAAGAGACAAGACGTTGGGAAATGAGTGACAAACGGTTACTCACCAGTGACTCACGGCCTACCCGTACCCGTACCGGCCGCACCAGGGTAGCCGGGTATCGGGTACGGGTAGCCGGGTATCGGGTACCCGGTTGCGACCTCTGCCACGCGTTCAGCTCTCGCCGAGCTGGCAACTTGGAGGAGGCGTGCGAGTATTGTCCGCCAGCGCGGCGGTCACATGACATGCAGCGCACCTTTGCCCGTTGCAAACCAAAGGTGGCACTTGCCACCCACCCTTCCACGCCTTAAAATGCCCCACCCCCACCAGTCTCTTTATGTTTAGTTCAAACAGTGTTACGACCTTGCCATTCGGAACTCGACCACGTACAATCGTTTGTAAATTGATTTATCATGTTTACTGCTGTACTCGGCTGTCTATTAGAGTAACCAGGTCCCCCAATCGAATCTGTGCAAGTAATGGGCCAATGGGTGTTCACCTGTGGCAAAAAATAATGGAGCTCGTAAAATAAACAGGAAAATGTCACAGGCCATCAATATGAATGTAAACTTGTAACCCGATTATCAATTCTTCACGTCCGGGCACTACAATTTTAGACACATTTAATAATACAGCACGAATCCACACACTGGACCCGATGGAGACCGACCGAGGTACGGGCGGATACGTGAAAAAAGGTCGCATATGTGAACGTCTGTTAACAAAATGACAGCCGCACGCACCACAGGGAACAAACATGTTACCGGACGAGAGAAAACGCAGCAAGCGCTAGCGGCTTGAAACACGGGAGGGGGGGAAATGATCGACTGCGCTTGCGGAATAAGTGAATGCATCCGCGGCGAGATTAAGAATGCACATTCCTCCGACTACAGCGCGTGAAAAGCTCAAGATTTTAAACTATAAAAAATATATATAAAAATATATATTTTACCAGGTGTAAGGCGCACTGAGCTATGTAGATCTTTTCAGAAGCGATCTGGCTGCAAACGATAGCTCAACAAATGGCTCATCGTCATGTGGAAATGTACAGCAGCCAAATACTCTAAACACGTGATGTTGATTCTAAATGTTGAGGGAAAAACTGGAGGAGCCAGAGAAAAATCCACACGACCACGGAGAGAACATACCAACTCCAAATATAAAGGCATCGTCAGGGTCGGGATTGAACCCAAAACCTCCTGTATACCAGGTGAGGCAGTTAACATTTTGCCATGGGAGAACATGCAAACTCATTTTTTACAAATCTCAGTCTTCAACCGAAGTTTGAAAACATTATTACATGAGCTCTGTCTGTCTGGTCTGAAGAGCGGCACGATAGCTCTCGTATAGATGGTTCAACACCAACGGAATTTTGTGTAAAAGTTGTGGCACTTGCCCTGGAAAAAACCGGCCACGTCCAATCAAAGCGCTCTTGCCCAAAACTTGGCGATAAAAACCCTGCGCTGATCCCTGATGACCAAGCGAGACATCATTCCGTGTGATGTCATCTCGCCATGCCGCTTGGAAAGTGTAACTATGATTGGCCTGGACTTTTGCAGCTGTTCTAGACTAATTTCAGGCTGCTAATTCCAAATCTGATCTCAGATTTGCTCTATCACATCTCATTTTTATGCTATCGGCATACCCCATTTTCATTGATTTTACCCGAAATTAACTCGGTCACTTATGATTGCAAGTTGTTGCGAGTCAGTGACTGCTTTAGTGTTAAAATATGGTGCTGTATTTTTAGGATAGTGTGTTTATATTAGAATTTTATGTAGATATCCACATTTATTTAATATTTTTCTTCTGCAGTTTTTATTGAAAATGCAATATTTGATATCTCAAAAACCTGATGTGATAGACAAAAACTGATGCCAGATTTGGAATCAACACCCCAAAATTACCTTAAAACCGTTGGAATAACTTATGCCAGAAAAAGTGTGTTGACCAGTGTAATTATAATAATTAAACACAACTGCATCTGCCGCTCCACCCAACTAGAGCAGGCCCTTTTGCCCGCAGTCGCTGGGTAAGTCATCGTAAGGCTGCACCTTTGATTTCAACGATTGTTGCGCCACCCTGAGTGGTGCTGCTCTGCAGTCTTCCGCCGCGGTGGCGAGATGTTATCTTCCTCGCCTGGTACGCAGGAGGTCATGGGTTCGACCCTGGCCCTGACGATGCCTGCTGTATATTTGGAGTTTGCGTGTTGCACCTCCACGTGTTTAGAATAACATGCTGATGCTGCTATAAATGTCCACGTGATAATTCTTTGAGGTACGTTTGTGGCGAGGTCGCCTCTGAAAAAGAGCTAAAGAGCTCTTACAGTCCCAGAATCCACATCTCATCGGCCTATCGCCCACCGAAAGATTTACTCCGCTCAGAGCGTAGCGCGGAACGAACGGACACTTGACCCAGGTCAGAGGCACGGGGCGGCCAAGCCAGCGGGCAACAAAACAACGCACCATTCACGAGGCTCCAGGGGAGAGGGGGACAGGAGGCGCCCGCCAGAAACGTCGGGGGCCTTTTGCCACCGGCATCGCCGCGGCTGTGGTTATTTTAGCCGATCCGTCACCACCACCGCCTTCGCTCCCGTCGCACGCGAACATGGCGAGATTCAAACCCCATGGCTTCTCCGCCACGTTTCGGAGTTGTCCCGTGTTGTTCAGCACTATAGGGACTCCTCTACTTGCCAACGAGTTAGGTTCCAGAAATCTGTTCGTAAAGTCTATTTGTTCGCAAGTCCAACTTTACTTCTGTGTTGTATGGTGTGTACACTAACTACAGGGTGACCCAAAAAAAACGGGCCCCGTGCACACGGGGCCTATAGAGTTGGGGCCCGTTTTTTTTGGGTCACCCTGTATTAGGAATGGCTTTAAAAGTTGTATAATCTCCTGTAGATGTAGATGCCACTGGTTCTTCATGTGCTGCCGATGTAGATGCCACCACCGCCAACTATTGCGTGGCGGTTGAACCTACGACTCTTGACTCTTGGTCTAAGCAGGCAACTGGACATACGGACAAGTTTGTTCGTATCTCTGAAAGTCGTAAGTCAAATGTTTGTAAGTAAGAGGAGTCCCTGTACGTCCAGACGTCTAACTCACAAGCACAAGGGACCTACGGGAAGTTCTTCTAAACTAAGGCCCACTGAGCTACATCACTCTTTGTCAGAAGCAACCTGGCCACAAACGATAGCTCAACGGAGTGGCTTACTTTGCGGAAACCTATAGCATTCAAATACTCCATTTGAAGCTTTCGTGACTGCAGGGATTCATCTTCTTGGTTCTTTCGGTAAAGTCACGTAAAATGGAAATAATCAAAATAAAACATAATAAAATAATTCTCACGACGTTTCGGCCACAACGCAAACAGACCTGTTCTTCACCAGTCTTATCGACAGACCTGTTCTTCACCTGAGGACGGCTGTTTGCGTTGTGGCCGAAACGTCGTGAGAATTATTTTATTATGTTGTATTTTTATTATTTTATTATTTCCATTCTACGTGACTTTACCAAAAGAACCAAGAACATTAAAATACTCTAAACGCGTTTCTAAGTGTAGAGGGAAAAACCAGAGGACCGGAGAAAAATCGCGAGAACGTACAAACTTCAAATATACAACGGGTGTCAGGGGTGGGATCCTAACCCACGACCTCCTGCATACCAGGCGAGGTAGTTGACATCTCAGCGCCACCGCGGCGCCCTAAACGACCGCCGGACGGCGTGCCGAACAACATCCTGAGCACAGGTCCGAGAGCCATACAGCACAAGCGCGAAAAACCGACGCAACCCATTCAAACGCTCTCTTCCGTCACACGACTCGGAATCATTTGGGGCAGCCATGGCTTCTGTTATTGTTTTGTGGGTTTCGTGGTTTTAGTTAATGTGGAAGCATTTCATCATCGCCGATGTCATCGTTATCACTGACGGATGAAGGCCTCGCGGCATGTCGTCGCCATCCGTCACGGTAATGAGACGCCACAATCCCATCAAATTCCCAAGCACGAACTGACATTTTTGTACCATCTCGCATATATTTGCACACAGAAATCATATTCACGTATAAACAAACGCATACACAAATATACAGGACACATTGACATGGGCACACACATGTGTAAAGGTAAATGCTGGGAATTAACAGAGAATCAGAAAGAGTAGCATACATATATACATACCACAAATACATGTAAACACATACACCAATACCCGCCATTCGCCACTAAGTGACGGTGAGGTCACCACGGCGCCTGTGCCAGGCCAGGTGCACATTGAGGCCACGTGAAGTGTCAAAGGCTCGCTAACAAGCGGCCACGGGACAGACCCAGGTGCCATAGGTTGACCGACTGAGGTGACAGGTAGATGCACCAGCTGTAATCCCTACTGTGCCAACTAAACACATACATACACACAAACGTGCATATACACCGTGCATTTACATATCATTATCACGAGATATGATCGATCCACTGCTGGATTACAACCTTCCCATGCAGTCGCCATCCCCAACAGCCCTGCGATGTCACGACCCACCTCACTCATGCACACCGACTCACCGTGTCCCCCCCTCACCTTCACACGATGGTCATCATCTCGGGCGAATATTTACCTCCCTTGGCTGCGACTCAATCCGAAGCCATTAACCGTTGGGCATCGTCCCTCCTAACCACGATGCGTCCCCTGCCCCGAGCCCACTTAGTTTTCTTTGACAGTCAACACGACGTCTCGAACGTTCATCTGGTCTCCGATCGATGTGTTCCTCTCCCAGTATTTCTAGATTTGAAGCTTTCGTGACTGCAAGGATTCATACTCTTAGTTTTTTCAGTAAAGTCACGTAGGTAAAAAATGAAATAAAATTTTAAAAAATAAAAATTTATTCTTTCTTTAAAATTAATTTTAATTTCATTTTTACCTACGTGACTTTACCGAAAAAACTAAGAGTATACTCTCCCAGTATCTCAATGCAATTTCAAGAAATCACCCGCCCGGACTCCTCAGCTTTTGTTCCACGTCCTTTGTCAATGCCCTTTGTTACAGACGGTCAATTCCGCGGTAATGGAATCACAGCGCAGGTCGCGAAGCTGACAAACGGAAAAGCTGAACAGAAATGACCTCACGGCAGGTCCGCTGCGGTTCACATGAGAGCACCCCGCAAAAAAAATAATCCCAAATCAACCGACCGACTTGAAGCCGTGATAAATTACCGCGCTTGTTGGTCACGTGACAACTCTGTTAAAATCGGCTGTGCCGGGCGAAGGAGAGAGAACGACGCGCGAAAAAAANTGATCAACCACAAAATCCGAGTCGCCCTCGAAGACGGGCCGCACAGCCCAATTGGGCTTCACTCGGGGAAATACACTTCTGAACTTCCACAACTTGATGCGTCTCAGTAGCCATACGTCCAATCCCAAGCGGGTCATGCACACCGAATCGGAATCTTTATTTAGACTGCAGGAGGAATCCGATGAGCTATGAAGCTCTACTTCACAGATGTCCAGTATGGGCGGGTCAACAAGTTGCTACAACAACAACAACAAAACAATACAATGATTTTCAGACTCAACTGGTGAGGCCCACTGAGCTAAGCAGCTCTTCTGCAACAAGGAGGGCCAGAGGGTAAAGGTGCAGCCCTGCAACCGCTTTCTCACACCACTGCTGGCGGAAGAGCCTCCGCTACAGAGCGCCCGGTCCAGAGGGTATTTGGTCTACTTGTCCACGCTATCCCCGACGAATTTGTAACAGGTGGGAATACCCACACTTAAAAAAAATAAAGATTCCGCTGACACACCCGCCGCGCCCCAAAAAACACCACAGGCAATCCTCGGTGTACGCAATTTTGTGCCGCTTCCCGTCCGGCGCACGGCGACCCCGATTGGCGCGACGTACCGGGGTAGGGGGCGACGACGCCGTCACGTTGCTGCTGCCGCTTCCGCCGCCGCCACTGCCGCCGCCGTACGACGGCGAATCCTGGCTGGAGAAGGTGGACGCGGTGTCGTCACTCAGGCTCTCGCCCTCGGACCTGGCACTTTCCGTTTTGGCGTCGTCTGTGACGGGGGGGTGGGGGGGTGGGGAGAAACGGGGCCGGACGGGGAAGAAGAGGGGAACCGTCAGATCCACGCCGCGACGAAGAGCAACCGACAGCCGGCAACAGGCAACCAACAACCGACAAATGACAACCACCAACCGGCAACTAACAACGAGCAGCCATCGACAGCCCCGCTGACGGGACACGGCAATAAATGTGAAGGTGCAGCCGTGCAATTTCTTGTGTACGGGGGCAACCCGCTGGTGCAATGACTTCCGCTGGAGGAAGCTGCAGAGAGCCCCGCGTTGTAGAGCGTTACCTTTGGCCTACTCTCCCACGACGGACAGATGTTGTGGAATATGTGCGAGCACGCACACTACACCCAACAACATGGGACCTGGGAGGCCCTCATCTGTATCGGATTGACAAAAACGTTTGTCTTGTGACTTGTCTCTGTCATAGGAATGTGGAACCTCCAGCAACGCTCAGGTCAATAACTGAACGGAAATACCATTTAAACACGTTTCTTTTAGATCACTATTCATCATGAAACAGCAGTCACCGGGCAAGACACTCAGTTCTGCTGGGTGTATTTTTTAAACCACTACAATTTCACGTACTGAAACACGCCCACTGAAAACAGCGGCGACGTTGCTGTTACACACACACACACACAAAACGTCGGGGGAGCACAAAAATGTCCCAAGACTCATGTTTCGCTTTAAATTAACAAACCAAAAGTTAAATAATAATAAAAAGGCCTGCTACGTTTAAAAGCCGCTTTATGTGACGGTATGCAGGCCGGGCTGCCCACACACACACCTCGAGGGAATGGAGGACTGGCGCACAACACACACACACCTCCTTATAAGGCGCTCCCTAATCGCACATTTCCAACGACAAATTGCGGCGCCTGCAACGACACGCCGGGCCGTCGAAGAGCCACCATCCCTTTGTCACGACCACGGACGCGGGCTTCCGCTCCTCTCCCCGCTGGCGCGCGGCGCTTTCCATCGTTGCGTCTGTCATTTTTGTTCTGACGATCGCCGACGGAATCAGTTCACCGCCGATGGCGGTGAGGGGGCGCCGACGACCCAAGACGGCTCCACTCGAGTCTACGGTCAAAACAGCTCGGCGCGCGCGAGGACGATCCCGGACGGCGCCGGCGCGAACGTCTTCACGCGCGACGACCCGTTATTTAGCTGTGCAACGACCCGCTAAGCACAAGGCTTTGAGCTGCAGCGAACCAACGATTTTGGCCGATTAGATGTATGCATGTCTGACATGGCTATTGTTCACAATTGCACCAAATTAAAGTAAAACCTACGCGCGATGAGATCTCGGCTGCTGCATCTCCTCGGTGGGTACGCTAAACGCCCGGACGCTTCCCCCCCTCTCCATTGAGGATGCCGCATCGTTGTTATTCGCGAGCGCCGGCCCGGCACCCCCATCCAAGCACGTATCCTCAGCAGGCCCACTTTGAACTTTTCACGGCAGTCAAAGTTACGTCTTTAATCAGCGGTCATCGAGAAGACATTGAGCTCCAATGGTGTGTTTTTTTTTNATATGCATTGCTGCGTATTTAAACATGTCGACTTAAAGAGCTGCGGTTTAAAACAGCTACATTGTGTCATCTCTAATCCACGTGTTCCATCATTCAATGCCCAATGTTAAAGCTTTCGTTCCATCTTTTTCTGTCAGTTGCCACGTCTCCGATACCCATTTAATAGCAGGTATGACGTGATTATTTAATAATAGATGTAATAATATATATACGAGAAATTCAAACTACACTTCAGAGGCCATTGAAGATTACTGATGTTCCACAGCACCTAAAGTTAAAGTCTATTCATGTGAAAATTAAGGAGCATATCACGTGAGTTGAAATAGTTTTTAAATAATTATTGTTTAGTTTTTAATGCACACAGTTTCCGTTCACCGTCAGAGAGAGAATGATGCAGAGGTGCGGGGAAACCACAAGGAGCCACAACTAGTACCAACAATTGCCCAATGTCTGTGATCCTCTCTTGAGATCATTGGTCACCTCCATTCATGACTGTATGTGAACTCAAGTATTGTTTTTGTAACTGTACAGTGCGAAGCGTTCGGTAGCGGCGACACAAGTGATTCACGCAGCATTTTGCAATGAACCTGGTGGCGTTATTTCGATTCCTAGCCTGGACTCACATGAGTGGCGAGCGATGGCTAAACCAGTTCTGGCAAACCCCAACCTTCACCAAGCCTGCGACTGTCGCAACCGTGGGAACCTTCACCGAGCGGTGGATTAACGAATCGCTGAAATGATCAATTTGAGTAGAGTCAACTGGCGCCGTAGCGAGCTGTTATCTCCCTCGCCCGGTACGCAGGAGGTAGTGGGTTCGATCCCGGACTCTTACGCCTGCATACTTGGAGTTTGCACGTTCTCGCTCCCCTGGTCGCGCGGATTTTTATCAGGTCCTCAAGTTTTGCCCTCCACATTTAAAAACATGCGTTTAGATGGTTTGGCTGCTTCCATAAATTCCCACGTGTGATTATATAAGCCACTTCCATGAGCCATCAGGTGTGGCCAGGGCGCCTTTCAAAAGGAGCTAATAGCTGCGTGGGCTTTTCAAACAGTGTAGTTAACTTTTTAAAGATATCACTACGAGATGCCATTTCAAAGTTGACAGGAAGTTGCATGGCCATTTAAACAACAGATCTTGAGAAGGACTCTCGGTTTATACAACTTGGCCCTTTTAGGACCTATCGCATCGTTCAAGGGGCCCACTGCTTTTCTAACTCGGCTGTCTGTATACATTCATTTGACGTAGGTGCTACATTATTAATTGTACTTCGATGGTACATTATTCACTTTATTTTTCGATTAAATCCTACATTACACTGGACGCTGCTGAAACAATTATTTGAAATCGGCACACGCTCTCTCGTGAAGGCGGGCAGCATAGACGGTGGAAGTATATCGATACGGCAAAGCTTTCCTGCATTGCCCTCTGAAGCCCACAAAATAGAACCCCACCACCCGCCCCCAGCAGCCTATAACACCTGTTGTATACGTGCCGATCGCTCATCTAGATAACCCTCTACGGGATCAACCTCCCCCCCCCCCGCCGGCTTAGCTTCCGAGACCTGGCAAGATAGGTCTCACGTTCCTGGGCGATTTTTACGGGTACGGCAATATATATTCTTGGTTCTTTCGGTAAAGTCACGTAGAAGGGAAATAATAAAATAATAAAATATTAAACAATAAAATTCTCACGACGTTTCGACTGCAACACAAGCATGATTGCTTGTCAATGTCAATTATCAACCAAGGGGTCTCGTTCCGTAGCGCGGTCAGATCGAGGTCCGCGTGCCGATTCAGTCCTTTTAATTTCGGGTGCTTTTAAACGCGGGAAGAAGTGTAATATGAACATGCGCATCTATATTATTTAGATAATTTTGCTGCTGTAAACTTCCACACAATGGCCGCTTCAACGAGCTGTCATTTGTGGCCGGGTTCGCTTCTGAAAAACAAACTAACGGATCAGTGGGCTTTACCTGGTCGGATAAAAAAAATATTTGTAGTTTTATTTGTATAATTTTTTTAACTCATCTGTTTACCTTTCCTATACTTTGCACTCCCATCCTGTTTAAGTACTGTTTGTTGTCGTGAGGGTTCTAACCCACGCACCCCGACTGGACATCTGTGAAAAAGAGCTTTACAGCTCCTCGGATTCCTCCAGTATAAAATAAATATTCCGATTCTGACCGAGTGCAGAACCCAGAGGGAAGTAAAATCAAATAACTGTACGCCAAGCAAAGGAATGCCTCAATATCCGTTCCTCCGCGTCCCCACGCTGATATCTTATTAGATTACCGACGTTAAGCTGTATGCCTTGGCTTGGCGTGCTCTCCAGCCAGCTACTCCGCTGTGTCTCAGCAGAGTAGCGGCCACTCAACCATTTAACATCAAGCCACAGTTCAACTCCCCTCGCTGCTGGCATCTGCTACAGATTTTGAACTCTCGGTCAGATGCACTTCTGGAATATTCTAAATATACACTGTTCCAGCAGTTCGGTCTGGAAGACCCAATCCAAGCGTTCACGTTTATTTGCTCGAGCACAATGACTCTTGATGCCTTTCATGTTGTACGACATTCAACGTTCTTTTCGACGGCCACGCAAGATGAGCCCCCGTCAGAGGTTGCAACCGGGTACCCGATACCCGTACCCTACCGATACCCGGGTACCCGGCCGGGTACAAGTACGGGTAGCCGTTTGCGACCCTGGTGCGGCCGGATACGGGTCGGCCGTGAGTCACTGGTGAGTAGCCGTTTGTCACTCATTTCGGGTAGGGTACGGGTAGGAACGACCCTGGTGCGTACGGGTAAGGAATCAAAACCCGTTTGCGACCTCTGGCCCCCGTGTTGGTTTTTTGTCAGATCATGCCGCGCGTCGTCCTCCAGCACAACGTCAAGACGTTTTCGCTCCACGTGCCGGAAGCTTCTTCTGGCAATGAATTGACGCTCCCGGCACTTGGGAGGGAAACGTCGGACGTCGTGCGGGGCAACACAAGGCGGTGTAACCCAAAAGCACGTCCGAGACCCATAATAAAGCACAATCGACAAGATCTATAAAGTACTATTAGCCTGTAACTTGAATACCAAAGTCATCAGATGCTGGGACCAAGGTTCAATCCAAGCATTCAAAGCCCCAACCCTTCACAACGGTAGAGTGGACGGCAGCGTCATCGCCAAAAATCCACGTTTGAACAGTATAGATAAGCAGACAATACATCTCCTGCACACATCTGTCTGTCTACTAAAAAATAAATCAGATTATATTTTACACAACCCATCGGGTCAACGGCCTTCTGGGAGTGCATCATTTCAGCAACGTTGAGTCAGTGGAAGCTGAAGTCGGGACCAGCTTTTGACATATAGCGTCTCATGAGCAGCGTCAGGAGGCCTGCCTGCTTGTGAATCAATGCCCTTGAACAGCCAGTTGTTATAGGCAAGGGCCCTCTCTTCAAGATATTCCTTCCCAAGTAAGATCGCTCGCTTACGCGGTGCCCTCCGTGCCGTCTAATCACCTCGTTCGTACATAGGGGGCTCATTCCGCGCTACTTTCAGTTCTGCAATTAAAAGCAGAACAGCGGACAGGCATTTTTCAATATGCCTCATGTAGTGCGATGACGATGAAAACAACGTGAAATACAGTTATAAAACTACAACTAATTAAAAAGAAATATGATACTGTATCATGATTTAAAAAATGTAAATAAGCCATCCCTCGATATTAAGTTCTAGTGCAGAATCACAATTAACCAATCACTCCATCCTATCTCACTTTGAGTTTGCCCTACAGGTGGGGTCATGCCTTTCAAAAATACACGCAGATTTTCATCTTGGAAAGGAATATTTCGTGATAATTTTAAAGTGCATTTCTTATTCTTGCACTACTTTCGGTTTCCTAATGACATGCGGAAATAAATATCCTTAAACACATCTAAAATAGTACGATGATAACAATCATAACGAATATCCTTCAAATAAATTAATAAATTGTAATGTGTTGATTTAGAAAAATACTGAAATTCAGCCATCCCTCAAAATGTATTTCTGGTGCGGAATTATAATTGACTAATCACTTCGGTCAATGTGTTTTTTTTGCCTGCTCTACAGAGGTCAGGTCATGCCCTCTCATAACACAGATTTGCATTTTGAAAAAAGGTTGTTTTTGTGATTAAGTTTTAGTGCATTCCTCATCCTCCCACGACTTTGGTTCTGGAGCTAAAAGCGGAACCAAAAAANCATCTTCCGGAATTATCGCTCTCATCGGCAAAAAATATAGATATCAAAACTGTCCGTTCCAATGTAGTTCTCCTCTGATCGAATGTAGCTTTTCGCTGGCAAAAATCTAATCTTAAACGGGTCACGCCTGTTACCGAGTTATTTTTGTCTTTCAGATGTGATCAAAGTTTTTCTTTCTTTTTCAATCGGCTCTGGTGGCGAAGCTGCCGACGCGGATGGTATTTATTAGATAATAATGTACTCGATTCAAAACTGCGAGTTGAGTAAGGGACATGCAACCCACTGGTTCACGCCACCACAAATGAAAACCCAGATATCAACGACTCACATCCCCTTTCCAAGTAACCGGCGTCAGTCCAGTGCTGTAATTAATCAAAGGACTGCCTGGCTTTTTACGCAATGCCCACTTACACGAACAATACATTTTGGATTTAAAATCGTGGCTCAATGTGACCCAACATCTCAAGGACACTGTACAGAAACATTGGGAAGTTTTTTTTTTGCCAAGTGAGTCACAGGCACGGCAGAAAAGGTGCTGAGGCTGGACTTGACCTGAGGCGAGGAGTTGACAGCACACGTGGCTGAGGGTAATAGAGATCCATACGATGGGGGGGGGGCGGTAAGCAGAGGAGAGAGCGCCCTTCCACAAAACAAAGTTAACTCGGGGCTTGTACGAAAAGGAGGCAGTGGTCACCTTAACTAATAATCAACACATGCAAATTCTTGTCAAGGCGCCCTTCCCCCCTTCCAACCCAGCTTAAATATACGCTCCAAGCGTGGTGGTGTTTCATTCAGACGCTGTCTCCCCGACAGACCTGGTCTTCACCTGAGGACGGCTGCTTGTGTTGTGGCCGAAACGTCGTGAGAATTATTTTGTTTTATTTTATTATTATTACTTCCCTTCTACGTGACTTTACCGAAAGAACCAAGAAGATGAATCCCTGCAGTCACGAAAGCTTTAAATCGAAACATTCAAAGTTCTCTTAATTTCCCCACTAATACCATAAACGCCACAAACTCGAGACTCAAATCACCTCTACACTTATCTCCATCATCACCACCGCCATTATCAGCTTGGCCATTACCATCATTGTATTTTTGCCTTGCTTGTTGTTGAAACTTTCTGCCGTGCCCCTACTGAACATCCGTGAAAAAGAGCTTCATAGCTCATCGGATTCCTCCAGTATAAAAAAAAAAATTCTGATTCTGGAATCTGAAGCCGGTGGTGCAGGAGTTGGTAGTGAAATTTAATATCCCAAATCAAGTAGTTGTGAAGACGGCATGGAAGCCAATCGATGGAAGTGTTGGTGGTGTTGGTGATGAAAAATATTGAATATCACTGAGGTGTCAATGATGCAGATTGTTCGAGAAGTGAATGAAAGTAGTGGTGGTAGTGGTGGTGTTGTGTCATGTCCACAATCAAATAAGTGGTCATGAAATGGAAAGGAAGTCAATTAAAGCAAGAGTTGGTGACATTTGGTATTCCTAATCTGTCAGTGATAACGTTGGGCATGGAATCCAACGAAAATAGTGGTAGTTGCATTACCCAAACCAGGTGATCATGAACAGGGGATGGAAAAAACCGAAATCTGCGCCAGTGGTTGACCAGAGACATCTCGCCCAACAAGTACAACCCAATAACAACACAACTATACAACTCCTATCTTTTGGTTGTGAGCCAAAGAAAACACAACCTCAACCACAATCACAAGCATCACTACCCTGGCACCACAACCACGACCACCAAGCATCACCAGCTTGGNACCCCCTTGACCACGACCACGATCACCACAATCACCAGCATCACCACCACCTTGTCAACACAAATCTCCACCACAACCACCAAACATCACCACCACCTTGACACCACAACCATCATCATCACCACCACCTTTACACCGCAACCACGATCACCAANCATCACCACCGCCACAACCACCAAAGCCTCATCACCATCACAACCACCAAAGCCTCATTACCACCACTTTGACACCACAACCATCATCACCATCATCAACCACCACCTTGACACCACAACCACGACCACCAAGCATCATCACCACCACAACCACCAAAGCCTCATCACCACCGCTTTGACACCACAACCATCAAGCATAATCACCACCTTGACACCACAACCACGACCACCAAGNATCATCACCATCACCACCTTCACACCACAACCACAACCATCAACCATCACCACCACCGTGACACCACAACCACCACCTCATCACCATCACAACCACCAACCATCACCACCACCGTGACACCACAACCATCACCAGCACCTTGCACCACAACCATCACCACCACCACATTGACATCACAACCACGACCACCAAAGCCTCATCACCATCACAACCACCAAAGCCTCATCACCACCACTTTGACACCACAACCATCAACCATCATCAACCACCACCACCTTGACACCACAACCACCACCACCAAAGCCTCATCACCATCACAACCACCAACACCACAACCATCAACACCACAACCATCATCACCACCACTTCATGACACCACAACCACCACCACCTTGACACCACAACCATGACCACCAACCTCATCATCACCGCCTTGACACCACAACCACCACCACCACATTGACACCACAACCATGACCACCAAAGCCTCATCATCACCACCTTGACACCACAAACACCACCACCACCACAACCATGACCACCTTGACACCACAACCACCACCACCTTGACACCACAACACCACCACATTGNCACCACAACCACGACCACCAAGCATCACCACCACCTTGACACCACAACCACCACCACCACCACCTTGACACCACAACCACGACCACCAAAGCATCATCATCACCACCTTGCCACGCTGCTGCTGCTGCTGGCTTGCGTCGCTCTCCTCGCCCGAGGCTGCCCCCGCCTGCTGCTGCTGCTGCTCCAGCTGCTGCTCGGCCGCTACTCGGGCCCCTCTCTGGAGGGCGGCGAGCCTCCTCCTGAGCGTCCGCTTCTGCTGGAACGAGAAGGCCGGTGGTTGGCGGCCATGGTGAGTAGCAGGGTGACCGTCTCGTCGCAGTCTTCGTCCCGTCGTCGGTGTCCTCCGCCAGCGCCGCTCCTCCGAGGGCGGCGTAGAGGGCCGAGGCGGCCTCGCGGTTGTCGGAGCGGAGGAGAGCGGCGGAGACGACGAGCCGGCTGCGGGCCGAGGCGGTCAGGGGTAGGCCCCTGTGATGGTGGCCTCCTCGGCCTCCTCCTCCGTGAACAACACCGGGGGCGGCCAAAGACCCCGCGGAGATTTCGCGGCCAACAGCGGCGGTCGATGTTGTTGTTGTGCCGGCAGCGGCATCGTGTTCGATACCTCCAATGACTCCTCCACCACCTCCACCACCGCCACCACTACCACCTCCACCACTTCCACCACCACCGAGCACAACAGCAATGTGTCCGTGCCCTGCTCCTCCTGCACTTCCAAGGCGATGTCCTCCTCCATCATCACCACCACCACCGCCGCCATCGTCTTCATAACCATCACCACCGTCACCACCACCACCATTACCATCACCACCCTCCTCCATCATCATCATGACGACGTCGTCGGCGTTGTTGGCCCTAGCCTCGGCGTCCCGCAGCGAGTGGAAGTCCTTGCGGGCCAACTCCTCGAGGCAGGCGGCGACGAAGCGAAGCTCCAGAGGGTTGAAGAGGTCGAGGAGGCCGCAGGCGAACTCGAGGCGGGACGAGGGCACAGCGATCCGAACCAGCGGTACACCGACGAGGGCCATGGAGGTCCAAGCTGAAGCCTTGCGGCATCGTCTCTGTTGTTGCTGTTACAATAACAACCACCACAACAACAACAACGCAACTCGAGTGGGTTTGTTGTTGAGGTTTTGTCGTCGGTGTCTTCGTCCTCCTTCTTCCTCCTGCTTCGTCTTCTTCTGCTGCTGCTGCCAGCCGCCTCTGCTTGTTGTGTTCGGGATGTTGTTGTTGTTACAACCACAACCACCACCACAACAACAACCACAACTCGAGTGGGTTTTTGTCGTCGGTGTCTTCGTCCTCCTCCGTATCTCCCTCCTTCTGCCAGCCGCCTTCGCTTGTTGTGTTGGTGACGAGCGGGATGTTGTTGTGGTGGTTGTAGTTGTTGTAGTTGTGGTGGTTGTAGTTGTTGAGGTTGTTGTTGTTGTTACTGAGGATGGGTGTTTGGTGCGTGTGGCTCTGTCAGCTGCTCACGCCATTGTGTGTGTGGCCGCCTTAAGGATACCCGGGGTACAAGTTGGTTGGTGCAAAATAAATATTTAAAGATTTTTATACGAATGTTGTCGAGTAAGGCGCTTGGGGATTTATAAATGTTTTAAAAAANTAGTGAGGTTTAAAAAAAAAGTATTGTATTTTTAATGTGTTTGTGAAGAATTTACATGAGTTGTTACTAAATCATGTGATGTGTGCGTGGTGTTAACGAGTGTGTGTTGATGTTTTAGCGAGGAGAGGTTCGTGTAAAACGTTTGAATAAGAAATAAATAGCGAATGTTTTGTAAATCGGTGTTAAAAGTAAAATGTTGCGTGTTAAGCGTCGCAGACGGTTTAACGTTTGGCGTTAACGGAGTTTGTGTTAACGAATTTATTAACGATTTTTGTCAACTGTATAAAATTACAATATCCGTTGATAGTTACAATATGTCGATTTATTTTCAAATATCGGTCACTAAAGTGTCAGATTAATAAATCGGATTATGGCATGATAGCGATGCTGAAATAACGAGTGCTATATTAAAAATAAACAACAAAATATCGACGTGCTAAAAATAAACAAATATATTACGTAAAAACAAGAGAAACAACGGGATCGTATTGTAAACGTCACTTTGAAGTGAAGAAAGGATTTAAATGTTTAAAAAAAAACCTTAACCGTTGTATAAGCGTGTAAAGTTCAGCCTTAACATCCGGGCATTCTAGAAGCATCCAACGGCAAATCGAGCGTCGATCGCGTCGATCGACCGCACCACCAGATTCGTTCTTTAAAAAAAATTAACAAAATATATCGGCGTGTTTTAACGTTCAATTTCAAATTAAAGCCCGCCCGCGTGATAGTTTTAATTTTAAAAATAATTTGTAAAAATATAAATGTGTGTGTTGTAACGTACAGACGAAGCCCCCCCCCCCATCGAAATGTCGACGCTCGATTGCTCTCGGAGGCGAGAGCAATCGAGCGTCGACAACCTCCTCNGTACAATTTTTAAAAGATAAAAGTTTAAAAGTGCTAAAGTGTTGCGTTTTATAATCCCCGTAGATGTTTTCTTAGTGTGTGTGTGGTGGTTTTGACTTACTATACGGGGACCAACATTCATCTGAACCGGTCCTGGGCCTCCCCTAGGTCGACTCAGCCTCAAATGAGTACCTGGTGCGGTGTGTAGTAAACATCGCCACTGGGAGACAAAGGCGGCCGGTGTGGTGCTGGCCACCTCGTGTGCCGTGCCGGCCTTCATAGGTGCTGCTACTCGCTAACAGCACTTGCCCCTACAGTCTGTTAAGGTTACACGTAGGGGTCTTTTGACCGACCCACCAGATTTATAGAAGTGTAACTTGTTATTGACAATTTTGATTTGAAGCTTTCGTGACTGCAGTGATCCATAAACTCTTTGGTTCTTTCGGTAAAGTCACGTAGGTCGAAAATTAACGATCACGACAAGATTTGCTGGTTTATCCAGGATGTTTCTGTTGCGCGTCGTCGCTTTAAGTGTTCTGTGTTCATATTTTGTTTCGGTTGAACCCGACTCAAGTTCAAGTTTCAAGTTCATTTATTAGGTGTAGCCCTGTGAGCCATTCGGCTCTTGAATCGGGTGCAACCGCAACAAACAACAAAAACATGAACAAAAAACATCTTAAAGTGAATATGTGACTAAGTGCAAACAGAAAATCCAAGAAAAGACAGCAAAATATTGCAGGAAAAAAATCACCGTACACCAACGCTGTGTGCAAAAATCCCAGTGGGATGCAAGTCAAACAACAACAACAACCACAAGACAACTTAGATTAAGGCCACCAGTCTACTCCGTACTACAACAAACAAACATGGCCAAACCAAAATACTTTTCGAAATCACCAAAATAAAGCAATGAAACAGTGATCATAGGAACTGACGAAATTTTCACAATAAACGACAAACAACATGTACTACCAAAACCTGCAGCCATAGCTGGCTGCATGAGTCACTCCACAACAGCAGCAGGAGCATAATCGACTATTATATTTTTCAATGCACCTTTAAGATTAGCACACTAAATCAAAACACAGGTATACTTTGGCAGCAATCATGCGGAGCGAAACATTTTATTTTAGGCCACTGAATTACAGGGCTCCACCGAATAAATGAAACTTGAAACAAGCGACCGGATGTGTTGCGAACGAAACGTCGTGATCTATCCATGTGTTATTGGCACTTAGGCACGAGTTTGTGTTTGTGTGACGAGTTTTTAGTGGAGGGTCTCATCTAGAGAACACGGCCACAGATCTGAGTTAGAACCCCAGTCTATTAAGATAATAAAATATCACATTTTACGCGACCCGAAACTACAGCGTGGAGAAACACAAATACGATATTCGTGCTGGCGCGGCATTTTAATATAAGCCACGATTTTTTTAATTAAAGTTACACTTTTAAAACTAACATCTCATTGGAATTTTTTTTTACATTAATTCAAATGCCTGATTGTTCAAGAATATTCGAGAGAGTGCTGGCAATTGACAAACTCGCTTTGCTGTAGCGACGCTCACAACAACGAGCGGAGCGCCAGGTGGATAAAGCACAGCAAGTTGGCACAGTAGGGAGCACAGGTGGTGCATCAGCCAGTCATCTCGGTCATCTCAGTCAGTCGACCTGTGGCACCTGCTGGGTCTGCCCCGTGACCTCCTGCCGGCGGGCGTTCGACACTTCACGTGGTAGCCTCAAGGTGCACATGGCCTGGCACAAGCGTCGTGGTGACGTCACCGCCACTTAGTGGCGAATGGCGGTTGTTGTTGTACATTGATTTTCACCTTGGTGTTGAAACATCATTGCCTGCCCCACGTTCAGTCCACTGCTGGATGAAGGCGGCGGTCTCTCCTCCACTAGCCGTGGAGTTTAATTCGTAAAATTGATCATTGATTGACCTACTTTACCATACTTCACCACGCTGGCTGATGCGGATCAGATTTCACCTAAATCGGGACTCGCCTCACAGAATTAACGATGATGAAGGCCTCTTTTTTAATCCTTTATATTAAATTCACTTGCTTGCTTGCTTGCGCGCTTACGACCGTGCAAATCTTTCGGTCGTTTTTTAACACACTTCCCGTGATCCAATCGAGCTGACATTTTGCACACAGACTCGTTGTGTGTGACAATTTATTTTGGTGAAAAAAAATTCCAAATTTTCCACTTTTTAGGAAAAATTTTTTTCATATTTAATTTAAAATACCAATGTGATAAAAATGAAACTCTTACTCAAGAAAAACAGAAATGAATAATAAAATAAAACCGATGCCACGCATATAAAGGATTTATAGTGAAAAACGTAGTTTTTACGGGTTAATTTTTATACGCCGTGTTAGTCGTAGCGGGTTGTTTGACCATACTTCACCACGCTGGTCGTTTGCGCGTTGAAGATGCTTCTCTAATTCCGGCTTTAAAGCATTCCAGACGGCCCACGTGTTAATTCGTGTTTCCTCTTATGCATAAGGCGGTGCAGCTAACCTTTCAATCACAGTGTTTGCAACACTGTGGTAGCAACCACAATTGTTGTTGGTAACGTCACAAGAATTCTACTGAAATGTTGATCATCAGTCAGCAACTTCCAATCACTAGACAAAGAAAGACCTCCCCCGTTTTCTTACCAGTAACTACTTTGTACGTGGGTCTCTATGTGAGTCTGTGGGTCTCCGTGTGAGTCTCTGGGTCTCCATGTGAGGCTCTGGGTCTCTATGTGAGTATGTGGGTCTCTGTGTGAGTCTCTGGGTCTCTGTGTGAGTCTCTGGGTCTCTGTGTGAGTCTCTGGGTCTCTGTGTGAGTCTCTGGGTCTCTGTGTGAGTTTCTGGGTCTCTGTGCGAGTCTTTGGGTCTCTGTGTGAGGTTGTGGGTCGCTGTGTGAGTCTATGGGTCTGTGTGAGTCTATGGGTCTCTGTGTGAGTCTATGCGTCTCTGTGTGAGTCTATGGGTCTCTGTGTGCGTCTGTGGGTCTCTGTGAGTGAGTCTTTGCGTCTCTGTGTGAGTCTTTGGGACTCTGTGAGTTCTGGGTCTCTATGTGAGTCTCTGGGTCTCTGTGTGAGTCTCTGAGTCTCTATGTGAGTCTCTGGGTCTCTGTGTGAGTCTCTGGGTCTCTGTATGAGTCTCTGGGTCTCTGTGCGAGTCTTTGTGTCTCTGTGAGTTTTTGGGTGACTGTTTGAGTATGGGTCTCTGTGAGTGAGTCTTTGCGTCTCTGTGTGAGTCTTTGGGTCTCTATGTGAGACTGGGTATCTATGTTAGTATGTGGGTCTCGATGTAATATGTGGGTCTCTGCGTGGGTCTGTGGATCTCTGTGAGTCTATGGGTCTCCATGTGAGTCTATAGGTCTCTATTTGAGTCTGTGGGGTCTCTACGTGAGTGTTATTGTTCACAGCTCCGTAATTCCCAAAATATCTTCCTGTTCCATCATTTCTCCAGTCAATTGCTCCTGTCCAATAGTGGCCTCCAAACCCTGTAATGTCATATGGCTGTTGCGACTGATGCTCCTGCTGTTGTGGAGTGACGCATGCAGCCAGCTATGGCTGCAGGGTCTGGTGGTACATGTTGTTCACGTCGTTTATTGAAAATTCGGTCACAGTTCCTATGATCACTGTTTCATTGCTTTTATGGCTTTATTTTGGTGATTTCGAAAACGTTTTTTGGTTTGGCCATGTTTGTTTGTTGTAGTACGGAGTTAGACTGATGGCCTTAATCTAAGTTGTCTTGTGGTTGTTGTTGTTTGACTTACATCCCACTGGGATTTTTGCACACAGCGTTGGTGTACGGTGCTTTTTCTGCAATATTTTGTTGTCTTTTCTTGGATTTTCTGTTTGCACATAGTCACATAGTCACTTTAAGATCTTCTTGGTTTTTCGGCAAAGTCACGTAGAAGGGAAATAATAAAATAATAATAAAACATCATAAAATAATTCTCACGACGTTTCGGTCACAACGCAAGCAGCCGTCCTCAGGTGAAGAACAGGTCTGTCGGAAAGACAGCGCCTGAATGAACACCACCAGGCTTGGCAGCGTATATTTAAGCTGGGTTGGAGGGGGAAGAGCGCCTTGACAAAGGAATTTGCATATCAAGAGAAATTTAGCATATTTATGGCAAATGCAGATATGGGATTAGTACTACTTGTGTAGGAGGTGGGCGGGGGTTTCAAAGTCATATTATGCCCGTGCATTATGCAGGATTAGCAGCATCAAAGGGAGGATTAGGGTTAGCATTAATAAAGGGAAGGAATGTTAATAGCATGGAGCTGCAGCAACTATGCGATTGCACCCGATTCAAGAGCCGAATGGCTCACAGGGCTATACCAAATAAATGAAAACTGAAACTCCTGCTTCCCTCTGCTGTCTTTTCCCCCTTCTTTCGCTCTCCACTCGAAAAGAGTTGACTCCGTTCTCGACTTCAGTTGTTTCCAACGATGCGTCCTGCCCGTTTGCACTGAAATTATTTTTGCTTTCACGGCAGCATTGGTGACTTATTCCCTAGCCCCCGTTGTAATTTTCTTATTTGTTCTGCAGTTGTTTTTATTTGTCAATCATACAAAACAAAATCTTTTTATTTACCTAGCAACGCCTCGTTTCTCAGCGTGCTTCAGTCTCCCTTTAATACTGGTAGGAACCCACTGGTTCCACCAGCCACAGGAGATTATTGTGTCCGTCCGTCGTGCAGGGAGGGGCTGGGTGGGGAGGGAGGGCTGGGTGGGGTGGGGAGGGGCTGGGTGGGGAGAGTGGGGCTGGATGGGAGGGGAGGGTGGGGAGGGCTGGGTGAGGAATAGGCCAAACATTATCGACCTTCATAGGATCAGTCTAGATTTGAAGCTTTCGTGACTGCAGGAATCCATACTCTTTTTTGTTCTTTCGGTAAAGTCACGTCGGCAGAAACATAAAATAAATAACGACGTTTCGAGCGCAACACAAGCGTCCATCATCAGAAGCGTCCATCATAACCTGATGATGGCCGCTTGTGTTGCGCCCGAAACGTCGTGATTTATTTTATGTTTCTACCGACGTGACTTTCCTCGTGACTCAGTTGATGCATTGTTTTTATAAGTATTAAGTACTATTATTCTTTCAAAAGGAATTTGCCAAACACGTCAATGCAGATCTATTTTTAAAACAAAAACTAGTTTTCAAAGTCTCTGATGATAAAAACAATCTTTTGTAACATCTGTACCAAACATGGTTACATAAACGGTGTGATTTAGAACTTTGAGTTATAGCCCTTTGTCAATCCACTGCTGGATGATGTGGATGTTTTTGTATTGTTTGTTATTGTACCGTTCTGGATATCTGTAAAATAAGTAATATTTTAAAAAACTTTTTTTAACACGCTTTTATGAAATGTACCGTACTAGTAATGGAAGAACTCCACGACGCCAGGAAGTGGCCCCAAAGCTTGCCATAAGGAACCGTGGTCAATTACAGCCAACGTCAGTTGACCGTAGACAATTAGAGCCAAGCCGAAACATAAGATATAAAAAATATTTTTTNAATGATAGAATATAGTATTGTCATCAGTATGACATAAGTATACCAAACTTTGTTTTTTTCGGTAAAGTCACGTAGGTAAAACATTTTAAATAAATGAATAAACTAAATTAAATCACGACGTTTCGGGCACAACACAAGCATCCTTCTTCAGGTAGGACAACGTAGCGAAAGCACAACCGCTATGTGTGTGTTGTGCCCGAAACGTCGTGATTTAATTGAGTTGTTTTCATTTATTTACATTTTTTACCTACGTGACTTTGCCGAAAAAAACAAAGAGTATGAATCGTTGCAGTCACGAAAACTTCAACTCTAGACTAAGTATACCAAGTTTGCGTCGATACCACATTGGGAAGTGGTTTAAAATTGAGTTACAAGATTTGAGGATACGACAACAACGACAACAACAGACAGAGTGAGTTAAATAAAAGCGTGTAAAAAAAGAGCTTTATAGCGCATCGGATTCCTCCAGTATAAATAATATTCTGATGATGGATGTTTCGATTTAAAGCTTTCTGACTGCAGGGATTCATCTTCTTGGTTCTTTCGGTAAAGTCACGTAGAAGGGAAGTAATAAAATTATAAAATTATAAAATAATTACATATTAATTTTATTATGTTTTATTTTTATTATTTTATTACTTCCCTTCTACGTGACTTTACCTAAAGAACTAAGAGATGATGGATGTTGGTTAATGCGGGTTCATAAACCGCTTAGAGATTACACCGCCTGTCTGTGGTTGCTAACCCTCCCCGGATTGGCCGAGAGTCTCGAACGGAATTGGCATCTTACCTCCCGGTGACTACAGAGAACAACAATGCAATCCGTAGATTATTTTAAGAAAAAAAAATTAATTTCTAAAACATATCCCGGAATAGCTTCAGTCAGAGTTGGCAACCCTACTCGCCACGACATTAGCCCGCAGAGTGACACGCCACTGTACACGTGACATGCTATTACACAACAACGGCTCGTCACGCACTCTGAATGGAGCGCACCGCATGACGAATTCAGTGTGGTCACATCTGTGCCCCTGGAAATATTTGCTTTATTGGCTCGGCGTTTAAATGTGATAGAGCAGTGTGTGTGTGTATCCCCCCCCCAAAGGATTAGGGTCCGTTTAAATAATTGTTTTTGATGGCCAGCTACTGCCCTTGCTGAACACGGAGAATGTGTGTGTGTGTCTGTGTCTTTGTAGCTATAACCTCTGCTGCTATCTTGAGCCGCATTCCACGGCTAAATGTGCAATAGACAAATGCCGATTGATCCGTTTAAGGAATTCCTCCGTGTTCCTGACAGTGGCGACAGAACGCCATTTTGAGAATGTCTGGCACATTATAATTTGTAGTGTTTTGTGCCCTTAAAATTATATATATATTCCCACAATGTTTTTTCTAGATGTCCCATCGTCGTAAATTCGTGACGAGACGGAGAATCCACCTCGGGTTTCTCGCAGAGCAGGGTAGCACTTCGTGTCAGAGCCCAGCCCAAGGAAGTGGATATAACAGAGCCACTTCTGACACCCTTTCAAGAGCAGGGTAACACTTTGTGTCAGAGCCCGGCCCAAGGAAGTGGATATAACAAAGCCACTTCTGACACCCTTTCAAGAGCAGGGTAGCACTTCGTGTTAGAGCCCGGCACAAGGGAGTGGATATCACAGAGACACTTCTGACACCCTTTCAAGAGCAGGGTAGCACTTCGTGTAGAGCCCGGCACAAGGGAGTGGATATCACAGAGACACTTCTGACACCTTTCAAGAGCAGGGTAGCACTTCGTGTCAGAGCCCGGCCCAGGAAGTGGCTATACAGAGCACTTCTGACACCTTTCAAGAGCAGGTGGAGCAGTTCTCGAGGTAAGAAGCAGAAAGAGAAGCGTTCTGTCTGCAGTGGGATTGAAACGGATTGTCAGCCTTCTCAGAAGTTCGTCTCTGGTGTAGGCCAATCAGAAAACCGGAGGACCCGGAGAAAAATCCATGCGACCACGGGGAGAACGTGCAAACTCCAAATATTACACACGTCAGAGTCGGGATCGAACCCACGACCTCCTGTATACCGAGCGAGGTAGTTAACATCTCTCCATGGTGGCACGCCCACAAGAATAGGCTTGACCATTTCTGGCAATAAAACAGGAGGTGTTAAGATGTTGAAACACCAAATAGAAACTGTTTCAAGGAATCATGTCTCATGACCACACACAGTACCTGTGGTGAACATGAAAACAAAAAAGGCTGTCTCTGGTGTAGACCAATCAGTTTCAAAGACAACGCATATATAATATAATTATACTGTAGGAACCTCCTGGTTACACCAGCCACAGGGATTATTGTGTCCGTCCGTCGTGCAGGGAGGGGCTGGGTGTGGAGGGAGGGGCTTGGTGTGGTGGGAGGGCTGGGTGGGAGGGTGGGGCTGGGTGTGGAGGGAGGGTGGGAAGGGGCTGGTGGGAGGGTGGGCTGGGTGGGGGTGGGAGGGTGGGGCTGGGTGGGAGGGCTGGTCACCCNGTGGTGCCCTTATAAAACTCAACGTTTACCTACTCACGCCGGCTTGTGCCGCCCTCACAGTCGGCATATTTGCGGAATACACCACGCCGCAGTTGACCCTGGCCATTGACCGAGCAACCCAACGTTCCTACCAGCTCCCTCCGTAGGAATGTGTTCAGAGCATGTCTGTTTGCATGTTTTGCACAATTGTGTGTGCTTAATGCAGACGTGATGCGTTGCATTAGACATCTATTGGGTGTTTAAACATCTGTTGTATTGCCAGAAATGGTAAAGCCTATTCTTTTGGACGCCACAGTGGTGAGATGTTAACTACCTCGCCTGGTATACAGGAGGTCGTGGGTTCGATCCCGACTCTGACGTCTGTATTTTGGCGTTTGCACGTTCTCCCGTGGTCGCATGGATTTTTCTCCAGGTCCCCGGGTTTTTCCCTCCACATTTAGAATCGACATCACGGGTTTAGAGTATTTGGCTGCTATACATTTCCACACGATAAGCCACTTGGTATAAGCTATCATTTATGAAAACCAGGTCGCTTCTGAAAAACAGCTATATTGAATTGGTCTAATAATAAATTGTTTATAGTGAAGATTTTATCTTTTCATTATTATGATACTGGCAAAAAGGTCCCATGCACATGGCCACGACTGGGCCGTATTCTACCTTGGCCACCAGGATGCGCTGTTGGCAAGGCCCAATGCGGTTGCGTGAGCCGTAACATTTCACGGCCTCCTCACGCGTTCAATTCAAGGACAAGACGATCATTAAGAGTCTCTGCGGAGAACACAAGCACCACATGCATAGAGAAAGCACCGACACCCTGACACATCTGTCCTTCCGTGGAAAAAATATAAAGGCTGATGGGATGTGGGGGAAAAAAACACGAGATTTGTTTTGACACATCCCATAAGGCACGATATAATTTTTGAAAAAGGCCAATAATTTCGATTTAAAGCTTTCGTGACTGCAGGGATTCATCTTCTTGGTTCTTTCGGTAAAGTCACGTAGAAGGGAAATAATTAAATAATACGCTTTAAACATAATAAAATAATTCTCACAACGTTTCGGCCACAACGCAAGCAGGCGTCCGCAGGTGAAGACCAGGTCTGTCGGAAGACAGCGCTGTCTCCCGACAGACCTGGTCTTCACCTGAGGACGGCTGCTTGCGTTGTGGCCGAAACGTCGTGAGAATTATTTTAATGTTAGATTTGTATTATTTAATTATTTCCCTTCTACGTGACTTTACCGAAAGAACCAAGAAGATGAAGGCCAATAATGTACATATTATTATTATTACTTGCCCCAAGCTTGGATTTTGTGCTGCCAAATCGGAAGGAATTCTTATACTTACGTGCGATTTGTGTTTTTAAATCCTTTATATTAAGTTCGCATGCTTGCTTGCTTGCGTGCTTGCTTACGACCGTGCAAATCTTTCGGTCGTTTTTTAACCCACTTCCCGTGATCCAATCGAGCTGACATTTTCCACACACACTCGTTGTGCCAGACAATTAATGTTCGTGAAAAAAAATTCCCAAAATGTTACACTTTTTAGGCAAAAATTTTTTATTTTACATATATTCAAATAGAACTCATTCTTGGCTTTGGTTGAACGTCACAGTATAAGAGCCCAGAGCATAACCCCTCCACAGGCCGTGGCGGAGTAGTGCAGTTGGTAGTGCCCTCGCTTCCCATGCCAAAGGTCGCGGGATCGATCCCCGCGTCCTCCACAGGCGAATATATATTTAAATCCTTTATATTAAGTTCGCTGCCACGCATATAAAAGATTTATAGTGAAAAACTTTGTTTTTACGGGTTATACTTATTACTGGATTAATATTTTCTTGGTTCTTTCGGTCACGTAGAATGGAAATAATAAAATAATAAAAATAAAAATATTTTATTTCCATTCTACGTGACTTTACCGAAAGAACCAGGAAGATGAATCCCTGCAGTCACGAAAGCTTTAAATAGAAATTAATATTTATTTATTCTTAGTGACTCGCTTGCCATTTTCTTTATTTTGCACTCATACCATTGCTGTAACGTTTGTTGTAACCTGCTGAACCTGCCCCGACTGGGCATCTGTGGAAAAAGAGCTTCATAGATCATCGGATAATGAAAGATTTTGATAATTACTTGTGATTCTAATCCCCCCCGCTCCCATGTCGTCCCAATTGAGCTATGGAAGTAATGTCACAAAACAATCTCATATCGGACCTTTCTGCAGAGCAGTGCAGCAACCCAGTCAAGCTTGCCCCCCTCCCCCCAGTGACCTCTGACCTCCCCTTCACAGGAGAGGGCAGCACTTTCTCACCCGCTCTGCCATATGAGAGTGAGTGAGGATCGTCGCTCGCTGTTCATTCACAGCCAGCCCTATGCGTGTGCGACCGTGGGTCGTTCAGAACAGACCGTACAACGTATAACGGCGCAATGCCCCGATCCACAACTACGAGGTACCTCCGCTGTTCCTGACGCTGTTATCTGGCTTGACCACCTGAAATGTGAAATTGCAGTTGCTGCTCTGCATCTACATCAGCAGCCGTACGAAATCAGAGCCCTGTACGTTAATTCTCAGAGCTGGAATTCGAAAATGTCGGTGCAGAACGATTTTTTTACACGTTTTTATTTAACTCACTCTATTGTAGTTGTTGTATCCTCAAATATTGTAACTCAATTTTTACCCACTTCCCAATGTGGTATCGCCTGCAAACTTGGTATACTTATGTCATACTGCTGACAATACTATATTCTATCATAAAAAATCAAAAATAAACATATTTACAAACATTCTTTTTTTTGTTATGTTTCGGCTTGGCTAATTGTCCACGGTAAACTGACGTTGGCTGTAATTGCCCACGGTCCTTACGTTATGGAAAGCTTCGGGCCACTTCCTGGAGTCGTGGAGTTCTTCCATTACTATTACATTTCATGAAAGTGTGTTTAAAATAAGTTTTTTTTATATTACTTATTTACACTTTTTTTTTATTTTCTTCTTTGTTGTGCAGTCACTGGTGACTGGGGCTATAAGCATCAACTCACTGCCTCGTGAGAAGCCACAGGTGACCGTCTGGATTCATTCACTAAACCCGACAATCTCAGAAATCTTCTTCTTGGTTCTTTCGGTAAAGACCTGTTCTCCACCTGAGGACGGCTGCTTGCGTTGTGGCCGAAACGTCATGAGAATTATTTTATTACGTTTATTNTATTTNATTATTATTATTATTTCTCTTCTACGTGACTTTCATGAAAGAACCAAGAAGATGAATCCCTGCAGTCACGAAAGCTTTACATCGAAAAAGCAGTGGTGGCTCAACGGACCTGGCCGAGCCGGTCACCCACAGTATTTTGAAACGCATATAGGTTTTAACGCCCGCNGTAAACTTTTGCACAGAGGGGTACGTTGACGGTCGTTGTGCGCAAAGTCTCCATCCCACCACTGCAATAAAAACCGAAATACAGTAGCACGACTGTTCAGGCTGCGAGTTGGTGACAGCTGAGGAGGGGGGGGGGGGGGCTCATCCAGCAGAGGATAGACCAGGGGCGGTTTCTTCTTAGGGCGATTGGGCGACGCACCACCAATGTCATTCAACCACAGAGTCACGCTAGCCGTCACTGTGCCTCTGGATATAGTCCAATCAGCATCATGCTACGTTCTGTGGAGTACCGCCTCTTTTTGGGCGATTTCCCTCAGCTGAGAATCGCCCCGAGTGGCCCCATAGACTTACATTCAAAGATGTTTTTTTTCGAACGGGGCGCTGCAATGCATTCTCTATGGCTTCCGGGAGGGCTCGCCCTAACGTGCTTACGTATCATGACGTAAGCACGTTTCATCCAACAATATAATTTGTTGCCACCTAGTGGAATCTTTAATAAAATAAACTTGAGTGGTTTGTTTTAATAGTGAGTATAGAAACAAACAAGATGTATTGTAAGAGTCACTTTATTTTTCATTAATATTAAAGAAGTGAAGTTGCCTTTCCATGCTTAAGCTGTTAATTTATCCATTGCATGGGTGGACCTTATCCTTATCAATCATCCAGACATTTGCCCCCCTGAGAGATTTTGCAGGAGCCGCCACTGGATAGACCATGTCCGATTATTCAGGTGGTGTCACCCAGGGGTTCGTGAAGGTCCAGGGCGATGGGNCAGTACCACGTGGGCCGTGGCCCCCTGGGCACCACGGTGGTAAGATGTTAATCACCTCGCCTGGTACGCAGGATGTCGCTGGTTCGATCCCGACCCTGACGCCTGTTGTATATTTGGAGTTTGCGTCTCTCTCTCTCCCGTGGTCGTGTGGATTTCTCTCCGGGTCCTCCGGTTTTCCCTCCACGTTTAGAATCAGCATCACGTGTTTGTGGAGTATTTGGCTGTTGTAAATTTTCACGCGATAAGCCACTTCGTTGAGCTATCATTTGTGACCAGTCGCTTCGAAAGAGAGTTGTAAGCTCAGTGGGCCCTACCTGGTAAATAAAAAAGATAGTTTCGTTTATTCCTCACACAAGACCTCCATTGTGGGCCCTGATTGTATGTATGTTGAACTTCTTTCACACCGTACGTAGCCAATCGCACTAATCGGAGGTATGTATGTGCATTCTTTAGCACCGTAAGTAACCAACAGCGCTAACCAGTGATGCGAGGAAGGACACAATAAATAGTTTTTTTGGGTGAGATAGCGTAAATATATAAATGTGAAGCCATTAGTAAGGTTTGTCACGTAAACAGAACGTGCTAATTAATTACTAGTACAGCACACCCGTGTGTTGGAGAGCCAAGCCACAACATTTATAATCTGAGTACGCGTTTCCATGGAGCAAAACTCCAGTGGCTTCCTAACATCGGAAGCAAGAGCGTTCCAGACGGCCGCAGAAGCGCCCGAAAGTGCCGCGCGACGATGATGCGGTGGCCGTCCTTGTTCGATGGCCAGCCAAGGTGACCAAGTTCGCGTGTGATGACGAGAACCGGGCAACTTTGCTCCACGCCCCTGGTTACCGGCCCTGATTTCAGATGCGATGTTCAACAACGTCTACGAGGATGATGGGGCCGGGCGAGAGGCAGACCTTACACTCGGGTGAGCAGCGAGGAGGAGGTTATGCCCGCCTGACTTGGAGTCCACCTAAGTGTTTGAGATGCATGTGCTGTAATCATCGTGGGGGGGGGGCACAAGAAAAGACAAAAGAGTCAGAACATATTTAGACTACAGGAGGAGTGCGATGAGCTATGAGGCTCTTATTCTTGATTCTTTCGGTAAAGTCACGTAGAAGGGAAAGAATAAAATAATAATAAAACAGTTAAATTTTCTTGCCGTGGTTTTCACACCTGACGATGATTGCTTGTGTTGCAGTCGAAACGTCGTGAGAATGTTATTGTTTTATTTTTATTTTATTACTTCCCTTCTACGTGACTTTACCGAAAGAACCAAGAATATGAATCCCTGCAGTCACGAAAGCTTTAAATCGAAATTTATGAAGCTCTTCTTTCACAGATGTCGATAGAGGCGTGGGTCAGCAAGTTACAACAAAATACAAACAGCTAAAGGAGTACAAAACAGAGAAAAGGGTAGGCAAGTCACTCAATATAAATAAATATAAAGTATACAAGTGTAATGACGACTTGACACACTTTTCTTGAGATGGCACTTTACTGAAGGCACGTTCACTTGACATCGGCGGAGACCCCACTGCAACAGCCCGAGTCTCCCGCGCATCTCCCTTTTATAGTAATCCCTCGCCACTTCGCGGTTCAAGTTTCGCGGCCTCAGTGCATCGCGGATTTTTCGAACTGATTTAAAGGCCTCATTATACCTGTGCAGTAACACCATCATCATCATTCATCATCACATTCATCGAACTGCACAGGTCTGTCGTCATCGTCATTTTCATCGTCGTCGTCGTCATTACTGGAGTCAAGTCTCAAGATACTACTGTCATTGGTGAGTGTAGAACACCATAATACCTATCGTATGAGAGAGTGAATGTATAATATTAAGGTTTTATAATTAAATAGATTTAAGTAAATATATAAAGTAAAATATATTTTGAACATTCTGGTACCCACACACATATACGGAAATTCCTAGGGGCCAATCCTACTTCGCGGATTTTACCTATAACGAGGGGTTCCGGTCCCCATTAACCGCGATTAACGAGGGATCACTGTATACCGACCGAGGCCACGACTCCCGGAAGTGGCCCCAAAGCTTGCCATAACGTAAGGGACCGTTGGGCAATTACAGCCAACGTCAGTTGACCGTGGGGGTGGGAGGGGTGGGGCTGGGTGGGGAGGGNCTAGTCACCCCGTGGTGCCCTTATAAAACTCAACGTTTAACCTACTCACGCTGGCTTGTGCCCGCCCTCACAGTCGGGAATATTTGCGGAATACACCACGCCGCCGTTGACCATGGCCATTGACCGAGCAACCCAACGTTCCTACCAGCTCCCTCCGCAGGAATGTGTTAGAAAGCGTGTAATAATAATAACGAAGCGGCAGTCATGCTCGAAAGGGAAGCCCCGAACGTGGAGGTGGAGCGACTAATTAACTTCAAGCGCAGTGGCTGGGTATCACACGCAGTATCGTGAGAGGTGACGTGAGGCCGTCGCCCGGCAGTGGATGGACCGTGGCTGATAAAATACATAATCCAAAAGAACCATTCGTGTCTTTGTACAGAATATAACAACATCGATACGCATAAAATACCCCTTCATGTACGATGACTGCACGCACAAAATATAATGGTATTCATATTCTTAGGTTTTTTCGGTAAAGTCACGTAGGTAAAAANTAATAATTAATAAAGTAAATAAAAATAAAATAAAATTACGGCGTTTCGGAGGCAACACAAGCTTCCGTCTTCAGGTGGAACCGTCACAGCACGATTGCTGTATCAAGCACTTGATACAGACGGAAGCTTGTGTTGCCTCCGAAACGTCGTGATTTAATTCTAATTTTTTACCTACGTGACTTTACCGAAAAAACCTAAAATTGAATCCTTGCAGTCACGAAAGCTTCAAATCTGGAATATAATGGTATATTTGACACAACCCATCGGCCTCCTAGAATTGAATAATTCAGTGGCGTTGATTTCGTGCAAGCTAACTCTGCAACCGGCTTCGGCGTTGGGCGTTCTCATCAGCAGAGTCGAGGCTCCTTCGAGGTTCATGACGGGCACGTGACGCCACGTGGCCAGTGGGCGGCGACATTGATTCGTTCCCGGCAGTGGCTGGGTGATCGCATCGCAGCGTCTTGATAGGTGACGCTGTCATCCAGCAGTGGATTGACCATGGCTGATGAAATACATCTTGTCTTGTCTGCAGCCATCCTCGATCCGAGAGTCGGCCGAACCATGGGCAATCATTCGCCACTGACTTCTGTCTTCTGCTATCCTCATCGCCTGTTACAGCGTGAGCCTCGGCATTGCTTTAATGTTATCTATCCATGTCATCCTTGGTCTTCCTCGCGCACGCGAAGCGGGTATTGTGCCAAAATTAGAATTCGTGTCTGTGTACAGAATATATAACAAAATGGATACGCAGAAAATACGATTCCTCCATATATGTCTGTGCATACAAAATAGAATAGTATATTTTGCACGTACTTCTGGAGCTTAATCATTTCAGCAGCATTAATTCAGGAACAAGCTAACTCTGTAACCGGTTTCGACGTTCGCCGTTCTCATCAGCAGAGTCCGAGGCTCCTTCGAAGGTTGAGGCGCACGTGGCGCACGTGACGCAACGTGGCCAGTGGGCGGCGCCATTGTTATTTTCTGGCCTCACCGGAAACAGGAGAAGGGGGGGAATTGAGAGGGGGGGGAATTGAGATGTGGGGGGGGGGGTTGAGAGGGGGAATAGAGAGGAGGGAGGAGGAAATTAGGGGGTCGGGGGAATTGAAAGGGGGGGGGGATTAGGAGAGCCTGGCACGTGATCAGTTGGTGGGAGCCAATCGGAGCGATGACTGTGATGTGACGCGCAACAACAACAAACAAAACCCCCCAATCTTTTTGGTTCTTTCGGTAAAGTCACGTAGAAGGGAAATAATAAAATAAAAATAAAACATAATAAAATAATTCTCACGACGTTTCGGCCACAACGCAAGCAGCCGTCCTCAGGTGAAGAACAGGTCTGTCGGAAAGACAGCGTCTGAATGACACCACCAAGCTTGGCAGCGTATATTTAAGCTGGGTTGGAGGGGGAAGGACGCCTTGACAAAGGAATTTGCATATCAAGAGGATTTAGCATGTTTATGGGAAATGCAGATATGGGATTAGTCACTACTTGTGAATACTTGTGAGAGCTTTAAATCGAAATAAAACCCCCCAACTATAAAAAACGCGCAAATTCAAGCAGGCCACGTGGCACGTGGCTGATAGTTCGGAAGGTGAACGTGTCACGTGCTTGCTGTAAAGAATGAGATCTTTATTTAGAGTGCAGGAAGAATCCGATGAGCTATGAAACTCTTTTTCACAGATGTCCAGTCGGGCCGGGTACAACGTTACAGCAACAAACAAGAGGGCCATTGCCCGAAACGTCGCCTTTACATTTTTTTCCTTTTAAGACCACACACAGCAGCCTATGCACCTGTTTTTACACGTAACCGATGATAAGACGCGCTTTCTATTTGTAGCGCACTGCGCTTTTACGAACCCGGCGACCCGAGTTCGATTCCCACTCGGCGATCAACATCGGTGACGAAAACGTGAAGCGGTGATGCAGGGCTTCCCCTCGGTCGAGTCAATCTCAAACGAGTACCTGGCACGGTGTGTAAACATGAACACTGGGGAGACAAAGGCGGCCGGGCGTGGTGTTGGCCACCTGTCCCTTCGTGTGCCGTTCTGACCTTCATAGGTGCTTGCTCACAGCACTTGCCCCAACAGTCTATTAAAGGCTCGTTGTATCGTATATGAACTTCTTTCGCACCGTACGTAGCCAACTTGCTCATCAGAGGTGCGGGAGAAGGACAGGCAACATTGTAAAACTTTGTTAACGCTGGACACAAACTTGGTGGTGTTACGTATTACTTTCCGGAGCTTCTTATAATCTGTAGAACAAGGGTTCCTGTACAAATGGAGGCGTCAGAACAAAGGGTGCATCTTGAGATGATTCAAAGTGATTTGCAGACTAAAATAAGTTCAAAATACATGTGACACAGCTGGGTTATCAATTGTAGTGAGTTGATGGTCTCATCCCGGTCACAAATAGTTATTAAAACCGTTAAAAATCACGTTCAATTTGGCTCTGCACTTAATTTGGCTAAATTCGTTCTCTGAGAATTTATAAGCATCAAGTTAACTTTTTTCTGTGTTTAGTTTGTTGTCCTTTCCCCTGCATCTCCGATTAGCATGGTTGGCTACGTAAGATGCAAAATAAGTTATACGTATGTAATGATGACTTCGACGCACTTGTCTTGAGATGGTTTTATTTAAGGAGCCACGTGCTGACACTCGAACAGGCGGAGACCCCCACTGCAACAGCCCGAGTTTCCCACGCATCTCCCTTATGTAGGTCCGAGGCCACGCCCCCATTCCCGAACCTTCTCGCTGGTTCTAGACGCTCGCTCTACCAGCAGACTCCACCGTCCACTTCCGTCACTAAGCCACGCTCCTATTCTCGATCACTCCCGTGGCCACCAGTCATTCGTACTGTAGCTGACTCCCCTGTCATTACCTCCCGTGGCCACTAGTCCACTCGTACTGCAGACTGACTCCCCTGTCATAACCTCCCGTGGCCACTAGTCCACTCGTACTGCAGGCTGACTCCCCTGTCATAACCTCCCGTGGCCATTAGTCCATTCGCTCTGCAGGCTNACTCCGCTGTCATTACCTCCCGTGGCCACTAGTCCATCGTACTGCAGGCTGACTCCCCTGTCATTACCTCCCATGGCCACTAGTCCACTCACACCCTAGGTTGACTCTACTGTCATTAAACATTCAAAGGCGAAAAATACATAACGCTACAGCAGTGCAGTGGGGACGTGCCGCTACCATTCTGTGTTTGGAGCAGAGGTTGTCACTTGAAGGAGGGACCTCGGGGTAGCTCTGTGTATCCGCTTCGGCGAGCCGTTCTCCGATAACACGAATGGGGTCGCGCAGCTCGGTGAGAGACCTGAACGGGGGACTCGTCGTCTCGTGACGGTGCGACATTGAAACAGACGAATCAGGATCACACTGGGAAATATACGAAGACGGAGAAATAAGCACGGATTTATTTACTTGAACTTGTTTTAGCTGCGATGATCATTTTCTTGTTACGTGCATTTTTGTGTTATTTACGTAGTCATCTTTTAGTTTTATTTGCTAACTAGTTGGGGTTTGTTTTTGTGCCTTCTGTGTAAAGGATCAGCTAATTGATGTGGCAACGTTGTGGAAAGCGATTGCATGAAATATCCCATTAAAAAAATTCTAAAAACCATGTTGAGTGATTCAATGCATAGTGATCTGTGGTCACGATTTCATGAATGACGCAAAAAATTCCGATATTTAAAAAAAAATTATGGCACTTTACCATCTTGCTTGTATACTCTTCGGTTCCTTCGGTAAAGTCACGTAGGTATAAAATAAACTAAAATCACGACGTTTCGGGCGCAACACAAGCGTCCGTCATCAGGTGTGAAAGCAGTCACAAAAGCTTCAAATCAACATCTTGCTTATATTGTTTCTCATTGCCACCTCGCGTCTCCTCGCTGGGATGGACGACTGGCTTGCACGTGCATCAGCGTCGTAAGTTTACTCCCCGAGTTGAAGCTCATCCAGTTGAGCAGCTCCGTGTTAAATTGGTCTCTGGCCGAGAGGGTGACTGCCCTCCGCCACCATGAACTGCCATTTGAAGCGACAACGCCCAAGGGAGCCGTAACTTTAAAATAATACATATCCACGTAGCAGTGGAAAGAGGATGGGTGGGAAGTGCTGGAGACGGGGGGGGGAGGTTGGGGGGGGGAGCCGGGTGGTGGGTGGGGGCACCTGTGGCCGTCAGTCGAATGCCCCCCCAAAAATAACCGAAGCTTGCTACCGCAGCTGAGTCATTTCTCATCAGCCGGTCCTGGGCGTCCCCTAGGTCGACTCAGCCTCAAATGAGCACCGGGTGCGTTGTGTAAGCATCGCTACTGGGGAGACAAAGGCCGAGCGTGGTGCTGGCCACCCACCCACTCGTGTGCCGTGCCGGCCTTCATAGGTGCGACTCGCTAAAGCACTTGCTACAACCGTATGTTAAGGCTATACGGGGGATCTTTGTCTTTGAACCGGTCCTGGGCGTCCCTAGGTCGACTCAGCCTCAAATGAGCACCGGTACGTGTGTAACATCGCACTGGGGAGACAAAGGCGGCCGAGCGTGTGCTGGCNACGTGCCGGCCTTCATAGGTGCTCGCTAACAGCACTTGCCCCAACAGTCTGTTAGGCTATACGGGGATCTTTGTCTTTGTTGATGAGGGCCTCTCTCCGCTCCGTGCAGGCTGTGTGGGCAGTGGCGTGGCTGTCGAGTGTGCAGGCGGTGCAACTGCGCCAGGGATGACGTTTTGAAGGAGTGCTCCATGAGCTGGTCGATGAAGGAGAGGACGGGGGGGGGGATGAGGGAGGGAATCCATTTCATTGCTTGCACCCGGGGCCCATGATCATACTTCACCACGCTGGCAATGGGTTGGTGAAGGCGGGAGTGCGCATCTCACCGCAAGAGGCCTTTCCCCCAAAGCTTTCTTGGATATATATATATTTCATTAAAAATATTGCTTAATTAAAAGTAACATTAACTTAATAACGTGTTTTTCCCCCACCGGGCCTACTTTACCTGCTACGACAAACAAAATTGGTCTTTGTCAATCCACTTTAGATCAGAATCTTTATCCGCATCTTCATTGACCCTGGAGGAATCCGATGAGTTGCGAAGCTCTTATTCACATGGGCCAAGAACCCCTCCCACGCGGCACCAGCCACGGGGGATGATATTCTCCATACTTCACCACACTGTCAGTGCAGCGCAAGTGAAAGTATTGGTGTGGGGAGGAGGGNAGGAGCGGGGGGGGGGCTGGGTGGGGGGTTTAGAAATCGCTACAATTCTTAGAATCTCCGGACGTGTGAATGATTCCACGCACCATCGGCGTCACGAGAGGACGAATCCACGCGGACATCCCGCACAGCGGCGCAAAGGCCACCCGCGGTGAGAGCGCGTATCCCTGGAAGCGAACTCTGACCCACAATACAGCAAGGGGCCAGAGATTTCCCCGCTGCCGCAAACGGACTTTTCTATTTATTTCATTTGTGGGAATTAAATGCCAAAAAACAAACCGGATAGGGCCTTAAAACTGTGGCCGAGACCATGAACTCGAAGCACCTGAGAAGGCGGCTTGCCACAATTCGAATCCACAAACCTCAGCAGGCGCCACGCTCAGCGCCCCTGACCTCGCAAGGTCACCCGGCCGCCACTTCTGGCGTCATCACATTCCGACCGAGGACCCGGGTTTCATTACAGATCGGCAGCCGAGAAAGCCAGAATCGAAGTCATGCTCTCGGCGGTGGCTGGCAACAAGTTGTCTCTGACACAGCCGTTCTGAAGCCCTCCGCTGGGTCACCCGAAGCCACCCCAGGTCCACTATTTTTAAGGCCCCCCCCCTTTGGTCCTCTTGCCACCTCCGACTCACTTCTGGAGCCATTCAATAGGGCGCAAGTCCAATTCCGTCACGGAAACAATCCTTCTCGGCTCACCAGAACTCCTTGCCGTTTTCAAACGAGAGAAAAAAAATCGTCCCGTGGCTGGCGCGTTCCTGGAACAGAAACGCAATCGGTTAAAATAATTCTGCGTAGGCGGTGGACTTTTGGAGTCAGAGACATTGAGCCGGCACTGCCCAGAACTTGGGATCGAATCCGGATGTGGGCCGCCCAACCACATGCAACTAAACCCTGCTTCGTCTTGGTTATTTCGGTAAAGTCACCACGTAGAAGGGAAATAATAAAATAATAATAAAACATAATAAAATACAATTCTCACGACGTTTCGGCCACAACGCAAGCAGCCGTCTTAAGGTGAAGAACAGGTCTGACGACGCGTCTTCGACAGACTGTTCTTCACCTGAGGACGGCTGCTTGCGTTGTGGCCGAAACGTCGTGAGAATTGTATTTTATTATGTTTAATTTGTATTATTTTATTATTTCCCTTCTACGTGACTTTACCGAAAGAACCAAGAAGATTAATCTCTGCAGTCACGAAAGCTTTAAATCGAAATTTAAACCCTGCTTGTCAAGTGCGCGAATGAAATGTCTCGGCCCGGTCACCAATGACTTGCACAGAGACCCATCGATTTACATAGAGACCCACATACTTGCATAGAGACCCATAGACTCAGGTAGAAACAATTTTGAATGATCGTTGCTGATGATGATGCTGAATTCATTTGTGAAGCTCCTTCGAAGGCCGTGGGTTCAACTCCCGGTCAGTTGCCAACTGAAGGCGAGGCACACCATCAGCGCTGGCACTGGCACCAAGGCCGTAATTATATATATATTGGGGACACCCCCCCCCCCCCCCCCCAATATTCAAATATTCTCAAAATGCCCCCCCCCCAATATATTGGTATAAAATGTTTTATTGCTATGCTATGTAAATAAAAACAACAATTTGCTAAACTAGTCAAGTAGGTAAAAAATTAAAATTAATAAAAGTAAAATAAAATTAAATATATTTTATTTTTATTTTACTTTTATTAATTTTAATTAATTTAATTTTTTACCTACGTGACTAGTTTAGCAAAAATAAAATAATATCTTTTATTTTTATTTTATTAATTTTATTTTTTACCTACGTGACTTTACGACAAAAAACCTAACAATATGAATCCTTGCAGTCACGAAAGCTTCAAATCTAGAATTTGCTAAACCTTTGCCACAATATCGGACTTGTCTTCATATAAATCAATGCATAGATTTCTGTTATATGATTGTGGTTATGGTTGTACTTTATCAATCCCTAATCTCTGCCATTAGATACAATCAAACAAGAAATGGTAAAAAAGTAAACAAGCAATTAGAACAATACACTTTTAAAAAAGAAATGAAAAGTCCATCCCATGTGTAGTGAATTTTTTCAATATTTTAGGCAGGAAATGAGTTTAAAATTTAGATATTTTTCTGGTTGGGACCCCAGGCACCCTGGAAGATTTGGTCCCCCCCCAATGTTGACTCCATGGCTACGGCCTTGCTGGGCACACCACCATCGATGGCACTGGGCAATTGTAAGAGGCGTGGACGATCCTCCGCACCGCGCTGTTGCGTTCTCGGTGCAGGTGGGAACTTAAACAAACAAAACTCTCTCCAGGATCAGCTCTGGGAGCGTTGAGCTATAAGCTCAGAGACAAGGAAGAAGATCACACAAAGACAAAGAACCCCCATATAGCCTTAACAGACTGTAGGGGCAAGTGCTAGTAGCTACTACATATGTAGCTACTGTTGCTACTGGGATAATGCGGCACTGGTTACAGGTGGAGGAGTGCCCAGAGACTGAAGGTTCCCGCACCACTCGCAACTCGTCCGTCAATAACTCCGCGCGTGCGTTGTGCGTGTAACCTTCACAGGAAACGTCAATAATCAGTATTATAGAGTAGGCGACGTGGTGCTTGGTCTTCTTTCGTTGCACACAAATAGAGAGGCCAGTCGAGAGTGGATCAGAAGAGCCGAATAATGCGCTTTGTGCCTGATGAGAATCGATTAGTAACAAACAAAAAATGTTCCCCGTCACCGGTTTTTTCGGCATGCGAACAAGCAGCTACATTGCGGGCAACCTTCATCCTTTAACAACAAAATAAACAAGTATAACCAGTAAAAACAACGTTTTTCACTATAAATCCTTTATATGCGTGGCGGCTAGAGTCCTCTCGTCCTCTGGCTTGAGATGGCTGCCACCTATGGGTCAGATGATTGCATTGCACCATTAAGCAATTGGTAATTAAATATAATATTTTGTCCTAAGAAGTGTAAAATTTTGGAAAAAATTTCACGAACATTAATTGTCACGCACAACGAGTCTGTGTGGAAAATGTCAGCTCGATTGGATCACGAGAAGTGGGTTAAAAAACGACCGAAAGATTTGCACGGTCGTAAGCAAGCAAGCGAACTTAATATAAAGGATTTAAAAAATAACCCGTAAAAACAAAGTTTTTCACTATAAATCCTTTATATGCGTGGCATCGATTTATTTATTATTCATTTCTGTTTTTCTTGAGTAAGAGTTTCATTTTTATCACATTGGTATTTTAAATGAAATATGAAAAAAAAATTCTAAAAAGTGCAAAATTTTGGAAAAAAATTTTCACGAACATTAATTGTCACGCACAACGAGTCTGTGTGGAAAATGTCAGCTCGATTGGATCACGGGAAGTGGGTTAAAAACGACCGAAAGATTTGCACGGTCCTAAGCAAGCAAGCGAGTGAACTTAATATAAAGGATTTCAAAACCCACTCGCGGCAGGTGGCTCAGCACCAGAGCGCAAACGTCTCTCAGTCGGAAGGTTGTGAGTTCGTATCCTGCTCGGGCTCGGGAGTTAACTCGCCCCCGTCAGCATCTTCATCGGCATCAAACCACCGCAATGTAAATGAATATTTGTCGCGCATTGCAGCGTTCTTCGTTGCAAGGCCCGCGGCGGTCACTGGTGGTCACTGGTGGCCTTTAGCGAGGCCCCCGACAGTACATGAACGGTGACAACATCACCATCAACATCACCATCATCATAACCAACCACCACCATCATCATCATCACTATCATCACCATCACCACCACCTGGAGATGAGATCACCTGCAGATGAGATCACCCTCATCACCTGTAGATACAATCGCCATGAAGAAAGGGAGGTGGAGGGAATCGATTTGGAGGCAATCGGCGAGGAGCCTGCAGCGTGATCGTGGCCCAGGACTTTCCTCCTTAATGATTTCACAGGAATAGTTTTTGTTGATGTTGTTGATGTTGTTGTTGTTCTTTTCGATAGGGAATCGTCGCCTTCAAGCTCGGGCCGAGCTAATGAAAGGTTTGCGCGGAAATTTCGATTTAAAGCTTTCGTGACTGCAGGGATTCATCTTCTTGGTTCTTTCGGTAAAGTCACGTAGAATGGAAATAATAAAATAAAAAAATAAACATAATAAAATAATTCTCACGACGTTTCGGCCACAACGCAAGCAGCCGTCCTCAGGTGAAGAACAGGTCTGTCAGAAAGACAGCTGTCTTTCTGACAGACCTGTTTATTTATTACGACAGACCTGTTCTTCACCTGAGGACGGCTGCTTGCGTTGTGGCCGAAACGTCGTGAGAATTATTTAATTATGTTTTTTTATTAATTTATTATTTCCATTCTACGTGACTTTACCGAAAGAACCAAGAAGAGGTTTGCGCGAGTTTGTCCGCAGCGGTAGCAAAAATGTTCGCCGCTACAAGCGACATCCGTCGCAACGGGTTTCCACTTTCGTAGTCTCAGCAGCAGCAGCAGCAGCGGAAGAGTCGGCGGTCGATCAAAGCCAATGTTGGTGAAGTAAGTGCAGTGAGTGGTGGGGGGGGGGTTAGATGTGGGGGGATGAGGGCGTGGGTGGGGGNTGGAGGAGGGGGGGATGGAGGNTGGAGGAGGGTGGGGGTGGAGGAGGGTGGGGGATGAAGGTGGGGAGAGGAGGGTGGAGGAGTTGGGGGGTGGAAGAGGGTGGGGTGGAGGAGGGGTGGGGGTGGAGGATGAAGGGTGGGGAGAGGAGGGGGTGGAGGAGGGTGGAGTAGGAGGATGAGGGGTGGGGGNTGGAGGAGGGGGGGATGAAGGTGGGGGGGGATGAAGGTGGGGGAGGGGGATGAAGGGGGGGGGGTGAGGGGNAGTAGGGGAGGGACGAGGGTGGGGGGGATTAAAGAAACCTTCCACCACGTCCACACAATCACCCCGGCTCCAGCAGTCCGCACGAATTAAAAAAGCGCCAGAGATTGGAGGTTAAAAACAAGAATAAGAAAAAATAAAAACCGAGCCGAAATTAAATATCGTATTCGTTTAATTTAATTTTATTTCAACAGTGCATCAAAGTTGCAACAAACCCCCCACCCACGCCCCCGTCGTACAGGCAATGTACAAAGTCGCAAGCAAAAATGTAAAAAGCTCGCGATGGCCGCGCGCTGCGTCCACTCTGCCCTGGTGGTTGTGGCTGGGGGGGGGGNTCCTTCGTACCGCGCGACGTCCCAACGATTACACCGGAACTCCTCAAGAAACTCCCGGAGGGGGGGGGGGCGCGAAACGTCGGAGGGGCGAGCGAGCGGCCGAACGTTCCACCGGCTACAACTCCCGTTGATTAATTATCCGTCGGTTCAACCGGGTGGAGGTGGAGGGGTGTTAAATGATTCAATCAGCTCAGCTGCTTGTCCGCGCAACACCTCGCCGACCTCGTCGAGAAGCCACGACCCATCATCACCATCATCGCCACCATCATCATCATCGCCACGATCATTATCATCATCCCCACCATCATCATCATCGCCATCATCATTATTATCATCGCCACCATCATCATCATCGCCACCATCATCATCATCATCGCCACCATCATTATCATCGCCAATCATCATCGCCACCATCATCATCATCGCCACCATCATCACCATCATCACCACCACCATCATCACCGCCACCATCATCATCATCATCATCATCATCATCATCATCATCGCCATCATCATCATCATCATCGCCACCATCATCATCATCGCCACCATCATCATCATCGCCNATCATCACNATCATCTATTGTCACCATCATCATCGCCACCATCATCATCATCGCCATCATCATCATCGCCATCATCATCATCGCCATCATCATCATCGCACCATCATCATCGTCTTAGTTCTTTCGGTAAAGTCACGTAGGTAAAAAAATTAAATTAAATTAATAAAAATAAAACAATAAAATCATTTTTTATTTTTATTAATTTTAATTTCATTTTTTACCTACGTGACTTTACCGAAAGAACTAAGAGTATGAATCCTTGCAGTCACGAAAGCTTCAAATCTAGAATCATCATCATCGCCACCATCATCATCATCGCCACCATCACCACCATCATCATCATCGCCACCACATCATCATCACCATCATCATCATCATCATCACCACCATCATCATCATCGCGCCAACTCCGCTCATCCTCGAAGCGGCGGCGGCGGCTTTTGGCTGCGAGCCGTCGAACTAAAAAGAACGGCGGTGGTCGCACTGCTCCCGCGGCCGTCTGGAACGCTCTTTCCCCTCCCGACATTGGGAAGCCGCTGCTGCTGGGAGCTGTGCCACGTTTAAGTCGTCTAGATTAGAGGGGTCGACAATTAAAATAACAAGAGACGTTATTTTGGAATCCCGGTAACAAACACCCCCCCCCCCAAGAAAAACAATCGACATTTAAAGAGCCGCAATGCCGTGTGAACACGTCACGAAGCAGCCATTAAAGAGCACGTTGCCGAGCCCTGATCCACGACTGAAAACTCCTTTCTTTAAGAAACGTTTCTTTTTCCTTCGCGCGGTTTCGTTTGCCGCCCGCCCCCAGCACACGCACGATCGGCCACGTACGGTGCGAAAGAAGTTCATAGCGCGTACCACACAGTGTCCCGTGCGGTGAGAGGGCCAGGGCAAGAAGAGGCCTGCCAGTCCACGCGATATCTCGAGTGACGTGCGCATGTTTGTTTTTTGCATCATTCCATGTTGTTTGGTTTTATCCGGACCGCCCTCTCCATGAACCGTGGTAATTAATTATCGAGAGTTGACTCTTTGTTGTTGTCGAAATCTATTTGTTGTTGCTGTTGTTGCAGTTGAAATGCGGACAGCCCGGGCCTTTAAAAACCCTCGCGAACTCCGATTACGAATCCCTCGTTGAGCCAACGATCCCAAACCCACGAACCTTATTCCCACGTGGCCCCCCCCNATTGTCTCCGCAGCCAATCGCTTGCGAGAGTATTCCCGGTCACGTGGGTGGGCCGACGACCGACAGCGAACGCCACGCTTATTTGCGGGACATCGGGCTTTCACGAATTTGGAGTCGAAACGTTTTGACGAGCGGCAAAACAAAACAAAAGAGAGCCACATTTCGCACAGCCGATCGTTTAAAAACCCCAACCACTCCGCTCCGGACGAAGACCTCCACGTGTCGCGACCACACGATTTTTTTCACCGCGCTGGTCAGTGCGAGGCTTTTGTCAAGGATGACGACCCAGGGAAACCGGTTCAGATCATATTTCGCTCGTCGCTGGTGTAAGCCCGCGGGTCGGGAGTCGAACTCAGGTCACCAAGCTTCATATCGGCCTTGCTGTGCATTTCCACGCGACGATGATGATGATGAGAAAGCCGCCAACTTCGTTGAGCTATCATGTGTGATGGACGGGTCGCTTCTGAAAGAGCTGCATCGGATCGGTGGGCACAACCTGCTCAAACTAAACTCGTTTTAATCTTGATTTGAAGCTTTCGTGACTGCAGGAATCCATACTCTTTGGTTCTTTCGGTAAAGTCACGTGGGTAGAAATAAAAATATGCAATTTATTTAATTTTTACCTACGTGGCTAGAAATAAAATAAAGCAATTTTATTTTAATTATATTTGTACCTACGTGGGTATTTCTACCTACGTAGGTAGAAATAAAACGACATAATTTTATTTNATTTGTACCCACGTAGGTAGAAATAAATTTTTAAAAAATTATTTGATTTTATTTCTAGAAATAAATAAAATAATTTTATTTTATTTCTACCCACGTAGGTAGAAATAAATTTAAATTNTTTTATTTTATTTCACCTACGTGACTTTACCGAAAGAATCAAGAGTATAAAACTCGTTTTTTGTTGTTGTTTAGGTTATCACTGTGCTCTCACCGCTGCGACACCGCTCGCAACGGCGGGGGGGGGGAGGCAACAGCCGTGGACCACGAAAACGTTGCATTCGATTTGGCTCGCAAAGCCTCGCGACGGCCAGGCTCGGCTAAGAGGAGAAGAAGAGCGACTCCACTCGACATGTTTGACGGGGCTGGCGAAAAAANCAAAGAAAAGCAGTCTCGGCGAGGATTTCCCCGGTTAAATAAATTAATTATGCCGCCGCTGCCGTCGTCGCAGGCAGCTATCGGGAAAAACAACCCCACAAATATTCGGCAAATTCGAGGCAAGTTGAGCCTTTAAGGCTCGCCAAAGTACAATAAATGAGAACATCAAAAGGCGGATGGACATTCGGCTGGCTTGTTAGTTTTTGCACCTTCGCTTATGGCAAAGCTTCCAACGCCGGAGCTAATGAACTTTTTTCTTTCTTTTAAAACCCCGACTACCACCCCCCCCAACAATGTTTAGACACAAACCTCAGAAGGCAATCACGTCCAAGAAGAAGAATAAGACGAATTATCGCAATTTGAGATTCCATTAAGAGCCAAGGAGGAGGAGGAGCGTGGGGCGGCTAGGGGCTGATGACCTCACCACCGTCGCCCACTTCGCGACATCCCCCAGGCCCTCGATCCATGCGCAAAACGGCGTCCGACAACGAACCTAGCCACGTACCTACACACGCGACAACAGCAGCAGCAGCCGTCGCCATTCGCCACCAAGCGGCAGTGACATCGCCACGGCGCCTGTGCCAGGCCAGGTGCACTCCGAGGCCACGTGAAGTGTCGAAGGCTCGCCCCTGACAGAGGGGGTCACGGGGCGGAACCCAGCTGGTGCCGTGGGTTGACCGATTGAGATCACTGGCGGTGGCTAGGAGATGTTAACTACCTCGCCTGGTATACAGGAGGGCGTGAGTTCGATCTCGACACTGACGCCTGCTGCTGTATATTTGGAATTTGCGTGTCTCTCTCTCTCATCATCATCACGGTGGCTAGGAGATGTTAACTACCTCGCCTGGTATACAAGAGGTCGTGCGTTCGATCCCGACCCTGTCACCTGCTGCTGTATATTTGGAGTTTGCATGTCTCTCTCTCTCTCATCATCATCACGGTGGCGAGGAGATGTTAACTACCTCGCCTGGTATACAGGAGGCCGTGGGTACTATCCCGACCCTGACGCCTGCTGCATATTTGGAGTTTGCGTGTCTCTCTCTCTCTCCCTGTGGTCGCGTGGATTTTTCTCCGGGTCATCCGGTTTGTCCCTCCGCATTTAGAACCAACGTCACGCGTTCACAGCATTTGGCTGCTTTAAATGTCCACGCGATAAGCCACTTCGTAGAGCTATCATTCGCGATGTGCCAGGTCACTTCTGAAAAAAAGCGTCATAGCTCAGTGGGGCTTATCTGGTCAAATAAAAAAAAGATGCAACACCCATGTGCCCCTACTGCGCCAACTCGCTGCATTCTTAGCACCCCTCCCCCCCACCCTCCGGCACTCCGCTCGTTGTTGCGAGCGTCGCTCCTCTGCCCTCCGCTGCTGCTGCTGGTACTGCTGGGAGTGCGACTGCCTCTGGCTGTCCCGTAGCCCCACGGAGGCCCCTGGCGGATCTCTGAAGCGGCGCCGGCAGCAGGTAGCGAGCCGAGCCGCAGCCGGGACGTGACCAGAAGCGTGCAACGGCGGCGCCCGGGTCTCTTCCCTGTGGCTGTGGGAAACGCCGGATCAGACGACCCCCTCGCACGAACGCGGACCGTGGCCGCGAGGCAGCACACGCCGGGCAATCGCAACCGCGCCACCGCCTTCACCGCACGTCACCGCACCGTCACCGCCTGCCGCAGCCGAGCCACCACCTTCACCGAACCGTCACCGATACAGCTCCCGCCTGCCGCAGCTATGCAACCACCTTCACCGCACCGTCACCGCACCATCACCGCCTGCCGCAGCCACGCAACCACCTTCACCGCACCGTCACCGCCTGCCATAGCCGCACCACCACCTTAACCAAATCACTTGCCGAACAATCCGTTTCTTCTCCCCGTGCCGCAGTGCCCGGTTTGCCGCCACCGCCGGCAGCGCGTGGAGATTCGCGAGACGGCGATTCAATTTTTTTGCTTCGTTTGGCTCCAACGTCCACTCGTGTCTTCCCGGTATTGGAAATTATCAAAGGCCGCCACCCACCCACCCTACCCCCACTCCACCCTACCCCCCCCACCCACCCGTTGCTCTTCGCTCAACTCCCCCAGCAGTCCCCCCACCACCAACGACCCCACAAACCCCCCCCCCCTGCAATCGATAAATAATAAAAATCAGGCATTCAGGTTCATCATATATTTTGTTGTGTCACAGAACAATTACAAGCTCAGCCTTCGGCGAAGCGAAATACTGCAACATGCTTGTGTCTGTCTGTCTGCGTGTCTGTCTGCGTGTCTGTCTACGTGTCTGTCTGCGTGTCTGCTCGCTTGCTTATCTGTCCGCCTGCTTGTCTAAACCCCCCAAAAAAACCAACCCTTCATCACGAATATCCCCGCTCGTCTGTCCGCTCAACTGCTTCGCCTGTGTCTCGTCTGCCCATTCGTCCGCTCCTCTCATCTCTCTGCCCGTCCACCTGCTTGTCCGTCCGTCCGTCTGCGCGACGCTGCAACGTTCGCCCAACGGGTGCGCAACGTTTACGCGCACAGCTGCGTGCGTGACGCGACCGCCTGCGCGCGCCCGTGTCCGTCCGTCTGTTCATCTCCCCGTCCGTCTGTCCGTCTGTCTGTTCATCTCCCCGTCCGTCTGTCCGTCTGTCTGTTCATCTCCCCGTCCATCTGTCCGTCTGCTTGTCCGTCCGCGAGACCCGCGCGGTCTCGTCGGGCTCGCGTTCCGCATGCCGGGCCGGGCCGGGCAACGGCGCGGGGTCGAAGGTCGCGCGGCGCCATCGTCAAAAAGGCGCCCCCCCCCCCCCACCGTCGTCGGTGCGAAATGGAAGAGTTCTGATTTTGTTAACTTCGGTGCGGAGTCTCTGGCGGCGAGTGACCCCAATTGGCCGTCACCCGCCACTTCCAGCCCCACCGCCACCCCTCTCAGACCGATGGTCGTGGCGTTTTCAACTCCTTCGTTTCATCTTCAAAGCAACGGCAGCTCGTGACGACGACGACGACAACAACAAAATCTTCTCGCCCCCTTCCGTGCGTCGGATCACCCCCCCCCNACCTCCCTCCTCCTCCCTGCCGTGCCGTCTCCCGTGGCCTCTCTGTGAAGCGTCACGGAACGGGGACAAGAGACAGACGGGGGGGGGGGGGGGGACAATGTGTAAGAGAACGGATCTGTCTCTACCTGTCTGTCCGTCGTGCTGTAGAGTATTGTTGTTGGGTGAGTATGATATTCTCCCCTGCTTCTGCAGGGATGAGTGTGAGAGTGTGCGAGCGTGAGTGTGTGAGTGTGTGACTGAGCGATATTCTCCCCTGCTTCTGCAGGATGAGTGTGAGAGTGTGTGAGTGTGTGACTGAGCGGAGTTTGTAAATTTTCTCCCCTTCTGCAGAGTGGTGTGAGAGTGTGCGAGCGTGAGTGTGTGAGCGTGTGACTGAGCGGAGTTTGTAATTCTCTCCCCGTTTCTGCAGGGATGGGTGTGAGAGTGTGCGAGCGTGAGTGTGTGAGCGTGTGACTGAGCGGAGTTTGTAAATTCTCTCCCCGCTTCTGCAGGGATGAGTGTGAGAGTGTGCGAGCGTGAGTGTGTGAGTGTGTGACTGAGCGGAGTTTGTAAATTCTCTCCCGCTTCTGCAGGGATGAGTGTGAGAGTGTGCGAGCGTGTGAGTGTGTGAGTGTGTGACTGAGCGGAGTTTGTATTCTCCCCTACTTCTGCAGGGATGAGTGTGAGAGTGTGCGAGCGTGAGTGTGTGAGTGTGTGACTTAGCGGAATTTGTATATTCTCTCCCTGCTTCTGCAGGATGAGTGTGAGAGTGTGTGAGTGTGTGACTGAGCGGAGTTTGTATAGTCTCTCCCCGCTTCTGCAGGGATGAGTGTGAGAGTGTGCGAGCGTGAGTGTGTGAGCGTGTGACTGAGCGGAGTTTGTAAATTCTCTCCCGCTTCTGCGTGGGTTTACGTCTGGGTTGCCCCGTTTCCCGCCCGTAGCTAAACACGCTCACTCGCAACGTAGCCAGCGTTGGCCAAACATCCCCAATGCTGAAACATTTACCTTGCAAACCACTCAGCATCAGCAGCAGCATCATCATCACTGCCCACCTCTGTGAATCTACTGCCGGGCAGTGTCTGCGAAACTCAGCGGTGCCTTCCTCCGACAGCGCCAACGCCGCGCATACTACATTATCATCACGACCGGACATCGGTGAAAAGAGCTTCACGGCTCATCGGATTCCCCCAGTATGAATAAATATAGAGTCTTAATTATGATGACGTCCCACGATTTGCTCAAGAGTGCTGAGAGGGGGGGGGGGTGGGNCTTTCAGTTGGGTTGCAAACCTAAAAATCGCCCCGTCAGAGCCGTGCTGCACTACTGGGCCGACAGTGATAACGATGCGGTGGTGACGATGTCAAGATGTCGTCATTTTCAGTAGCCTCGATAGTATGCAGATCAAGGAGGCGGGTAGCAGCAGCAGCAGAAGTAGCAGCAGCTGCAGTAGGAGCTGCAGCAGCAGCGGCAGCAGAAGTAGCAGCAGATGCAGAAGCAGCGGCATAAGCAGCGGCAGCAGCTGCAGAAGGAGCAGCAGCTGCAGCAGCCGCAGCAACAGTTGCAGCAGCCGCAGCAACAGCAGCAGAAGAGCAGCAGTTCTGCAGCAGAAATAGCAGCAGCGGCGGTAGCGGCTGCAGCTCACGCTCTTCAGCTGAAGACGTGAGCGAAGAGAACGGAGAGGCCGATGAAGAGTAGCACCAGCATGGACGTCAGGACGGCCTTCTGCTCCTGAAGTGCAAGGGAGACACGAGGAGGCAGAGACAAGGGACGACACGCGGGACACGCAGAGGCACAGACACGCGAGGCGGACAGAGACACAGAGACACACGGAGGCAGACAGAGACACAGAGACACACGATGTTACACGGAGACAGACACGCAGAGACATAGACACACGGAGACGGAGAGAGACACAGAGACACACGGAGGCAGACAGAGACACACGATGATGCACGGAGACAGACACGCAGAGACACATGTTGACACAGAGACGTGGAGATACAGACACATGTTGACACAGACACGCGGAGACACACGGAGTCGCACGGAGACACAGACGCGCAGAGCCACGGAGACACAGAAACACACGGAGACACACGGAGACACACGGAGACACACAGAGACACAGACAGACGCACGGACACATGGGGGAGACACACACAGACAGGCATTAACGCTGCACAACACAACTTGCAATCACACCGCACCCATGACGCAGCGTCTCAGAGCGCAGCGTCCACAGCACTAGGGACCTCCTGCTGGAAGCTGACCCTATGCGGCACGAGCAGAACGGGGCGCTGCGGTTGCGTGATGTTAACTACCTCGCTCAGTATATGGGAGTCGTGGTTCGATCCCGACCCTGACGCCTGCTGCTGCTGTATATTTGCCATCTGCGTGTCTCTCTCTATCCCCGTGGTTGTTTTCCGGCGTCCTTCGATTTGCTCCCCTCTGCATTTAGAGACAACATCGCGTGTTTGAGAGTATTCGGGTCGCTGGGAATTTCCACGCGATGGTAAGCCACCTCGGTGGAGCTGCAACTTGCCCTTAGCCAGGCCGCTTCTGAAAAATAAGCGAGTAACGCGAAATCCAAATATACAGCAGCAGGCGTCAGGGTCGGATCGAACCCACGACCTCCTGTACACAAAGTGAGGTAGTTAACATCTCCTAGCTACCGTGATGATGATGATGATGAGAAGAGACACGCAAACTCCAAATGTACATCAGGCGTCAGGGTTGGGATCGAACGCACGACCTCCTGTACACCAGGCGAGGTAGTTAACATCTCCTAGCCACCGTGATGATGATGATGAGAGAGAGACACGCCAACTCCAAATGTACAGCAGGCGTCAAGGTCGGGATCGAACCCACGACCTTCTGTATACCAGGCGAGGTAGTTAACATCTCCTAGCCACTGTGATGATGATGATGAGAGAGAGACACGCCAACTCCAAATATACAGCAGCAGGTGTCAGGGTCTGGATCGAACCCACGACCACCTGCATACCAGGCGAGGTAGTTAACCGTGGCGACCTATTGTACACCCCAGCCTCCACCCAACGTCATTTCAAGCGCCACGTTGGGAGTCGCATCCAACCGACGACCTCCGGATTGCGAGTCCGGCGGCGTGCCACTGTGGGCCAGCAGAAGTAGCAGCGGCAGCAGCGGCAGCAGCGCAGCAGCGGCAGCCCCTTCGATACATGTGTTGGTGGTCCGTGTGAAACTCGAGGAGCGCATGGGCATGGATTGAGGAAGGGTCGAGAATTTGCTGAAGCAACGCGACCGGGAGGGAGACAGCTGGGAGACGGCGTTAATAAAAAAGAATGAAAAAAAAAACAACCCGGCGAGAAACGGCGCGGCAACAACACCGCCGCCGACTACGACGACGACGATGGCGACGACGGGACACGCGGAATGTGCCCGTCGCGGATCGAACGTCTGGGAACGAACATCTCGGCAATATTACGGAGAGCGGGAGGAGCGAGCCAAGGGAAGGGAGGAGGGAAGCGACTCATCAACCAACTCGCTAACCACCCAGCCACTCGCTATTCACACACTCGCCCACCCACTCACTAACCACCCACCCACTCGATATTCACACACTCGCCCACCCACCACTCGCTATTCACACACTCGCCCAGCCACCCACCCACTCGCTATTCACACACTCGCCCACCCACTCGCTAACCACCCACCACTCGATATTCACACACTCGCCCACCCACTCGCTAACCCACCCACCACTCGCTATTCACACATTCGCCCACCCACTTGCTAACCCACCCACCCACTCGCTATTCACACACTCACCCACCCACTCGCTAACCACCACCCACTATTCACACACTCACCCACCAACTCACTATTCACACACACGCCCACCCACTCACTAACCACCGACCCACTGTATTACCACCACCCACCACTCGCTAACCACCACCTGCTATTCACATATGTGTCCACCCACTTTACCACCCACTNGTCACCACTCGCCCACCACCCACCCGACCTCCGCCCATTCACCCTCGCCNACCCCGCTAACCACCACGCTANTCACCACTCGCCCACCCACCCACCACTCGCTATTCCACCTCGCCACCCACTCGCTAANCCACCNACCCACTCGATTCCCCTCGCCNACCCACTGCTAACAACCACCCACCCACTCGCTATTCCCATCGCCCGACCCAACCTCGCTAANCCACCACCCACTCGCTACGTTCCCACTGCACCACCCACTCGACCTCACCCGACCCACTTCACCACCACCNACCACTCATATTCACCCACGCCACCCAACTCACTAACCACCACCCACTCGCTTTACCACTACACCCACCAATCTCGCTAACCCACCCATGCTATTCACAATGTGTCACCCACTTAGCTACACCCACTCGCTATCACCACTCGCACCACCCACTTGCCCACCCACCTACCGCCCGCCGATTCACCACTCGCCCACCCACCCTACCCACNCACCTCCCTCGCCACCCCTCGCCCACCCACCACGCACCACTCGCCCACCACCCACTCACCTATTCACCACTCGCCACCCACGCTACACCCACCCACCGATATTACACCTCGCCACCCACTCGCTAACCCACCCACCCACTCGCTATTCACCACGCCACCCACTCGCTAACCCACCCACCCACTCGCTATTCACCACTCACCCCCCACTCGCTAACCCACCCACCCACTATTCCACCTCACCCACCAACTCACTATTCACACACACGCCACCCACTCACTAACCCACCACCCACTCCTATTCACACACTCACCCACCAACTCGCTAACCCACCCACCTGCTATTCACATATGTGTCCACCCACTTGCTAACCCACCCACTCGCTATTCACAACTCGCCACCACTTGCCCACCCACCTACTCGCCATTCACACACTCGCCCACCCACTCGCTAACCCACCCACCCGCTATTCACACACTCGCCCACCCACTCGCCCACCCACCCACTCGCTCAACACCGCCCCCACTCGTTCGCACAACCACCTCTTCACTCGCCTGAACAGACTGTTGGGGCAAGTGCTGTTAGTGAGCACCTATCAAGGCCGGCATGGCACACGAGGGGTGTGGCTGGACAAACAGCGGCCGCCTTTGCTCCCAGTGGCACGTTTAACTCGCACCAGATACGACCTAAGGGAGGCCCAGGACCGGTTCAGATAATCGTCACTGGTGTTGGCCGCGAGCGGGAATCGAACTCGGGTCGCCGGGTTCGTAGCGCAGCGCGCCAACCACTACACTCACCTACTCTCTCACCCTTTCATGCAACTACCAAACTGCATAGTCACCCACTAAGCAAATTACTCACCTCACTAACCTACCGACTCACACCTACATCTTCACTTACGAACCACTCACTCCCCCGCCGACTCATCCACTCACACACACACACCTACTGACTTATCTACTCACATACACACACACCTACTCACTTATCTACTTACACACTTAAATAGTTACTCACCTACCCACCCACCCACCTATTCACTAACCCACTCATTTACTCACCCATCCATTCACCTACCGATTCTACTCAGTCGCCCACTCACCCACAGATTCACTGGCGATGAGATAGTAAAACCGGACCTTGGAGGTATACAGGAGGTCGTGGGTTTGATCCGACCCTGGCGCCTGCTGTATATTTGCAGTTTGCATGTCTCTTTCACCCGTGGTAACATTTAGAGGATCTGGCTTCTATAAATTTCCACGTGATGTTGATAAGCCGCTTCTCGTTGGGCTATCATTTGCGGCCGGGCCTCTTCTGAAAAAGAGCTCGTAGCTCAGTGGGCCTTCCCNGGTTAAAATAAGAATAGTTTTTTTTAGTTCATACTGCGGGGCGATTGAACTGTAAACACCGTGCACCACCTGACTTGCAGTGGACGTGAAAGATCTGAAAAGCAGCCTTCTACGAGCTCGTGTGCCGGGCGTCACGTCCGGATTTGAAAAAAAAATCACCGCAAAATGACCGAATTTGGCAACAAAAAAAACCACATCAGCACCGGCACCCCCCCCCCACCACCCCCCTCACTGCGGACGTTTGGCAACGGCGGCAACATCGCAACCCCCCCCCCCCCTTCTTGCTCTGCAACCACCGCCGACTGTGCCCGTCCGTGAAGAAGCGCAACGGCGCCATGGCTCATGACGCCATTTTTTGCGTTGTGGGAATTTCCGGCGAAGGCCTTTGACCTGTCGTCGACCTCCTGACCCTGCCTATTTTTCTGCTGGCGACGGCCTTTGACCTCTCGTCGACCTCCTGACCCTGCGTATTTTTCCACTGGCCACGGCCTTTGACCTCTCATCGACCTCCTGACCCTGCGATTTTTCCGCTGGCGACGGCCTTTGACCTCTCGTCGACCTCCTGACCCTGCGTATTTTTCCGCTGGCGACGGCCTTTGACCTCCCGTCAACCTCCTGACCCTGCGTATTTTTCCGCTGGCCACGGCCTTTGACCTCTCATCGACCCCCTGACCCTGCACATTTTTTNGTTGGCCATGGCCTTAAACTCGCATCGATCTCCGGTGACCTCCTGACCTTGAGTATTTTTCACTCGTTTCGTCGTTTTTTTCCCCCTTCTCGCCACCTATCTACTCTCTCTCTCTCTCCGTTTCTTGCTATCTCTCTCTCCNCCCCCCCCCACACATCTCTCTCTCCGTCCCCCCCACACATCTCTCTCTCGCTCACTCGCTCCTCCCCCTCGCCCGCCCCACCGCAAGCGGCAGTTGTCCCACATTCGCAAGGATCCATAAATAAGCGGAAATTTGACCTCCACATTTAAAGTGGCGCTCCGAGATCTTGTGCACGCGTAAGCACTCGCGACCAAAATAAAACGACTGCCGAGAGCAGTGGACGAGCGCGAGCGAGCGTGTGCGAGCGTGTAAATAGGTGCTCGCTAACTGCACTTACCCAAGGGGCTGTCAAGGCTACATGGGGGGATCTTCGTCTTTGTGTACATGGTTTGTGGGAACGGCGGCGCAGCGGTTAGCGCTCTCCGCTACGAACTCGGCGGCCGAGTTCCATTCCCGCTCACGGCCACCAACACCGGTGATGATTATCTGAACAGGTTCTGGGCCTCCCCTGGGTCGACTCAGCCTCAAATGAGTACCTCCTGCGCTGTGTAAACTCGCCACTGGGGAGACAAAGGCGGCCGGGCATGGTGTTGTCCACCCACGACCCTCGTGTGCCGTGCCGGCCTTCATCGGTGCTGCTCGCTAACCGCACTTCCCCAAAAGTCTGTTGAGGCTATACGGGGGATCTTTGTGTATGTCAGGCAGTCCGTCTTCTTTATTTAACCAGGAGATGACGCCACCCGTGGAGGGATACGCAGCAACATGGCCTCATTTGCAAGGGCGACCCGGGTTACACGGTTGCGGGCGTGCGCGTGTGTGAGTGCACGCGTGTGCGTGCGCATGTGGCGCAGTGTGCGAACAACAGCAGTGGGGAGACAAAGGCGGCCGGGCGTGGTGCTGGCCACCCTTACCCCCTGGTGCGCCGTGCCGGCCTTCACAGGTGCTGCTCGCTAACGGCACTTGCCCCAACAGTCTGCGTATACGCTCAATTCAAGTGCACTCACACGCGTGACCAAACGCGGGTGTTTTCAACAAATATTTAGGGTGACGATACCTTGGACCGAGCGAGGCTGGGGAACGCTTTGGGTCCGGAAAAGACGATGGCGGGGAAATTCCCTCCCATCGTCTCTTGCTACTTTCCTCGTCGTCGTCGTCAGCCATGATCTATCAACTGCTGGCGGGCGGCGAGTGTTGCCGCGTGCGTGAGCGTGAGATTCCCCAACCGAGTGATTCTCGGCGTAAATCTTCAAATCCGGCAAACTTGGACCGTCGAAGCCGACGGCACGCGGTGGCCTACAGTTTGCCGAACGACGTCACGGGATTATGGAACGTTCGCCGCAGCGGTGTGATCATCATCATTATTATTGACGACAGCTAATACCGCACCACCGCGGTATTAACCAGGGTGGCCCTCTGGAAATCAAAGCCGTGAACGGGTCATAATGACACCACGGGGACCTTGGTGTTTGGCGGGGTGGCGGCGGTGGTGGTGGTGGTAGCACGGCAACGATTATCCGAACCGGTCCTGGGCCTTCCCCTAGGTCTACTCAGCATCAAATGAGAACCCGGTGCGGTGCGGTGCGTAAACATCGCCACTGGGAGACAAAAGCAGCCAGGCGGAGTGATGGCCACCCACCCCATCGTGTGCCGTACCGGCCTTCATGGTGCTGCTCGCTAACAGCACTTGCCCCAACAGTCTGTTAAGGCTACACGGGGGGGCTATTTGTCTTTGTTTTTTTGGTAGTGGCGGCAGTGTTGGCAGCAGGCGGTGCCCCTCGTTCCAACTGCCACGCCGGGCGATCGAATCGAACGTGGCGAGTCCCCCGTGCGGCAAAGCTCGCGGTGCCACGGACCGTTGGGGATTCACGGCACCGTCGCGGTGTGGCCGGGGTGCCCGTTTACCGACTGGCGCACGCCGGTGCCAGACGAAAAGCGCCGAGTCGGCGGCGCGCGACCGCCGACACGTAAAACCCTGCTGGCTTCAGCGATAATTTTTTTTTTTACAAACATTAATATTAATATCCTCCCTCTCGCTCTCTCCACCTCTCTCCACATCTTTAGCGGTGGTCGGATCGGCGGCAGGTCGCGCCGTGGGCGTTGCGCCGCGACCCGCCCGTGACCCCCCCACCGCCACCCCCACCCAAACCTCCTTCGCCACGATCGCAAGTCGATGGACACACGCGCCCGGCCGCCAACGGCAGCACTGTTGTCGAAGTCGTCACGGGTGCGTCTCTTGAATCGAGAAAGGCTGTTGTCGTAAGCGCTTGGCAAGAGAGAGTTTAGGTGATGGGGGGGCTGATGTATTTTTTGGGACACTGACCTTTGACCTTTTGTCGTCGTCATCCCTCTCTCAAAATGAGCTCAAGTCTCCCGCGAGTCGCACGCCACTTTCTGCTGTGGCCGCCCTCACTCTGAATGCCTCCCCCCTCTCATCTATAGAACTGTGTCTGTCTAAACCAGCTCAAGGCTCCCGTACATCACGTGGCTTCTGTGTGGCCACCCCCCACTCCGAACCCCTCTCCCCGCCCACTGTGAAAACAGACGCCGCTCCTCCGTGCAGCAGCAGCAGCAGCGTGGAGGCCCTGACACAGCAGCCTCCTCCCTCTCTCTCTCTCCTTGCTCCCGTTTCTCCGTTACTGTTCCACGACCACCACAGCCACCGCCACCGCCACCACCGTCACTACCACCGCCACCGCCACCACCAACGCCACCACACCACCACCGCCACCACCACACAGCCACCGCCACCGCCACCACCGTCACTACCATCGCCACCACCACGCCACCACCACCGCACCACCACCACAGCCACCGCCACGCCACTACCGTCACTACCACCGCCACCACCACCACCGCCACCGCCACTCACCGGTGTTCTGTCTCGCACGCGGATGACCTCCTCGATGACCTCCACTTTCGGTTTCGCCGCCTTGGACACCGGCGGCCTCTTCCTCCGCTGGGGCCCCTCCTTGGCCTCCTCCCGCTCCGTCTCTCCTCCTCTCCTTCTCCTCCTCCGCGGCGTGGTCACGCGGCGACGCCCGCGGGCCTCGCGCCGGCGACTCCGGCCGCGGTTTCGATTCCCGCGATCGTGCCGGCGGCGACTCCGGGTCTTGCCGAGCGGGCGGCCGGCGCGACGCCTCGGGGACTCCTCGGCTCCGCGCCGCGAAGGCCCCGAATGGGCCGGACGTGCCGGTTCCGGGAACGTGAACCGGAACTGCGGCTCGTCGTCAAACTCCCGCTCCGATGTGATGCCCCCCGCCGCGTCCCCTCCGTCGCCACTCGTCTGCCCCCGGCGCTCCCGTCTCAGTCGCCCGACGTCCTCCTTCTCCTCCTCTCCTTCCTCCTCCCCTCCTCTTCCAGGACTTCCCAATCCTCCTCCTCCGCCTCCTCCTCCGCCTCCGCCCCATGCTCTCCTGATGCCACGCGCTTCTTTCCTCCGGCACTCGTCCGTCGTCAAAACCGGCTTCAGTGTCACGCTCCTCTCCTCCTCCACCTCTTTCTTCTTCTTCTTCTTCTCCCTCGTCTGAACCTCCGCTGCCACCGTCGCGTCCTCCGTCTGCCGCAGCAGCAGCAGCTCCACCTCCTCGTCCTCCTCCTCCTCTCCTCCTCCTCCTCCTCCTTCGGCACGTCGCCGCGATGAAGAACGCCTTCTCGGCCGGCGACAGCGTCGGCGTCGCGGGCACGAAGTCGAAGGCGCCGTCGCTGATGATGGACACGCGCGTGTTCACCGGGTAGTCGTGGTAGTACGAGATGTAGTCCGCCGACTCGTGCTGCTGCTGCTCCTGCTGCTGATACTGCCTCTGCGGCTGCTCGCCACCTTCCTCCTCCTCCTCTCCGCTGCTGGATAGTTCCCGTCCCTCTCGGTCCTCCGCGCCGCGGTCGCCCCGTGGCCGCCGCCGCCGCCCCCCCGCCACCGGCTCCAGCGGCCGCATCTGCAGCTCGTAGCTGCTCGAGTGGCGGCTCCCGCTCGCCGGGTTAGGGGTCGCGACCCCCGCCGCCGTAGAGGTCACGCCGTCGCCCGGCGGCGGCGGCGTGACCTCTACGCCGATGTCACCGCCGGCGCGCCGCTTCCTCGTCCGCCGGCGCTCCGCGGCGCCGCGGCGGTCCGCCGATCGGCGCCGACTCCCGTCTCCCCGTTGTTCCTCGCCGCTCCACGGCCGCGTTGGCCGTCGCCCGTGGCGCCTGCCGTCACCGCTGCCGGTGGTGCGGCTGCGGCGCCGCAGTGCCGCAGCTCGGGGCTGGACTGCGTGACGAACGGCGCCGGGTTCCCCCGCGGAGCTGCAGCCCGCCGCCGCCGCCGGGGCCGGGGCTCGGCGGAGGGCTGGAGGAGCGCGGGTGGAGCGGGCCGTGCCGCCCCCGCCGTCACCGCCGCCGCCGCCGCCGTGGTAGAGCTCGGGGCTGTAGCGGTCGATGGGCTCGTCGGAGCCGCGTACTTGTGCTCCTCGCCTGCGGCCTCGCGCGCCGACTTCTGCCGCTGGTACTCGAGGCCTGGGGGTGGGTGACGGGGAGACGGGGTTGTTGTTGTTGTTCCGCTTGTTTACCCACGCGAGCCTCGCCGAGTCTAGAGGGTTGGTCTTTAACAGGAGGATGCTGCCAGGGTTTTCGCAGGTGAGGGCGATGTTACCGCTGGGTGTGTGCGTGAGTGACATCCCAATCGAACACTTTATTCTCGATGTGAGTCTACGGGTCTCAGTAGAGTCCATGGTCTGTACGTATAGAGTCTACGGGTCTCAATGTTTAGACTCCATGGGTCTGTACATATAGAGTCTACGGGTCTCAATGTGTAGAGTCCATGGGTCTGCATGTATAGAACCTATGGGTCTCCATGTATAGAGTCTCTGGGTATCTACGTATAGAGTGTACGGGTCTCTAGGTACTTTTAGATCCAGATTGAAAACACATTTCTTGACAACTGTGATTCAGCACGGTTGGCTACGTTACGGTGCGAACGAAGTTCAACGCACACGCGTGCACACCGCCACGCACACGCGTGCACACCGCCACGCACACGCATGCACACCGCCACACACATGCGCGCGTTGAGTTTGGAGCCACGCCGATCCTTCGCCCATCTCTGCGGAACAGGTGCCGCTCGGCGTTCAATCACCGGGGAGGAGGTGGAACACTCGCCTCTCTCCGATATGGGCCGCGGGTATTAATAGAACGGCACGCATTCCCGCGGCACGCTCTCCCCCAACGCCAAACGAAGCCGCCACCGCAGCCGCCACCGCAGCCGCCACCACCACCACCACCGAGTAACCGGGAGGGCCAGGCCATGGCGTTCCAGTCAGCCGTGATGCGTGGATGTCACGGCACGCGTGTGTGAGTGTGTGTGTCAGTGTGTGTATGAGTGTGTGGCGATGTGGGAGCGGAGTGGTAGCGGTTAGCACGCGGCGCTACGAACCGGGCGACCCGAGTTCGATTCCCGCTCACGGCCAACACCAGTGNCGATTATCTGAACCGGTCCTGGGCCTCCCCTAGGTCGACTCAGCCTCAAATGAGTACCTGGTGCGGTGTATAAAATTACATTACCACTAGGGAGACAAAAGCGGTCGGTGTGGTGCTGATCACCCACCCCGTAGAGTGCCGTGCCGGCCTTCATAGGTGCTGCTCGCTAACAGCACTTGCCCCAAAAGTACGTGAAGGCTACACGGTGGATCTTTGTCTTTGTGATGTGAAAATGTCATGTTGTGCGTGTGAAGTGAATAGTGCGATGGCGATGTGTTTGATGTGTGGATATCATCGTGTGTGTGGTGGGTGGATTGTGGAAGTGTGTGCGGTGTGTGGTGCGCGTTGTGTGTAGTGCGTGGTGTGTTTGGTGCTTGTTGTGTGTGGTGTCGATTGTGATGGTATGTGTGGTGTGTGTGGTGTGTGTGGTGTGTGTGGTGTAGATTGTGATGGTATGTGTGTTGGTGTGTGTGATGTGCATGGTGTAGATTGTGATGGTATGTGTGGTGTGTGTGGTGTGTGTGGTGTGTGTGGTGTGTGTGTGTATGTGGTGTGTGTGTGTGTGTGTNGTGTAGATTGTGATGGTATGTGTGGTGTGTGTGGGGTGTTCGAGGTATGCGTGGTGTAGATTGTGATGCTATGTGTGGTGTGTGTGGTGTGTGTGGTATGTGTGGTATATGTGGTATGTGTAGTATGTGTGGTGTGTGTGGTGCGTGTGGTGTATGTGGTGTGTATGGTATGTGTGGTGCGTGTGGTGTGTGTGATGTATGTGGTGTGTGTGGTGTGTGTGGTGTATGTGGTGTGTGTGTGGGTGTGTGTGGGTGTGTGGTGTAGATTGTGACGGTGTGTGTGGTGTGTGTGGTGTATGTGGTGTGTGTGGTGTGTGTGGTGTGTGTGGTGTGTGTGGTGTAGATTGTGACGGTGGTGTGTGGTGTGTGTGGTGTGTGTGGTGTGTGTGGTGTGTGTGGGTGTATGTGGTGTATGTGGTGTGTGTGGTGTGTGTGGTGTGTGGTGTATGTGGTGTATGTGGTGTATGTGGTGTGTGTGTGTGTGTGGTGTGTGTGGTGTATGTGGTGTGTGTAGTGTGTGGTGTGTGTGTGTGTGTGGTTGTGTGTGGTGTGTGTGGTGTGTGTGGTGCGTGTGGTGCGTGTGGTGCGTGTTGTGCGTGTGGTGTATGTGGTGTGTGTGTGTGTGATGTATGTGGTGTATGTGGTGTGTGTGGCGTGTGGTGACGTTTCGATTCAAGGTTTTGACGGGCGGCTCCGAGCCAACACCACCGGGATCCTGGCTCCCAACCCGAGCTCTCCAGCGCCGGGGCTTGAACCGGATTCTCAAACGTGGCGAGTTCAGAATCGGAATGAACAAATCTCTCACTGGCAGCAAAAAGCCAAAGAGCTGTGAAGCTTTTTTTCACAGGCGTCCAGTCGGAGTTGACGCTCTTAACTCGGCGCTCTGACGACTGCACGGGGAATAAGTATAACCCGTAAAAACAAAGTTTTTCACTATAAATCCTTTATATGCGTGGCGGCTAGAGTCCTCTCGTCCTCTGGCTTGAGATGGCTGCCACCTATGGGTCAGATGATTGTCTGCCAGTATTAAGCAATTGGTAATTAAATATTTAATTTGTTTTCCCTAAACAGTGTAACATTTAGGAAAAAAATTGTCTCGCACAACGAGTCTGTGTGCAAAATGTCAGCTCGATTGGATCACGGGAAGTGGGTTAAAAACGACCGAAAGATTTGCACGGTCGTAAGCAAGCAAGCAATCACGCAAGCACGCAAGCAAGCGAACTTAATATAAAGGATTCAAGACCTCACTCCGCTAAATTTGACTTTGCGCCCTAATTCGGCGAAAAAACATTCCAAAAGTTTAGCGAGCAAATAAATAATTAAGTTCAGCTTTCGCCGCGGCGCGACGGACGTTCCTCACGCCGCGTGGGAAAGTGCTTCGCGTGCCCCCGAACCACGCCCCGAAGATATCTCAGATTTACACTATGAGACATCTCCTTTACCAATGGCAAAATATAGTAGTAGGTTTTTACCCTTTAAACTGGTACAAAACTGACACCTTTATACAAGGCATCATGTTTGCAATAACCACAACACAAGTAGTCAAAATGCAAACAAAAAGAAACAACTCTGATGATGATATGCACTGTCCTTGAAGTTAAGTTGTACGCCTTTTGGTGTCATCTGGTCCAACACCAATGGAGACTAGGCTCTAAAGCAGGGGTCCTCAAACTACGGCCCGCGGGCCACATGCGGCCCGCCGAGGACATTTATCCGGCCCGCCGGGTGTTTTTGCCGCCGCTGCCTGTCTGTTACTTTTTTCTACATGAGAAGGACGGTCATTGGTGGAAGAGGGAGAGGGGCGGAGTTCCCCCAATCAGACTGCATTGATGGGCAGTGGAGTCTGTATGTCTCTGTGTGGGCAAAGTTATTGCTGTATATTGTTTTTGTAGCGCTGTATATATATTGGTATTTTACTAATAGCAATTTTGACTCCCTAGGAAACAATGATGTCAAGAAAGAGAAAAATTGACTCGGAGTGTCGGATATTCAAAGAACAGTGGACTTATGATTACTTTTTCATGCAGTACAAGGAAAGAGCTGTGTGTCTGATATGCCAGAATATAGTGTCTGTGTTCAAAGAATATAATTACGTCGACACTATGAAACTCAACATAAAGATAAATATGCTTGTTTGGTCGGAGAAGTGAGAAAATATAAAATATTAAAACTGAAAAATACATTAACAACTCAGCAAAATACTTTTGTGAAGCAGAAGCAGCTAAATATTTCATCACTGCGAGCAAGTTTTCAAGTTGCCAAGCTAATAGCATGCACTGGCAGACCATTCGTGGAGGGAGAATTTGTTAAAGAATGCCTTCTTTCTGTTGCCAAAGAGATGTGTCCAGAGAAGGCCGATTTATTTAGTACAGTGAGTATTTTAGGACCTACAATTACACGGAGGATTGAAGAAATGGGAGACAATTTGCATCAGCATTTGCAAAACTCCACAAAAAAACTTTCCTATTTTTCCTTGGCACTCGACGAAAGCAATGATGTTCGTGATTCTGCACAACTTCAAATTTTTATTCGTGCGACGAATGACTATTTCGAAGTCACAGAAGAGCTTGCTGCACTGCAAAGCATCAAAGGAACAACTACATGAGAGGATATCTTTCGATTTAAAGCTTTCGTGACTGCAGGGATTCATCTTCTTGTTCTTTCGTAAAGTCACATAGAAGGGAAGTAATAAAATAATTCTCACGACGTTTCGGCCACAACGCAAGCAGCCATCCTCAGGTGAAAACCAGGTCTGTTGGGAGACAGCGTCTGAATGAAACAGCACACGAGCTTGGAGCATATATAAGCTGGTTGGAAGCGGGGAAAGAGCGCCTTGACAAAAGAATTTGCATATCAAGAGGAATTTAGCATATTTATGGGAAATGCAGGAATGTGATTAGTACTACATATGCCCGTGCTGCATATGTAGTACTAATAACATTCCTGCATTTCCCATAAATATGCTAAATTCCTCTTGATATGCAAATTCTTTTGTCAAGGCGCTCTTTCCCCGTTTCCAACCCAGCTTATATATGCTCCAAGCTCGTGTGCTGTTTCATTCAGACGCTGTCTCCCCGACAGACCTGGTTTTCACCTGAGGACGGCTGCTTGCGTTGTGGCCGAAACGTCGTGAGAATTATTTTATTATGTTTTATTTTTATTATTTTATTACTTCCCTTCTACGTGACTTTACCGAAAGAACCAAGAAGAGAGGATATCTATGAAAAGGTTTGCCAAACTGTGAATGGTTTGGAGCTGAACTGGGCTAACTAGTCAGTGTGACAACTGATGGTGCTCCTAGCATGGTGGGGTCTAAGAAAGGAGTAATTGCTCGCATTAACCAAGAGATGGACAAACATAACCATTCTCAACCAATAGCCATACACTGCCTCATCCACCAACAAGCGCTGTGTAGTAAATCACTGAAGTGGGACTCGGTTATGAAATTTGTGGTATCTTGTGTTAACTTCATTAGAGCTCATGCACTAAACCACAGACAATTTCAGGCATTTCTGTCTGAGCTAAATGTTGACTATGAAGATGTTCTGTATCACACAGAAGTCCGTTGGCTGAGTCGAGGGAGAGTTTTGAAACGTTTCTATGACTTACTTCCACAGATTACAGCTTTTCTGCTTAAAAAAACAAAGAAGTACCAGAGCTCAATGATGCAGAATGGAAATGGCACCTTGCCTTTCTGACAGATGTAACAGAGCTACTCAACAGTTTCAATGTGCAACTTCAAGGAAAGGTGAAGCTCATCTGTGATATGCAATCACATGTCAAAGCATTTGAAGTAAAATTAGGCCTCCTCATCAAACAAGTGAAGGAGGAAAACTTCTGCCATCTCCCCACAACTCAAAATCTGTTAGCGGAAAAACCATTGGTTGCATTCCCAAACAAAACGTGTGATTCACTGGAAAAATTGCAAAAGGAGTTCCAATTTGGATTTAAAGAGCTTCATCTCCATGAACAGGACATACAGCTTTTCCGTAACCCATTTTCTATTGACATTGAAAATGTGGATACAATTTACCAAATGGAACTGGCTGAACTGCAGAATTGTGACTCTCTGAAAGACGCATTCAAGTCAAGCAGCCTTCATAATTTCTATGCATCTCTCCCTCTGAGACATATCCTCATCTCAGGAACCATGCACTCAAAATGGCAACCATCTTTGGCAGCACTTATGTCTGTGAACAGACTTTTTCCAGAATGAAACATTTGAAATCTCCAACCAGATCTAGACTAATGGTTGTACACTTGCATCACTTGTTACGACTAGCAGTGACAAATATGGAACCGGACATTGACCATCTCATTAGCCACAAGCAGGCCCATAGTTCCCATTGAAATACTGGCAAGTTTGTTGATTTAACTTTACTTCTTCATTTTAAATATTGTATTTGTTCCCGTTTTGTTTCTTCACTTCAAAATAAGATATATGCAGTGTGCATAGGAATTTGTTCATAGTTTTTTTTTAACTATAGTCCGGCCCTCCAACGGTCTGAGGGACAGTGAACTGGCCCCCTGTTTAAAAAGTTTGAGGACCCCTGCTCTAAAGCCGTCTCGGTGTAGACCAATCAACTTCAGGACAGTGCAATCATTATCATCATCAGAGTTTTTCTTTTTGTTTGCATTTTGACTACTTGTGTTGTTTATTGCAAACATGATGCCTTGTATAAAGGTGTCAGTTTTGTACCAGTTTAAAGAGTAAAAACCTACTACTACGATATCTCAGATGATGTTCTGTGAAATCCACTTCCGTGGGCCGTTCGTTCTCTATGACGCGGGGGGCGATGCACCGTCCCCCTGGGAGCGTTCCTCACGGAGGACTTCGCTCATCCCGTGCTGAGCGCGCGAAAACGACAGCGTAGAATCGTCGTCATCGGCAGCATCATTGTCAGCGGCCAAGGTCTATCCACAGCTGGATGAAGGCCTTCCCCCCCCCGCGCGGCGATCCGCGTCGCTGCATCTCCCCGGGCTCACGGCTCCGTCCTTTGGCTGCCGTTCCAGCACCGAGTCTCATCCGCTGGTCAACATCCCTTCTCAGCCACGACGCGTCCGTTTACCCAAGCCACCGTGGGTAACACGGTGGCTAGGAGATGTTAACTACCTCGCCTGGTATACAGGCGTCGTGGGTTCGACCCAACGCTGACGCCTGCTGCTGTATATTTGGAGTTTGCGTGTCTCTCTCTCATCCTCATCACGGTGGCTAGGAGATGTTAACGACCTCGCCTGGTATACAGGAGGTCGTGGGTTCGACCCAACGCTGACGCCTGCTGCTGTATATTTGGAGTTTGTGTCTCTCTCTCATCATCATCACGGTGGCTAGGAGATGTTAACTACCTCGCCTGGTATACAGGAAGTCGTGGGTTCGACCCAATGCTACGCCTGCTGCTGTATATTTGGAGTTTCATGCTCCTCNCATCATCATCACGTGCTAGGAGATGTTAACTACCTCGCCTGGTGTACAAGAGGTTGTGGGTTCGATCCCAACCTGACGTGCTGCTGTATATTTGGAGTTTGCGTGTCTCTCTCTCATCATCTCATCCGGTGGCTAGGAGATGTTAACGACCTCGCCTGGTGTACAAGAGTTGTGGGTTCGATCCCGACCCTGACGCCTGCTGCTGTATATTTGGAGTTTGCGTGTCTCTCTCTCATCACATCACGGTGGCTAGGAGGGATGTTAACTACCTCGCCTGGTGTACAGGAGGTCGTGGGTTCGATCCCAACCCTGACGCCTGCTGTATATTGGAGTTTGCGTGTCTTCTCCATCATCATCATCACGGTGGCTAGATGTTAACTACCTCGCCTGGTGTACAGGAGGTCGTGGGTTCGATCCCAACCTGACGCCTGCTGCTGTATATTTGGAGTTTGCGTGTCTCTCTCCCCGTGGTCGCGTGGATTTTTCTCCGGGTCCGGTTTTTCCCTCCACATTTAGAGTCAACGTGCGTTTAGAGTATTCGGCTGCTGTAAATGTCCACGTGATGATGGGCTATCGTTTGTGGCCAGGTCGCATACCTCGGTGGGGCCTTATCTGCTCAAGTAAAAATAGCGGTAAAGAATCGTGTGTCTGGGCGTGGTGCTGGTCATGCTCACAGCACTTGCCTCAACAGTCTGTTAAGGCTAGATGGGGGATCTTTATCTTTGTCAGAGCATTTGTCCACTGCCGATACATTTCCACACGACGATGATGACAAAGACGGAGGCGAGTCGCCAATTCGCCGAGCCATCGTTTGCGATCGCCTCTGGGATTAAAGAGCGGGGGGGGGGGCCTTACCTGGTAAAATAAAAATAAAAGGTAAAATATTCTATGGTTCTTTTCGGTAAAGTCACGTAATAGAAAATATAATAACAATTAAATAATAATGACGGACCGCTTGTGTTGCGATCGAAACGTCGTGATGTTTTTTTTTACTTTATTGTTATAATTTTTTCTATCTACGTGACTTTAATGAAAGAACCACAGAATATGAATTCCTGCAGTCACGAAAGTTTAAAGTCAAAAATTAAAGTTTTTTAAAGCAACTCGGCTCTCCTCTCGACGGCCGATAGGACATTGACGGCGGCCGCTCTCTCCGTGCTCCGTCGCGACACTTTTCATACCCCCCTCCAAACCCTCGCCCCCCCCCCACCCATTATCGACTTAATTATTCCAGTTAGTGATTACGTAACGCACCACCGGCCCCCACCGCGACGATTACGACCTCGGAGATATTGGATGATGGGAGACGCGACGTGGAATTAATGTTCGTAATCCTCGCTAAGGCAGCATTAACACGCGGGACACACGCGTGTGCGTGCGTGCGTGGGTGCGTGCGTGGGTGCGTGTGTGCGTGTGTGTGGGTGCGTGTGTGCGTGCGTGTGTGCGTGTGTGTGGGTGCGTGTGTGCGTGTGTGTGTGGGTGCGTGTGTGCGGTGCGTGCGTGTGTGTGTGCGTGTGTGGGTGCGTGTGTGCGTGTGTGGGTGCGTGTGTGCGTGCGTGTGTGTGTGCGTGCGTGTGTGCGTGCGCGTCTATCGGCCTTCGTGGGCGCTGCTGCTCGCTAACAGCACTTGCCCAACGGTCTGTTAAGGCTACGCGGGGATCTTTGTCTTTGCCTCTCGGCCAACACCAGTGACGATTATCCGAACCGGTCCCCTAAACTAGGGCGACTCGGCCTTAAACAAACGAGTACCTACCTGGGTGCACTGGGGGGCGGGCGGGGCGGTGTTGGTGGTGTTGGTGTTGATGGTGGTGTTGGTGGGGTGGCGGCGGTTTGGTGGTGTTGGTGGCGGTGGTGACGGTGGTGTTGGTGGCGGTGGTGATGGTGTTGTTGGTGGTGTTGGTGGGGGCGGTTTTGGTGGTGTTGGTGGCGGTGGTGGTGGTGGTGTTGGTGGCGGTGGTGATGGTGGTGTTAGTGGCGTTGGTGGTGTTGGTGGTGTTGGTGGCGATGTTGGCGGTGCTGGTGGTGGTGGTGGCGGTTTTGGTGGTGGCGGATTTGGTGGTGTTGGTGGCGGTGATGGTGGTGTTGGTGGTGGCGGTGGCGGTGGTGGCGTGGTGTTGGTGGCGTTGGTGTTGTTAGTGGCGGTGTTGTTGGCGGTGTTGGTGGTGGCGGATTTGGTGGTGTTGGTGGCGTGATGGTGGTGTTGGTGGTGGCGGTGTTGGTGGTATTGGTGGTGTTGGTGGCGGTGGTGGCGGTGGCGGCGGTGGTGGTGGTGGTGGCGTTGGCCGCACCGCGCCCTCGTGCGCCGTTCCCCGGACCCTCGTGGGCGCCGCTCGCTCGCAGCAGCACTTGCCCCAACGGTCTGTTAGAGGCTACGGTGTGGAGGGGGGGGGACCTTTGTCTTTGTCACCGCGCACCGGGCTGGTGGAAGGACGGCGACAGCTCCTTGGCGATGCCGCGCGCCGTCCGCCCNTCCTCCTGCGCCACCTCGCCCGCCGTGTCGGCGGCTTCCGCCTTGCTCCGCGCGTGCCCAGCCCTGCACACGCCACCAACGCCCCACCGACACGTGACGAACACGCGACCGACACGCGACCGACACGTGACGAACACGCGACCGACACGCGACCAACACGCGACCAACACGTGACGAACACGCGACCGACATGCGACGATACGCGACCGACACGCGACCGACACGCGACGGACACGCGACCAACACGCAATGAACACGTGGAGCGCGTTAGGGTGAGCGCTAGTCCCGGAGCGACAAACGCAGAGCCGCGTCGGGCCGGGAGCCGAGCTCGGCTCGCCAGGTTCGCGTCGCGGTGTGCTAACCACTGCGCCACCACTCCACCCCATTGCTTTCTGGTTAATGCGGCTGTAACTTCGTGATTATGCTGAGATCGGTGTCAATGGCTACAGTGAATTCATCGCTTAACACCACCACTCCGCCACTACACCAAACACACGACTCACACTACACCATCACACCACACACACGACTCACACTACACTACTCACACCCACACTACACCGCCACCACCCCACACACACTCCAATGTGAGTTGAGGACACGTGGGGGAACGGGGTGGGCGCTGGGGCTGGCTCAGCTGTGGCCGCTGTCCCAGCCACCCCCAGCCGGGATTCCGGGATTCCGAGCCGGGCCAACCCTCCGTGCGCTCTGCTCGGGGTCCCCGCCGTGTCGCAGCACCACAGCCGGTGGGCAGCCGGTGGGCAGGTGCCCAGGGGCAGCCCCGAGGGAGGCGGGGGTGGGGCGGGGCGGGGGTGGGGGCCAAAGGGGACAATTCTCCCCCGGGCACCGCCCAAAAATGAGCACAACAGATGCAGTGTGTTTGTCGCAAGTTCATAAGCGGGTGGGTGGGGTGGGTTTGGGTGGGTGTGTGGGTTTGGGTGCGTGGGTGGATGTGGGCGGGTTGGGTGGGTGGGTTGGGGGGGTGGGTTGGGGGGGGTGGGTTGGGGTGGGTTTGGGTGCGTGGGTTTGGGTGGGTTGGGTGTGTGGGTTTGGGTGCGTGGGTGGATGTGGGTGGGTTGGGTGAGGTGGGTTTGGGTGGGTGGGTTAGAGTGGGTGGGGTGGGTTTGGGTGGGTTTGGGTGCGTGAGTTTGGGTGCGTGGGTGGATGTGGGTGGGTGGGTGGGTGGTTTGGGGGGGTGGGTGGATTTGGGTGCGTGGTGGATGTGGGTGGGTTGGGTGAGGTGGGTTGGGTGGGTGGGTTAGGGTGGGTGGGGTGGGTTTGGTGTTTGGGTTTGGGTGGGTGAGTTTGGTTGCGTGGGTTTGGGCGGGTGGAGATGGATGTATAAACTCATGCATAGAGGGACAGAGAGATGCATTAACAGATGGACGGCCAGACGGAGGGTCATGCGGATGGATAGATGGTTGTGTTGACAGAGACAGCGGGATAAAGAAATTAACCGATGGACGGACGGACAGACACTTGGACTAATAGACGAACGGGTGAATGTACCGATAAATCAGACGGACAGGCGGGAAGGGAAATTAAGAGATGGACGACAAAGGGAGGGAGGGCAGGAGGGAGGGAGGAAGGGTTGGGGGGAGGGAGGGCCGAGCGTGATGGCACGGACGAACCGACCGACAAAACGCCGCCAACAAAACCCTGCACGGAGTGGGGCCATGGTCACGGAATTCCCCGACGATGCCTTCCCCCCAACCCCCACGGGGGGGGGGAGGTGGGGGCTGGGGGGATGGGGGCTGGTGGGGGCTGGGGGGGAGTTCCGCTGTCCCCAGCGATTATTTGTGGACCCTGAAACGCGCGCTGGAGGATCAACACCTTCCCCGCCAGCCCACACTCCTGCTGGGTCGGGAAGAGACACCGGGGGAAACGCGACAGGCACACCGACCAGACTTACGATGATCATGGTGGTGGTGGTGGTAATAACAATGATGGGATGATCATGGTGGTGGTGTTGGTGGTAATAACAATGATGGCGATGATCATGGTGGTGGTGTTGGTGGTATTAACAATGATGGCGATGATCATGGTGGTGGTGTTGTGGTATTAACAATGATGGCGATGATCATGGTGGTGGTGTTGGTGGTATAACAATGATGGCGATGATCATGGTGGTGGTGTTGGTGGTATTAACAATGATGGCGATGATCATGGTGGTGGTGTTGGTGGTATAACAATGATGGCGATGATCATGGTGGTGGTGTTGGTGGTAAAAATGATGGCGATGATCATGGTGGTGGTGTTGGTGGCATTAACAATGATGGCGATGATCATGGTGGTGGTGTTGGTGGTATAACAATGATGGCGATGATCATGGTGGTGGTGTTGGTGGTATTAACAATGATGGCGATGATCATGGTGGTGGTGTTGGTGGTAATAACAATGATGGCGATGATCATGGTGGTGGTGTTGGTGGTAATAACAATGATGGCGATGATCATGGTGTTGGTGTTGGTGGTATAACAATGATGGCGATGATCATGGTGGTGGTGTTGATGGTATTAACAATGATGGCGACGATCATGGTGGTGGTGTTGGTGGTATAACAATGATGGCGATGATCATGGTGGTGGTGTTGATGGTATTAACAATGATGGCGATGATCATGGTGGTGGTGTTGTGGTATTAACAATGATGGCGATGATCATGTGGTGGTGTTGGTGGTATAACAATGATGGCGATGATCATGGTGGTGGTGTTGGTGGTATTAACAATGATGGCGATGATCATGGTGGTGGTGTTGGTGGCATTAACAATGATGGCGATGATCATGGTGGTGGTGTTGGTGGTAATAACAATGATGGCGATGATCATGGTGGTGGTGTTGATGGTATTAACAATGATGGCGATGATCATGGTGGTGGTGTTGATGGTTTAACAATGATGGCGATGATCATGGTGGTGGTGTTGGTGGTATTAACAATGATGGCGATGATCATGGTGGTGGTGTTGGTGGCATTAACAATGATGGCGATGATCATGGTGGTGGTGTTGGTGGTAATAACAATGATGGCGATGATCATGGTGGTGGTGTTGGTGGTATTAACAATGATGGCGATGATCATGGTGGTGGTGTTGGTGGTAATAACAATGATGGCGATGATCATGGTGGTGGTGTTGGTGGTAATAACAATGATGGCGATGATCATGGTGGTGGTGTTGGTGGTATTAACAATGATGGCGGTGATCAAAATCATCGCCAGCATCACCGCTATCACTGCCACCACCGCCACCATAATAATTACTGATTTCGAGTGGCGACGATGCTTCAGGAAAGATGCCGATCATGACGATTCGGAATGATGACGACGACGCTGACAATTGGGAATCACGACGGTCGTAACGACGGCAACGACGACGATTCAGAGATGACGATTATCATCCCATCGTCATCGTCGTCATCGTCATAATTAAACAATTTTATTTTACCAGGTAAGGCCCACTGAGCTATGTAGCTCTTTTTGAGAAGNACTGCCGCAAATGATAAAAAGTGGCTTACCACGTAGAAATCTATAGCTGCCGAATACTCTAAACGCGTGACGTTGATTATTATAAATGTGGAGTGGACAAAAATCCACGTGACAACGGGGAGAGAAACACGCAAATTCCAAATATACAGCAGCAGGCGTCAGGGTCGGGATGGAACCCGACCTCCTGTATACCAGGCGAGGTAGTTAACATCTCCTAGCCACCGTGATGATGATGAAGAGAGACCAAACGTCAAATATACAGCAGCAGGCGTCGGGATGGAACCCGACCTCCTGTAGACCAGGTGAGGTAGTTAACATCTCCTAGCCACCGTGATCATGATGAGAGAGAGAGACGCAAACGTCAAATATACAGCAGCAGGCGTCAGGGTTGGAATGGAACCCGCGACCTCCTGCGTACCAGGCGAGGTAGTTAACATCTCGTCACACCAAGCGAAGCACAACAACGAACGACGACGACAACGACGAAGCCCGCAACCGCCACCCCCACCCACCACACGCCCCAGCACCCCACGGCCCCCCCCCNGCCCACCGTCACCTGGACGCGGCGATGTCGGCCTTCTGGCGCGCGATGGCGGCGGCCCGGTTGGCGCCCTCGACGGCTCGCTCCACCTTGCCGCGCACCTTGCCGGCGCGCAGCGGGATGAGCGCCCGCCGGCGGGCCCCGGCGCCCGTGGGCAGGGCGCCGTGCTTGTACTTTCCCTCCTCGGTGCGCCCGTCGGCCGCGGTGGTGCGCCCGTAGCCGTGGCGCTCGTCGTCCAGCCACTCGCCCTCGTAGCGCAGCCCGTCGGAGCGCTCGGCCACGCCGAAGCCGCAGCGGCGGTCGCCGCGCCATTCTCCCGCGTAGCTCTCCGTGGCCGACGCGTCGTCCAGGCGCGCCGCCTCCTCCTCGTCCGCCGCCGCCAACGAGCCGCCGGCGCCGGTCGCCGTCGCCGCGGTCGTGCCGGGATGGGTGAGTCCCGGCCGACGTCGCCGAAGCTCATCTGTGGTGGAGAGGGGTGTGTGTGTGGAGGGAGGGGTTGGTGGAGAGAGCGTGGAAGAGCGTGGAGAGAGCGAGGTTAAAGGGCAACGACAAGCCGCTCCGTTGAGCCGTCGTGCAGCTCAGCGGGCCTTTACCTGGTAAGTAAAATAATTAGTCGCTGAATTTACGAGCACCCGGCGCGCAACCTCAACGAGCGACAACGTTTCAGCCCCCCCCCTCCCTCCCCCAAGCTCAACCCCCACCGCCCCACCGCGGGGGGGNGGGGCGGGGGGGGGGGGGGTCCTCACCTCCGACTCGGCGAGGCTGTCGCCGGCCTCGCTGCGGAAGGAGCTGCGCTTGCTCAGCTGGCTCGAGAGCGACGCCTTGGAGTCCGACTTGCGCAGCTTCAGCCCGCTGAGCAGCGAGCCGCTGCGGAACAGGCCGCGCTTCTTGGCCGCCTTCTCGGCTTGGCGTTGGCGCCCGCGGCGAGACCGCGAGGGCGAAGCCGGCGCGCGTCGTCAGCAAGCCGGGGCTCCAGGCGCGGCTGCGAGGGCGGAGGGCGGAGGGGGGGGGCGATGTAGCGGTTAGCGCGACGTGAAGCGGACACGGGTCCCCGATGTTTTCCCGTTCGCGGACCAGCACCGATCGTCGGCTTCCCCTTCCCCTCCCTCAACCCTCCCACCATCCCCCCCCCCCCACTAGGTCGATTTAGTCTTAAATGAGTAGTTGGGGCGGAGTGCGTAAAACACCGGCACTGGGGAGACAAAGGCGGCCCGGCGCGGTGCTGGCCACACTACCGCCCGTGTGCCGTGCCGGCCTTCATAGGTGCTAATCGTTAACAGCACTTGCCCCAAGTCTGTTAAAGGCTATATGGGGGATCTATGTCTCTGGCGGTGGTGGTGGTGTCGGTGGTGATATTATATTGTTATGTTCTTGGCAATTGGTGGGGTCACGTGATTAATTCATTTCCGTCATTCTGTAATCATAACAATCATCAGGGCCATCGTCTCCACACTGTCGGATAACTCCCATTCTTCAGCAAAATAAATCACAATGACCTCTTTTTCTCAATCATCATCATAACTAAATGATCGTCATATCTAAACAATTGTCATTTCCGCATCATCATCCTTTTTTTAAATAATCATCACCATGAGTTCTGAATCGTGAAATGACGGCGGTGGTGATGACAGTGCAATAACGGTGATGCTGGTGATAGTGGCGGTGATCATAACATTGAGCGTGCTGATGGCGGTGGCGGTGATGATGACGGTGAGAGTGATGATGATGGTGGTGGCGGTGATGATGACGGTGAGAGTGGTGATAATGGTGGTGGCGGTGATGATGACGGTGAGAGTGATGATGATGGAGGTGATTATGATGACGGTGAGAGTGATGATGATGGTGGTGGCGGTGATGATGACGGTGAGAGTGATGATGATGGTGGTGGCGGTGATGATGACGGTGAGAGTGATGATGGTGGTGGCGGTGATGAGACGGTGAGAGTGGATGATGGTGGTGGCGGTGATGATGACGGTGAGAGTGGTGATGATGGTGGTGGCGGTGATGATGACGGTGAGAGTGATGATGGTGGAGGTGATTATGATGACGGTGAGAGTGGTGATGGTGGTGGCGGTGATGATGACGTGAGAGTGATGATGATGGTGGTGTGATGATGACGGTGAGAGTGATGATGATGGTGGCGGTGGTGATGATGATATGGCGATGGCTGCGGCGGTGTGGTGGCAGCGATAGTGGTGGCGATGGTTGCAACAGTGATGATGGCGGCGGTGATGACGATGGTGGTGACAATGGTTGGCGGCGAGAGTGATGGTGATCGTGGCGATGGTGGCGGTAACGGTGGCGGTGGTGATGGTGGCAGCGTTCGTGGTGGTGGTGGCGGCAGCAGTGACGGCGGTGGCGCCGATGGCGGTGACAATGGTTGGCGGTGAGAGTGATAGTGGTGATGGTGGCGATGGTGGCGGTAACGGTGGCGGTGGTGATGGTGGCAGCATTAGTGGTGGTGGTGGTGACGGTGGCGCCGATGACGCTGCGTTCACCGTTGGGCTGGGTTGCTCGGCGGTGCCGTTGCTCTGCTCGCCGGTGCTACGGATGGAGAGCAGGGAGGAGCGGTGCGCCGCGCGGTACACCGACGCCATGCCGTACGGCACGCTCTGCCGCAGCCCGTAGCCGTGGCGCTCCCCGTTCACCCACTGGCCCTGGTAGGTGCCTGCAGGGAGACAAAGGTAAAGGTACCACCCCACCACCACCACCACCACCACCACCCCCACCACCACCACCACCACCACCCGCTGTGTCGGGGCAAGTGCCATCAGCGAGCGCAGCAACTCACAATTTGCCGGCCGGCAAGGCCGTGACCACACGAGCGGGTGGTGTGGATGGTGCTGTGCCCGGGCCGCCTTTGTCTCCCCAGTGCTGATGTGTGTACACACCGCACCGGGTGTCCGTTGTTTAAGGCCCAGTTTGAGCTAGCGGTGGTCCAAAAATCATTTCTGATAATTGCCACCAATGTTAGCCGCGAGCAGCCGTGAGTACGGTGTGCCGGTGACGGTGCAAGACGACAAAGATCCCCCATCTAGCCTTAACAGACTGTTGGGGCAAGTGCTGTTCGCGTGGCCAGCACCACGCCCAGACACACGATTCTTTACCGCTATTTTTACTTTACCAGGTAAGGCCCACTGAGCAATGCAGCTTTTTTTGAAGCGACCTGGCCACAAACGACAGCCCAACAAAGTGGCTTATCACGTGGAAATGTGTAGCAGCCCAATACTCTAAACGCGTGGTTCTAAATGTGGAGGGAAAACCGGAGGAGCCAAAGATAAATCCACGCGACCACGGGAGAGAGACACGCAAACTACAAATATACGGCAGCAGGCATCAGAGTCGGGATCAAACCCACGGCCTCCTGTATACCAGGCGAGGGAGTCAACATCTCCTAGCCACCTTGATGATGAGAGAGACACGGAGACTCCAAATATACAGCAGGCGTCAGAGTCGGGATCGAACCCACGGCCCCTGTATACCAGGCGAGGAGTCAACATCTCCTAGCTACCGTGATGATGATGACAGAGAGAGACACGCAGACTCCAAATATACGGCAGCAGGCATCAGAGTGGGATCAAACCCACGGCCTCCTGTATACCAAGCGAGGGAGTCAACATCTCCTAGCCACCGTGATGATGATGAGAGAGAGACACGCAGACTCCAAATATACAGCAGGCGTCCGGGTCGGGATCGAACCACGGCCTCCTGTATACCAGGCGAGGGAGTCAACATCTCCTAGCCACCGTGATGATGATGAGAGAGAGACACGGAGACTCCAAATATACAGCAGGCATCAGGGTCGGGATCGAACCCACGGCCTCCTGTATACCAGGCGAGGGAGTCAACATCTCCTAGCTACCGTGATGATGATGAGAGAGAGACACGCAGACTCCAAATATACAGCAGGCATCCGGGTCGGGATCGAACCCACGGCCTCCTGTATACCAGGCGAGGGAGTCAACATCTCACCACCGTGATGATGATGACAGAGAGAGACACGCAGACTCCAAATATACGGCAATGCAGGCATCCGGGACTCGGGATCGAACCCACGGCCTCCTGTAGACCAGGCGAGGGAGTTAACATCCCGCAAACCACGGTCCACACGCNACATGCAGACNGCCGCGCATGTCCGCTACAGCCACAGACGCAGACACAGAGAGGGCTGGGCATCTGGCGACTCCAATTGTACTCGGTTGCAGGTGCCAGGTTGTACTTTATGCTGAGTGATCATCCCACGCCTAACCGCAAAGACAAAGATTCCCCCCCACCATATAGCCTTAACAGACTTTGGGGCAAGTGCTGTTAGCGAGCACCTATGAAGGCCACAGGTGGGTGGCCAGCACCACGCCCGGCAGCCATTGTCTCCCCAGCCCGATGTTTAACGCACCGCACCAAGTGCTAATTTGAGGCCGAGTCGACCTAGGGAGGCCCAGAACCGGTTCAGATAACCGGCACCGGTGTTGGCCGCGAGCGGGGATCGAACCGCCCGGGGTCGCCGGGCTTGTAGCGCAGCGTACCGCTGACGCCTTACACTGCCACCTAACAGCACGGCACAACACCGCACACACAACAACGCGCACACAACAACAACAACAACAACCGCCATTCGCCACTAAGTGGCGGTGACGTCACCACGACGCTTGTGCCAGGCCATGTGCACCTTGAGGCTACCACGTGAAGTGTCGAACGCCCGCTGGCAGGAGTTCACGGGGCAGACCCAGCAGGTGCCAGGGGTCACACACACACCAGGGCGGACGGATGCGCACGTCGCGGTAACGGAATTACGGCACGTGTCGTCGCGCCAGCTGGATAGCGGTAACGGAATCGCAGAGAACGCTGCCCCCCCCCCCAAAAAAACCACAAAGCAGGTAACGGATTACAGCGCGGCCTCGATCCGTGGTCACGGAGGAGATGGCGCACGGACGGAAGCGCTCTCACCGGCGAAAGTTGCGCTAGGAGAGCGACACGGAGGCACCTGACCGCCGACGAGCGAGCGTTTGCGGGCACCAGCGTCGTCGTCGCTGCAGACGATAGCGGCTGCCGGGCATTGGATGATCGGAGCTCGGGTCTAAAACGATTTTGTGTTTTGCCCGGTAAAGCCCCCGCCGAGCTGTGTGAAGCTCTTTCTTCAGAAGCGACCGAACGACGGCCACAAGCGATGGCTCAACGAAGTGGCCCATCGTCGCGTGGACATTTATAGCGGCCAAATAATGTACCTTGAAACCGCGCGACGTTGAGTTTGAACTTGGAGGGAAACACCGGAGACCCGGAGAAAGACCACGGGAGAGAGAGAGAGAGACACCAGGCGAGGTAGTTAACATCTCCTAGCCACCGTGGTNATGATGATGAGAGAGAGACANGCAAACTCCAGGCGTCGTCAGAGTCGGGATCAAACCCACGACCTCCTGCACACCAGGCGAGGTAGTTAACATCTCCTAGCCACCGTGATGATGAGAGAGAGACACGCAGGCTCCATATACACAGCAGGCGTCGTCAGAGTCGGGATCGAACCCACGACCTCCTGCACACCAGGCGAGGTAGTGCCGACAATTGGCCAAGATCCTGCGGTCCTCCACGTATATTTTTACACGCTTTCTTTGGACTCACTCTGTTTCGTCGTTGTTGTATCCTCAAATCTTGTAACTCGATTTTTACCCACTTCCCAATGCGGTATCGACTGCAAACTTGGTATACTTATGTGATACTGATGACAATACTATATTCTATCATAATAAATAAAATAACATGTAATCTTTTTCATATGTTATGTTTTAGCTTGGGTCTAATTGTCCACGCTCAACTGACGTTGGCTGTAATTGGCCTTTACGTTATGGCAAGTTACGGGCCACTTCCTGGAGTCGTGGAGTTCTGCCATTACTAGTACATTTCAAAAAAGCGTGTTTTTTTAAGTTTGTTTTCAATATTACTTATCACATCCGCTCATGACGCGCAAAAGCGCTTGCCACGAATGACCCGCGTCACCTCGGCGATATAAATTTCGATTTAAAGCTTTCGTGACCGCAGGATTCATCTTCTTGGTTCTTTCGGTAAAGTCACGTAGAAGGGAAATAATAAAATAATAAAAATAAAACATAATAAAATAATTCTCACGACGTTTCGGCCACAACGCAAGCAACCTCGGCATGTCGTCGGGTGCCTGAACCGTCGCCGCAACGTCATGAAAAAGACTGGCTTCTGCGGCCGTCTGGAATGCTCTTCTTCCCGTCCGCTTTAGGAAGCCGCCACGGGGAGGTGCGCTTTTAAAGGTCAGATAACTCACTTGTTTAAATGCTTTTTTTGTGTTTCGGCTGTCCCCCCGCAGATGCAGTGATAAGGCACGGTGCATTCCCATGGTAAAGATGCCAGCAACTAATCAGCGTTTAAGCACACTGGGAAGAAACCCAAGATAACCGCGCGCGTGCAGGGGGAACATCTATCTACAGATAACCGGTTTAACAGGAGGTGCTTGCGACATATACCGACTATAATCACCCAGGAATGTCTGTCCTTAACGCTCGTGACGTCACTCCACATCGACCAGCCCCCCTCATTAATATTCATGAGCAGGTGACGTCATCCAAATGGACCCCCCCCCCACTCATAATAATCAATAGCAGGTGACGTCACTCAATATGGAGTACCCCCCGCCTCACTAATAATCAGCGTCGACGTCACTTCACGTCGACCAGCCCCCCTCATTAATAATCATGAGCAGGTGAGTCCTCAAAGGACACACCCCTCTTAATAATAAAGGGTGATCATCCACATGGGGGGGGGGGGCGAGGCGCCTCCTCCCCCCTTCTCGGCGTAACTGGCAACCCTCACTACAAAGGCAGAACCCGNACGTCATCACGTGATTCCGTCACGCTGTTGAGACATCGAAGTAAAAAGGACGTCGCGATGAACAAGGGATTATAACCTTGAAATGAAATAAGTCTGTGTCACCGCGGCCTTACAATTGCACGCGCATTGATGCAATGAATATAACGTCGTGGTCTGATTTTCGCTTTAAAGTTTCACATTTACTGCAACACACCCGTCCCTGGACAGGCAAAAGGATAGTTCTCTACAATCGAGGCTGTTGGGTTATAGTGGTAGGGACCTCCTGGTTCCACCAGCCCACAGGGGATTATTGTGTCCGTCCGTCGTGCGTCCAAAAATGGGAGGGGTGGGGCTGGGTGGAGAGGGGAGGGCTTGGTGGGGAGGGGCTGGGTGGGGAGGGTGGGGAGGGGCTGGGTGAGGAGGGGAGGGTGGGGAGGGGCTGGGTGGGGAGGGGCTGGGTGGGGGGTGGGAGGGTGGGGCTGGGTGGGGAGGGGCTGGGTGGGGAGGGTGGGGCTGGGTGGGGTGGGGCTGGGTGGGGAGGGGCTGGTCACCCCGTGGTGCCCTTATAAAACTCAACGTTTAACCTACTCACGCCGGCTTGTGCCCGCCCTCACAGTCGGGCATATTTGCGGAATACACCACGCCGCCGTTGACCCTGCAGGCCATTGACCGAGCAACCCAACGCTCCTACTAATGCGGCACTCGAATTGTTAAATGTTGTGGGTTTACTCTCCAACACGCAAACCGGTGTTGCCGTTCTGTTTACGCGACGCAACCTTTACCAATTGGCTGTGTCGGGGTGGTGGCGGGTTTAACGACGCGGTCATATGAACGCGATCAAAGGGCCGTCCATAAATGACGTCACGCGATTTTGGACGATTTTTGACCCCTCCCCCCTTCGTCACAAAAAGTCAGAACCCCCCTCAAATGACGTCACAAAGCTCTGCCCCCACCCCCAAAAATAAAACATGCTTCAAATCGCTTTAAACTATTGTAATTGTAGTGCGTATTTAATGTGGCGCTGCACTCTGATGTTGTAGGAGAAAACATTTATCATAAAGTATATTTAATTAAGTAAAACGTGTCGTCTATATTTATTTAAAGTTGCGCATTTTGATGTGACGTCACATTTCTCAAACCCCCCTCCTCGTCACACATCGTCACAAATATCTGACCCACCCCCNGGTGCGTGACGTCATTTATGGACGGCCCCAAAGGTGGAGTCCACGCCTCATGGGTGAAGGATGACGGGGGGGGGGAGGGGGCATGGGGCCAGCTACGTCACGCACTGTACAGGGGGGGGGTGACCCTGCTAACGAGATGAGAACCCCCCTAATCCACCCCACCCCCCGCCACCTGCCAAACGCCAATCACCACCAGCATCGCCCCCCCCCNACTCCCTCTCCCATCGCCGGTCCCATAGCAACACCGGCGGTCAATTAATTCCCATGGCAACCAACATCCTTGCCATGCATCATCATCATCATCAACACTCGTCTTGCCCTGGACCCTTCTCCCACCTCCTTCATGTCTCCTCCCTCTCCTCTCCCCTCATCTCTCCTCCCTCCCTCCCCATCCTCCTCATGGCTCTCCCTTTCTCCATCTCCTCCCTCTCCTCTCCCTCATCTCTCCTCCCTCCCTCCCCATCCCTCATGTCTCTCCCTTTCTCCCTCCCTCTCCTCCTCCCTCCCTCTCGCCCTCTCTCCCTCCTCATGTCTCTCCCTTTCTCCCTCTCCTCCCTCCCCTCTCCTCCCTCTCGCCTCTCTCCGTCCTCATGCTCTCCCTTTCTCCCTCCACCCCTCCCCTCTCCTCCCTCTCGCCTCTCTCCTCCTCATGGCTCTCCCTTTCTCCTCTCCTCCCTCCCCTCTCCTCCCTCTCGCCTCTCTCCGTCCTCATGGCTCTCCCTTTCTCCCTCCACCCCCTCCCCTCTCCTCCCTCTCGCCTCTCTCCCTCCTCATGTCTCTCCCTTTCTCCCTCTCCTCCCTCTCCTCCCCCTCCCTCTCCTCGCTTCATCTCTTCCCTCTCTCTCCTCCTCCTTCTCTCCCGCCACCAGGATTGGGGGGGGGATTTAGAAATCCGCGGATACTCCCCAAAACCGCAGGGCAGGATTGTGGGGAGGGGATTTAGAAATCCGCGGAAGCTCCCCAACATTGCAGAGGCAGGGTTGTTGGAGGGGTGGGGAGANTTAGAAATCCGCGGAAGCTCCCAACACCGCAGGGCAGGATTGTGGGGGGGGTAGAAATCCGCGGAAGCTCCCCAACACTGCAGAGGCAGGGTTGTGGAGGGGTGGGGGGATTTAGAAATCCGCGGAAGCTCCCCAACACCGCAGGGGCAGGATTGTGGCGGGGGGGAGGTTAGAAATCCGCGGAAGCACCCCAAACCGCAGGGCAGGATTGTGGGGGGGGGGGATAGAAATCCGCGGAAGCTCCCCAATACCGCAGGGTAGAATTGTGGGAGGGATGGGGGATTAAATAATCCACGGAAGCCCCCAACCAGCAGTGGGTAGACCGGGCCCCAACACCACAGGGCATGTTGGAGGGGGGANAGACACCCACGAACGAATCGTCCGATTCGTCCACGTACGGCCACGATTCCGGGGGGGGGNTCAACGATTCCACTCAAGGGATTTTATTATATTTGTGTTGCTGCTGCTCTTGTTGTTGTTCTGCCGCGATTGAACTGCCCGTGTTGCGGGCTTTGTCGCGTCGAAATGCGGAGATGGAGCGGTAGCGCAGCGGTTAGCGCGCTGCGTGATTTTCACGAACCCGGCCACGACCCGAGTTCGATTTCCCGCTCGCAGGCCAACGCCGGCGGCGATTATCTGCGTCAAATGAGTAGCTGGTGCGGTGTGTAAACATCGCCACTAGGGAGACAAAGGCGGCCGGGCGTGGTGCTGGCCACCCACCACCTCGTGTGCCGTTCTGGCCTTCGTAGGTGCTCGCTCATAGCACTTGCCCCTACAGTCTGTTAAGGCTACACGGGGAGATCTTTGTCTCTGCTTTTTTGGAGCATTAATCATGCAAAAAACGAGTACTCTATATCACCGCCGACGTTTCGAGCAAACACCCTCGTTCACAGCACGCACAGAGAGGCCAGAGTGGTGAGCGAGGCTCTTTCCGGCTACCTCGAGCGATGTACGGGCCCTGAAGGATCGTCGCCCGAAACGTCACCTGCCGCATGCTAATTCAATGTCTCTTGTTCAGGCCGCGTGTTGTTGTTGTTGACACGTGGAGCGTGTCGCTGCTGTTGTTTGTGCACGGCGGTGGCGCATCGCCGAAATAATTTCCACGGGGAAGGGTTCAAATCGTTCGTAAAAAAAAACGATGGGACGGACAAAAAAAATGCGTCTTTCACCGACGTTCCATCGTCGAAATCGTCACCTCGAATGGGTTTCACCACCACCATGGCCAGTGGCGATTGTAGCGGCCCACAAACAACAAAGATAAAGATCCCCCGTGTAGCCTTAACAGACTGGAGGGGCAAGTGCTGATAGCGAGTAGCACCTATTAAGGCCAGAACGGTACACGAGGGGGTGGGTGGCCAGCACCACACCCGACCGCCTTTGTCTCCCCAGTGGCGATGTTTACACACCGTACCAGGTACTCATTTCAGGCTGGGTCGACCTAGGGGAGGACCAGGACCGGTTCAAATAATCGTCACTGTGTGTTGGCCGTGAGCGGGAATCGAACCCGGGTCGCCGGGTTCATAGCGCAGCGTAGCGCTAACCGCTGCACCACCACTCCCACAAACAACCCTCCACACATTCACACACTCACACATTCACACACTCACCACACATTCACACACTCACACAACATCGCGAAACAAAACCAGGGCGCCATTCCGTCAATAATGAGGGCCCACGCGATTTCTAAAATTAATTTCTTTCAAATAAAACTGGAGCCAAACTTTCGTTTCGGATTGGAATTGGTGAACATTTCCCCCCCCCCCCCCCCCCAGATTTTAGCACCATCCTCGGTGAGTCTTGAGTCTCGGCGAGATTTCTCCAAACACCGTGCCGGATGTATCTGATTATCCAGGAAAAGCCGCCGCGTCATCATCACATGCCAACATCAAGCACTGCCAACCAACCAATTTGAATGGGAGGTTCCTTAAACCATCATCACAGTTTCACAAACACCCCCCCACACACACGTCACTTGCCCTTCATCCTCGCCTCCGATTAACGCGGTTGGATACGTACGGCGCGAAAGAAGTTCCACGCAACAGACTAAACACCACATTTCCTCCCGAACACGATGATCGCATCGCCGACGTCGAAACACCATCGGAGTTCCACTTTGGTCTCCATTCATCACCACCACCGCCCGCAAATGCATCTCTAACCCGCTCATCGCGATGTGAACAGGCCATCCACCACCAACCATCACAATCCACAACCACCCAAACACGACCACAATATCTCACCTCCACCATAAAAAAAATTGCCACCACCACCAAAGATAAAGCCCCCCCCCTCCCTTCATAGCCTTAACAGACTGTTGGGCAAGTGCTGTTAGCGAGCACCTATGAAGGCCGGCACGGCACACGAGGGGTGGGTGGCCAGCACCACGCCCGACCGCCTTTGTCTCCCTCGTGGTGAAGTTCACTACGCACTGCACCAGGTACTCATTTGAATCCGAGTTGGTCGAGGGGAGGAAGCCCAGGACCGGTTCAGATAATGGTCACCGGTGTTTTTGGCCGTAAGAGGGTCACTGGGTTGTAGCGCAGCGCTCCCCAAACCAGCAAACCACACCACCACATCAATCACCTCGCCTCCATCAAGACATGTCTCCGCCCCATCATCACAACCCTCCACCAAACAGATGTATGTACCTCTACCACCACGACCATCATCTCATCCCCGTTCGTGTAGGCCTCCCACCACCACAATCAGTGCTCAGCACCTACTAATCTCACCTCCATCCGAGGTCTCCATCACCACAACCAACCACCACTATCTCACCACCACGATCTCACCACAACCACACCTCCATCCCAGTAGGTCTTCACCACCACCAACATCTCGTCACCACCACCACCCACCACCACTACTATCTCACCACCCACCACCACCACTATCTCACCACCACCACCCACCATCACCAATCTCACCACCACCACCCACCACCACTACTATCTCACCACCCACCACCACTACTATCTCACCACCACCGCCCACCACCACCAATCTCACCACCACCACTATCTCACCACCACCACCCACCATCACCAATCTCACCACCACCACCACCACCACCAATCTCACCACCACCACTATCTCACCACCACCACCCACCATCACCAATCTCACCACCACCACCCACCACCACTACTATCTCACCACCACCACCCACCACCACTACTATCTCACCACCACCGCCCACCACCACCAATCTCACCTCCATCCGAGTAGGTCTCCAACACCACTATCTCCCCACCACCACTATCTCACCACCACCACCCACCACCACTACTATCTCACCACCACCAATAATCTCACCTCCATCCGAGTAGGTCTCCACCACCACTACTATCTCACCAACACCAGCCACCACCACTACTATCTCACCACCCACCACCACTATCTCACCACCATCACGATCTGACCACCACCACTATCTGACCACCACCAATAATCTCACCACCACTACTATCTCACCACCACCACCACTATCTCACCAACACCACTATCTCACCACCACTATCTCACCACCACCACCCACAACACCACTCTCTCACCACCACCACCAATAATCTCACCTCCATCCGAGTAGGTCTCCACCACCACCACTATCTCACCAACACCACTATCTCACCACCACTATCTCACCACCACCACCACCACNCATAATCTCACCTCCATCCGAGTAGGTCTCCACCACCACCACCCATCACCACTACTATCTCACCACCAACACCACCTCACCACCCACCACCACCAATCTCACCACCACCACTACTATCTCACCACCACCACCACTCCCACCACCACCACTATCTCACCACCACCACCACCACCACCCACCCACCACCACCACCCATAATCTCACCTCCATCCGAGTAGGTCTCCACACCGTACCCGTCCTGGGCCCCGTTCCCCAGGTGCCCTCGTAGCTGGCACCACCCGCTCTGGCACGCCTCGTCCCGTAGCGCCCTTGCACCCGTACGTCCACTCGCCCGAGTACACCCATCGGCTGCCCTTCTCCTCCACGCCGAGCCCGTGCCGCTTGCCCTGTGCCCAATGGCCCCGGTACGTGTTGCCGCTGGGCCACGTGTAGACGCCCGCCACCTCGAAGCCGTGGCTCCACGAGCCGGCGAATTCGCCCTGGCCATGGGCCCCGTGCAGACGCCGTGACCGTGCGCCTTGCCCTGCTCCCAGCCGCCGCAGAACGCGCCACCATCGTCGAAGTCAAAGCGTCCGCCGGTCATACATGCGGCGTGGCGGCGTGGGGAGGAGGCCTCGTGGTGGTGTGGTGGGTGGTGGTGGTGGGTGGTGGTGATGGNTGGTGGTGGTGGGTGGTGGTGGCTGGCTGGTGGTGGTGGGTGGTGTGGCTGGCTGGTGGTGGTGGTGGGTGGTGATGGGTGGTGGTGGTGGGTGGTGGTGGTGATGGTGGTGGTGGTGGGTGGTGGTGGTGGCTGGTGGTGGGTGGTGTGGTGGTGGCTGGCTGGGTGGTGTGGTGGTGGTGGTGGCTGGCTGGGTGGTGGTGGTGGTGGCTGGCTGGGTGGTGGCTAGCTCACTGGGTGGTGTTGTGGATGAGTGGTGGCTGGTGGTGTTCTGTAGAGTGGATGAGTGGGTGGTGGTGGTGTGATGTAGAGTGGGTGGGTGAGTGGTGGTGTTATGAAGAGTGGGTGAGTGGTGGTGTTATGTAGAGTGGATGAGTGGTGGTGTTGTGTAGAGTGGTTGAGTGGTGGTGTTATGTAGAGTGGGTGGTGGTGGTGTGATGTAGAGTGGGTGAGTGGTGGTGACGTGTTTGTGGCTGTGGTGTAGAGTGGATGGGTGGTTGGTGGTATGCAGAGTGGTTGACGAGTGGTGGTCGATGGTGTGATGCAGTTAGTAGGTGGATTGTGGTGGTTGATGTTGATGCTGGCGGTGTGAATCTCAGTGCTGATGTGGTTGCAGTGCTGATGGTGGTTGCAGGTTGTAGCTGTGGTGCCGGAGTGCTGATGAAGATTAATATAAGGTGGATGATGATGATGATGGTGGTGGATAGTTGTAGTGTGGACTATTGATGAAGTGACCACGCGTGGTTTTCCTTCAGTAAATTCTCTGTTGTGGTTGCGCTGGTGACGGCGGCGTAGCTGTTGACAGATGAGTAGATGTTTGGTGAGGCACGGCGTTGGTATTAATACACAAATAAAAGCGGCGATTTGCCCAAATAAAAAAAATATTGAATAAATAGACCCATTCAATAACAACAAAGGCAGTCGTAGCGTTAGCAATCCGTGCCGTGGCTTAATAGCCCACTGACTTAATTATTTGCTCCGGTTATACCACCACCACTACCACCAAGATTACCAATAATTAATGATGATGTTGATGATGATGACGTTGATGATGATGATGTTAACGCCGTAATCCTTCCACGTGCACGGAGCATACAGCACAAACACGGGGGCTATGCCGTCCAAACACTGGCGGCGACTGCAGAGAGAGAGAGAGCGAGAGGGGAGAGAGGGGTGGAGGGAGGGGAGGACATGGAGAGAGGGGAGGGAGACAGAGGGAGGGNAGGGGAGAACATGGGGAGAGGGGAGGGAGACAGAGGGAGGGAGAGAGAGGGGAGGAGGAGGAGATGGAGGGAGACAGGGTGAGGGAGGAAGAGGAGGACATGGAGAGAGAGGGGAGGGTGACAGGGTGAGGGAGGAGGAGATGGAGAGAGAGAGGGAGGGAGAGAGAGGGAGGAGGTGGAGAGAGAGGTGATTTAGTATAGATTCATACTTGCGTTTTTTTTAAATCTGTATTGTATTATGATTGTTATTGGGATCAAACATCGAAATGGAATTTTTTGCACTTTCTGTACACAGCATGGATGGGTTGTGCTTTTTCCGTAGGATTTTATTGTTTCCGTATGTGATGTTCAGATTTGTGTACAATGAATTTTAGGTGCATCTTGTAGTTTTATTGTTTGTTAAACCCAAATCAAGAGCCAAATGGCTCACAGGGTAAATCCTCATAAATTAAACTGGGTGAGGGAGGGAGAGATAGCTGGGAGTAGATGGAGAGAGAGAGGGGGGGGAGGATATGGAGAGTAGAAGAGAAAGAGTAGAAGGAGGACATGGGGATGCTATGATAGGAGAGAGATGTCGAGGTAGGGATGGAGATGGCAGCATGAAGTGGTAAAGACAAGAGCGAGATATGTGAGAGGGAGTGGGTGGGGTACACACGGCCAGGTTGTAAGATGCACCACCAATGTTTACATTAAAATAGAAAATATGGGGAGTGTACCGTGTAATCCAGAGAATACGGTACTTGCATAACTATCAGGTCTAAGCAAACGGGTCAAGAATTGACCTATTAACCTTTTGACCTAATTATGGCTGCTGATGTGTGCTTTTTAGAATCGCCCACGCTGAATTTGTCTGTTGGGTACCACCTAAATTTTTTTAAGTTTGTAAAAAAATTACAAATGGCATTGAATTGATGCAAAACGATCACGCAATAAAAAAAGAGAGAGGATGGGAGTGAGACGGATCGTGAAATATTTCTTGAAATCTTTCATTAAAAAAGGGGGAGGGGCACATAAAGCAAAGCATTGGAAAAAAAACTAAAAACTGAAATGATGAACGAAGCAAAGTGCCGACTACACCGAGCATCTTCTTGTTTCCTCTGATCGTAAAATAAATAAGTATAACCCGTAAAAACAAAGTTTTTCACTATAAATCCTTTATATGCGTGGCGGCTAGAGTCCTCTCGTCCTCTGGTTTGAGATGGCTGCCACCTATGGGTCAGATGATTGTCTGCCAGTATTAAGCAATTGGTAATTAAATATTTAATTTGTTTTCCCTAAACAGTGTAAAATTTTGGAAAAAATTTTCACGAACATTAATTGTCTCGCACAACGAGTCTGTGTGCAAAATGTCAGCTCGATTGGATCACGGGAAGTGGGTTAAAAACGAGCAAAAGATTTGCACGGTCCTAAGCAAGCAAGTTAACTTAATATAAAGGATTAAAAAATATATTCGCCCGTGGAGGACGCGGGGATCGATCCCGCGACCTTTGGCATGGGAAGCGAGGGCGCTACCAACTGCGCTACTCCGCCACGGCCTGTGGAGGGGTTACACTCTGGCTCCTACACTGTGACGTTCAGCCAAAGCCATGAATGAGTTCTATTTGAATAATTGTAAAATACATTTTTTTTGCCTAAAAAGTGTAAAATTTTAGAAAAAAAATTCACGAACATTGTCTAGCACAACGAGTCTGTGTGCAAAATGTCAGCTCGATTGGATCACGGGAAGTGGGTTAAAAAACGAGCGAAAGATTTGCACGGTCGTAAGCAAGCAAGCAAGCACGCAAGCACGCAAGAGGATGGGGGAGATAGGGCACAAGGGAGAGAGAGACGCGGGGGGAGAGGCTGGCGGAGCGAGAGAGTAACTGATTGAAATGAAGAGGAAGGGGAATTGGGGGGGGGAGAAGGATGTTGGGANCCATCAACATCATCATCATGAAACATCACCACCAGCGTCTAACATCATTCACCATCGTTATCTCCAACATCACCCGCCATTAACATCACCCACCATCATCATCATCCACCATCAATCCACTCCCCAGCACAAGGCACTCTCGTCCCATCACATCCCATCACATCCCATCACACAGCACGTCAGTCTGTGACATCACAGAGCACTGTACAGTAGTGGTCCAGATGTCTTGTGACGCCCCCACCCCTATTAATTGAATCCTAATGTATGTTTTCACGCTTTTGCATATTAATTTGTTTTAAATGAACGTTAGTTTAATATAGATTAATTACGTTTCAGAGAATGAAATGTGGGTCACGAGATATTTGGACCATCCTGTACAGTGGCGGTGGACACCCCAATCCACCTCGCATCACAAAATACATCCCCCGCTTCCCCTCCCCTCCATCCCCTTACCCCCCNTCCCTCCATCCCCTTACCCCTCCCCTCCATCTTCCCCCTCCCCATTTATCCCCCTTCCCCCTCCCCTACATCTACCCCTCCCATCCATCTTCCCTTCCCCTCCCCTCCATCCCTCCCCTCCCCTCACCCCCCCCTCCCTCCTCCCTCCTCCATCCATCCTCCTTTCTCCCTCCCTCCATCTACCCTCCCCCATCCATCCCCCTCCCCNTCCCTCCCGCCTCCTGTCTCTCCTGGTCAGCCACTCCTCCCTCCTCCCACAACCACCACCCCCTCCCCCTTTAGCGTCTCGCCCAGGAGCCTCGGTCCAGCCAGGGGAGAGGAAGAGGGGAGGAGGAGGGGAGAGGAGGAGGGGAGGGGAGGAGGGGGAGGAGGAGGGAGAGGAGGAGGAGGAGGAGGGAGGAGGAGGAGGAGGAGGAGGGAGGAGGANGCGGAGGAGGAGGAGAGGNAGGAGGAGGAGGAAGGGGAGGAGGGGAGGAGGGGGAGGAGGAGGTGGGTTGGGGAGAAGAGGAATGGTGGGGTAAGCGGGAGGAGGAAAGGGAGAGGCGGGGAGGAAGAGGGAGGAGGGGAGACGGGGGGGGGGGGCTGCGTGACGCCACGGACCCCGCACGGCCAAACAAGGCGAGAGGGGGCGAGGAGTGGATCCCGAAATAGCCCCCCCCCTCCCGTGCCGACGGGGGCCGGCGAGGGGGTCTGCGGGCAAGACGGAGGGGGTGCCGGCGGAATCCAAGGGGCAGGCGGGTGGGTGGGGTCTGGGTCGTGGTGGTGGGTGAGGTCTCGGGTTATGATTGCATGAGTAGTAGTTGTCGAATTATGTTTTAGAATGACCCAGGAAATTCTGGAAGATTGAAGAAAAACCAAACTTGAGAGTTGTAGTTTGTCCATCTTGCAGCAGGGGGGCACGCTGCTGCTGCTGCTGCGATGCAAGTCGAATTATTTGCAGCTGTTGTTCAGCATTAAGGATCAATCTTGGCTTTAAGCTTTCGTGACTGCAGGGATTTATATTATTTGGGTCTTTCGGTAAAGTCACGGAGATAAGTTCAAAGAAAAATGAACAAAAAAACTACGACGTTTCGATCACAACACAAGGGATCGTCATCATTGAACCTATCTACGTGACTTTACCGAAAGACCTAAGAATATAACATTCGAGATGATGGTTACGTCCAATTCGGGTTACACTCTGCATTGTGGGGCGCCGTGTTGAGCTGTGGGAAGAGCTTCAATGCTCATCGGATTCATCCAGTCGAAAAAAAGATTCTGAAGATGCTAGGGAACCACGGAGGAAACCCATAAAGAACAGGGGGAGATCATACAAACTCCACTCACTCACTCACTATAGAACAGGGCGAGATCATACAAACTCCACTCACTCACTATAGAACAGGGGAGATCATACAAACTCCACTCACTCACTATAGAACAGGGCGAGATCATACAAACTCCACTCACTCACTATAGAACAGGGGAGATCATACAAACTCCACTCACTCACTCACTATATAACAGAGGGAGATCATACAAACTCCACTCGCTCACTATAGAACAGGGGAGATCATACAAACTCCACTCACTCACTATAGAACAGGGGGAGATCATACAAACTCCACTCGCTCACTATAGAACAGGGGAGATCATACAAACTCCACTCACTCACTCTATAGAACAGGGGGAGATCATACAAACTCCACTCACTTATTCTCACACTCGATCACTCACACTGTAGAACAAAGGGGGGGGGGGGAGCTTACAAACTGCACACATACAGGAAGGGGAGGAGTGGGGAGAAAGGAATGACCTGGCCGAGTGGCTTCCTAATATCGTAAGAGCGTTCCAGACGGCCACAGAAGCGCATCTGAAAGCGCCGCGCGATGATGCGGTGAACACCGCCTTTGTTCGATGGTTAGCCAAAATCCGCTGCTTGTGTAGTAGGTTCAAAGAGACTTGGACGACGTAGTCGGAGGCACACTTATTCATTGAACGTTCCTCTATATACAGGCCAAGATATACAACACTCGAAGGGGTATCGGCCCCTTCACCCGTCTAACAGGGAACCCTACAATCTCTATCCCGGCTAGCCTACTCCAGGTCCTCCACTACAGGGCTAGGGGAGGCTAGCTGACCCAGCTCTGGCCAAGCTGGGATTACGGCACCCGGAGTCCCCAGACCGGCTCTTACAAGAGCATCGGCTCTGGCTCTCGGGGCCACGCAACTGGCTTGCCCTGGTCGGTCCTTAGAAGGACAGCGATCCAGGGGAGTCCCAGGGCCTGTCTAGCCGGTCTTCACTCTTCACTGGTTTAAGCTAAACACTGAACCCCGAGCCCACCGGCGCACCGCCTTATATAGCAACTCCCCCACCGAGGGTGGGGCCGTGGGGATCACAGCGCCGTTTTAGCCCCCAGGGCGAAACGGTGCGGACGTGGATGTAAGCATCCTTCCGCGTGCGGGCATAACCACCCTGGTGTGTTTGTTCGTCCTCCCGTAACACCTTTACACTTGCAAGGATGAGCGGAGTTTGCGTGATGGATTATACACCGCTTGACGAGATGAGCGAGGTATCGTGATTTATTTGTGCAGGGTGATGACGACGACGACGACGAAGAGAGTGAGAAGAGAGATGGAGCGATGAGAAGTTAAATTGACACAGGAACGGCGTCTGTTTTCACAGGGGCGGTCTTGGGGAGTGGGGAGGGNCTCGGAGTGGGAGTGGCTATACGCGGGGCACGTGGTTTACCACGTGGTTTACGGGAGGCTTGAGCTGATGTAGAGAGAGGCATCACAGAATGTACAAACTCGTCACGCTTTTTTATTGCCATAAATATAAAGTTATAATTCCATGCCATCACGCTTGTGACCTACATCACTCACGTCCAATACTATTGCTAAATCACTCAATTGGGATCACACATAGAAGCAGCAGCAGCAACCATCGCCTCCTGCAAACATTGGGAAACAACCCTCCCTCGAATGTAGCCATGAGACTGGGTGATCCTTTCTCCGTAAACCAAGCGTAATTGACTACTATATTTACCCAAGAATGTCTGTGTGTAACGTGCGTGACGTCACTCCGTCGACCACCCCCCCTAATTAATAATCATGAGCGGGTGACGTCACTCCACATGGACCCCCCCCATTAATAATCATGAGCGGTGACGTCACTCCACATGGAGCCCTCCCCCTCATTAATAATCATGAGCGGGTGACGTCACTCCGCATGGAGCACCCCCCCTCATTAATAAGCATGAGCGGGTGACGTCACTCCACATGGACCACCCCCTCCCATTAATAATCATGAGCGGTGACGTCACTCCACATGGAGCACCCCCCCCTCATTAATAATCATGAGCAGGTGACGTCACTCCACATGGAGCACCCTCATTAATAATCATGAGCGGGTGACGTCACTCCACATGGACCCCCCTTCATTAATAATCATGAGCAGGTGACGTCATCCACATGGACCCCCCCTCATTAATAATCATGAGCGGTGACGTCACTCCACATGGACCCCCCCCTCACTAATAATCATGAGCGGATGACGTCACTCCACATGGACCCCCCCCTCNAATCATGAGCAGGTGAAAATCCCTTGTTCATGACGGAGATCACGTGACGTGAGGGTTCTGCCTTTGTAGTGAGTTGACACCGAGGGGGGAGGCCTCACCCCCCCCCATGTGGAGGACGTCACCCGCTAATTATTGAGGTGGGGGGGGNTGTCCATTTGGAAGACGTCACCTGCTCATGAATATTAATGAGGGGGGGGGNCTGGTCAATGTGGAGTGACGTCACAAGCGTTAGGGACATTCCTGGGTGATGATCGTAGGGATATCATCGCTGTTTGTCTGCACGTTCACAACAAGTAGCGCGTGTGTGGTTAATGCAGCAACTCGATTCTTTGCGAGAGCTTTCGATTTGGTTGTTAGAACATCTTCACGCAACTCCCGTGTTTCATTGGCAAGTAACTGCTCACGAGTAAAAAAAAACGAAAACTAAAACTGAAAATCAACGACGGCTCCGCTACGCGTGGCGGAATCTGTTGGCGTTCGCTGGGTTCGCCTCAAGAGGTCGCAAACGGGTTTTGATTCCTTACCCGTACCCTACCCGAAAAATGAGTGACAAACGGTGACTCACCAGTGACTCACGGCCTACCCGTACCCGTACCCGGCCGCACCAGGGTCACAAACGGGTATCTGATTGCGACCTCTGGGATGAAGCCATGTTGCAGGCGCGGGTGGGTTGATTCTAGGAACTTGAATTGTGAGAAGAGACAAGACGTTGGGAAATGAGTGACAAACGGTGACTCACCAGTGACTCACGGGTACCCGTACCCGGCCGCACCAGGGTCGCAAACGGCTACCAGTACCCAGCCGGGTACGGGTAGCCGGGTATCGGTAGGTACGGGTATCGGGTACCCGGTTGCGACCTCTGGTTCGCCTTAGAACCCGACAGTTGTTTCACGACCGACGAGTTCAGAAAAGGTGTTTTGATGTCGTTCGAGGCCACCGTACGGATTGCGAATGTCGTCGTGGTCACTTTAAGTTGGCAGATTCACACAACGGGATCGTTCACCAGCGCCTCTCACGAACGAGAGAATTTCGCGTGTTTATAAATCAACTCACGTACCCCCAGCGGTACCCCAGCGGTACCCCCAGCGATACGGGTACCCCAGGGCTCAGTGGGCTAATACCGGGTAAAATAGCGAACAGTTGAGAGTTTTCGTCTTCCGACTCTGACGACAATTCTCAAACGGTCACACAGCGCCCTCTGGTGTGGATACAGACACCGTCTGGAACGCCTCTTCCATCCGATATTAGGAAGCCACTGGAGCCAAACACTTTGAAATCATCTAGATTCACCATTGGAACCTCATTTGCCAGTAAAAGATATGATAATTGGTTTTTTACCCTTCTATCTGGCAACAAAACGGACACATTTTTTACAAGGAGTCATGTTTGCATAGACCACAATACCTGCAGTCATAATGCAAACAAAAACATAACTCTGATTGTGCACTGTCAAAAGGCGCACGCCTTTTGGCGTCATCTGGTCCAACCCATGTGAGACTAGGCTCTAAGGAAAGCTGTCTCGGGTGTGGACCAATCAACTTCAAGGACAGTGCACATTATCAGAGTTATGTTTTTTGTTTGCATTATGACTGCAGGTATTGTGGTCTATGCAAACATGACTCCTTGTAAAAAAGGTGTCAGTTTTGTTGCCAGATAGAAGGGTAAAAAAACAATTATCATCTAGATTGACAATGCAATTCTTTAGAACTGCTTTTTCTGTCTAGTTTATTGTCCTTCCCCCGCACCTCCGATGAACGTGGCTGGCTACGTACGGCGCGAAAGAAGTTCAACGTACGTAGGTGCAGTGGGGTGGGTGGCGCCGTGGTCAGCGCACCGCGCTATCACACCGGCTGGTCCGACCCCCAACGTGGATTCCCTGTACGCGCGGCTATCGTAGGTGGCGAGTGCTGTCCGAAGCGGCGTGAAACATTGTGTGCCAGACCGCAGTGTGATGTGGCTGTCCGTGGTGTTGTGGAGGGAGTGCCAGATTTCTGGCTAAGCCGTGGTGTGGCAGGCTGTGGTGTGATGCGTGTTAAGTTTGTCCTTCCCGCGCACCTCCGATTGGCACGGCTGGCTACGTACGGAGCGAAGTAAGTGCAACGTACGTACAGTATAGCATTGTGCATCTGCGGCCAGACTATAGAGCGTGCAGTAACGCTGCTGCGGTCTGCGCGCTCCTTTAACGGTGGAGTAGGGACACGAACGAACTCTCTCTCTGTCTCTCTGCTGAAGCCCTCTCGCCGTGGCCGCCAGCACCACCAGCAGCAGCAGGAGGAGACCTGCACATCGGGGCATCGAGCTTCCTGGTGTCCGGCTTACGAGAGATCCACGCAGTCTTTTACAAACGTCTCTACACGATGACTCCACCGCCGTCGCTGGAGAACGCTTTACGACGACGACGGAGAAATTTCGATTTGAAGCTTTCGTGACTGCAGGGATTCATCTTCTTGGTTCTTACGGTAAAGTCACGTAGAAGGGAAGTAATAAAATAATAAAATAAAACATAATAAAATAATTCTCACGACGTTTCGGCCACAACGCAAGCAGCCGTCCTCAGGTGAAGAACAGGTCTGTCGGAAAGACAGCGTCTGAATGAACACCACCAAGCTTGGCTGCGTATATGGTGTTCATTCAGACGCTGTCTTTTCGACAGACCTGTTCTTCACCTGAGGACGGCTGCTTGCGTTGTGGCCGAAACGTCGTGAGAATTGTATTTTATGTAGAATTTTTATTATTTATTATTTCCCTTCTACATGACTTTACTGAAAGAACCAAGAAGACGTAGGAGAACTCGATTTACGACGGGCGTCTTCCGGCACGGTCCCCGAAACGCATTTAGTCGCTCCGGTTTTCCCACGTGACTCTTGGCTCGGAGGTGTTCGTTCGTCTGTTCCCGGTGTATTTCGCGTGGGATGTTTTTTTTTTTTTCACGACCTATTGAACCCCGTTTAAATACGGCCGATAAATGGGGAAGGAAAAACCCCATCGGCAAGTGATGCCTCTCTACCGTTTCTACCGTCTGTGGGGGAAGCAGCGCTTCCGTTTTGCGATGGGGGGGGGGGGGTTTCCAGGAACGCGTTGTGTCACTGTAAAGCGGGGCGGGGTGGGGGGGTCGCCCGTATTTACACAGCGGAATAGAATGGTGTGGCCGGTTGCGATGTGGTCGAATTGTGGTGTGGTGTGGGTGTGACATGTATTTTTAGCACGCTGTGGCTGTCTGCGATGTCGTTGTTGCGCGTTATCGCGGGCTGCGGACGGCGGCTGTAACGATGCAGTAAGTCTGGTTAGGCTGTGACCGGCTGCGGCTGCGGCGGCGGTGGTGCTGCTCTAGCCGGCCACGGTGTGGCTCCACGCGGCGTGGCCGGCTGAGCGCGCGCGTGTCCCCTTCAGTATCTGTGTCTCCACGACCGCAGGTACAGGCGGAGCGGCAGGAGCGTGTTCCTCCGCTGGAGGCTCGGGTGAAACACGTCAAAGTCCACCTTCTGGATCCTCACGAGGAAGTCCTCCACGGCGACCTTCGACCCACAGGGGCATGGGACGAGAGAATTAAGATCCACCCCCCACCCCCAGGGTAGCTCGCTCGCACAGGCCGACGTTAGTGGAGGAACGACTCGCCGTGGGGAACGACTCAGTGGGGGAACCACTCAGTGGGGGAACGGGGAATGACTCAGAGTGGGGGAATGACTCACAGTGGGGAATGACTCACCGTGGGGAGGAAGGCGATGGTGGCCGCTTTTGGGACGTTCCGGCTGAACGACCGCGCCTGGGAGGGACAACGACAACAACGACGATGACAACGACGATGACAACAACAACGACAACAACAACAACGACAACAACAACAACAACGACAACAACGACAACAACGACAACGACGATGACAACAACAACGACAACGCTCACAAAGTCCACGCTCGCGATGAGGAGAAAGAGATGCTGCCCCCCTTGTTACCCGTTGGGCTGGGCGTGGCGAGGGGGGGGGTGGCGAGGGGGAGGTGGCTGGGCTGGGGGGTGGCGAGTCATGGAGTGGGGGGGGAGCGTTGCCTGGGGATGGGGGTAGGTGGGGTTACCGGGGGGGGGGCGGGGGGGTGGAGGGCAGCAGCTCACGTGTTCCAGGTGAGCGTGGGCCTGGCTGGCGAGGTCGTACACGAGGTCCCGCACGGCTCTGTCACGGTTCCCCCGTAGCAGCTGCTCCTGGGAGACGCCGTGCTGCGCCGAGACACGTGCCACAGCACGGAGAGCCGTTGGAGGCGAGCGCCGTGGAGGGCGGCGCGCGACGGGGTGGGGTGGGAGCGGAGGAGGCACGGGAAAAAAAAACGACGCCTCTCGGGAAACGCTCTTGTCGTGGCCGGCGACGGGGATCGCCGCATCGGGCTTCTGGTCGGCCGTCGAAACGAAGGAGGTGGTGGCCGCCGCGTCATCGCGCGGCGCTTTCAGATGCGCTCCTGCGGCCGTCTGGAACGCTCTTCCGATATTAGGAAGCCACTTGGATAGTTTTTTTTGTCTTGAGTTTGTTGTCCTTCCCACGCACCTCTGATGAGCACGGTTTGGCTACGTACGGTGCGTCATTATCGTCATAATTCTCATCGTCGTCGTCAGCGTCATCATCAGCGTCATCATCAGCGTCATCATCATCGTCATCGCAGCGCTGTCTCCTGTGAGCGGGTTGGTCGAGTGCCGTCCACCATATTCGGGGGAGGTAAAAGCCAGGGACCTTTTGCTGCCGGGTCGGCGATGAGACGTCGGTTCTTGAAGTCATAATCATCATCGTCATCACCATCATCATCATCATCGCCATCGTCATCACCATCATCATCGTCACCATCATCATCATCATCGTCATCACCATCATCATCATCACCATCATCATCGTCATCACCATCATCATCGTCACCACCATCATCATCGTCATCACCATCATCATCGTCATCACCATCATCATCGTCATCACCATCAGTGGATCAGATCAGAGGAGAGCGGCGAGAGGGACAGGACGGAGGACGAGGAGCCACGAGGAGCGACAAGAAGAGAAGGAGCGGGGAGGAGTGAGGAGGAGGAGCGAGGAGGAGGTGACCATCCTCACCAGGAGGCACAGATCGAGCGGCAGGAAGACGCGGCGGCGGCGCGCGGCGAGGGGCGCCACGGCCCGCAGGCACGTGGCCACGCCCTGGGCCTTGCCTATGTGGCTCGCCGCGTGGTCCGCGTGGATGTCGCGCACCCCTGCCGGGAGGGGGGGTGTGGGGGGGGGAATGTGGGGGGAATGTGGGAAATCGGAAAAAAAAATCGCAGAATCCGCGCTCGCGACGATCTGGAAACGACGTGGCCATCACGAAGTCAAGCGGCGCTCGGAAGAAAATCACAAGACCAGAATTCCACGCAGCGATTGATTGCCCGCCAATTTACTTGTGGACGCGAGTGACTACTCCAGTTCACGTATATCGTACACTCACGAGACGAGACAAAGAACCCCCCCCCGTATAGCCTTCAAAAGGCCGCAGGGCAAGTGCTGTTAGCGAGTTAGGACCTATTTAAGGCCGGGACGGCACACGATGCGGTGGGTGGCCAGCACCAAACCTGGCCGCCTTTGTCTCCCCAGTGGCAACGTTTACACACCGCACCGGGTGCTCATTTGAGGCTGAGTCATCCTAGGGGATGCCCAGGACCGGTTCAGCTAATCATCACCGTGTTGGCCGTGAGCAGGGAATCTAACTCGGGTCGCCGGGCTCGTAGCGCGGCGTAGCGCTAACCGCTACGCCACCACTCCCCGCACAAAAAACAAAGCTTTCCCCGTGCAGCCTGAACAGACTGTTTGGGGCAAGTGCTGTTAGCGAGCAGCACCTATGAAGGCCGTCACACGAACAGACAGACACGCGCAAGACGGAAACACACAGGCAGACAGGTGCGTGCGTGCGTGTGCGTGCGTGCTGGCGTGATGGCGTGTCTGCGTGCTGGCGTGCGTGATGGCGTGTGTGCGTGCGTGCTTGCGTGATGGCGTGCGTGCTTGCGTGCGTGATGGCGTGTGTGCGTGTGTGCGTGCTTGCGTGATGGCGTGCGTGCGTGTGTGTGCGTGCTTGCGTGCGTGCGTACCCAGAGCCTCCAGGGTGAGGTAGAGGAGCGACGACTGGGTGTTCTCCGCGTACGTCTCCAGCTCGCCGACGCTGCCGTACGCGCGGTCGCTCAGGTTCCTCTCCTGCACGGCGAGCGACAGCGGCGATCGTCACGGTCGAAATCGCTCGCTACTCCCGGGAGAAGGTGGGCTACTGTTTGTAGACGTTCTCAGTTATCTTCTTGGTTCTTTCGGTAAGTCACGTAGAAGGGAAATAATAAAATAAAACATAATAAATAATTGTATTTTTATTATTTTATTATTTCCTTCTACGTGACTTTACCGAAAGAACCAAGAAGATGAATCCCTGCAGTCACGAAAGCTTTAAATCGAAAGTTCTCAGTTGAGTTTCATTGTCGTGTCCATTATTATGATTATGATGCAAGCGGCGAGGAAAAGCGGAGCACCCGGAGAAAACCCCAGGCCTCGCACGAAGAGCGGGGGAGGGGGGGCAACGCTGTATCCCCGTACGGACGGAAACGGACGGCGATTAGTCCACTGTTGCTGCGAGCCAGGGGTACGGCTCCTCCCCCACCCAGGGGGAGGAGTTTCACAACCCATGTGTGCGGCGACCACCAACCCTCGCCGCCTCCACGGTGCTGGGTCACAGGCAGCCACGTGGAGCAGCGTGGCCACCTCGCCCGGCGGTACGTTGAACAAAATATATCCGACTATCACGATGGTGAAAAATAAAGCCCGTTATCTCGACGGGAAGGGGAGTAGAGAGAATTGCCCGATGATGCTGGATGCAATTACCAGCGAAACGTCGTACTACTCAAAAATTGTAAATGTTGTGGTTTCACTCTTCAATACGCCGGTGGGCTAAAGCAGTGAACTACAGTAATCCCTCGCCACTTTGCGGTTCAAGTTTCGCGGCCTCAGTGCATCGCGGATTTTTGGAACTGATTTAAAGGCCTCATTATACCTGTGCAGTAACACCATCATCATCATCATTCATCATCACATTCATCGAACTGCACAGGTCTGTCATCGTCGTCATTGTCATCGTCGTCTCAAGATACTACTGTCATTGGTGAGTGTAGAACACCATAATACGTATCGTACGAGAGAGAGTGAATGTATAATATTAAGGTTTTATAATTAAATAGATTTAAGTCAAATATATATAAAGTATAAATATACATATTTTAAACATTCTGGTACCCACACACACATATGTAAATTCCTAGGGGCCAATCCTACTTCGCGGATTTTCACCTATCGCGAGGGGTTCCGGTCCCCATTAACCGCGATAAACGAGGGATCACTGTATTTGTCTTTTGTCAACGTGACACTTTTTTACTGATTGGCCGTGTCGGGTGGTGGAGGGTTACGACACATTTATAAACAACGCGATCTAACCCATAAACGTTGATTATGGATGTAATGTACGCATGCTGAACTTCTTTCGCACCGTACGTAGCCAACCGTGAGAATCGCAAGTGCGGGGGGCAGGACAAGAAACTAAACAACAACAAGAATCAGTTCTGAAGAAATTAGTTTTCAATCTTGATTTGAGTGCACAGACCCCAGTGGCGGGAAATACCCGGCGTTGCCCGGGGAAAAATATATTTGAAAATTTCTCAATTTAAAAACATAACATATACAAATGAAAGAAAACGTCTATCATTACCTAACGAGTTCACGTCACGGCTTGGTACAGATGACGTACAAAGGACGAGACTGGTGACGGAAGAGCAGGCAAAGGAGGGAAAGCGCCCGAGAGGGGTCACCGTCACGGAGATGGAGCGCGTTTCCGGATCGCCCTTCGTACCCGCTCGTCGATGATGCGGAGGAGCCACCGTTTCGTCAGCTTGTGCTTCTTGACGGCCTGCAACACACAAAGGTCCCCTGAGCCTTAAAGGGCCGTTGGGGCAAGTGCTGCTATCGAGTAGCACCACCTACGAAGGCCGGCACGGCACGAGGGGGGGGTGGCCAGCACCGCGACCTCGTGGCGACGTTTACGACGCACCGCACCGGGCACTCATTTGAGGCCGAGTCGACCTAGGGAAGGCCCAGGACCGGTTCAAAATAATCACCACTGCCCTTGGTTGTGAGCGGGAAGCGCGGCGGGTATCGGCTGGGTTGTAGCGCAGCGCGCTAACCGTTGTGCCACCGCTCAACTTGGATTGTGCGGCCGCTCTGTAGCCGCTCGCTCGCGAGCCGCAACCCTGCAACTTGCAGACGTCTCCCAATGGGAAGGGGTTAATGAGTGCTCAACACGTGGAACAAACCGGAGCACCCGGAGGGAAAGCAAAGCACACTCGCGAGGGAGCAACACTCTATCCCACACAGACGGAATGCGTATACAGTAATCCCTCGGCCACTTCGCGGTTCAAGTTTCGCGGCCTCAGTGCATCGCGGATTTTTCAAAAATATTCATCGAAAAATAAAAATTCAAAAATACCGCCATATCGGCAGCCGTGTTGCGGAAAGCAGCGTTGTTTCATCGTGATGCGCGAGAGAAACGGTTTCCCAGGATGCCAGACAAAGAGAGCAACTCTCTCAGAGGCTTGTACATACTGTACCCACGGGCACTCAGACAAGGCACGTGATTGGTTCCCGGCGCGAGATCGACGAATGAGAGCACGAGTGGATGTACAGTATCCTGTGAGCTGATTGGCTGCGCATCATAATACGTATCGTATGAGAGAGAGAGAGANGTGAATGAATGTATAATATTAAGGTTTTACAATTAAATAGATTTAAGTAAATGTATGTGAGTGAGTGAATGTATAATATTAAGGTTTTATAATTAAATAGATTCAAGTAAATATATATATAAAGTATAAATATACATATTTTAAACATTCTGGTACCACACACACATATACGGAAATTGCTAGGGGGGCCAATCCTACTTCGCGGATTTTCACCTATCGCGAGGGGTTCCGGTCCCACTAACCGCGATAAACGAGGGATCACTGTAGTCCACATTTCCTGAGCCTGTGTCTGACAGCTCCTTGACGTCCCACTGGGAGGTGAAACAGATGGAGATTAGTCCACACTTTGGCTGTACCGCCGTCTCCTGGTGAGCCAGGGGATGGCACCTCCTCGACACTCGCTGCTGCTGCTGCTGCCCCACGCGACTGGGTTACAGTCGGCCACGTGCAGCAGCAGCAGCAGCAGCGTAACCGTCACCACCGCCGCCGTCATCAGGAATTCTCAACCGTGGCGGTCAGACCGCCGTGTTTTTAAATCGCGGCACTTTGGCGACGCCGTCGCAAGGCGGCGACGCCGAAGAGCGCGGCGGGCGCGAGCGGTTGTAACCCGGAGGCCGCCCGGTTAATATCACAGCGTGCGTTGCCCGTAGAAGATATCGCTAACGCGACAACGACCGTCACCGCGCGCGTCCGTTTACGCAGTGGACGTGACGCATCCCAGAGAGCGCCAGCTCGATCGGCGCGCGTGCCGATCGCACGGACGGATGACACCGTGAGCCGCTCGGTTTGGGATTTTTCCTCCAGCAACGTCGGCGCGCTGCTGCCCCCTACCGCGGAACGAGCACGGAACGACTGCAGAACCATGGAACTACTGTGGAAATTCCGCGAAACCGTGGAGCGATCGTGGAACTACAGCGGAATGACCGTGGAACTTCCGGGGAACGACCGCGGAACTACAGCGGGCAGCGCCCGCCTGGTACTGGGCCGCCTTCACCGCTCGCCCGCGCTAACCGGCACCCAAGTAACCCTTCTCTCTTACGCGATTCTGCATCGCGGTTCATCGTTCACGTCGCCCGTGCGCCGCATGGATTTTTTCTTCCCCCCCCCCCCGTTCTTTTCCCCGCTCCGCACCTTCTGCAACTCCACGGCGATCGGCTGCGCCGGCGGAGGCCCCGCCGAGTAGATTTCCTCCACCGCGTCGCGCCAGAACTGCACGCGCATCCTCCCCAGCGCCGTGTCGGTAACCGCTTCCCTGATCTGCTCGGAGAGGAGGGGGGGGCGGTGGCCGGGGAGGGTGGGGGTGGAGGAGCAAGCAGCTCAAGCCGAGCACCTCCGGGTGGGTACAAGTGCGGTAGTGCAGGGGTACGGGTGCAGTAGTTGCGGTAGTGTGGGTAGGTACAGGTGTGGTAGTGCAGGTGGGTACAGGTGGTAGTGCAGTAGTGTGGATAGGTACAGATGAGGTAGTGCAGGTGGGTACAGGTGCAGTAGTTGCGGTAGTGTGGGTAGGTAGGTNCAGATGTGGTAGTGCGGTAGTGTGGGTAGGTACAGGTGTGGTAGTGCAGGTGGGTACAGGTGCAGTAGTTGCGGTAGTGTGGGTAGGTACAGGTGAGGTAGTGCCGGTGGGTACAGGTGTGGTAGTGGAGTAGTGTGGATAGGTACAGATGAGGTAGTGCAGGTGGGTACAGGTGCAGTAGCGCAGTAGCGCGGGTGGGTACGGGTGCGGTAGTGGGGAGCGGTGGCGTAACGGTTAGGCACTGCACTACGAACCTGGCGACCCGCGCTCCATTCCGCTCGCGGTAGTGACGGTTATCTGAACTGGTCCTGGGCCTCACTAGGTCGACTCAGCCTCAAATGAGTAACCGGTGTGTAAACATCACCACTGGGGAGACAAAGGTGGCCGGCGTGGTGCTGGTCACCGCCCCTCGTGTGCCGTGCCGGCTCATAGGCTCNGCTCACAGCGCTTGCCCCAACAGTCTGTAAAGGCTTAGCGCGTGTACGGGTGCGGTAGTGCGGTGGGTCTACTGGCCTGCGCCAGCTCCACGTTGTCTGAGCGCGATGACTGCGGGGCGTGCGTGGGACGGCACGAGCAGCGAGCAGAGGAACCCTCGTAGTCACGCTGCCTGCAACATCGCACGCACATAGTCGTCATCGTCGTCGTTGATGTCACACACACATTGTCATCGAGGTCACGCGCAGATCACCATTGATGTACAGCAACATCAAGGTCACACATCACCGCCACCGTCGAGGTCACATCACCACCATCAATATCATTACCGTCACGACAGCCGCCGTTCGCCACAAGTGGCGGTGACGTCACCACGGCGCTTGTGCCAGGCTAGGTGCACCTCGAGGCCACGTGAAGTGCCGAAGGCTCTCCGCTGATGTTGTCTGCCGGCGTCGCCCTTTACTCGGGAAATACACTCCTGAACTACTGAGGTCACGGGACAAACCAGGTGCCATGGGTTGACTGCTGTGGCAGGCTAGGTACAGGTCACGGGACAGACCCAGGTGCCATGGGTTGACTGCTGTGGCAGGCTAGGTGCAGGTCACGGACAGACCCAGGTGCCATGGGTTGACTGCTGTGGCAGGCTAGGTACAGGTCACGGGACAGACCCAGGTGCCATGGGTTGACTGCTGTGGCAGGCTAGGTGCAGGTCACGGGACAGAGGTGCATGGGTTGACTGCTGTGGCAGGCTAGGTACAGGTCACGGGACAGGCCAGGTGCCATGGGTTGACTGCTGTAGGCTAGTACAGGTCACGGGACAGGCCCAGGTGCCATGGGTTGACTTGACCGAGACGACTGGCAGATGCACCACCTGTGCCCCAACTGCGCCAACTCGCCGAGTTTTATCCGCCTGGAGCCCCGCTCGTCGTTGCGAGCGTCGCTCCTCTGCCCTCCGCTGTCGCTGGAGTGAGGCTACCGGCATCTGTGAAAAAGAACTTCAGAGCTCATCGGATTCCTCCGGTGTAAATATTCCCGATTCTGTTCGCTTGAAGGCGACTTGCCTCCCACGCCGAGCGGCGTCCTTCCGAGCCTCCCCCCCAAGGTGACGCGTCAACCTTATCGGCGTCATTGAAGTCACACGCACAGTGATCATGATCAGTGGTCACTGATCAGTGATCATGATCACTGTCGATGTCACGCGCGTGCATCGTTCTTGTTCTCCTTGTTTGCCCAGAAGAGCCTCACCGAGTCTCGAGACGTGTCGTGCCGAACTTTCGCAGTAGGGGGCGATGTTGCTACCGTGTGTGCAACAGAAGGGCCTGGGTTCAATCCTGACCCAGATGCTGTATGTCTACTTGGGGAGTTTGCGGTGTGTGTGTGTCTCTCTCTCCCGTGGTCGCGTGGATTTTTTCTCCGGTCCTCGGGTTTTCCCCTCCACATTCAGAATCGACGTCCGCGCGTTCAGAGTGTTTGGCTGCTATAAATTTCCACACGACGATGAGCCAATTACGTTGGGCTCTCATTCATTTGTGATGGGCCAGGTTGCTCAAGTGGGGCCTTACTGGGAGAACAACAAACAATTGTATAGTTTAGTAATCCCAATTGAGTAATTAGCAGGGAAGTTTTGAACGTTTGGATATGTTGGCCCATGCCACAGTTACATTTGTGAGCTTCTAAGCGATGGGAGCAAATTTCGATTTAAAGCTTTCGTGACTGCAGGGATTCATCTTCTTGGTTCTTTCGGTAAAGTCACGTAGAAGGGAAGTAATAAAATAATAAAAATAAAACTGTTTTATATTGTTTTATTTTATTATCTTATTAAATAAAAATAAAACAATTATTAAATAATAATAAAAATAAAACAATATTAAACATTTTCATTTTTATTATTTTTTTCCTTCCCTTCTACGTGACTTTACCGAAAGAACCAAGACGATGGAGGAAACTTGAGAACTCCGTAGGGAAGGCGTGCAGACCAGCGGGAGAGAGAACACAAACTCCACACAGATAAAGGCAGCCGAGTGAGGGATCGAACCCAGGTCCGTTGTTCCCGCGAAGTTTCACCTCCACGGCGCCATCAGCACAATCCACGCCACGCACGGACAACATCAGGAACGACGAAACAAATGAACGACCACTTTTAATTCGTTCACAGAATGAATCGGTAATGAATGACTGCACGCACCAGTGTGCACCAAGGACAAGAACTACCAAGTAAACGACCTCGTAATTCACTCATTCAATGAATGAGTCTCCCATTCGGTGGAATGAATCACTCCACGCAGCAGTGCATTGAAATAACGAAGTGAATGAACGACTCGATTCATTCGCAAAACGAACTGCCCGTTTCATTCTCTCTGCATATTGCAAAGTGCCCCAAGGAACAGGAATGTCCGAATAAATGAACCTCACAACTCATTCGCGGAATGAATCGCTCTTCCTCCACGCACCACAGTGCCCAGGCACATGAATGAATCAATGAATTAGTCTCTGAAGCGGGGAATGAATGTCAGCAACGCAGTGCCCATGAATGAATTAACCAATGAGTCAATCAGAGAATGAATCTCTCTCTCTGCACCGCACAGAGCCCATGCACATTAATGGATTAATCACTCAAGAAATTAATGAAGTCTCTCTGCACGCACCGCGAGCAGGCACAGGAATGAATGAATAAACGAATGAGTCAAAAGGGGCATTAATCTCTGTACACACCGCAGTGCCCAGACACAATGAATGAATCAACGAATGAGTCGAACAAGGCAATGAATGAACGAATCTCTGAACGCACCGCACAGTGCCCAGGCATAGGTGTGAATGAATCAATGAATGAATCGATCAAGGTAATTAATTAACGATTCTCCGAATGCACGGAAGAGTGCCCAGACACAGGAATGAATCAATAGATGAGTCAGCCAGGGAACGAATCTCTGCACACGCCGTAGTGTCCAGGTACAAAAATGAATGAATCAACGAATGAGTCGATCAAGGCAACGAATGAACGAATCTCAATGAACGCACTGCAGTGTGTTCAGGCACAGGAATGAATGATTCAACGAATGAGTCGCTCAAGGGAACGAATGAACGAATCTCTGTGTACGCACCGCACACTGCCCAGTCACAGGAATGAATGAATCAAAGAATGAGTCGCTCAAGGCAACGAATGAACGAATCTCAATGAACGCACCGCACACTGCCCAGGCACAGGAATGAATGATTCAACGAATGAGTTACTCAAGGCAACGAATGAACGAATCTCTGCGTACACACCGCACACTGCCCAGGCACAGGAATGAATGAATCAACGAATGAACGAATCTCAATGAACGCACCGCACACTGCCCAGTCACAGGAATGAATGATTCAATGAATGAGTCGCTCAAGGCAATGAATGAACGAATCTATGTGCGCACTGCAGAGTGTCCAGGCACAGGAATGAATGATGCAAAGAATGAGTCGCTCAAGGCAACGAATCAACGAATCTGTGTGTACGCACCGCACACTGCCCAGTCACAGGAATGACTGAATCAAAGAATGAGTCGCTCAAGGCAACGAATGAACGAATCTGTGTGTACGCACCGCACACTGCCCAGTCACAGGAATGACTGAATCAAAGAATGAGTCGCTCAAGGCAACGAATGAACGAATGTCTGCGTACGCACCGCACACTACCCAGGCACAGGAATGAATGATTCAACGAATGAGTTACTCAAGGCAACGAATGAACGAATCTCTGTGTGTACGCACCGCACACTGTCCAGGCACAGGAATGAATGAATCGACGAATGAGTTACTCAAGGCAATGAATGAACGCATCTCAATGAACGCACTGCAGTGTTCAGTCACAGGAATGAATGATTCAACGAATGAGTCGCTCAAGGCAACGAATGAACGAATCTCTGTATACGTCTGTGTACGCACCGCACACTGCCCAGGCACAAGGAATGACTGAATGACTGAATCAACGAATGAATCAATCTGTGTGTACGCACCGCACACTGCCCAGGCACATCGCCTCGCTCCCAGCGCTCCCGCGCGCGCAGCAGAGGACAGGGGAGCCGATCCGTCGACCCAGGCTCCCGCGGGGGGCCCCCGGAGCCCCAGCGTAGCGGGCCCCCCCGGGGAGGACCCCTGGGCGCGGGGGCCCCCAGGGGGGCCTCAGCCGGGGGGTCCCGCGCGGCGGCACCACGACCAGACCACGCCGCCGCCAAGACGCATGGGGGCGGCCATTGCGGGTAACCTCTGACCCCGCTCCCCTGGCGCGTCACTGCCGCGCGTGACGTCGTCACGTGGTGGGAGGGGCTGTTGGTGATGGGGTGATGGGGGGGGAAGTTGATGGGGGTGGAGGTGATGGGGGGGGGCTGATGGTGGGGTGGTGGTGAGGGGGATGGTGAGGGGNGTGAGGGGGTGGTGAGGGGGGTGGTGAGGGGGGTGGTGAGGGGGTGGTGAGGGGGTGGTGGGGGGTGGTGAGGGGGTGGTGAGGGGGATGGTGAGGGGGATGGTGAGGGTGAGGGGGGTGGTGAGGGTGGTGAGGGTGAGGGGGATGGTGAGGGTGAGGGGGGTGGTGGGGGTGGTGAGGGGGGTGAGGGGGTGGTGAGGGGGGTGNTGGGGGGGTGGTGAGGGGTGGTGAGGGGGTGTAGGGGGTGGTGAGGGGGTGGTGAGGGGGGTGTGTGAGGGGGGTGGTGAGGGGGTGGTGAGGGGGGGTGAGGGGGATGTGAGGGGGTGGTGAGGGGGGGTGAGGGGGGTGGNGAGGGGGGTGTGAGGGGTGGTGAGGGGGGGGGGGGGNGTGAGGGGGGTGGTGAGGGGGGTGGTGAGGGGGGTGTGAGGGGGTGGTGAGGGGTGGTGAGGGGGTGGTGAGGGTGAGGGGGGGTGAGGGGGTTGGTGAGGGGGTGNTGAGGGGGGGAGGGGGTGGGAGGGGGTGTGAGGGGGATGGTGAGGGGGNTGTGAGGGGGTGAGGGGGTGTGAGGGGGGTGGTGAGGNGTGGGGTGAGGGGTGNTGAGGGTGGGGGGGTGGTGAGGGGGTGAGGGGGGTGAGGGGGGGTGAGGGNGTGGGAGGGGNGTGAGGGGGGTNTGGTGAGGGGNTGTGAGGGGGGTGNTGAGGGGGTGGTTGAGGGGGTGGGAGGGGGTTGAGGGGGGTGGGGGGGGGGTGAGGGTGAGGGGGTGTGAAGGGGGTGGTGAGGGTGGTAGGGGGGTGTGAGGGTGAGGGTGAGGGGGTGAGGGGGGTGTGGGGGGGNTGAAGGGGGTGTGAGGGGGGTGGTGAGGGGGNTGGTGAGGGGGGGTGGGGTGTGGGAGGGGGTGGTGAGGGGGGTGGTGGGGGGTGGTGAGGGGGGTGGTGAGGGGGTGGTGAGGGGGTGGTGAGGGGGATGGTGAGGGGGGGAGGGAGGGGGGGGTGGGGGGGTGGTGAGGGGGGGGTGAGGGGGTGGTGAGGGGGTGGGGNTGGGGGGGGGTGGTGAGGGGGTGGTGAGGGGGNTGGTGGGGGGTGGTGAGGGGGGTGGTGAGGGGGTGGTGGGGGTGGTGGGGGGGTGGTGAGGGGGTGAGGGGGTGGTGAGGGGTGGNGGGTGGTGGTGAGGGGNTGGTGGGGGGTGGTGGGGGTGGTGGTGGGGGGNTGGTGAGGGGGNTGGTGAGGGGGGGGTGGTGTGGTGGTGAGGGGGTGGTGAGGGGGTGGTGGGGGTGATATACGTGACAACAACACAACAGCACACAAACACGATGGGAGCACAACGNTGCGAGGTGGGGAAGGGTGGTGTGGGGGTGGTGAGGGGGTGGTGAGGGGGTGGTGAGGGGGTGGTGAGGGGGTGGTGAGGGGGTGGTGGGGGGTGGTGAGGGGGTGGTGAGGGGGTGGTGAGGGGGTGGTGGGGTGGTGGTAAGGGGGNTGGTGAGGGGGGTGGTGAGGGGGNTGGTGAGGGGGTGGTGAGGGGGGGTGGTGAGGGGGTGGTGAGGGGGTGGTGAGGGGGTGGTGAGGGGGTGGTGAGGGGGTGGTGGGGTGTTGTGAGGGGGGTGGTGAGGGGGTGCGGTGAGGGGGTGGTGAGGGGGTGGTGAGGGGTGGTGAGGGGGTGGTGAGGGGGGTGGTGAGGGGGTGTGAGGGGGTGGTGAGGGGGNTGGTGAGGGGGGGGTGGTGGGGTGTTGGTGAGGGGGTGGTGAGGGGGTGGTGGGGGNTGGTGGGGGGTGGTGGTGAGGGGGGTGGTGAGGGGGGGGGTGAGGGGGGGTGGTGATGGGGGTTGTGAGGGGGTGGTGAGGGTGGTGGTGAGGGGGGGTGGTGAGAGGGGATGGTGAGGGNGTGGTGAGGGTGGTGGGAGGGTGGTGGGGTGGTGGTGAGGGGNTTGTGAGGGGGTGGTGAGGGGGTGGTGGGAGGGTGGTGGGGGTGGTGGTGGGGGTGGTGGTGAGGGGGGTGGTGAGGGGGGGGTGGTGAGGGGGGGTGGTGAGGGTGGTAGGGGCACGTGATCATCACGTGACAACAACAACAACAGCACACAAACACGATGGAGCACAACGCCTAGCGAAGGTAAACAAATGAGGGAAGGGTGGTGTGGGTGATGGCGATGTTGTGTGCCGGGAAACGCACGTGACTGCACAACCGACTGTATGTCGTGTTCCATCGTCACCATCATCATTCACCACCATCATCATCATCCTCCATTATCCATCACTCGGCTACCATCACCATCGTTATCCAACATCGTCACCATCATCATCATCCATCACCTCCATCATCACCATCATCACCATCATCCTCCATTATCCATCACTCGGCTACCATCACCATCGTTATCCAACATCGTCACCATCACCTCCATCATCATTCACCTCCATCATCAACCATCATCACCATCATCTCCACCAACCATCAACATCGTCTACATCATCAACATCATCTCCATCATCACCACCATCTCCGTCACGTACAGATGAATCCAGGTGTCAGGTGACACTCACACAAAGACAAAGATCCCCCAGTGTAACCTGAACAGACTGTCGGGGCAAGTGCTGTTAGCGAGTAGCTCCTATGAAGGCCGGCACGGCGCACGAGGGGTGGCGGCCAGCAGCAACCACGCCCGGCCGCCTTTGTCTTCCCAGTCGCGACCAGGTGCTCGTTTGAGGCTGAGTCGACCTAGGAGAGGCCCAAAACGGTTCAGATAATCGTCACCGGTGTTGACCGTGAGCGGGAATCGAACTCGGGTTGCCGGGGTTCGTAATTGCGCAGTGGGCTAACCGCTGCCCACCGCTCCCCACTACCACAAAAACAAAAGACAAAGTCCCCCATATAGCCTTTAACAGACTTTCGTGGCAAGTGCTGTTAGCGAGTAGCACCTATGAAAGCCAGAACGGCGCACGAGGGGTGGTGGCCAGCACCACACCTAGCCGCCTTTGTCTCCCAGTGCAATGGTTTACACACCGCACCAGGTACTCATTTTGAGGCTGAGTCGACCTAGGGAGGCCCAGGACCGGTTCAGATAACAAATCACCGGTGTTGGCCGTGAGCGGGAATCGAACCCGGGTCGTCGGGGTACGTAACAGCGCAGTGAGCTAACCGCTGCACCACCGCTCCCCCCAAGTGAGACACACACACAGATAACAATGACGCGTGGACAAACTTCTACAATGTATCATCATCAGCAGCAGCAGCATCAGCTGAGTGTCAGGTAATCTTTCGGTGCTGCTTGCCAGATACAGTGATGCTATTTCAAGTTTGTGTTTTGCTCCCATCTCACATCCCTCCCTCCCTCCCCCCACATCGCATTCCCCCCTCCACCCATCAAAAATAAACGGAATGTATTTGCGTGGGGGTGATAATTATGGGTAAGGAGACTGGACTTTGCACCCGGTGAAATATGTGTGTGTGTGTTTTGAATGTGTCCTGAGCCTCCCCTAGGTCGACTCAGCCTCAAACGAGTACCCGGTCCGGTGTGTGCAACTCGCCCCGAGGAGACAAAGGCGGCCGGGGGCGATGCTGACCGCCCACACCGTCTTGTTGCTCGCTAACAGCACTTGCCCCGAAAGTCTGTAAAGGCTGTGAGGGCGATCTTTGTCTCTTTTTATGTATGCTGGGGTAAAGGTGAAGCCCTGGTGCACGCTCACACCACCTGCGCTGGAAGCCAGCTCCGCCTCGCGTGGGTTTGATGATGTTTACGCATCGCACCGGGTACGGGCCATCCATCTCGTACGTACGCATGGAGGGGGGCGGGGGGTTAACCTAAATGTGTGCGTTGGGGGCTACACATGTACGCATAGGAAACGGGGGGGAGGGGGGGTGAAACCTCGATAATAATGTGTCTACATTGGCCTTCAAATGAGTTCGATAGTCCGGCGTTAATATTATTCATCCTTGATCGTTTCTGCGTGGATTAAATATCGGCCGTTCTATAGGGGGGGGGTGTAAAAAGTCCGTACAGGGAGGGGGGGAGAGGTCAAGCTTTGACAGATTTTGCGTACCTACTCAATGGATGGCCCCTTACTCACTTCAGGCTGAGTCGACCTAGGGAGGACCGGTTGGACATTGCTACTGGTGTTGTGGGCGGGAACCGAGCCGGGGTCGTCGGGTTCGTAGCGCAGTGCGCTAACCGCTGCGCCACCGCTCTTCAAACTCACACACAGACATGCAGTCAAACACGCCCAAACATAGACACTCACACAAGACAAAGATCCCCCGTATAGCCTTAACAGAATGTTGGGGCAAGTGCTGTCAGCGGGCACCTACGAAGACCGGAACGGTACACGAGAGGGGTGGGTGGCCAAGCAGCCAGTGGCGATGTTTACACACCGCACCGGGCACTCGTTTGAGGCTGAGTCGACCTAGGGGAGCCCAGGACCGGTCCAGCTATCGGATCGCCGATGTTTGGGATGTCCGCGAGCGGGAATCGAAACTCGGGTCGCCGGTTCGCAAGCGCGGCGCGCTAACCGCCGCGCCACCGCTCCTCCATAACAAACAGACATGCACGCACATGTCCAACATACACACACACACAGAACCCAAGCCATGCGGAATCTTGGGCACTCAACACTACTACCACTGTACGTTCTGTTCCCAAGTGCGTCGTGGGGACACGTGTGGTGGTGGTGGCGGCGGTGGTGAGCGCAGTGGGCCACAAGGTTGTGCGATCAGAGTTCAATTCCCCGCTCACGGCCGCCAACGCCAGCGACGATTGCGCTGAACGGATTCCTGGCCCACCACTTACCAACATCCCCACGACGTCACCGCGTCGACTGTGCCAGGCCAGTGCCAGAGGTCGCAAACGGGGTTTGATTCCTTACCCGTACCCGGCCGCACCAGGGTCACAAAGGTATCGGGTACCTAATTGCGACCTCTGGATGAAGCCTTGTTGCAGACGCGGGTGGGTTGATTCTAGGAACTTGAATTGTGGAAGAGACAAGACGTTGGAAATGATTGACAAACGGTTACTCACCAGTGACTCACGGTCTACCCGTACCCGGCCGCACCAGGGTCGCAAACGGGTACCCGGGTACGGGTAGCCGGGTATCGGGTAGGGTACGGGTATCGGGTACCCGTTGCGACCTCTGCCAGGTGCACACTTTTTTGAGGCCCACGTGAAGTGTCGAAGGGCTCGCTGCTAGCATGAGGTCTCGGGACAGACCCAGGTGGTGCATGGTTTGGCTTTGTGAGATGACCGGGAGATGCACACCGGCTGTACCCCGAGGCCCCCCCCCTCCGTCGATCACGTTCATCAATATAATGACAGTGTGACCTTAAACGTGCAATGTTATTTAACTAGCTTGTTTGGCCGCCCAATGACGAGTGTGCATTACAGTAAATCTAAAATATTCAATAGAAACATTGTTCAGCTGATGATTAATTATTGAGGGAAGGGGGGTGCACCATGTGGAGTGACGTCAACCGCTAATGGTTATTGGGGAGGGGTGCGGCATGTGAGTGACGTCAACCGCTAGTGGTTATTGGGTGGGGTGCGGCATGTGGAGTGACGTCACCCCCTCATGGTTATTGTGGAGGCGTGCTTAGGCGATGTCTCGGGCAATGTCTCCTTTTTCGTAGCACACGATAGGGCAATTGCCCGAAACGTCCGCATTATGTTTGCTCCTTTCAAGTCCCGACACACACACAAGGTGGTATTATTTGACAGCGGACGCGTCCAATGTCTCTGTGTATATGTGCAGTCCCCCCCCACACACACCCACTACTAACTGGGCTGCTGCAGCAGCAACAGCAGCAGGCATCGCCAAACATTCCCGTATATAGCGGGGAGAGGGTTGGTTTTTTTTGCTGTTGTAAATTATAATTCGGATTTGCCACGCGCCGAGTAACATTTTGCCAGTTGTCGACTGGGACCTTAAACGGTCCGAAATAGATAAAAAAAAATAGGCGACGTTTCGGGTGATGGCACTTTCTTCACAGCACACGAAAGGGCCGTTTGCCCGAAACGTCGCCATTATATCAACTTTTTTCCTTTAAAACAATAACAACCGCCATTCGCCACTAAGTGGCGGTGACGTCACCACGACGCTTGTGCCAGGCCATGTGCACCTTGAGGCCACGTGAAGTGTCGAACGCCCGCCGGCAGGAGGTCACGGGGCAGACCCAGCAGGTGCCACGGGTCGACTGACTGAGATGACCGAGATGACTGGCTGATGCACCACCTGTACCCCCTACTGTGCCAACTTGCTGTGCTTTAGCCACCCGGCGCTCCGCTCGCTGTTGTGAGCGTCGCTCCTCCGCCCTCTGTTGTTGTTGGAGGGCGACTGCCTCCAACTGCCAGTCCTCCTCCACAGAGGCCGATCTTGACACCGCTGGAATCAGTACAAGAGCACACACACACACGCGTGTAACGCGTCCAATGTCTTTGCGATCCGTGCTTCTGTTACCCCCACTGCCAACTCTGCAGCGGCAACAGCAACAACAGCAGCAGCATGGAACCAACTTCTCCCCGTATATAGCGGGGAGGGTTTTTTTTGCTGTTGTTGTAAATAAAAATTTGGATGAGCCCCACGTCGATTGCATTTCCCAGTGTGGGCAGCAATGCCTTAGTTTGGGAATGTTATTTATATATTTATTTTGCCCCCCCTGAGAATTGGATTTATTTATTTATTTTGCCCCCCCTCCACCCCACCCCCGCTGCCTCGTCTCTGTGACCATTGGCCAGAATTTCAACGTGGGTGACGTCACAGCAAAATCAGGTGTTCACCCAAACAAGACCAGGGGGGTCGTGGGGGGGGNACTCGTGGCGGAGGGGAGGGGCTGTGGGTGGATGGAAAATGATATTCAGCACTGACACACACACACGTGCACAGACACACAGAAACACCCACACACGCACACATATATATAGGGCTACCTAACTCGGCACACACACANCACGGATACAACCATTCCTGTTGCCTGTCAATCAAAATCGATATATGCGGTTTTGTAATTACGATTAATGCTTTTAACGTCGCTGTCAAGTGCGATTCGCTGAGTGAGCGCGTCAAAGTACTGTCACATAGATTGCATTGATTTGTCTAGCGAATTGAATTCACGGCGGCTGACGGGAGAAGCTGGCTTTTGGGTGAGTGCACGCGTGTGTGTGTGTATCTGTGTGTGTGTATCTGGGTGTATCTGTGTGTGTGTTTCTGTGTGTGTCTCTGTGTGTGTCTCTGTGTGTGTGTATCTGTGTGTGTGTCTCTGTGTGTGTATGTTCTCTGTGTGTGTGTGTATCTGTGTGTGTGTCTCTGTCTGTCTGTGTGTGTCTCTGTGTGTGTGTAACTGTATGTGTCTCTGTGTGTATCTGTAGCCTCAATGTGCACATAGCCTGGCACAAGCGCCGTGGTGACGTCACCGCCACTTAGTGGTGAATGGCGGTTGTTGTTGTTGTTGTGTGTATCTGTGTGTGTGTCACTGTGTGTGGGGAGCGGTGGTGTAGCGGTTAGCGCTACGCTGCGCTACGAACTTGGCGACCCGAGTTTGATTCCCGCTCACGGCTAACACCAGTGACGATCATCTGAATCGGTCCGGGCCTCCCCTAGGTCGACTCAGCCTCAAATGAGTACCCGGTGCGGTGTGTAGTAAACGTCGTCACTGGGAGACAAAGGCGGCCCGGTCGTGGTGCTGGACACCCACCACGATCGTGTGCGGTTCCGGCCTTCATAGGTGCTGCTCGCTAACAGCACTTGCCACGAAAGTATGTTAAGGCTATATGGGGTCTTTGTCTTTGTGGACACATGCGCGCCACGTGTACGAGTCAAAACACGTCCCTTGTACACGCACGAGTGAGTGGTGTGAATTCTTACGATGCTCTAGAAGGGTTAGAACAGAGTGCGAGTGAGTGGTGTATGGTCTAGTGATGTTCTAGAAGGGCTAGAACAGAATGTGAGTGAGTGGTGTATGGTCTAGTGATGTTCTAGAAGGGTTAGAACAGGGTGCGAGTGAGTGGTGTATGGTCTAGTGATGTTCTAGGAGGGCTAGAACAGAATGTGAGTGAGTGGTGTATGGTCTAGTGATGCTTTAGAAGGGCTAGAACAGAGTGCGAGTGAGTGGTGTATGGTCTAGTGATGCTCTAGAATGGTTAGAACAGAATGCGAGTGAGTGGTGTATGGTCTAGTGATGTTCTAGAAGGGTTAGAACAGAATGTGAGTGAGTGGTGTATGGTCTAGTGATGTTCTAGAAGGGCTGGACATCGTCAGTGATGTCGATGCTAACGTTTGGAATCTACTTCAATGAACCAATGGATGAAGGTCTCCCCACGTCATGTCGGTGATGGGAGGTTTTTTTGTTGTTGTAACCATACTTCACTGCGCTGGTCAACTCGTGGTTGATGAAGGAGGGGTGGGGTGGAGTTGGGGGTGGGCAGGGCAGGTTCTGCGGTCAATCGCCACTGATGTTAGCCGTGTCTCAGAAACGAACTCACGTTGTCGCCCGGTTCAATTTCGACTCCCGCTCACGTTATCTGAACCGGTCATGGGCCTCCCCTAGGTCGACTCAGCCTTAAATGTTGGCGGTGTGTAAACATCGCTACTGGGGAGACAAAGGCGGGCGTGCGTGGTGCTGACCACCCACCCCTCGTGCGCTGCTACTCGCTAACAGCACTTGCCCCAACAGTCTGTTTAAGGCTTCACGGTGGAATCTTTGTCTTTGTCTGTCTCCAGCTCTCCAAGACGACACGCACGCACGCAGCGCCTGCAACTCGCTGCATTGTCGCTCACAACACACAGTACGGCAACAACAAAACCACACGTTTCAGTCTTCCAGACACTCGACTGACAGCACCGCAACGGGCCGGGTTCGTGATATTTGCGAGTCGTTCAAATCCGACCCGAGAATTCGCGGCGTCCAAACGTTCAACTCGGGCACTGCAATTTGTTGAGTCTGCGTTGCTCAGCGACGATTACGGATTAGCAATAATATTGATTGGCTATTATTTTGCGCGCGTGTGTGTGTGTTGGAATATCAAGGGGGTGGGTCTGAGTCTTATTAATCCGTTAGGTGCGTTGGTTGTGCGTCCGAGGGGGGAGCAGGTGGGTGCGTGCAACACGAACTTAGCGCAGTGAGTCTGTCCGCAGCGTCTCACAATCCGGAGATTGAGGCGTAAGGCAAACAAACAGCAGCAGTAGCAGCAGCAGTAGTAGCAGCAGCAGCAGCACCACCACCACCATCAGCAGCACCACCAGCACCACAGAGGACACGTAGACACACCACCACCAGCACCACCACCACCAACCACCAGCACCACCAGCACCACCACACACCAGCACACCACAGCACCACCACTACCACCAGCACCACCACCAGCACCACCACCAGCACCAGCAGCAGCAGCACAGGGGTAACGTCAGCAAGCAGAGCGATGTTCCACACGCTGTCCAGCCTGCTGTTCGGGACCCGGTCCGCGGCTGCGGTGGCCGCGTCGCGAGACCCGTCCCCGGTTCGAACCCGCGAGGAGGAAGAGGACGGCTGGGTCGTGCTGGAGCTCGTGCGAGGTGCGGATCTGATGCCCGCACGCACGCACGCCACCACAACAACAACCATCAACAACAACAACCATCGTTGCAACAACCACCGCGCCATCACCACGCTGGTGGTGGTGGTGATGGTGGTGGTGATGGTGGTGATGGTGATGGTGGTGGTGATGGTGGTGGTGATGATGGTGGTGGTGATNGTGGTGATGGTGGTGGTGGTGGTGATGGTGGTGATGGTGTGGTGTACTGAGTGGTGATGGTGGTGGTGATGTGGTGGTGGTGGTGATGGTGGTGGTGGTGATGGTGGTGGTGGTNATGGTGGTGGTGGTGGTGGTGATGGTGGTGGTGATGATGGTGATGGTGGTGATGGTGGTNATNGTGGTGGTGATGGTGGTGGTGATGGTGGTGGTGATGGTGATGGTGGTGGTGATGGTGGTGGTGAGGTGGTGATGGTGGTGTGATGGTGGTGGTGATGGTGGTGATGGTGGTGGTGTTNGTGGTGGTGATGGTGGTGGTGATGGTGTGGTGATGATGGTGGTGGTGATGGTGGTGGTGGTGATGGTGGTGATGGTGTGGTGGTGATGGTGGTGGTGGTGGTGATGGTGGTGGTGATGGTGATGGTGGTGATGTGGTGGTGGTGATGATGGTGGTGGTGGTGGTGATGGTGGTGGTTGGTGGTGATGGTGGTGATGGTGATGGTGGTGGTGGTTGGTGGTGATGATGGTGGTGGTGGTGATGGTGGTGGTGATNGTGGTGGTGGTGGTGATGGTGGTGGTGGTGATGGTGGTGATGGTGGTGGTGATGGTGGTGGTGGTGATGGTGGTGATGGTGATGATGGTGGTGGTGATGGTGGTGATGGTGGTGGTGGTGGTGGTATGGTGATGGTGGTGGTGGTGATGGTGGTGGTGATGGTGGTGGTGGTGATGGTGTGGTGGTGGTGATGGTGGTGATGGTGGTGGTGGTGATGGTGGTGGTGATGGTGGTGATGGTGGTGGTGATGGTGGTGGTGGTGATGGTGGTGATGGTGGTGGTTAGTGTGTGGTGGTGATGGTGGTGGTGTTGAGTGGTGGTGATGGTGGTGATGTGGTGGTGTGGTGATGGTAGTGGTGGTGATGGTGGTGTGATGGTGGTGGTGCCTCATGAGATGTGGTCTATCCACTGCTGGGTGAAAGCCCTTTTGGGGCCGTCCATAAATGACGTCACGCACCTGGGGGGGGGGTGGGGTCAGACATTTGTGACGATGTGTGACGAGGAGGGGGGATGAGAAATATGACGTCACATCAAAATGCGCAACTTTAAATATAAATAGAATTGTTATAACAACACTCCTACGACATCAGAGTGCAGCGCCACATGAAATACGCACTACGATGACGATAGTTTAAAGCGATTTGAAGAATTTTTCATTTTCAAAATGAAAATATGGTTGGGGGGGTGTGCAGAGCTTTGTGACGTCATATTTGAGGGGGGGGGGTCTGACTTTTTGTGACGCCGTGTGACGAGAGAGGGGGGGGGTCAAAAATCGTCCCAAATCTCGTGACGTCATTTATGGACGGCCCCTTTCTCCCATCGTCGTGGGAACGTCGTGCTCTATCATCGTTGCCATGGTCACCGCTGGATGAAGGTCTATCCACTGCTCGATGCAAAGCCTTCCCCAACCTTCTTGGTTCTTTCGGTAAAGTCACGTAGAAGGGAAGTAATAAAAAATAAAAATAAAAACATAATAAAATTATTATTATAATAAAAAATAAAATTAAAAAATAAAAAAAATATTATTATATTTTATTTTTATTATTTTATTACTTCCCTTCTATGTGACTTTACCGAAAGAACCAAGAAGATGAATCCCTGCAGTCACGAAAGCTTTAAATCGAAACCTTCCCCAACCGTCGTCATCTTCACCATCATGAGCCACAAATTACCGCAATGGGGCGGAGGAGGCGAGGGAGGGCAGTTGCCTTAATAGGTGCTCGCTAACTCCGTGTGACCACCACCCACCCCTCCCCTCCCCAGGTGTGGAGTCGACCGAATTGGTGGCTTGCGACCCCCGGACGAGCAAGCAAGAGGAGAGTGCCCTGGAGAGGCTGGGCACCTCGTGGTGCAGCGACGCGGGGCTCAGGCTCGTGCAGCCCGGCGGGGAGCTGATCATCAGGTGAAGTGACGGCTGCTACACTACACTATACACTACACTATACACTACACTATACACTACACTACACTACTATACACTACACTATACACTACACTACTATACACTACACTATACACTACACTACTATACACTACACTATACACTACACTATATACACTACACTATACACTACACTATACACTACACACTACACTACACACTACTATACACTACTATACACTACACTATACACTACTACACTACACACTACACTACACTACACTACTATAACTACACTATACACTATACACTACACTATACACTACTATACACTACACTATACACTACTATACACTACACTACACTATACTCTACACTACTATACACTACACTATACACTACACACTCTACACTACTACTGCACTACAATATACATACACTATACACTACTATACACTACACTACACTATACACTACACTATACACTACACTATACACTGCACACTATACACGATATACACTACACCACTACACACACTACACAATACACTACACACTATACACTACACTGCTATACACTACTATACATTACACTACTATACACTACACTATACACGACTATACACTACACTATACACTACTATACACTACACTATACACTACACTATACACTACTATACACTACACTATATTCACTACCCTACTATTCACTACACTACTATACACTACTATACACTACTATACACTACACTCTACACTACACTCTACACTACACTACTATACACTACACTACACACTGCACTACTGTACACTACACTATACACTGCACTACTGTACACTACATACTACAATACAATGACAAGAATACGGGCCAAACCGTACGGGTTGATGGGTACGCAGATGTCCTTTGGTTGAACCGGTCCTGGGCCTCCTCTGGGTCGTGACCTGCGTGTAAACATCGCCACTGGGGAGACAAAGGCGGCCGGGCGTGGTTCTGGCACCCACCCCCCGTGTGCCGTGCCAGAGACCCCCTTCATAGGTGCTGCTCCTCGCTAACAACACTTGCACCCTGCGGTCTTGTCGCAGGCTATACGGGGCATCTTTGTCTTTGTAGCAACGGCATTATCAGTTTAGGGGGTGCAGGCCATCGGTCAGGTGGGGCCCCCCCCAAAAATGGATTTGTCTTGCACGCTCGCACCTAGATCACACCCACGTCGCTACGCTCACGGTCTCGAACATTTAACGCTGTGGGGGGAGTGTAGCCCCAGCCGATGGAACGCTCTTCCACGACCTATCCAGAGATCTGTTGAGTCTGTGGACATTTAAAAAAAGTGCGCCTTAAAACTTATGTATACGCCTCCGCTTATTAAACTGTGAGTTCATTTCGTAAACGATTCAAGCAAATTACTTCTAATATAATTATTTTTCGTGCAGAGTGTCTGCTGCCGCTGCGTCCTGTACAGCACGTTCAGATCCTTGATGAAAAGTGCGATATACATGTACCGGTAATAATAATTACGATAAACTTTTGGTTCTTTGACACTCATGTTGTTGAAACGATATTTCCATGGTGGTTGTTAAAGGGGGGGGGGCAAGGCACCCCTCCCCCAGCCTTGCCCCCACGCTAGTTACACCAATGCCTTGTTACTATTGTAGTATCATCACAATCTGTGAGCAGCAAACATTTTCAAATTCTAGTAGTAGTAGGTTTTTACCCTTTAAACTGGTACAAAACTGACACCTTTATACAAGGCATCATGATTGCAATAACCACAACACAAGCAGTCAAAATGCAAACAAAAAGAAACAACCTGATGATGATAATGATATGCACTGTCTTTGAAGTTGATTGGTCCACACCCGAGACAGCTTTCTTTAGAGCCTAGTCTCCATTGGTGTTGGACCAGATGACACCAAAAGGCGTACAACTCAAAAACAGTGCACTATTGAGTTGTACGCCTTTTGGTGTCATCTGGTCCAACACCAATGGAGACTAGGCTCTAAAGAAAGCTGTCTCGGGTGTGGACCAATCAACTTCAAGGAGAGTGCATATCATTATCATTATCAGAGTTGTTTCTTTTTGTTTGCATCTTGACTACTTGTGTTGTGGTTATTGCAAACATGATGCCTTGTATAAAGGTGTCAGTTTTGTACCAGTTTAAAGGGTAAAAACCTACTACTATATTTTGCCACTGGTAAAGGAGGTCTCATAGTGTACATTTTCAAATTCATTGTTTTTTTTGGTGGTGGTGGTGGGGGGGAGTTACGGACAGATCGCTTGAGCACAATGCCTGCTGCTGTCTCGTACACCCTCCTCCACCGACACGGCCGATAAAAAATAAAGTCGTCACGTGACCAAGCCACGTGCGCATTGCTTCAGCACGCGCGCACGTGGAAGATCAGTCAGCACGCGCACGCAGATGAACGTTGAGGCTCGAACCAATGCTGCTCACTTATATGCCCACTCCACATTCCTATGGCGGCGGGCGAGTCTCTCATAGAACGACCGCTGTTGACTTCCCCCGCAAAGTGGTTCTGCCCCTAGAGTTGTTGTTGTTTTGTATCGACCACGGAGGGATGATGGGTCCCGAGTCAACCTCGCGCCCCCAAATCAGGCACGCGAACTCGCCACCTTCTCGATCGTGGCCGGCCACGTGCCAATAAAAAAAAACAACAACACAAAGACAAAGGTCCCCCGTGTAGCCTTAACAGACTGTCGGGGGCAAGTGCGGTTAGCGAGCACCGATGGAAGCCGGCACGACAACACGAATGGGGTGTGGGGTGGCCAGAACCCGACCGGCCGCCTTTGTCTCCCCAGTGGCGACGTTTACACACCGCACCGGGTACTCATTTGAGGCTGAGTCGACCTAGGGGAGGCCGGGACCGGTTCAGATAATCGTCACCGGCGTTGGCGCGAGCGGGAATCGAACTCGCGTCGCCGGGTTCGTAGCGCGGCGTAGCGCTCACCGCTGCGCCACCGCTCCCCACACACACTAACACTACCACCCTGTGTATATACATTGTACAAGGCACACGCCGTTCCATGGCAAGAGGTCAAACGTCGTCCAATTCTGTCCCAGGGTCGTGTTCTGTGTGGCGAAGGGCAGCGAGAAACCAGCAGGTCACATGCAAGTGCGGAGGGAGGGGGGTTGGGGGGGGGTTTGCTCCGAGGGCTCTAAGAAGGGTCAGGGGTTAATCGTTCGACCCTCGTGGTCCCGATTAGGCCCGGCCTATTGTTGGCGTAAGGGGCCGTCCATAAATGACGTCACGCACCTGGGGGGGGGGGGGTCAGATATTTGTGACGATGTGTGACGAGGGGGGGGGGGTGAGAAATGTGACGTCACATCAAAATGCGCAACTTTTAATAAATATAGACAACACGTTCTACTTAATTAAATGTTTTCTCCTACAACGTCAGAGTGCAGCGCCACATTAACTACGCACTACAATGACAATAGTTTAAAGCGATTTGAAGCATATTTTTTGGGGGAGGGGCAGAGCTTTGTGACGTCATATTTTAGGGGCGGGGGTCTAACTTTTTGTGACGCCGTGTGACTACGAGGACGAGGGGAGGGGGGGAAAATCGCGTGACGTCATTTATGGACGGCCCCATAAGAAGCCGCGTGCCACCGAGGTGGAGGCAGGTGGGAGTTTGCAATCGATGCACCCGTTTGGTTTGCGTTGTGAACTCGCCTGTCCCATCTGTGGATCGGAGACACTTGGCCGCAGACCATTCGACGGAAGTGAGATCGATACGTGGCTGACGCAGCGTCGATGCAGCCACGCGGCACGGACAACCTGTTGCGAGCATCGAGTCTGGATCATAAGCGAGGCCACTTGTGGTTTTCTATGCGCTAAGATAATTGATATGTTTCGATTTAAAGCTTTCGTGACTGCAGGGATTCATCTTCTTGGTTCTTTCGGTAAAGTCACGTAGAATGGAAACAATAAAAAAATAAAACATAATAAAATAATTATTTTATAAAAAAAAATAAAACATAATACAATAATTATTTATTATGTTTTATTTTATTATTTTTATTGTTTCCATTCTACCTGACTTTACCGAAAGAACCAAGAAGATGATTGATATGCACCTATCAATTGTGACTCGCTGACCTTTTCACTCATTCGCACTCATATCTATTGTTTGTGATCGCAACTTGCTGGCCCGCCTTTTGCTGGGCATCTGTGTGGGGGTGGGGGGGGGTGGAAGAGCTTTACAACTCATCGGATTTCTCTCAATAAATATTCAGATTAAATCGCCACTCGCCAGAATTCTCACCGCGTAACTCTCGCTCTGAACTCTCCCCCACCCCTCACCCACCCCCAGCCGATCCAGAGCCCACCCGACCCCCACAATCGTCCCATCTTTACCACCGCCACCACCACCACCTCCTCCAACGACGACGAGGCTGGTCAGCATCTGCGACGGCGCTGGCAGCAGCAGCAGCAGCAGCGAGGCCACGTGCTCGCGTTGGGGCCTCCACCTCAGCTGCTACCCAGGCACCACCAGCACCACCAGCAGCACCACCAGCACCACCACCAGCAGCAGCAGCAGAGGAGGGGAAGCCGAGCTCGGCAGAGAGTGGCGCTGTCGGCACTTCACCAGCCGTGCGGGCGCACCTTCAACTTCTGAGAGGGTGGCGCGCGTGGTGGACGGACGGACGGACTGACGGGACGGACGGACTGATGCAGCGAGGGAAGGGCGGAGAGGATGGATGGATTGTATCGGGCGGTGTTCTTCATTGCAAGGCCTCTTGACGTGCGGCACCCTGACACACAAGACAACGCTGACAACCTCTTCCATCATCATCAGCATCATCAGCAGCGTCGTGCTGCTGTCAAACCCCGATGGTTTCAAAATGATGGGTGGCGGCACACTCACACATGGTGATGTCACCACTACACACACACTCACCACTACACACACANTCACCACTACACACACCACTACACACACACACAACTACACACACNCCACTACACACACCACTACACACACACTCACCACTACACACACANACCACTACACACACTACACACACTCCACTACAAAGATAAAGACAAAGATCCCCGTATATCCTTAACAGACTGTAGGGGCAAGTGCTGTTATCGAGCACCTATGGAAGCCGGAACGGTACACGGGGGTGGGTGGCCAGCACCACGCCCGACCGCCTTTGCCTCCCTAGTGGCGATGTTTACACACCGCGCCAGATACTCATTTGAGGCCGAGTTGACCCAGGGGAGGCCCATGACCGGTTCGATAATCGTCACCGGCGTTGGCCGTGAGCGGGAATCGAACCCGGGTCGCCGGGTTCGTAGCGCTAACCGCTGCACCACCGCTCTCTCGGACCGTGAAATCATCACCCACAGGCTACGATGCGCGCTCCCCCCAAAAGCAACTCTCTGCGATCGCCGGACCTCACGGGTTCGGAGGTGAGACCCCCTTCACCACCAGCACCACCAGCAGCAGCAGCAGCACCACCCTCACCCCTGGCTGTGTGCGTGTTCCCGGCAAGTGGGTGAGAGATCGGTCAATGTATAATTATCATCATCAGCAGCAGCAGCAGCATCCGCACAATTTTATCTCTCTCTCTCTCCGTGTCCCGTGGGATGAGAATAGACCCACGGTCGTCTCGCACGTGACCTGTGCGTGCTCAGCTGATGGGGAACACCGTGAGCAGGAACCACTTGCCGGCAAAACAAAGACAAAGGTCCCCGTATAGCCTTACAGACTGTGGGGGGTGGGTAGGGGCAAGTGCTGTTGGCGAGTAGTAGCTATGAAAAGCTGGCACAGCACAGGAGGTGAGTAGCCAACACTAAGCCCGACCGTCTTTGTCTCCCCAGTGGCGATTTTTTTTACTTTACACACCGCACCGGGTATCGTTTGAGGCTGAGTCGACCTAGGGGAAGCCCAGTACCGGTTCAGATAATCGTCACCGGTGTTGGCCGTGAGCGAGAATCGAACTCGGCTCGCCGGGTTCGTAGTGCTAACCGCTACACCCACCGCTACACGCGCACACAGACACAGGCAAAGATCCCCCCTATAGCCTTAACAGAGTTGGGGGGCAAGTGCTATTGGTGAGTAGCAGCTACCCTGCACTACCGGCAAGATGGCACACGAGGGGAGGGGACGAAAAGCAGTCAATGGTTAAATTTCGATGTAAAGCTTTCGTGACTGCAGGGATTCATCTTCTTGGTTCTTTCGGTAAAGTCACGTCGAAGAAGGGCAATCATGAAATCATAATGCACGGGCAAAACATAACTTTAAACCCCTCGCCAAACCTCCTACGCATTTCACAAGTAGTACTAATCGCATATCTGCATTTCCAATAATATGCTAAAATCGCTCTTGATATTCAAATTCTTTTGTCAAGGCGCTCTTCCTCCTCCCTCCCAGCTTAAATAGACGCTCTAAGCCCAGGGCGTGTCATTCAGACTCTGTCGTCTCGACAGACCTGTTCTTCACCTTAGGACGGCTGCTTGCGTTGTGGCGAAACGTCGTGAGAATTATTTTGTTATGTTTTATTATTTTATTATTTCCATTCTACGTGACTTTACCGAAAGAACCAAGAAGAAGCAAGTCAACGGTTGTCTCCGTGATGCCGCGTCTCACCGCTTGCTGCTGTCAGTTCGCTCACCTTCGCTCAGAATGTTTATTGGCCGTGAACTGAGACGAGGGAGAAACCGCGATGCAGTTCTACAGGAACTGTTGATGGGTTGTTTTTTTCCATTTTTTGCCGAAAATGCACAGAGGTTTTTAGCGCGTCCTTCACGACGCACATGATTAGTACGTCTTATATTTCACTACATCTTGGCAGACCCCCCATTCAGCGAGCCCCCCTTCTTTAGGGGTCACTCCTGGCAAAAGGAGCCCCCCACTCCGCCCTGCCCCAACTGGGGGGGGTGGGGTGAGGTGGTGGGACAGCATGTGCGGAGTGTAGCGGCGTGGCTGGCATGAGCCTCGGTTAAAGGAATGGAATGCCACCACCCTCCCCCACTATCCCCCACCCCTCACCTCCCCACCCACCACCTTCTTAGACCAATTGCCTGAAACCCTCCCAACCCGTTGGGGTCTCGGTGCAGTTTCACCGCCTGCACACTCGATCGCAACCGCCACGTGATGATGATGATGATGACGACGACGACGACGATGACGACAGTAGACAAAGAGTGAAGCCACCCTCATCATTTCTAGATTTGAAGCTTTCGTGACTACAAGGATTATATTCTTAGGTTTTTTCGGTAAACACGTAGGTAAAAAATTTAAATTAATAAAAGTCAAATAAAATAAAAATCACGACGTTTCGGAGGCAACACAAGCTTCCGTCTTCAGGTGGAACCTTCATAGCACGATAGCTGTATCACTTGATACACATTGCAGCTATCGTGCTGTGACGGTTCCACCTGAAGACGGAAGCTTGTGTTGCCTCTGAAACGTCGTGATTTTTATTTATTTATTTTACTTTTATTAATTTAAATGTTTTACCTACGTGACTTTACCGAAAAAACCTAAGAATATCACCCCCATCAGGGTATTTAGATTAGGCGTTTGGTAGGGTATTGTAGATTAGGCGTTTGGTAGGGTATTGTAGATTAGGCGTTTGGTAGGGTATTGCAGATTAGGCGTTTGGTAGGGTATTGTAGATTAGGCGTTTGGTAGGGTATTGTAGATTAGGCGTTTGGTAGGGTATTAGATTAGGCGTTTGGTAGGGTATTATAGATTAGGCGTTTGGTAGGGTATTGTAGATTAGGCGTTTGGTAGGGTATTGTAGATTAGGCGTTTGGTAGGGTATTAGATTAGGCGTTTGGTAGGGTATTATAGATTAGGCGTTTGGTAGGGTATTGTAGATTAGGCGTTTGGTAGGGTATTATAGATTAGGCGTTTGGTAGGGTATTGCAGATTAGGCGTTTGGTAGGGTATTATAGATTAGGCGTTTGGTAGGGTATTGTAGATTAGGCGTTGGTAGGGTATTGTAGATTAGCGTTTGGTAGGGTATTATAGATTAGGCGTTTGGTAGGGTATTAGATTAGGCGTTTGGTAGGGTATTGCAGATTAGGCGTTTGTAGGGTATTGTAGATTAGGCGTTTGTAGGGTATTGTAGATTAGGCGTTTGGTAGGGTATTGTAGGTTAGACGTTTGGTAGGGTATTGTAGATTAGACGTTTGGTAGGGTATTGTAGATTAGGCGTTTGGTAGGGTATTGCAGATTAGGCGTTTGGTAGGGTATTGTAGATTAGGCGTTTGGTAGGGTATTGCAGATTAGGCGTTTGGTAGGGTATTGTAGATTAGGCGTTTGGTAGGGTATTATAGATTAGGCGTTTGATAGGGTATTGTAGATTAGGCGTTTGGTAGGGTATTGTAGATTAGGCGTTTGGTAGGGTATTATAGATTAGGCGTTTGGTAGGGTATTGCAGATTAGGCGTTTGGTAGGGTATTGCAGATTAGGCGTTTGTAGGTATTGTAGATTAGGCGTTTGTAGGGTATTGTAGATTAGGCGTTTGGTAGGGTATTGTAGGTTAGACGTTTGGTAGGGTATTGTAGATTAGACGTTTGGTAGGGTATTGTAGGTTAGACGTTTGGTAGGGTATTGTAGATTAGACGTTTGTTAGGGTATTGTAGTTAGACGTTTGTAGGGTATTGTAGATTAGGCGTTTGGTTCTGCGTGATCCCAAGTGTGTCAGCTCCTCGTGTAGGTGACGCGTTCAAGCATGTGTGTGTGTGTCGTGCGCTGAATCTATGTAACCCACGCGATGTATATAGAGACATATCTATAGTGTGTGTCCCCTCCCAGTAGTTAACACGTACTAAACACGTGGCTGATTTGATGTACAGGGGAATTCCCTCGATATTCGCGGCGCGCGGAGAGAGGTGTGTGTTAACAATCGCGGTCTCGTTGGCAATCGACCAAATCGTCCGGCAACGCGCCCGTTACCCCCCTCGTTACCTCCCCCGTTACCCCCCCACCCGTTACCCCCCCACCACCCCCCGCCAGCCCTCCACCCTTGGCGCCGCATCAGATCTCGCAAGCTCAGCAGGGACCTTTTTGTCTTGAGCCTGGATCAGCGCGCGAGGATCCGGGTGACGCTACAGCCCCCCCCCCCTCCGGGTAGTGCACAACAGTTGCGGGCAACAGAGCCGGCGGCGAGTGTGGCGGTATAAACAGAACCGTGTGTGTTCAACCCGGCTGGTTGACACGGAGCTTACGTGTAACGGTTAGGTCAGTCGGTGTGTGTGTGGAGAGGCGAGTGGATTGACGAATTGGGCTGTTGCATGTGTACAGAGTGATGTTCTAATCTGGCAGGCGTGGAATATTGTCTTGACATTTACCCAGAGTGTATGGAAGTAATAACGTTGCCTAGCTGACTATGCATCTCCTTCATCATATATATTGTACTGTATATCTGTGTTCCTCCGCGTAAAGCAAAAATAAAAGTATTCTTTACACAACACGGAGTGCGTAATTTCGGCAGCATTGGTCCATTGCAAAGCGAAACTGTGGACGGTTCGACATTTTTCGTCTCATCGGCAAGAGTAAGGCTTGGCTGAAACAATGATGAACTTGCACAGATGTTTAGAGGCAAGGACACTTCTGTGTGTGTTAGATGTGGGGAGCGGTAGCGTCGTGGTTAGCGTGCTGCGCGACGAATCTGGTGACCGGGTTCGATTCCCGCTTAACGGTCAACACCATTGATGATTGTCTGAATCGATCCTGGGCCTCCCTAGGTCGACTCAGCCTCAAATGAGTACCTGGTGCGGTGTGGAAACATCGTCACTGGGAGACAAAGGCGGCCGGGCGTGGTGTTGGCCACCCATTCCCCTCGTGTGCCGTGCCGGCTTCATATTTGCTCGCTGACAGCACTTGCCCCAACAGTCTGCTAAGGCTAGACGGGAGATCTTTGTCTTTGTTAGATATGGGTCTTGGTTCAACACAAAATGACGGAGTAATTTATAACAAAATGAGAATTCGCGTCGTGAAGAATATATCGGACAAACATCTCCGCTCCTTCGTGTATCTGTCGAATATATGTGGGACTTTTTATTTATTATTCGTATGAAAGAGACATCTTGTGTGCTTATTAATTTTGACATCTAAGGGTCAGATAAATATAGCCAGGGGTTCGCTGGTCCCACTGTCGTCGTGTCTTGGGCGATGGGAGTGTGGTACTGATTTGACCACGAGGCTTGTTCAGTATAACTGCGTATACAGCTTTGTTCAGACCACCAACTCCAAAGGGCCGAAATGTGGCCATATCCTAGATTTGAAGCTTTCGTGACTGCAAGGATTCATATTCTTAGGTTTTGGTAAAGTCACGTAGGTAAAAAATTAAATAAAAATTAATAAAAGTTAAATAAAATAAAATAAATCACGACGTTTCGGAGGCAACACAAGCTTCCGTCTTCAGGTGGAACCGTCACAGCACGATAGCTGTATCACTTGATAGAGCAATCAAGTGATACAGCAATCGTGCTGTGATTGCTCTATCAAGTGATACAGCTATCGTGCTGTGACGGTTCCACCTGAAGACGGAAGCTTGTGTTGCCTCCGAAACGTCGTGATTTTTATTTTTATTTAACGTTTATTAATTTAAATGTTTTACCTACGTGACTTTACCGAAAAAACCCAAGAATATGTGACCATATCATTTTGGACATCATCATCACAGCAGCAGCAATGGACAACTGAAAAAACCGGGTTCGTTATTTTTAGGAATCATCAGTACACACTGTCGCCCTCACTGCCTACTGCTGCCACTGTTGCCGTGTGTTCTTACAGACAGGTTGCTGCCGTACGTGGATAAACCGTGCTAATTCCGGACGCTAATTGAAGACGGAGTGTATTTCCCGCACGCATGCACGACATTTACGGAGAGCCCGATGCGTTATTTAAACCGCGCGCGTGGAGGGATCATGAGCGATCCATTGCGCCAGGGAGCTTGCCCTTCAGTCTGTTAAGGCTACACGGGGATATTTGTCTGTGTGTGTGAATGGATGAGTGAGAAGGTGAGTACAGAGTTGAGTGGGAGAGTTCACGTTGACTTGTTTGAGCCAGGTGAGACGCGCAAGAGACGGAGTCTCGTTTGCAAGAGTTGAGTGACCTGGGTCACCGCGATGGCAAAAGTAACCACGTAGACATAAAGTGCAGCACTGAAACTAAATATGAATCGGAGTGAATAGGTAGTCGAGTGCGTGGGTGAGTGAATGGATGGGTGAGTGGGTGAGTCAATGGCTGAGTGAGTAGGTGGGTGAGTGAAGGAATGTGGGTGGGTGAGTGAGTGGGTGAGTGCATGGATGAGTGAGTGAGACGGTGGGTGAGTGAATTGATGAGTGAGACTGTGGGTGAGTGAATGGATGAGTGAGTGAGAAGGTGGGTGAGTGAATTCATGTGGGTGGGTGGGTGAGTGAATGGATGAGTGAGTGGGTGAGTCAATGGATGGGTGAGTGAGAAGGTGGCTAAGTGAGAAGGTGGGTGAGTTAATGGATGAGTGAGTGGGTGAGTGAATGGATGAGTGAGTGGGTGGGTGAGAAGGTGGGTGAGTGAATGGATGAGTGGGTGAGTGAATGGATGAGTGAGAAGGTGGGTGAGTGAATGGATGAGTGAGTGAGAAGGTGGGTGAGTGAATTACTGTGGGTGGGTGGGTGAGTGAATGGCTGAGTGGGTGAATCAATGGATGAGTGAGTGAGAAGGTGGGTGAGTGAATGGATGAGTGAGTGGGTGAGTCAATTGATGGGTGAGAAGGTGGGTGAGTGAATAAATGTGCGTGGGTGAGTGAATGGATGAGTGAGAAGTTGGGTGAGTGAATGGATGAGTGAGTGGGTGAGTGCCTGTGTGTGAGTGGATGAGTGAGATGGTGAGTGAACAGTTGAGTGAGTGGGTGAGTCAATGGATGAGTGAGTGAGAAGGTGGGTGAGTGAATGGATGAGTGAGTGGGTGAGTCAATGTGTATTTGTCTTAACCAGGTGAAAACTCAAGAGAACGACCTCAACCACCAACTCAACAGAACCCAACGTGTGACCATACCACTGCTTGAACTCTAGACCATGACGCTGGCATGATAAATATGGGAATCATCAGAATCTTTATTTATCCAAGACAAATATGATGAGCTCTCAATAAATATAGTTTTTTACAGATGTCCAGTAGGGGCGGAATGCGAAAGGGAACATTCTATACCGACGGACGGTGCCCGATCCGTCTTCCCTATGAGAGACACGTGCTAGCAACGAACGAAATATGCTCTATGAACGAATAAGAGGCACGTGCTAGCAACGAACGAAATATGCTCTATGAACGAATAAGAGGCACGTGCTAGCAACGAACGAAATAGGCTCTATGAACGAATAAGAGGCACGTGCTAGCAACGAACGAAATAGGCTCTATGAACGAATAAGAGGCACGTGCTAGCCACGAACGACAGAGGCTCGGCGAACGCTTTGCAGAGGACGTCCCTTGACACCGGACACAATTGACCAGATCGGAATAAAACAAGCGGCAAAATCGTCGCCCTCTCCACGCGCGCGAGGGGNAAACGCTCTATCCCAGGGGGGGTCGGCGACCAAAACAACAACAACAAGAAGCAGAGCCAATTTTTTGTTTTTCACTTTCTTGAATTTTTTTAGTAACAAAATTTGTTGTGGCCGTCAAAGTGGCAGCAACCCCTCTTGAAAATGGGTCACGAGACTCGGTGAGGCTTCCCTGGGTAAACAAAAAAAACACCCACCAAAAACACGCGTCGTCATAGTTATATATACACACATTTATTTTGTGTTGAGGATGTTCTTGACGGCGATGGAATCTCGTTTCAAATCAGCTGTCTGGCTGCCACGCGTTGGCCGTGAACGCTGTAACCGTACCCACGTAAGGGACCCCCCCTCTCTCCGCAACGTGGAAGTGGGGGGGGGNATTACTAAGTCCACGTACATGATTCATGTGCATGATGTGAGCCCTTTGATCTTGGCCTCCCTGTCCACAATGGACAAAAGTAATGAACTATTGTGTCTTTTGCCAACGTGACACTTTTTTACTGATTGGCCGTGTCGGGTGGTGGAGGGTTACGACACATTTATAAGTAACGCGATCTAGCCCAAAAACTTATTATGAACTAGGTTTACTACCCGGCTTCGCCGGGACTTGGAATCACCACGCACGCCGGCCGCCTTTGTCTCCCCAGTGGCTATGTTCACACACCACACCAGTTACTCGTTTGAAGCTGAGTCGACTTAGGGGAGGCCCAGGACCGGTTCAAATAATCGTCACCGGTGGTGGCGGTGAGCGGGAATCGAACTCGGGTCGCCGGGTTCGTAGCGCAGCGCGCTACCCGCTACACTACAATGCGTGACGCTTCCACATGCGCGGGTCACGTGACAGATTTGACGTCACAGCTCACTCGCCGTGCAGAAAATCTATGCATTATTGAGCTCCCCCCCCCCCAAAAAANTAATTGTTGCATGGTATACAGTCTGGAAAGTACCCACATGTTTTTTTATAATTTGTGCATGGTGTAAAGTCTGGAAAGTACCTACGCGACAAATTTCCAGTTTGTTGCATGTCTGGAAGTACGCTAAACATTTGAACAGACACACATATTCACAACTTTGCCTTTTAAATATAAGGAGATTAGATTGCAAATGTTGTGGCTTGGCTCTCCGACACACCGGTGTGCTGAACTAGTGACGAATTGGTCACGTTCTGTTGACGTGACAACCGTTACTAGTTGGCTGTGTCGGGTGGTGGCGGGTTTCAACGACACATTTATATATTTACGCGATCTAACCCAAAGACCTCTATTATGGATGTTGATTATGTTTATGGTAATGATGGTGATCACGATGTTGATGATGACGATGATGATGGTAATGATGATGATCATGATGTTGACGATGATGGCGATGATGATGGTGATCATGATTTGATGATGAAGAAAAAACTGCTGAAGTAGTCAGCGTTGTNCGCTGTGGTTGTCCCACCTGATGACGATTGCTTGTGTTGCGATCCAAACGTCGTTCTCTATTATTTTTATACCACGTGACTTTACGAAAGAATCAACGAGTAGTCACCATCCTTCCAATATGTCTTTCCTAACAAAGTGAAGTTCCCTTAACAGCATCTCGTCGCACACGCCACGACCGTGGCCAGCACATTTGTTCAGCAGCATCGGCTCACCAACACAAAGCAAAACTCTTGGACTGGTCTCGACATTCAGTGTTCTCATCAGCAGAGACGGCAGGCTTGCCTGAGCCAGTGCTGATGAACTGCCCAGATGTTTGTGGGTAAGGAGTGGAGTTGGCAATCAGTGTCTCATCAGCAGTATTGGGCTTGACTGAACCAATTCCGGTGAACCGTCAGATTATTACAGGCGAGAACTGGAGTTGACAATCAGTGTCTCACCAGCAGTCTTGGGCTTGCCTGAACCAATCTCGGGGGAACTGCCCAGATGATTACAGGCGAGGGCTCTCCCTGTTAGATAAGTCATAGTTGGACGCAGCACTCTATAACACAAATACAAAACGCAAGCACGCAGCGTTAGTCACACCGCAACAGGGAGCCAGTCATTGTACGCACATGCATGTTGAACTTCTTTCGCGCCGTACGCATACCAACCGTGCTAACCGGGAGGTGCGGCGCAAGGCCCGCAAACTAAGCACAACAACAACAACAAGAAGCAGCAGCAGCAGCTCTAAAGAAACGAGTTCTCAACGTAGACGAGTCGAAAGTGCACGGCCTCACAGTGGCTTCCGAACGTCGAGAGAGGAGGAAGAGAGCGTTCCAGACGGCCGCAGTTGCGTCTGAAAGCGCCGCGGGACGATGATGCCGCGGGTGACCACCGCCGTCTTCGGCTCGACGGCTGAGCCAAAAGCTGCTGATGATGCCGCTGATGATGATGACGTTGATGATGACGCCGCTGATGATGACGTTGATGATGACGCTAATGATGACGACGCTGATGATGATGCCGCTAATGATGCCGCTGATGATGATGACGCTGACGATGATGACTTTGATGATGATGACGCTGATGATGATGACGCTGAGGATGATGCTGATGATGATGACGCTGATGATGACGCCGCTGATGATGCCGCTGATGATGATGCCGCTGATGATGCCGCTGATGATGATGACGCTGATGATGATGATGATGCTGATGATGCCGCTGATGATGACGCTGATGATGCCGCTAATGATGCCGCTGATGATGATGACGCTGATGATGATGACGTTGATGATGATGACGCTGATGATGACGCTGAGGATGCCGCTGATGATGATGACGTTGATGATGATGACGTTGATGATGATGCTGCTGATGCCGCTGACGATGCCGCTGATTATGATGACGTTGATGATGATGCTGCTGATGATGCCGCTGATGATGCCGCTGATTATGATGACGTTGATGATGATGCCGCTGATGATGACGTTGATGATGACGTTGATGATGCCGCTGATGATGATGCCGCTGATGATGATGACGTTGATGATGATGAGCTGATGATGATGCCGCTGATGATGATGCCGCTGATGATGCCGCCGCTGATGATGATGCCGCTGATTATGATGACGTTGATGATGATGTTGATGATGATGACGCTGATGATGATGACGCTGAGGATGCCGCTGATGATGATGACGTTGATGATGATGCTGCTGATGATGCCGCTGATTATGATGACGTTGATGATGATGCTGCTGATGATGCCGCTGATGATGCCGCTGATTATGATGCTGATGATGATGCCGCTGATGATGACGTTGATGATGACGTTGATGATGCCTCTGATGATGCCGCTGATTATGATGACGTTGATGATGACGCCGCTGATGATGATGTTGATGATGCCGCTGATGATGCCGCTGATGATGCCGCTGATTATGCCGCTGATGATGCCGCTGATGATGCCGCTGATGATGATGCTGCTGCCGCTGATGATGCCGCTGATGATGATATGATGCCGCTGATGATGCTGATGATNCTGCTGATGATGATGNCGCTGATGATGATGACGTTGATGATGATGCCGCTGATGATGATGACGCTGATGATGCTGCTGATGATGCCGCTGATGATGATGCTGACGATGCCGCTGACGATGCCGCTGATGCCGCCGCTGATGCCGCTGATGATGATGCTGATGACGCTGATGATGACGCTGATGATGACGCTGATGATGACGCCANTGATGCTGCTGATGATGCCGCTGATGATGATGACGTTGATGATGATGACGCTGATGATGATGCCGCTGATGATGATGCCGCTGATGATGCCGCTNATGATGCCGCTGATGATGATGCTGATGATGATGCTGATGATGACGCTGATGATGCTGCCAACGATGCCGCTGCTGATGATGCCGCTGATGCCGCTGCTGCTGCTGTGCGGATGAGCGGCAGTTGGCGCGATGATGGTTAAGCCACGGATCGTGGGTGGGTTTCATTCTTGGCAAGCGCTGCTATGTTGATCCTTGATTTTGACTTAATTTCGTGGATGCAGGAATTCATATTCTTGGTTCTTTCGGTAAAGTCACGTGGATGAAAAAATAAATGTGAATCAAATAAACAAATTAAATAAAAACGTTTCGATCCCAACACATGACGATGAATATTTTTTGACTGTGATTTTCACACTGATGATGATTGCTTGTGTTGCAATCGAAACGTCGTGATTTAATTTAGTTACTTCAATTTTTATTCTTATTATTTTTTATTTTCACCGACGTGACTTTACCGAAAGAACCAAAGTGTATGATCCGTGCAGTCACGAAAACTTCAAATCTGGAAAAAAACATTGTTTATATTTTATTTATTCAAGCCAAATCATCAGCAGTAGTAGCAACGGCCACAACTATTTTTAAAATTTTGTTTTAATTTTGATCGGTAAGGCCCCAACCGGAGCTACAGAGATCTTTTTCAGAAGCCATCACACAACTGATAGCTCAAACGAAGTGGGCATCTTTCGATTTAAAGCTTTCGTGACTGCAGGGCTTCATCTTCTTGGTTCTTTCGGTAAAGTCACGTAGAAGGGAAATAATAAAATAATAAAAATAAAACATCATAAAATAATTCTCACGTTTCGGCCACAACGCAAGCAGCCGTCCTCACGTCGTGAGAATTATTTTATTATGTTGTATTTTTATTATTTTATTATTTCCCTTCTGCGTGACTTCACCGAAAGAACCAAGAAGATGAAGATCACCGTCATCGTGTGGACATTGAAAGCAGCCAAGCAAAACGTGTGGTGATGTCGATTCTAAATAGACAGCAGCAGGCGTCAGGGTCGGGATCGAACCCACGACCTCCTGTATACCAGGCGAGGTAGTTAACATCTCCTAGCCACCGTGATGATGATGAGAAGAGACACGCAAACTCCAAATATACAGCAGCAGGCGTCAGGGTCGGGATCAAACCCACGACCTCCTGCACACCAGGCGAGGTAGTTAACATCTCCTAGCACCGTGATGATGATGATGAGAGAGAGACACGCAAACTCCAAATATACAGCAGCAGGCGTCAGAGTCGAGATCCAACCCACGACCTCCTGTATATCAGGCGAGGTAGTTAACATCTCCTATCCACCGTGATGATGAGAGAGAGAGAGACACGCAGACTCCAAATATACAGCAGCAGGCGTCAGGGTCGGGATTGAACCGACAACCTCCTGTATACCAGGTGAGGTAGCTAACATCTCCTAGCCACCGTGATGATGAGAGAGAGACGCAGACTCCAAATATACAGCAGGCATTGCCAGGGTCGGGATCGAACCCACGACCTCCTGTATACCAGGCGAGGTAGTTAACATCTCCTAGCCACCGTGATGATGATGAGAGAGAGAGACACGCAAACTCCAAATATACAGCAGCAGGCGTCAGGGTCGCGATCGAACCCACGACCTCCTGTATACCAGGCGATGTAGTTAACATCTCCTAGCCACCATGATGATGATGAGAGACACGCAGACTCCAAATATACAGCAGCAGGCGTCAGAGTCGAGATCCAACCCACGACCTCCTGTATATCAGGCGAGGTAGTTAACATCTCACTATCGTGGCACCTCAGTCGCACGCACGCCAGGTCGCTGCTCGCTTTGCTGCACCCTTCTCAGATGTTCTTTTGCAACTGCCCACGAGCCCTTTCGGGGTGTGAACAGTGACTGCACCCACCACGGGAGAGGGGCACAATTGACGTCGTAGCATCATCATCGTTGTTGTTGTTGTGAATGTCAAGCTTGTTTACCGGAGAAACCTCTTTGGGTCAGGGGAGGCCTGTCAAGCCCTCGCAGGAGCGGCAGGCCGTGGTGGAAGTGACGTTGCTGCGAGCTCGTTCCCAGTCGAGTCATTTGCAGTGTCATTTTCTTCACCATTGGGGTTGTTTCGGCCAAAGGCAGTGGTGATATATTGTGTGTCCCTATTGGCCCTGTACCGCGACACCAACTGGCACCGCCGCGTCAATGTGCCTACGGCGCGCCTGGCAAGCGCTGGTGGCCGCAACGCCTGCCCGCCCGCTCGCCGCCCGCTCGCCGCCCGCCGCTCGCCGCTCGCTCACCGCCGCCCGCTCGCCCACCCGCCCGCTCGCGCGCTCGCCGCCGCCCGCCGCTCGCTCGCCCGCCCGCCTGCTCGCCCACCCGCCCGCCTGCTTGCCCACCCGCTCGCCCGCCCGCTCGCTCGCCCGCCCGCCCGCCCGCTCGCCCGTTCGCCTGTTCGCCGCCCGCTCGCCCGCGGAAATAACCAGGGCTCGACCCCTGCCGAGCTTCCGAGATCGAGCGAAATCTCTGGCGATCGCGGGGCGGTCGTAGCAAACGATGAACGTGCCGCGCAGAAGGGCACACTGCCAAAGACGTCGCAGATTTTAGATAATTTTTTGTTTATTTTAAAGCCTGCAGTGGTCGTTGACTGTGCTCATGCACCGCAATGCCGCGGCATCATCATCATCAGCAGCATCAGCACCGCCACCACGACGACCACGACCAAATAATTTGCACCAACAGAAGACAGGGAAAAAAAACAACTCCGTTTATTTCTCGTCAACACGTCACGTTGCGCACTGCAAATAACGATGCACCTTTGCTCCACGCAGGGAAGCCTCTCTCCCCTCGGGAGTCTCAAAACCTTCTCGGAGAGGGTCGTCCCTGCGACGACTGTGGCGGCGTGGGCCGGAGTCCTCGACGGGCTGGGGGGGGGGGCAGCCCCTCTCGTGCTAACGACGAACCAACGCGCTAACGACGGCGCCGTTGAGTCGCTGTGCTCCCGCTCGTTCGTGCAGCGCTACGTTCCCATCCTTGCGTGGTCCACCGACACCTCCCTCCCAGCGCCCCCGTTACTGCGGGCCCGGCCATTGCGGTCAACCGNACCTGCCTGCCAACAAATACAAAAATAGACAACGGAGCATATTGCTGAACGCATACGGCACAAGTGTATTTACAAACAGTCGCAATCACACTTTTGACAATTCCGCAATGTCAGAGCTAGCTCCGTCGTGATATCCGTTTCCACAGGCAAATTCTCTAACAGTTGAAGGAATATCAGAGCTAGCTCTGTGGTGTCCGCGTCCGCAGGCTGCTCACCAACACAGCGCAAGGGTCGCCCTGCCGCCGTGCGAGAGACGCGAAAAGGGAATGCCTTGTGACACGATCGCGATCAAAGACAATGCCTTGTGACACGATCGCGCCTTGTGGCACGATCGCAATGAACGAGAATGCCTTGTGATATGATCGCGTTAAAAGGGGATGCCTTCTTCTTGGTTCTTTCGGTAAAGTCACGTAGAAGGGAAGTAATAAAATAATAAAAATATAACATAATAAAATACAATTCTCACGACGTTTCGCCCACAACGCAAGCAGCCGTCCTCAGGTGAAGAACAGGACTTACCGAAAGAACCAAGAAGATGAATCCCTGCAGTCACGAAAGCTTTAAAGGGAATGCCTTGTGACACGTTCGCGTTGAACGAGATCGCGATAAATAAAATAAAAACGCGAGCCGGTGCGTCGGTGCGTAACTCTTGTGGGTGGTGGGTGGGGTTACAAAACACGGGGGCGAAAAAACGCTGACGCGCCCCGTGCCACGCGTGACGCACGGCCAGGACCCGCCGCTCGGGATCCGGCTTCGAGCGTGACGTTTAAAAATAAAATAATAAAACGCGCCAAATATACACCGGTCCCCGCTGACCCCGGCGATCATCGCCACGCACGGCGCATTCCTTCGCGAGCACCATCCCCCCCCCCCCCGGGGAAGGTGGCGGTGAGGAGGAGAGACGGGAGGAGGTGGAAACAGGGTAATTTTAGCGGTCGAGGGAGGTGCGTGACCAACTTTGTCTCTTGCGAGACCCGCCCCGCGCGCGTGTATCCGCTGCCGCTGTCGCTGCCACCGCCGCTGCAAGAGAGCGGGCCGAGTGTAGGACGGCACGCGGTGGGACCACGGGACTTTATTGTGACGCTGGGCCCGGCTGGGGCCTGGCCCGTCACAACCTTCGGCCCCTTCCCCGCTGTTTACATCTGCGGTCGCATTCCTGCCATTGCACGGGCCAGCCTCCGGAGCGTTTACCCTGTCTCTCCTCCGTCCTGCAAGCGGTCCCCCCCCCCCACCACCACCCGTCCACCACAACTCCCTCTTCTTCCTGTTTACATCTGCAATACTCTCGTCTGCCACGTCCTGTTCAAAATTTACGCGTTGCTTACTCTATCCCCCCCTCCTCCTCCTCCAACCTGCAAATGTAACGATTTCCCCCCCCGCCGCCCCGCTCCGTAAAACCAAAACAGACTGTTGGGGCAAGTGCCGTGAGGAGCACCACCTACGAAAGCCGACAACGGGACGCGAGGGCACGGGTGGCCAGCACCACGCCTGGCCGCCTTTGTCTCCCCAGTGGCGATGATTGCGCACCACACCGGCTAATCATCTGAGGCCGAGCCGACCTCGGAGAGGCCCAGAATCGGTTCAGGCAATTGTCTAACTGGCGTTGACCTGTGAGTGGGAATCGAACTGGGTCGCAGGATTCACAGCGCGGGCGGCGCACTAACCGCCGCACTACCGCTCCCCGCATCCTACGCGCAGACACACACACGCACGTCGCACACACACACACACGTTGCACACACACGTCGCACACACACACACGTCGCACACACACACCGATCCCAGCGCCGCACTGGTGACCTGCACAAGGCTTTTATTGCCAGCCTCCCGAGTTGCTTATCCCGTCACCCGGCCGTCAAATTCCGAGCAACTTGGGCAGGCAGCTATTATGCAAAGGTCAATATCTTATTTAGCCTTGGAGGGGAACACCCAACAGATACTTGTTGCTGCTGCTGCTGCTGCCATCACTGTGGCATTGACCCTCGCGAGGATTGGTGGGGAAGGTCATTAGGGGTGTCATGATTCACCTTCCCCCCCCCCTCCCCTCCCACCTGCCCCCCCCTCCTCCCCTCCCACCTGCCCCCCCCTCTCCCCTCCACCTGCCCCCCTCTCCCCTCCCTCCCCCCCCCCTCTCCCCCTCCCACCTGCCCCCCCTCTCTCCCCTCCCACCTGCCCCCCCCCTCTCCCCTCCACCTGCCCCCCCNTCCTCCCCTCCACTGCCCCCCCCTCTCCCCTCCCACCTGCCCCCCCTGCNCTCCCCTCCCACCTGCCCCCCCCTGCTCTCCCCTCCACCTGCCCCCTGCTCCCCNTCCCACCTGCCCCCCCTCCCACCTCCCCCTCCCACCTGACCCCCCCTCCCACCTGCCCCCTCTCCCCTCCACCTGCCCCCCCTCCTCTCCCCTCCCACCTGCCCCCCTCTCCCCCTCCCACCTGCCCCCCCACCCCCACCCCTCGCCCCACCCAAGCCTCACTCCGGCGTTTCAATTCGTCGTCGTTCTTGAAGGGTCGCGATGTTTCACACCGCAGTGAGGGCCGCCATTGAGGAGGTGCGCAAAAATCTGCCAAAACTTGACCCCTCTCCCCTTCCCTGTACACACGCGGACTTTTTACACCCCACCCCCCCCCCCCCCCGAATCTTATAGAACGGCCGATATTTAATCCACGCAGAAACGATCAAGGATTAATAATATTAACGCGTTTAAGCAAACAGACAGTCCACCGCCGGACCATCTTACTCATTTGAAGGCCAATGTAGACACATTATTATCGAGGCTTCACCCCCCCCCCTCCCCGTTTCCTATGCGTACATTGTCAGTAGACCCCCCATACGCACGCGTCTGGGTTAACTCCACCCTCCCCCTCCATGCGTACGTACGCGATGGATGGCCCCTGAATGCAGCGGCCTCCAGCGGCTGCCGGAGGGCCACGTGAGGCCGTCGTACGCGCACAGCCCACTCCACTGCTGGACAAGGGCCTTGCCACGCCGCGCGGGGCGGCGATGTGGCCGGCGCCTTCCCTGACCGCCTTTGTCTCCCGGCGCTGGCGTTTTACGCGTCGCACCATTCATTAAGGCCGAGTCGACCCAAAGGAGGCCCAGAACCGGTTCGGATGCCAATTGCCACGGACGCTAGCCTTGGCTGGGATATCGAGGTCGCAGCACAAGCGCGCTGACCACTGCACCACCACTCTCCCCGCGCCACACAGCGCACGGACGGCTTGATGCACGCCCAGGCATGGACATGTCTCCTCCCTCGTCTGGTGTACACATTCGTACGATCGTCACCCGACAGATCTGGTTAAAGTTCCCGGGTAACTTCATTCGCGATTGTGCTACGATCGGCCGGTAAATCATTATAACACTGGTCAACACACTTTTTCTGGCATGAGGTATTCCAACGGTTTTAAGGTAATTTTAGGGTGCTGATTCCAAATCTGGCATCAGTTTTTGTCTATCACATCAGGTTGTTTTTGAGATATCAAATATTGCATTTTCAATAAAAACTGCAGAAGAAAAATATTATAAACACACTATCCTAAAAATACAGCACCATAATTTAACACTAAAGCAGTCACTGACTCGCAACAACTTGCAATCATAAGTGACAGAGTTAATTTCGGGTAAAATCAATGAAAATGGGGTATGCCGATAGCATACAAATGAGATGTGATAGAGCAAATCTGAGATCAGATTTGGAATCGGCACCCTGAAATTAATCTAAAACAGCTGCAAAAGTCCAGGCCAAATTTTTGTTTTTTGTTGACCAGAGTATAATCCGTCCGAGCCGACTTACGCTCCAGGATATTCATCGCCCGACGTCCCATTTACGTTCCGCGCGATACTTTCTGTTCTTCTCGCGACAGCGACAGCGGCGGCGGGTGCCGCCCTTGCGGTCGTTGTTCCGCTTGCTCCGATTTCGATTTGCCTCGTCACCGTATTTTTGTCACTCCGCACTTTGTTTTTTTGCTTTCGTCCGTTTGGCGACCCAACAGAGACTCATCCTTGGCCTCTTGAATTCTCGCCTCCTGGTTAAACAAAACCAACTTGAGCTCGCTCGCTCGCTCACTCACTCGCTCGCTCGCTCGCTCGCTCGCTCGCTCGCTCGCTCGCTCGCTCGCTCGCTCACTCGCTCGCTCGCTCGCTCGCTCGCTCGCTCGCTCGCTCGCTCGCTCGCTCACCACAAGACAGAGAAACCCAGGATCGTGACCGGTTCAGATAACCGTCACCGGTGTTGGCCTCGAGCGGGAATCGAACTCAGGTCGCCGGGTTCGTGGCGCCAAAAACAAAGATTCCCGTACAGCCTCAACAGACTTTTGGGCGAGTGCTGTTAGCGAGTGCCTATGAAGGTCGGCATGGCGCGTGAGGTGGTGGGCGGCCAGCACCACGCACGAACGCCTTTGTCTCCCAGTGGCGATGTACACACCGCACCAGGTACTCATTGAGGCCGAGTCGACCTCGGGAGGCCCAGAACCGGTTCAGATAATCCCCACTCACTCACGCACACACACTATCTCACTTGCATATGTAAGCTGAATTTCTTTCGCACCGTACGTAGCCAACCGTGCTAATCCCAACATCGTGTTCATTAATTCACTCACTCACCATCTCACCCAGCATCAGACTCACTCATTCACTCACTCACCCACCATCTCATTCACACATCACCCAACATCTGACTCACTCACTCATTCACTCAGCCACCCACCCACCATCTCATTCACCACGTCACCCAACATCTGACTCACTCATTCACTCACTCACTCACCCACCATCTCATTCACCCACCCAACATCTGACTCACTCATTCACTCACTCACTCACTCACCCACCATCTCATTCACCACATCACCCAACATCTGACTCACTCATTCACTCACCCACCCACCCACCCACCATCTCATTCACCACGTCACCCAACATCTGACTCACTCATTCACTCACCCACCCACCATCTCATTCACCACATCACCCAACATCTGACTCACTCATTCACTCACCCACCCACCCACCATCTCATTCACCATGTCACCCACACATCTGACTCACTCATTCACTCACTCACCAGCTCACCTGGCATCTGACTCACTCATTCACTCACTCACCAGCTCACACAGCATCTGACTCACTCACTCACCCATCCACCCACCATCTCATTCACCACGTCACCCAACATCTGACTCACTCATTCACTCACTCGCCAGCTCACCTACCCACTCATTCACGCAAACTGTTTGCAACGGGACTCCTACACAATCCTGCTCTCTTGAGCGTTAGCACCTGGCTCAACAAATGGAACCTTTCCTACATGGACATGAATCGTCGACGGACGCGAAGCGCCGTGACCACCTCTGGCAGTGAGGGAGCGACCCCTGGTGGACACTCCGAGGACAACGACCGGCCAGACCGCAGCGGACCCGGCACGTGACCCCAACCTGGTTGAACTCGCGGTTCAACACAATCAACTTGCACAGCACAGAACACACAGTACACACACAGTGCAGCACACACAGTACACACAGAGTACACTAAGAGTACACACACAGTACAGCACACACAGTACACACACAGTGCAGCACACACAGTACACACAGTACACTAAGAGTACACACACAGTACACACAGTACAGCACACAGTACACACACAGTGCAGCACACACAGTACACTAAGAGTACACACACAGTACAGCACACACAGTACACACAGTGCAGCACACACAGTACACACACAGTACACTAAGAGTACACACACAGTGCAGCACACACAGTACACACAGTACACTAAGAGTACACACACAGTACACACACAGTGCAGCACACACAGTATACTAAGAGTACACACACAGTGCACACACAGTACAGCACACACAGTACACTAAGAGTACACACACAGTGCACACACAGTGTAGCACACACAGTACACTAAGAGTACACACACAGTACACACACAGTACAGCACACACAGTACACACACAGTACAGCACACACAGTACACTAAGAGTACACACACAGTGCACACACAGTACAGCACACACAGTACACTAAGAGTACACACAGTGCAGCACACACAGTACACACACAGTGCACACACAGTGCAGCACACACAGTACACTAAGAGTACACACACAGTACACACACAGTACAGCACACACAGTACACTAAGAGTACACACGCTGCACACGCAGTACACACACACTACACACGCAGTAACACACACTACACACACAGTAACACACACTACACACACACACACAACACAGACACACACTCACACACAGTAACACTACACACACACACAACACACAGTACACACACTACACACGCAATACACAACACACAGTACACACACAACAACACAACAGATAGTACACACACTACACACGCAATACACACACACTACACACAGTACACACACAACACACAATACACACACAGCACACGCAGTACACACACACACGCAGAACACACACACTACACAGTACACACACGCAGCACGCACGCAGCACGCACCCCGTTAGAAGTACAGGCGGCCCATGAGCTGCAGGAAGCCCTTCCTGCGCTTCTGCGCGGCGAGCTGCAGCACCTCCTCGGGTTGCTCGAGTTCAGCTCCGTCTGGCCCATCGCCTTGACCTGCCGCAGGGGTCACGGGGTCACGTGAGACGAAGGAGGAGAAGCATCGTCGTCATCACGGAGAGCCCGAGTGAAGCGTGGTGAGTTGACGATATCATTATTTAATTTATTATTTTATCTTTATACGTGACTTTACCGAAAGAACCAAAGAGTAATTCCTGCAGTCACGAAAGCCTCAAATTAAGATTTGACGATATCAGCCCGGTCACAAGTAACTCGCGCAGATAACCCACAGAGTCGCACAGAGACCCGCCGACCGGCATAGAAACGCACGGATCCACAGAGACCCGTGGACTCGCATAGAGACCCATAGATTTACATGCAGACCCACAGACTCGGAGAGCCACAGATTCACACAGAGAGCCACAGGCTCGCATATAAACTCACTGACTCACATAGAGACCCATAGACTCCGATAGAGACCCATAGACTCCCATAGAGACCTAATGACTCACATAGAGACTAACACATGAAGACCCATAGACTCACATAGAGACCCATAGACTCCATAGAGACCCACTGACTCACATAGAGACCCACTCACTCACATAGAGACCCACAGACTCCATAAACTCACATAGAGACCCACTGACTCACATAGAGACCACAGACTCCATAGACTCACATAGAGACCCAATGACTCACATAGAAACCCATAGACTCCATAGAGACCCAATGACTCACATAGAGACTAACACATGAAGACCCATAGACTCACATAGAGATCAACTGATCACATAGAGACCCATGATTCACAAAGAGACCCAGTGGCTCACATTAGAGACCCACTGACAAACATAGAGACCAAAAGGCTCGCAAAGATCCATGGAGCGTTGTTCACGTGACAAACCTTACTGGCTGTGTCGGGTGGCGGAGGTTACGACACATTTATACTCATGCGATCTAACCCCAAAAACCTTTATTATTAATAGAAAGTGGTGAGGCTTTAAGAGAGAACGGATGGAGGCGAAGGAGGGGACTGCTTACTGCACAAGCGAAACTTCACTTACTAGCGACCCAGAGACTGAATGAGTTGCGATCTAAAACTGGGTTGTCAAGCATCGTAAGTTGATGGTTTCGGCCCGGTAACAAGCGACTTGCACGGAGAATCATGACTTTACTCTTTGGTTTTTCGGTAAAGTCACGTAGGTATAAAATAAAAAATAAAATATAAATTTATTTTATTTTCTACCTACGTGACTTTACCGGAAGAACCAAAGAGTATGGATTCCTGCAGTCACGAAAGCTTCAAATCAATCATAGACTTACACAGAGACCCGAGACTCGCATAGGAGTGGTGATTAAACTGGGTTCTCAAGTGGAGCAAGTTGATGGTTTCAGCCCGATCACAAATTACTGCTCAAAATAACCATCACGTCACATTTGGTTCAGAGTATTTGGCTGCTATAAATGTCCACGTGACAAGCCACTCCGTTGAGCTATCATTTGTGGCCAGGTCACTTTTAAAAAGATCTCTATGGCTCAGTGGGTAATGGTAAAACAAATATAGTTTTATAGTTCATTTAAAGTTCGTTAAAAGCTTGGCTGTCATGTGACGAATATTTCTCTCTGGGTTGGAAATCGCACAAACTACACAAAGACAAATATCCCCGTATAGCCTGAACAGACTGTTGGGGCAAGAGCCGTGGGAAAGCGCCTACGAAGACCGGCACTACGCGATGTTTGCACATCGCAGGCCCAGGACCGGTTCAGATAATCGTCGCCGGTGTTGGCCGTGAGCGGGAATCGAACTCGGCTCACCTGGGTTCGTAGCGCAGCGCGCCGTCCGTTAGACTACCGCTCCCCACACAATCACGCACAAGCTCACAAAGACAAAGATCCCCCCGTATAGCCTGAACACTGTTGGGGCAAGTTTAACAGCAGCCCCTATGAAGGCCGGCACGGCACACGATGGGAAATGTGGCCAACCCACGCCCGGCCGCCTTTGTCTCCCCGCTGCTGACGAATCAACACACCCCACAGTCGTCCTACACACCACACGCACGCACGCACGCACGCACGTGGGAGGTCGGGGACACGTATCGGTGGTGGTGGTGGCGTGTGGCGAAGACTTACCGCCAGCTGTTTCTTGTCGGCCTCTCCCCGTTTGTGGTGCAGGTCTGTGCGGCGGGCGGGCAGAGGCGGTGCAGGTCAAGGGGTCAACGCGAAGAGAAAGGGGCTCACGCGTTAAGCCGTCGCCGCCGCCGCCGGCGGTACCCCCCCCCCCCCCCCCCCCCNAGCCCTTCCCCAGACAAACTCCTTCAAATGCCACTCGCTCACTCGCCACACACATAGCGGACGCGTACGTGCGCACGCACGCACAAATCACGCACGCGTGTATATACACGCGGAGCGCACATCACAAGACGCGCGCAGAGATGCATCACGAAACACGTTGCGTGCAGACATCGCAGACGGCGACACGCACACACCCGCACACAGGCATCGCTCGCCGCAGACAGCACACATGCGCACACACACACACACGTGTGCACACTCGACAATACACTCCACACCGCACGCGGCACACACGCATGTACCACACGTACACCACACGCACTCAGCAGACTACGAAGACGTAGATCCCCCGTTAAGCCTTAACAGACTGTTGGGGCAAGTGCTGTTAGCAAGCACCTATGAACGGCACACTACACACCACACACACATATACCACACAGTACACACGCATACACCACCCACGTACACTACACACGTAGCAAGAACATTACACGCAACACACCCCACGCGAACTTGCTCACTGACGGCGAACCATTGCACGTGGTCTCCACACGCTGCTTGCACATGACACACGTACACCGTATAACAACGATAAAGATCCCCCGTATAGCCTTTAACTGACTGTTGGGGCAAGTGCTGTTTGCGAGCACCTATGAAGGCCGGAAAGGTGTACCAGGGGGTGGGTGGCCAGCACCACGCCCGCCCGCCTGTCTCCCTACTGGCAATGTTTTTACACACAGTACCAGGTACTCATTTAAGGCTGAGTCGACCTAGGGGAGGCCCAGTAGAGGTTCAGATAATCGTCGCCGGTGTTGGCTGTGAGCGGGAATCGAACTGGGCCGTCGGTTCATAGCGCAGTGCTAACTGCTACACCACCGCTCCCACACACACATTACACACAATTACAAACGCATATACATGACACACGACACATACATTACACACTACACACGCACACATTACACACGCACACACATAAAGCTACGCACACGCACATTACACACCACATACACACATAGGCACACACACGCACGCGCATTGCACACCACACACACGACACACGCACGCACATTACACACGCACACGCACGCACTCTCTCACAGTGAACCCTTTAACTCAGGCCGCGACCCGCGCTCGTGGCGGGGTGGCGGGGCGGTAAAACAACACGAGCAGGTGGCAGGTGTCGGGCGAGGGCGGCTCGGTTTGTTTAAAGAGGTTCCCCCGTCAGCGATAACGTGCGAGGTGATGGGCGCCGCGTGCGCGAGCGAGCGAGCGTGTGTGGCCATCGGCAAACGCATATAAAGCTGCATTCTTATCAGAGCTGCCAACCGGCTCCCCCCCCCACCCCCAAACCATCGCTTGCACAGTGCAGCAGAGGTCGCAAACGGGTTTTGATTCCTTACCCGTACCCGTACCAGGCCGCACCAGGGTCGCAAATGGGTACCTGTACCCGGCCGGGTACGGGTACCCGTTCCCTACCCGAAATGAGTGACAAATGGTTACTCACCAGTGACTCACGGCCTACCCGTACCCGGCCGCACCAGGGTCGCAAACGGCTACCCGTACCCATACCCGGCTGGGTACGGGTAGCCGGGTATCGGGTAGGGTACGGGTATCGGTACCCGGTTGCGACCTCTGCAGTGCAGTCTCCGGCTCCTATTGCTGCTCACTGCAGCTCTCCGGCCTCTCCACTTAGGAGCCGTGGAGAAGGGCCACCGACTGAAACGGCTGCCTGTTGCGCACTTTGTCGGTGCCTTTAAGGCCGCCGCTTTGCGACGTGCCGAGCGTCTTGGCGCAGTGTGGCGCGACGCCCGAGCATGTCGTGCGGTGTCTGCGTGTGCGTGCGCGCGTGGTGCAGTGCGCGCGTGGGTGCAGTGCGCGTGTGGTGCGTGGTGTGCGTACGCCTGACGCATGCGAGTTGGTGGGCGTCTGTTCGTCTACGGCTGTGTGTGTGCGCATCTACGCGGGGAGCGGTGGCGCAGCGGTTAGCGCTAAGAACCCGGCGACCCGAGTTTCATTCCCGCTCACGGCCAATAGCGGTGACGATTATCTGAACCGGTCATGAGCTTCCCCGAATGAGTACCTGGCACGGTGCGGAAACATCGCCACTCGGGAGACAAAGGCGGCCGGCGTGGCGTTGGCCACCCCCCTCGTGTGCCGTGCCGGCCTTCATAGGCGCTGCTCGCTAACAGCACTTGCCCCTACAGTCTGTTAGGTTATACGGGCGACCTTTGCTTTGTACATCTACGTAGGCTACACAGGGGGAGGGGGGGCAATGCTGAACGATTGCGTGCGCGCGTCTGTACGTGCGTGCAAGATTCCGAACCCCGTGCCATTGGCCAACCTCTCTCCTCCCAACCCCCACTCCACACACCACACCAGACCTCCACCCCGCACCCCCACCTGCCCCCTCAGCCCCAACACGGCCGAGAAGGGAGAATGGAATGTCAGCAGCAGCAGCAGCAGCCTGGGCAATGGTGAAACAACGAGTCACAGGGGAGGCCGGCGATAATGAGTCGGTGTGCGCGGTATGAGCCAAATTAGTTTAATTATTTTGGGGCGGGTCAAAGGCCAGTTGGGTTCATTAGCGCGGCTCCTGCTTAATGGGCGATGCGAAATCCCCCAAAACCTGCACGCACGTACACACGCGCACGTACACACACGCGGCTCCTTCTCTTAGAGACACGCAAACACCTGGGGATGTGCATGCCGTTGGGGCCAGAAATGGTATAAAAAAAANCCATGAATAGAGTTTTTTTTGGGTTAGATCGCGTAAATATAAATGTGACACTAAACCCGCCACCACCCCAAACACCAATTAGTAAGGTTTGTCACGTAAACAAAACTTGCCAATTAGTTACTAGTTCACCACACCGGTGTGTTGGAGAGTAAACACACATTTACAATTTGAGCACGACGTTTCGCCTGTAATTACAACTACCCTCATCAGGCACAGCCAGATATGGAGAATTCCTCCAGTTTCCTATAAATTGACATCCATGGTTCTTTGGCTGCAGTGCCGACTCTCACAAAGCACCGCGGTTTCACTGTCGTATGTTCGCCGTCGTACGACCTCCAGAGGTCGCAAACGGGTTTTGATTCCTTACCCGTACCCGCCGCACCAGGGTCGCAAATGGTTACCCGTAGGGTACGGGTAGCCGGGTATCGGGAGGGTACGGTATCGGGTACCCAATTGCGACCTCTGACGACCTCTGCCGGTAACCTTCTCGAAAAATCGACGTCACGGAGTGTGGTGTACTGCGGGAGCCGACACGACAGCCAAAGAGCCATGAGAATTTCCCCTGTGGGAGCGGGTACTTGCAGGCTATGTCAAGACACGCGGTGCATTGTGGGAGCCAGCCTACAGCTACATATAACATGAGTGATGCATTGTGGGGCGGGTACTTGCAGCTATGTCAAGACACGCGGTGCATTGTGGGAGCCAGCACTACAGCTACATATAACCATGAGTGATGCATTGTGGGAGCGGGTACTTGCAGGCTATGTCAAGACACGCGGTGCATTGTGGGAGCCAGCCCTACAGCTACATATAACCATGAGTGATGCATTGTGGGAGCGGGTACTTGCAGCTATGTCAAGACATGCGGTGCATTGTGGGAGCCAGCACTACAGGTACATATAACCATGAGTGATGCATTGTGGGAGCGGGTACTTGCAGCTATGTCAAGACACGCGGTGTATTGTGGAAGCCAGCCCTACAGGTACATATAACAATGAGTGATGCATTGTGGGAGCGGTTACTTGCAGCTTTGTTAAGCAAACCTGGTGCATTGTGGGAGCCGGAACTCCAGCTACATGTAACCATGAGTGGTGCATTGTGGGAGCCAGTACTACAGGGTTAGTTTTCTTTTAGTGAAATCATCGGTGACGGGGCTAAGACGACCGTCCGCTCGCTGTGCGCAAGTACCCGGACTGGAACCCCGAATTCCTTAGCGGTGCCGTCTGAGCGTCTCTGACCCCCTCCCGAGCCCCTCCGAGCCGGCTCAGTGACGAGAGGATACGGATGAGGTACTCCAGAATGGTGACGTCCCAGATGTAGTCGTAGTACATGTCCATGGAGTCCGAACTGCGCGAGAACACGGGGGATGGAGGGGAGCAGAGACGAACAACACATCAGGGGGGTGGTCACGAGGTCTATTACTACAACTCAACTATTTAATATTTTACCAGGCAAGGCCGCACTGAGCTACGTAGCTCTTTTTAGAAGCGACCTGGCGACCACAATCGATAGCTCAATCGAAGTGGCTTTTCATCACGTGGACATTTATAGCAGCCAAAGAGCTCTTAAACGCGTGACGTCGATTCTAAACGTGGAGAGGAAAAACCGGAGGACCCGGAGAATAATCCACGCGACCACGGGGAGAGACACGCAAACTCCAAATATACAGCAGCAGGCGTCAGGGTTGGGATCGAACACACGATCTCCTGTATACCAGGCGAGGTAGTTAACATCTCGCTAAAGTGATGCCCTTAAATACATACAAGGCCACGGCTCTCTTCCACGGAGCGCCAGGTTGCTCAGTGTGCCTTACCTGGTAATAGAAAAATATTTTAGTTTTAATTTAGCACGTATGTTGAGCTTCTTTCGCACGCACGTAACCGACCTGCTAATCGGAGGTGCAGGGAGAAGGACAACAGGAGATCTAAATGAGTTTAACACGTGGGAGGCTTTCGCGACCAATATTATTCATAATCAACGTTTTTGGGTTAGATCGCGTTATTTATAAATGTGTCGTAACCCTCCACCACCCGACAGCCAATCAGCAAAAACACATTCAACTGATTACTAATCTACAACTAACATCGAACAATTGCCTGATTACTAATCTAGTATAATTACAATAACCCCCCCCCTCCACCTCAAATCGTTGCACCTGATGAGTTAATGATGACGTCACCCTGCTGCTGCTCTATTTAAGACTGGAGCAAGAGCAGAGCCTCACCATTCTGGCGAATTGCCCGATGATGCTGGATGCAATTACCAGCGAAACGTCTACTCAATTTTTTTTTTTAATGTTGTGGTTTCACGCTTCAACACACCGGTGGGCTAAAGCAGCGAACTATTTTGTCTTTTGATTATGAGATCTAAATGAGTTTTCAATCTAGATTAAACAGCGCATAGCTCCAGTGGCTTCCTAATGTCGGAAGCAAGAGCGTTCCAGACGGCCGCAGGATGGCATCTGAAAGCGCCGCGCGATCATGCGGTGACCGCCGCTTCGCCGACGGCGAGGATGACCGGAGTTCAAGCGATGGTTCACGACTCCTGGAGGAGATGAGCGAGCTTGACCGTGGTTCATTTACGGCAAGCACCGTGTGCGTGGCGAGCGCGACCGTATTGAATATCGCGCGGCCAACCCACCTGTTCTGTTCCTGCAGAGCTTTGAAGGCCGTCGGGTAATCCAGCTCCTTGATGAACTGGCACAGCACGGCCGCCTGCAAAACAACAATCGGAAACCTCCGCCATCGTGGCATCGTAACAATCGTCATCGCGGAGGGGCAGGGCAGAGGTCGCAACCGGGTACCCGATACCGTACCCTACCCGATACCCGGCTACCCGTACCCGGCCGGTTACGGGTACGGGTAGGCCGTGAGTCACTGGTGAGTAACCGTTTGTCACTCATTTCAGGTAGGTACGGGTACGGTAGGGAACGGGTATCCGTACCCGGTTGGGTACGGGTACGGGTACCCATTTGCGACCCTGGTGCGGCCCGGTACGGGTACGGGTAAGAATCAAAACCCGTTTGGACCTCTGGGGCAGGGTGGTGCAAGGCGGCTCTCTTCTCAAGACGTGTGTACCACGTAGGACTTCTTTCGCACCGTACGTAGCCAACCGTGCTCATCGGAGGCGAGGGAAGGACAACAAAAAAGCAGTAAAAGACGTTTAGGAGTTCTAGATTTGAAGCTTTCGTGACTGCAAGGATTCACACTGTTAGGTTTTTTCGGTAAAGTCACGTAGGTAAAAAAAAAATAATAGAAATAATAATGGAAATAAAATAATAAATCATTATTTTATTAAAATAATAATAGAAATAATAATGGAAATAAAGTAATAAATCATTATTTTATTAATAAAATAAGAAATCATTATTTTATTTCCATTTTTTATTTTTTACCAACGTGACTTTACCGTGTATGACGTTTAGGAGCTTGATGTCAATGTGCTTCTGCTGCTGGCCACGGATGAGAGGGCTTCAAGCAGAGATTTCGTGTCGTGTCGCTGTTCCTCCTCCTCCGTTGAAGGAGCCGCGCACACCGCAGTCGGTTTACCGTGCGGGTCCAAAGCTGTGGCTTGCATGGCCACACAACTACACGCTTGTGGCCCGTCTATCATACGTGCGTCCCTATGGGTCACTGTACCTGCGTGCGTGGCGAGGGTCCATAGCTGTGGCTTGCATGGCCACAACTGCATGCTTGTGGCCCGTCTATCATACGTGCGTCCCTATGGGTCACTGTACCTGCGTGTGTGGCGAGCAGCCTTATCAGTCGCTTGCCTGGTGGAAAAGCGACCGCAATTTCCACTTTGATAATAACAACAACGATGACAAATTCGATTTGCTTTCGTGGCGAGGGTTCATCTCTGTTCTTTGTAAAGTCACAAATGGAAGTAAGTAAAAGATATATAATACGCGTTTCCCAAACGGGCACCGTCCCAGGTGAAGCAGGTCTGCGGAAAGCAGCGCTCGGCTGCTTGCGTTGTGGCCGAAACGTCGTGAGAAATTTGATTTTTTATTTTTATTATTTTATTATTTCATCTACGTGACTTTACCGAAAGAACCAAGAAGATAATAAAACGATGACAATGCGACCAATTCATTATTTTCAAGTCGTTTCGGACAAATCTCATTTAGAATCCTCAAGAGTTGAACTGGAATCGTACTCACAATTATCCGATGGAGTCTGTGTATTATTCTGTGAGTTCCGTGCGAGGTGACTCTACACTGATCCGAGAAGGTGATGAAATCTATGACTATGCTGGCTGTGGATTCTATTTGAGTCTGTGGGTCGCTACGAGTCTTGGGTCTCTATGCAAAAGGGTTCTATTGAGTCTGTGGGTCTTATGCAAGATGGGTCCTATGGAGTCTGTGGGTCTCTATGCGAGTATGGGTCTCCATGCAAGTTTATGGATCTCTATGCTAGTCTGGATCTCTATGTGAGTCTGTGGTCTCTATTTGAGTCTGTGTGTCTCTATGTGAGTCTGGGTCTCTATGCGAGTCTGTGGGTCTCTATGCAAGTATGTGTCTCTATGTGAGTCTGTGGGTCTCCACGCGAGTATGGGTCTCCATGCAAGTCTATGGATCTCTATGCTAGTCTGGGTCTCTATGTGAGTCTGGGTCTCTATGCGAGTATGGGTCTCTATACAAGTCGGTGGGTCTCTATGGGAGTATGGGTCTCCATGCAAGTCTATGGATCTGTATGCTATTCTGTGGGTTTCTACGTGTGTCAGCAGGTCTCCATGCAAGTCTATGGATCTCTCTGCTAGTCTGTGGGTCTCTACGCGAGTCTGTGGGTGTCTATGTGAGAATGGGTCTCCATGCAAGTCTATGGATCTCTCTGCTAGTCTGTGGGTCTCTATGCGAGTATAGGTCTCCATGCAAGTCTATGGATCTGTATTGTAGTCTGTGGCTCTCTACGCGAGTCTGTGGGTCTCCATGGCCGCTGCTTGCGGGGAAGGACCCAGCGGCGCGTGTGAGCGGCGCCCCACCTGCTCCGTGTACACGTCCTGCGGCACGGCCTTGTGGAAGAAGTCGGAGGCCACGGCGCCAGCGCGGAGGTAGTGCTGCCGGGCGGCGCTGTACTGGTTGGTGGCTGTGCCGGCAAGGCGGCGTGGTGGTTGTGTTGGCGGTGGCAGCGGTAGTGGGGTTACGATGTTGGTGGTGGTTGTAGTGGTGGTAATTATGGTGGTGGCAGTGGTGGTGTGATGATGGTGGTGGTGGTGGTTGCGGTGGTAGTGGTGTTGATGATAGTGATGGCAGAGGTGGTGATGATGGCAGTGAGAGTCGTGGTGATGGTGACAGTGGTAGTATTGTTGATGATGTAGTGGTGATATGGTGGTGGTGATGTTAGATGATGGCAGAAATGGTGACGATGGTAGTGATGGTGGCGGTGGTAGCATTGTTGTTGATGAAAGTGGTGATGATAGTGATGGTTGCGTTGGTGATGACGGTGACGGTGGCGATTATGATATTGGTGAAGGTGGTGGTGTCGATGATGATGGTGGTGGTAGCGTTGTTGATAATGATAGTGGTAACGAGAGTGGTGGTTGCGTTGGTGATGACGGTGATGGTGGCGATTATGATATTGGTGAAGGTGATGGTGGTGGTGTCGATTATGATGGTGGTGGTAGCGTTGTTGATAATGATAGTGGTAATGAGAGTGGTGGTTGCGTTGATGACGACGACGATGATGATGACGGTGGCGATGCAGGTGATGGTCGTGGAAAGGTGGGTGGTAGGGGACAAATATGAGCCGTCACGCACACATAAATATCATGCCGAAAACGACGCACGGCATGACCCCACCTCATCTTGCCTCTCTCTACTAATGTCCCCTCCTCTGGTCCTCTTCGTTCCCAATCTTCTCGTCTCTCTCTGTCCTCCTTCCCCCTGTGCCCAATTCCATTTTCTGGTCCTTTCCTCTCCCCCCCCCGTTGCACTTCTCCACCGGAATCAACTTCCCCCTGTGCTCTTAGGTTTTTTCGGTAAAGTCGCGTAGGTAAAAGAAAATAAAAAATTACTAAAAGTAATATTAGAAATAAAATAATATTTATTATTTTATTTTATTTCTATTATTACCTTTAGTAATCTTCTTGGTTCTTTCGGTAAAGTCACGTAGAATGGAAATAATAAAATAATAAAATAAACATAATAAAATAATTCTCACGACGTTTCGGCTACAACGCAAGCAGTCGTCTTCAGGTGAAAAGACATGCCAATTATTATTATGTTTTAATGTTATTATATAATTATTTCCATTCTACCTGACTTTGCAGCAAGAACCGTGAAAATGAATCCATTCAGTGACTTTAACTTTAACTCGAAATTTACCTTTAGTAATTAATTTTTAAATTTTTTACCTACGTGACTTTACCGAAAAAACCTAAGAGTATGAATTCTTGCAGTCACGAAAGCTTCAAATCTAGAATTCCCCCTGTGCATCAAGCGTCCGCCCCTTCTCAACCTCCTTCCGTTGTTCTCTTAAAACGCCTCACCCTCTTTTTCCCTATCGCCCATTCACCTTCCCTCCCCTCGCCTCTCCACTCCTTGCCGTCCCTCGCCAAGCGTTTATCGCGATCCCCAAGTACCCTTCCATCGCGGTAACTCATTCCTCAACCCTCGCACGGCCCAACCATCCAATTCGTTTCTGCTCCATCACCGAGCTTTTGAAAACCTCTTTTTTATGGATAAAACCCACGACCTCCTGCATATCAGGCGAGGTAGTTAACATCTCCTAGCCACCGTGATGATGATGAGAGAGACACGCAAACTCCAAATACACAGCAGGCATAATCAGGGTCAAGATCGAACCCACGACCTCCTGGATACCAGGCGAGGTAGTTAACATCTCGCCACCGCAGCGCCCCATCAAGCGCCTAGAGTGAAGGCACTCTGTACGAATAACACATTCCTGCGGAGGGAGCTGGTAGGAACGTTGGGGTGCTCGGTCAATGGCCAGGGTCAACGGCGGCGTGGTGTATTCCGCAAATATGGCCGACTGTGAGGGCGGGCACAAGCCGGCGTGAGTAGGTTAAACGTTGAGTTATATAAGGGCACCACGGGTGAGCCCCTCCCCACCCAGCCCCACCCCTCCCACCCAGCCCCACCCTCCCCACCCAGCCCCACCAGCCCACCCTCCCACCCAGCCCCACCCTCCCACCCAGCCCCACCCTCCCACCCAGCCCTCCCCACCCTCCCCACCCAGCCCTCTCCACCCAGCCCACCCCTCCCATTTTTGGATGCACGACAGACGGACGAACACAATAATCCCGTGGGCTAGTGTAACCAGGAGGTTCCTACCAGTATAAACTTCGGATTAGATCACGTAAGTATAAACTTCTATGAGACTAGAGTGCACGCGTCGAGGAGTTCTAACGCGCGCGCGGCGACGATGGTGTTACCGAAGTAGAAGTCGGCTTGGGTGAGCAGCCAGGAAGGGTACGTGGGGTTCACCGCCAGGGCGTGCGCCAGCAGCTCCTTAATCGCCACGGCAACCGCGTCCGAGTCCACCGACTGCAGGCTGCCAACGGCACGGACAACGGCCCCGTGTCATTCCGCTAAGCGGCGGGATACTAAAAAAATAAAATGTCCCGCTGACGTACGCCGGGACGCTAATTTTTTTTTNGTCGCGCGCAAATTACGACGCGCTTCATTCAGGGTCACGCAGCAGAATCGGATTGCTGTACTGCACCGCTACGCTCCAACATCTGTGTCCTCCTGCCTTGATATGCGTTGCATACGGAGGGAAAGCGGTGGGGCAGGCGGTTAGCGCACTGCACTGCGAACCCGGCGGCCCCGAGTTTGGTTCCCGGCCACGGCGAACGTCAGCGACGGGCGATTTCTAAACCAGTCCTGGGCTGCCCCTCCCCCCACCTCCCCCACACCCCATTGCACCCCTCCACTGGAATCAACTTCCTCCGTACATCACGAAGGCGATCCCCCCCCTCCTACACCTCCTTCCGTTCCTCTCTTAAAGCCTCAGCTCTTCCCATCGCCCGTTCCCTGCCTCTTCCCTCCCCTCACCCGACCACTCCGTCCCGTCACCCCCCTCTGCCCCTTTCGTGACCCCCCCCCCCCCACGTGCCTCTGTCACGGTCACTCGTTTCTCCACCGTGCACGCCCTTGGTCGTCTTCAACCACCCCGTTTTTTGTGACCGCTTTTTAAACTCCGCTGGAGAGCGCCTTGAGCCGAGGCGCTCGATCAATATATGAGCTCCGGAGTGCCCCCCTGTAGGGGGAATTTGGCCTACTCTTCCACGCTGGTGGGGGGCGGATCGTACGAGGCTAAACCCCCCCACCCCCTCCGCTTCGCCACGAGGGACCCGACTCACTTCGGCAACGATGACGGCCACAGGGAGATAAACTCGGCGCTGACGTCGTTCACAATTTCGTCCTGCGAAGGGGAAGGCAACGCACGCACCGCCGCGTTAGCGAGCGCTCGCCGTCTCGAGCCGTCTCTTGCCGCCACCCCCCACCCACGCCGCCGCGAGACTTCGCCGGACGCTCCGTCGCCCCCGGCCCTGCCGAGCCGTCCGACGCCGAGTTCCTGGGGTTCCAATGCCGGGTTTCAGCCGCGCAAATACGGAGGAGGCATCGCACGGCGATTACGCTCCGGCAACTCCCGACGCGGGTTATCTGGGGCTTCACACTCTTAGTTTTTTCGGTAAGTCACGTAGGTAAAAAATGAAATTAAAATTAATAAATAAAATAATAAAAAATCACGACGTTTCGGATGACGGAGACTTGTGTTGCCTCCGAAACGTCGTGATTTTTTATTTTTAATCCTACGTGACTTTACCGAAAAAACCTAAGAGTATGAATCCTTGCAGTCACGAAAGCTTCAAATCTAGAACTATCTGGGCTTCACCGTACGAAAGAAGAATGGTGAAGAATTCGAAGCCGCACAGCCGCAATTAAACCGGGTCGTCAAAGTGCAGCCATTTGATGGTCTCAGCCGGGCCCCGGTGACTTGTCACGGAGACCAATTGACTTACGCAAGACCCGTGGACTCGCATAGAGACCCATAGGCTCACAGGAAGTGCTTGCCACAAATAAACCCCAATACCTTGCTGATCATAAACATCGCGTGAACTCCAGTCATCCTTGCAGCGGTTTTTGGCCAGCCGTCAAACAAAGACGTCACTGCATCGGGCGCTTTTGGATGTGCGCTTCTGCGGCCGTCTGGAACGCTCTTCCTTCCGATATGAGGAAGCCACTGGAGCACTTTTAAAACTCGATTGCAAAGTTAATTTCTTTAAAACAGTTTTTTGTGTTAGTTTGTTCTTTCCCACACACCGATTAGCACGGTTGTCTACGTATGGTGCGAAAGAAGTTCAACATACACACAAACCGTACATAGATACATAGGACCCACAGGTAAAAAAACAAGGCACGGGTGGGGAAACTCTTGCCTGTAAGATCGGGAAGCTATCGAAATAGAAACCAGCAACGGAATAAACGGGCCAAAGCGCACACTCACCCGGACCACGTTGTGAAGTTTGACAAGCAGGGAGATGAGAGTGGTGAGCACCAGAGTCTCCTAAAGAGAGCGAGAGAGAGAGACTTGCAGGGGGTGGTTACAGAGGTACAGGCGCAGCCCTGCAATTGCCCGCTCTTCAGTTGACCCCCGCCCCCCCCATGCCTTGCCCAGCTGTCTCCGGCGGTCGGTGTCCGGGGAATCTCAAGACGAGATCGTGGAGGGTTTCGGGTGGCGTGTCGATAAACAAACGCGACCAACGTTCCCGACGGCCTCACCGCTCCGCTCCTCCTCTCCGGAAGCAGCCGGGGTTGGTGGCACACACGTGCACTGTGAACCGATCGTGTCGCCGCGTGCAACTTGCCGGTGGGCCACGGGGTCATCCCCCGCTCGGCCCGGTTTTACCCGACTCTCGGAACCCCAATTCCAACTGGTCCCGGGGACGGTGCCGTGGTGGGGGGGGGGAGAGGATGGCGAGGAGAGGCTCTCTAAAGCGACGGCGAAAAACCCACGCGGCGGATTGCCGGGCCGAGAAGCGGCGCTCACCTTCAGCTTCTTCATGAAGGCGATGAATTCCTTCCTGCAAAGGAGGCAAGAGAGGGCCAAGTTAAAAGGCGCATCTCGTCGTCGTCGTCGCAAGTCGTCGTCGTCAGAATAGATCCGGCCGGGTGGCTCAGCTGTATGGAAGGTTGCGAGTTCAATTCCTGGTTGGGGAGGGTCGCCTCGGCCCCCGACGTCATCATCATCGTCGTCATCATCACGCCAGGGTCGGTAACGTGGATAACACATTGTCGGGAAGTCAAAACAGTGGTTGTCCTGTGGAGAGACTCGCCCCAACAAAGGAATGTGGAATTTCCAGCACTGGCACCGCCTCGACACTCAATTGAGCAGGAAATGTACGACTTAATCGAGTTGTCAGCAAACTAGCCCGTGGAAGTGGATATCACAGAGTTACCCTCTGACGTCCATTCTTCAAGTGGTCCACACACCCGCTGTGCGAAACGAGAGTGCGCTTCGTTGCTTGGCAGCCAAACCAATGATTTGATGTTGCCCAATTAAGTGCAGAACCGAATATTAACGTGGTGCATTTGTTGGGCAGTTGCTGGTGACCGGGCTAAGACCATCAACTCGCTCTATCTGAGAACGCGGCTTTAATCGGACCTTGTTCTTCGTGAGATTATGGGTCTCTATGTAAGTCTATGAGTGTCTGTGTGAGTCTACTGGTCTCTGTGTGAGTCTACAGGTCTCTATGTGAGTATACGGGTCTCAATGTGAGTCTACAGGTCTCTATGTGAGTCTGTGAGTTTCTATGCGAGTCTAAGGATCTCTATGTGAGTCTACGGGTCTCTATGTGAGTCTAAGGGTCTCTATGTGAGTCTACAGGGGTCTCTCTGTGAGTCTGTGGTCTTTATGCAAGTCTAAGCAATGGCGGAGCCAGGATTTTCAGGTAGGGGAGGGTCAACCCCTCCAGCAATGAAAAATGATAGAGTTGTTGTTAGTAAGTAAGGAGTTGTTAGTAAGTGAGGACTTGTCCCTTGCTTTTTATTTGACGCGTGTGCGGCGATGGCGCAGCCATCGATCGAGGGTCGAATTCGAACCGCGTTGTGTGATCGCCATCGCGCTCGCTGAAGATGTTGATGCCTTCAGGGAAGTCGTGGACTGTATACCCAACTGCGCACAATTATGAGTCACTTATAACCGCTTTGCCGTTACTTATTGCCAATTATGGACTCAGACTATTGTCCTATCATCTCATAGAGACCCTGGCACGTAATAATATGCTACACAGTGGCAGTGGGGGTCGCAAAATGCCGATTTATTACTAATAAACCCCAATGATCCGATCGAAATTAGGGATTTCGATCGGATCATTGGGGGGGCACGTGCCACCCCATCCCCCCACTGTCTCCGCCAGTGAGTCTAAGGGTCTCTATGCGAGTCTACAGGTCTCCATGTGTTAGTCTCTATGCGAGTCACTGGGTCTCCATGTGAGTCTATGGGTCTCTATGTGAGTCTATGGGTCTCTATGCGAGTCTACGGGTCTCTACGCAAGTTTATCGGGGTCTCTGTGCGAGCCGATGAGTCTCTATGCAAGTCTACGGAGCGTCTGTGCGAGGCTACGGGGGGGGGGGGGGGGGGCCTCTATGCGAGTCACCGGTACCGGGCTGCGACCATCAGCTAGCGCGAGAGGGGGGGGGCCGTACCAATCACGGTGGCCGTGATAGTGGCAGCAGCAGCAGCCGAACCCGGGGTGTGAACCCGAGGGGCTTTCGCGGCGGCGGCTCAGCCGTCTCCGACCCCGGGCCACCCGCGACCACCCCTGTTGTGTTTATTTTCCGAACCGCCGCCGACGCCGCCGCATCAAAGACGAGCGGAGCGAGCGGCGCACTTGCACGGGAGGGGCGGTGACTCACCCGCGTCGCTCGTGCGTGTGTGCGCGCTGAGCGGCGGGGGGGGCGGATGAGAGAGTTGAGTTTGAGAGAGAGAGAGAAGGGATGAAGGAGATGCCTTCTCATGCACGCCCGCATCTGTCCCTCCTCACTCCCTCGACCGTCCCTGAATCAATCGGAGGTGGTTCGCTCCTTCTCTGCTGCTGCTCCCTGGTCGGAAACGCGCTCAACTCTCCTCCCAGCCCCTGCACACGAGTGATAATTCCGTCGCTTCATCTCCTCGCTGTGTGGCACGTCCTCCCGACGCGTTCCACTCCTTTGGCGGCTTTGCCGTTCCGTCATTATTCTCGACCGCCGTCCATCTCCGTGCCGTCCGGCCGCGGCGCGTCCGGCACAATCCCCCGCTCACATTCCGTCAACGCTTTGTCTGACAGGACGACGACGATGATGTCATTAACCCGCGTGTGTTCCCGTGTTCCCTAACCCACGTGCCTCTGTCTCTCTCTCTCAAAGTGGAATTCCAAGCGTGCGCGCCGCCTCCGCGTGCGGTGTTTTGCGCGCTCTCTCTCCTTTTCGTTCGGCACCCTCGCCAACGACCGCGCGGGGTTTCCGAAGCCAAACGTCGCAACGGGTCAAATAAAAGTCGAGCCCGCAATCAGAACGTCGACCAATAAAACAACGCCAACTCAACTCGGCCGCCTACGCTCGTGTCGTTGATGTTGGGGGGTGGGTCGGTGGGTGGGAGGCGGGGGGTGGGGTATGGGGGGGGCCCCACACGCACAGCGATCTCACCGGAACATCAGGGGGTCCCCTTGCCTTCGAGAGGCTGCTTGCGAGCCTGAGCGGGCCCCGACGAGAAGACGTACACCACCGTTTCCCACAGCTCCTTGGCGGCGCGCCGGCTCTCCTTGGGCCCCGGACGTCACGGCACGTGCCGGCCCACGGCCCAGCTGGCGGGTCGGCGGGGACGCGGGCGAAGCGAGGCAGGTGAGAGGGCGGTTAGTGCTAGACGGGTCGGCGGCGTAGACACGACACCGTCAGCTCAGGGGTGGTGCGGCAATCGGTAAGGTGGGGCCCCCGTATATGATTTGTCTTGCACCGTCGCACCAGGCTATTATGTCTAGATTTGAAGCTTTCGTGACTGCAAGGATTCATACTCTTAGTTTTTTCGGTAAAGTCACGTAGGTAAAAAATGAAATAAAAATGTATAAAAGATGCAAGTTCTTATTTAAAAACTTGCATCTTGAATCCCTGCCTCACTTGATACAGTAAATCTGGCTGTGACGGTCCCACCTGATGACGGAGACTTGTGTTGCCTCCGAAACGTCGTGATTTTTATTATTTTATTTTATTAATTAAAATTTATTTTTTACCTACGTGACTTCACCGAAAAAACTAAGAGTAAGGCTATTATGTATCGTGGGCTCCTCTCATCACTGCATACGTTTGTTGTTCATTACACTGTTGTTGAAAACGTATCTCGTGGCGGTTGTCAAGGGGGCCCCAACTCGTACTTTTAACCTCCAGGGGGGGTCAAGGTACCCCCTGCACCCACGCTAGTTACGCTACTGACGGCGTGTAAACATTGGTCCCTGAAATTGAGCCGATGGATTACGGCGATTCGACTTGGCCGGTGCCTACCTTCGATCCGTGACATCGAGTCACCAAACGCTGCACAATTTCTAACGAGCTCAAGTTTTCCCGCCAGGAGGCGCGCGGGGATAGAAACGAAGAAAGAACAAACGCGGACAGAACGGCGGCACGGAGCCGGCGCCAAAGACCGCCAAATCTCTGACGACCGATATTGTTCCTCCACCGGGTGGTCAATTCGCCGAAGACATTCCCCACCCCTCAGCGTTTGTTGGGACTTATGCCCGCGGAGTTTCTGTCCACCCCCCCCCCACTCCCTCTATGTCACGGTTTGTGCTCTGTACCAGGCTCCTACAGGGGAAAAATAAAATACGTAAATAAGTAGATTACAATTTTTTTTTTATATCGCCGAACACAAAACCCTCGGCACTGTCGCCCGCTCGTCAGCAGGCCACACGCGCCGTGTCGTCCCGCCTGCCGCCCATCACCGACCTTCACGTAGGGGTTGTGCAGGGCGGCCACGGAAGTCTGCAGGGCCAGGTACTCGTACTCCTTCCAGTTGAGCAGCAGGCAGACGCACCCTTCGGCGATCACCTGCCTCGTCGGGACGTCTGCGGGAAGGGGGAGGGAGTCGCGACGGTATTGTCCAAACGCTCACGTGGGAGTCTAAACTAAAAGCAAACTATTTTATTCACCCGGTAAGGCCCCACCGAGTTGTAATAAAGCTCTTTTTTNCGGAAGCGACCTGGCCACAAGTGGCTTATCATCATCGCGTGGAAATTTACGGCGGCCAAATACTCTAAAACGCGTGACGTTCATTCAAATGTGGAGGGAAAAACCGGAGGGACCCGGAGAAAAATCCACGCGACCACGACGGGGCGAGAGAGACACGTAAACTCTAAATATGCAGCAGCAGGCCTCGTCAGGGTCGGATTAACCCACGACCTCCTGTATACCAGGCGAGGTAGTTAACATCTCCTAGCCATCATGATGATGGAGAGAAAGAGACACGCAGACTCCAAATATGCAGCAGTAGGCCTCATCAGGGTCGGGATCGAACCCACGACCTCTGTATACCAGGCGAGGAGTAACATCTCCTAGCCATCGTGATGATGATGAGAGAGAGACACGCAAACTCCAAATATCAGCAGCAGGCCTCGTCAGGGTCGGGATCGAACCCACGACCTCCTGCAGACCAGGCGAGGGAGATAACATCTCACCGCCTCGGTGTCAAGAGCCTGTCCCTCGTTTGTCGTGGTTGTTTTTTTTCCCTACGATTTCTATTTGGTGGCTGTTGTCCTGATTTCTATCGTGATCAATTGTGGGACGTGTCTTTACGCGATTGCTTTTGTAAGTTTGGTAAACCACCCCCCTCCCAACCCCGCCCCACCGAGATCACTCTTGCAAATGTGAGGCTCATCCAGGGCTCTTGAGTTCTCACCTGGTTCAACAAAATCAGCTCAAACTAGCAGACGCGGTGTTAAGGATTGATAAACAACACGAGAAATCTATTTTGCCCGACGAATCGTCGCACGCCAAATTCACTGTTTGCATGAGAATCGATCACTTTCACCATCGATTCGGTGCAGCATCACCATAACACTTCCAATGCATGTTAAACTTCTTTTGCACCGTACATAGCCATCCGACCCACCACCCACCGACCGACCTACCCATCAATGCACCCCACTCACTCGCCAATGCACCCACCCCTCGCACCCACGCACGCACACACCCAACTCACCCAACCCATCCAACCCATCCAACCCACCCAACCACCCAACGCACCCAACCCACCCAACTCACCCAACCCATCCAACCCACCCAACACCAAACCCACCCAACCCACCCAACTCACCCAACCCACCAACCCACCCAACCCATCCAACCCATCCAACCCATCCAACCCACCCAACCCACCCAACCACCTAACCCACCCAACTCACCCAACTCACCCAACCCACCCAACCCACCCAACCCACCCAACCCACCCAACTCACCCAACCCACCCAACCCACCCACCCACCCAACTCACCCAACCCACCCAACCCACCCAACTCACCCAACCCACCCAACCCACCCAACCCACCCAACCCACCCAACCCATCCAACCCACCCAACCCACCCAACCCACCCAACCCACCCAACCCACCCAACCCACCCAACCACCCAACCCACCCAACCACCCAACCCACCCACCCAACCCACCCAACCCACCCAACCCACCCTGCTGCCGGCTCTCCAGGTATCCCCGTGCGCGGCCGATGATGTCTCTCGGCCTCTGTTCGACGGGAGCCCCTCCGCCCGACGACGAAAACAACGACGCCGACGACGCGGCCCCGCCTCCCGCCCCGCCGCCGGGGAGCTGCGGTTGGACTCCTGGCGGTAGTGCCGCCGCCGCGGCTGCCGCCGCGTTGGGCGCGTCGCCGCTGTCGCGCACGTCCAGCAGCAGCAGCTCGTTGAGCACCACCTGGCGCAGGCGGGGGAGAAGTCGGCGACGAGCTCCAGGCTCGCCGTGAGCAGCTGGCGGCAGCGCGAGTGGTCCTGCGGGGGGGGGGGGGCGGAACGTCAGGCGGCTTGAAGTGTAATAACAAGTGTGATGTTGCACAGAGAGCTGTGAGCTATCACTCGCTCCCTCCAAACCACTGCCTCCAATCATCCTGAAGACGGAAGCTTGTGTTGCCTCCGAAAAGTCCGGATTTTTATTTTATTTTACTTTTATAAATTTTTATTTTTTTACCTACGTGACTTTACCGAAAAAACCTAAGAATATGAATCCTTGCAGTCACGAAACTTCAAATCTAGAATCCAATCATCCTTTCGATCCATCCATCTCTCCGCAACTCCAGTGCACGCTGACGGTGCAAAAGGAGTTAACACGCACGCACCTCGCTCCATCTTCTCTGCTTCTCTCTCGTCTCTCTAATCCATCTGGATGTCCCCCCTACCTCTCGCCACCCCTCCATCGATCCATCCGTCTATCCGTTCCCTCTCCTCCCTTTCCTCGCTCTCTCTCTATCATCTGTTCCTGCGTTTGTCCAATCTCTCTATTCATCTCCCATGTTCCCGTCTCCACCTCTCCGTCGCTCCATCACCTTGCCTCCTCCCCCCCTCCCTCCCATTCGACCCACCTCCCTCCCCCCTCCATCGTACGGTGTTGCTGTCGCTGCACGTGATGGGAGTGACGGGAAAAAATCAGAGGAGGACGACGATGGAGGAGGAAGAGCGGGGCAGGTGGTGGGGGGTCGGAGGAGGAAGGGAGGAGGAGGAAGGGAGGAGGATGGAGGAGGAGGATGGAGGAGGAGTAGGAGTGACCCTGTTGTTGAGGCAGCGCAGCGCTTTGGCCATGAGGATGTAGAGGAGGTCGCGGGTCACGTCCTCCTTCATGCTGAGGATGCAGCTCGTGTAGCCGCCCAGCAGCTCCCACTGATCGGTGGGGGGCGGGGGGATGGGGTGGGGTGAGGGGGTGGGGCGAGGTCGGGGTGGGGGAGGAACAACGTGAGACACACGAGGGCGTAACCAACGCCGCCCGCCGAGTGGAGCAACGCTCGCCGCGTTTCAACCGACGCGTTTTTGGGTCGCGGCGCCGCGCGTTGTTCTAAGTGACGTCCGACGTTTCACTCCGCGTGCCCGAGCTTTGACAGTGCGATTTTCAATTAGAGGTTTTTTTTACGTTAAAAAAATTTTTGGGGGCCACCGACCACCAACCCCCCGCGAGGCCAGCGTAGCACGGCTCGGTTCCGGCCCGGTAAACTGCAAATGGAAAACCACCCGTACCGTGCTGGCCCCGTGCTGGCCCCGCTCAGATGTGGCAGTGGAAAAGGGTGTAATGGTGAGTGGGTTAGGAGCGGAGACTCTAAAACTAAACTCATTTTTATTTACCAGGTAAGCCCACTGACCTCTCTACCTCTTTTCCACAAATGACCTCACCACAAAGTGGCTTTTCAAGTGTACATTTATCGCAGCCAAATACTCTAAAACCATGCTTGTAAACGTGCAGGAAAAAGGAGGACCCGGAGAAAAATCCACGCGCCACGTGGACAACACGCAAACTCCAAATATAAAGCAGCCGTCGAGGTCGCGATCGAACCCACAACCTCCTCCATACCAGGCGAGGGAGTTAACATCTCGCCACCGCAGCGCCACTCACCTTGCTGGAGACCGTCCAGAACTGGCGGTCGGACGTGAGGCCGTGCAGCTCGATGAGGATCTGTCGGATCCGCCACGGGTCAAAGGTGACGATCAGCTGCTGCTCCAGCTGCCCGACGCTGACGCTTGGCGATGTCACTTGGGTCGAAGAGAGAGGAAATAAATCTATAAACCGCTGGCTGCGATCGATCCACTGCTGCATCCCCCCACCACCCCCCCGCCGAGCACCGTCACAATCCCCCTGGCAGCCCGGCGATCCGCTCCCCTCGCTCCATCTCCGCGGTGGACGTGGCGCTCTGTCAGGTGCAGTCTCTCGGTTCGTTTGGCTGTTGTCATCACTTCTAGCCACTTGCCTATTTTTTGTAGATTACGCGGCGATGCTGCTGCTGTTGCGTTGGCAGCGGTGCACAAGCACAAACAACAAAGAAACTCGTCAGCATGTGCGACGAAGAAGGGATTTTGCCCTAAACGTCGCCCATGATATATCTTGTGTTTTAAGGCCACGGCGTTATTGACGAACCTGTTCAATTTAGAGGCAACAGGACTTGTCAAATTTTCCGATCCAAGTCTTCCTACTTACTGTCGCCTTCGGTGCAATTCCAAGCGATCGCCTGCCCCTTGCCATTCGATGCACATTTCAGCAATTGTTCCAAATCCTCTTGTCAACGCGCCCGATCGCCCACGTTTCTGATCGAATGTCAATGCAGGCGACAAGCAAACGATTTGAAATCTCTCTGCTCTCTCGAGTTGCCCGTCTCTCCACGCACGGCGCTACCGATCACGCCTCGCTCACCGTTAATCCCTTTCCCTGGATCCCGTGAGCCATGGGAAGACACGGGCCCTTCCCTGGCTCGCGAGAGCCACGGGACAGAGAGAGACCCTCGCTCACCACTCACTCGGAACGTCCTGGAAGGCCCACTTGGGTGTCACTCGGACCACCCGTCTCTCCACGTCAGAGGTCGCAAACAGGTTTTGATTCCTTACCCGTACCCGTACGCACCAGGGTCGCAAACGGGTATCGGGTAGGGTACGGGTACCCGATTGCGACCTCTGGGATGAAGCCATGTTTGCAGGTGTGGGTGGGTTGATTCTAGGAACTTGAATTGTGAGAAGAGACAAGACGTTGGGAAATGAGTGACAAACGGTTACTCACCAGTGACTCATGGCCTTCTCACTCATTGGTTGGGGTGAGTCACGTGCGGCTACCCGTACCCGTACCCGGCCGCACCAGGGTCGCAAACGGGTACCCATACCCGTACCCGGCCAGGTACGGGTAGCCGGGTATCGGGTAGGGTACGGGTATCGGGTACCCGATTGCGACCTCTGCTCCACGTACAGCGCTAACCGATCGCCCTTCACTCAACCGCTAACCGCTCACCGCTCACCGGGAATGTCCTGGAAGGCCGACCTGGTGGAGGCGGGCTGGAACATGGGCGAGCGTCGCCGCATGGTGTCGAGCAGCGCCTGCCTCTCCCCGTCTTCCAGCAGGCGCATGAACAGCTCGTGCGACGACACCATGAACACCAGCTGCAGGTCCTCCAGCTGCAGGCACAGGTTCCTTGCGCGCCGAGGGCGGGCGCAGCGGGGGCGGACACGCAGACGGGCGGCGGACAGGCACGCGGTCGGACGCGGAAGGGACGGACGTGCAGACGGACACACGCACGGACACACGAGACGTGCGGTCAGACAGGTGCGCACGGACACGGCCAACAACAACGCACACCATTCGACACTAAGTGGCGGTGACGTCACCACGGCGCCCGTGCCAGGCCAGGTGCAGAGGCCACGTGAAGTGTCGAAGGCTCGCCGACAGGTCACGGGACAGACCCAGGTGCCATTGGTTGACTGACCGAGATAACCGGCAGATTGCCCCAGCTGTGCCCGCTACGGCGCCAACTTGCTGCATTTTAGCCGCCCGGTGCTCCACTCGTTGTTGTGAGCGGACAGACGCGCGGGACGGACACGCACAGATGCCTACGAGGACTGCGGATATGTAAAAAATAAAAAAGCAACCAACCGTCGAAACAAATTCGTGACAGATTTACGTGTCCGCGCGCACACCGCACGCAGCCAGCGCACATCTCTGCGCAGTCCTCCTCGTGTTGCGGAGCCGTGCGTCTCCTTCTGCTCTCAGCGTCGAGTCCCATCGATGAGTCCGTGCCAAAGGGCGTTCAGATATACAGTAAAACCTTGAATTTGCGAGCATAATTCGTTCCGGAAACGAGTTTGTAATCCAAAGCACTCGTATATCAGTTGTGATCACGTGACGCTCGGCAAACATGGCGTATACACGTACTACTCGTATTGCAAGACCTCGCTCGTTTATCAAATTCATATTACTTAAATTTTTGCACGTCTTGAAAAACACTCGCAGCCAAGTTACTCGCACGATAGTGATACAGCTATCGTGCTGTGACGGAAGCTTGTGTTGCCTCCGAAACGTCGTGATTTTTATTTTATTCTTATTAATTTTAATTTTTTACCTACGTGACTTTACCGAAAAAACCCAAGAATATAATCTCCATCTGTCCAATCTGCATGGGATGGAGCGTTGCACCCCTCTCTCGCACGTGTGGATTTTCTCCGGGTGCTCGGGTTTCCACGCACAATTCATATGCATTCGAAATCTAGGTTGAAAACTCAATTTCTCCAGAACGCCTCTTTGTGCTTAGTGTTTGCTGTCCTTTCCCCGCAACCTCCGATTGGCACGGCTGGCTACGTACGGTGCGAAAGAAGTTCAACGTGCATACATGGTGATGATGTTGATGATGAAGGTGATGATGTTGATGATGGTGATGATGTTGATGATGTTGATTATGATGTTGATGATGTTGATTATGATGTTGATGATGTTGATGACGGTGATGAGGTTGATGATGTTGATTATGATGTTGATGATGTTGATGATTTTGATGATGGTGATGATGTTGATGATGTTGATGTTGATGATGTTGATGATGTTGATTATGATGTTGATGATGTTGATGATGTGATGATGTTGATGATGTTGATTATGATGTTGATGATGTTGATGATGTTGATTANGATGTTGATGATGTTGATGATGTTGATGACGGTGATGAGGTTGATGATGCTGTTGATCATGGTGATGATGATAGTGATGATGTTGATCATGGTGATGATGATGATGATGCTGGCGATGGAGATTGAAAATCCATTCTTTTAACTGCTTCTTGTGCTTAGTTTGCTGTCCTTCCCCCGTACCTCCGATTAGCACGGCTGGCTGCGTACGGTGCGAAAGAAGTTCAACATACATCCCTGCAATTGCCTGTGAACATCGCATTGTATACACGCCTCCGTGTGTGGGCGATTGCGAGATGCAGTTTGCATGAACGACGATGCTGCTCGTTGTCATTGCAGTTAATACTCAACCGGCGGAAACTTACACGAGAGACAAAACCCATCTCCTGCCCCATGTGACTCACTTCAGAAACTGAGCCATGTTCTTCCTTCTCGTGGAGTCCGACGATTGGTCTCCCTTGATGGAACGCAAACACACCTGCACACAAAGACAAAGATCCCCCGTATAGCCTCAACAGACTGTTGGGGCAAGCGCTGTTAGCGAGCACCTATGAAGGCTGGCACGGCACACGAGGGGGTGGGAGGCCAACACCACGCCGGCCGCCTTTGTCTCCCCAGTGGCGATGTTTACACACCGCACCAGGTACTAATTTGAGGCCGAGTCGACCTAGGAAGGCCCATGACCGGTTCAGATATCATTACTGATGTTGCCCTGTGGCGGGAATCGAACTTGGGTCACCGGTTTGTAGCGTAACGCGCTAACCACGACACTACCGCTCCCCACATCCTACACACAGACACACACATGTCCACACCCACCAATCACAACCTACTTCACTGGTTACCTGTACAACGCCTTTATTGCCAGCCTCCCGAGTTTCTTACACACCGCACCAGGTACTCATTTGAGGCTAGTCAAACTAGGCAAGGCCCAGGACCGTTCACATAATCGTCACTGGTGTCGACTGTGAGCGGGAATCGAACTCGGGTCGCCGGGTTTCGTAGCGCAGCGTGCTAACCGCTCCACCACCGCTCATCTCAATCATTTACCCACTCACCCACCACCTCACCCACACATCACCCACCACCTCACCCACCACCTCACCCACCACCTCACCCACCACCTCACCCACCACCTCACCACCACCTCGCCCACCAGCTCGCCCACCAGCTCGCCCACCAGCTCGCCCACCAGCTCGCCCACCACCTCGCCCACCACCTCGCCCACCACCTCGCCCACCACCTCGCCCTCTCAGCTCACCCACACAATCACTCATTCTCGCAAGTGAGATTACTCATCCCTCTTGGAAGCTCTCGCCTCCTTTAAAACAAAATAAACGTAAATTTAATGATCGAGACGGGCGAGGCGCGGGAGGCGGAGGGGGCGACGGGGGGGNTGGGGTGGGGGGGCGGAGGGGGCGACGGGGGGTGGGGGGGGGGATGATGGGGCGACTCACCTCCAGCAGGAAGTCGATCGTCTGAGCGGACGGCTTCTGCAGCAGCTGCAGGAAGGAGACCCCAGCGGGACGCCCCTGGCACAAGTCGCGCACGCCGTTGCACACGCACACGCGTGCGCACAGCTCCTCCAGGCCGGCGCCGCCGCTCCTGCATGCGCCGTGTGTCGCCGGGGCACGAGCGAGGTTGCGGTGCGAAAACGATAAAAGGCGTTAATCGTCCGAATAGCAACTTTAATAATAATGAATAATAAATTACGTCTAGAAAGAGGCTTTTTAACAAGGTACTCGCCAACGAATATACAGCGAGTCCTCGTTCAACACGGCAGATGCGTTCCTGAAAACGTTCCGTGCCGAGCGAAAGGCGCGTCAAGCGAGATAACTATTTCCCCACCAATAGTGTAACGATACGGTTTGGCGAGATACGATGTACTCTACTACTGCGCGCACACACAAGTGAGACGGCGGGACAAATAACCGCGTCACCGTATCATTCCGCGTGCCGTATCGCACCGCTCAGCCGCGCGGCTCAAGAAAGTAGTTCGCCACATAACAATAGGTTTGACCCTTTCTGCCAATAAAACAGTTGTGTTAAGATGTTAACACACCAAACTGAATCCTTTTTCAAAGAATCCTGTCTGCATTAACCACGTATATTTGTGTTGAACACGCAAACAAAAAACATTCTCCGATATAATATATGCATTGTCTTTGAAACTGAGTATTGGTCCACACCAGAGACAGCTTTCTTTTGAGCCTCGTTTCAAAATGTTAGAACCAGAGACCACCAAAAGGCGTACAATACCAGACCAATGCACTATCGGGGCATTTATACTAACACCTTTTTATTGCCAAAAAGTGCAAAACGTATCGTTACATTTTGAAACTGGCAATAAAAGTGCCCATCAAGCAGTTCGCCGTCGAGCGCTCGGGAACGGCGTTTTGACGGAGCGCGTTCCGCTTCGCGCTGGAGGTGCTCCCGAGTGGAAGAACGCGTGCGTTGCAGCGGGGACGCGTCGCGTGGAACGACGCGCCCGGCGATGACTCGCCCCGCTTCGGTCACAGGCCCAGGGGAGGAGCAGCTAAGACGACGGACAGACGCTAATTCGGAGGAGCGAACGCCGCGGACAGAGTGAACGAGTTCACCATTGGAACCTCATTTGGCAGTAAAAAATATGATAGTCGGTTGTTTACCCTTTTATCTGGCAACAAAGCCAATTATCATATTTTTTACTGGCAAATGAGGTTCCAATGGTGTAAATGCTTACCCGAGCTTTCATACTCTGATGGTGCATTGTCGTTGAGTTGTGCGCCTTTTGGCGTCATCTGGTCCAACACCATGTGAGACGAGGCTCTAAGGAAAGCTGTCTCGGGTGCGGACCAATCAACTTCAAGGAGAGTGCATACATTATCAGAGTTGTGTTTTTTGTTTGCATTATGACTGCAGGTATTGTGGTCAATGCAAACAAAAAAAAGTGTCAGTTTTGTTGCCAGATAAAAGGGTAAAAAAAACAATTATCAGTGAACGAGTTATCGAGCCTGGGTGTAAACTAGGCCGCTGAAGAACAAACAGCCGCTGGGTAAATGTTCCACAGGCCGGGGGGGGGGGGGCGGACGGGGGGGGGGACGACAGCGCAGCAGAAGGGACGAGAGGGGTGGTGGTCACACGTCTTGTGGAGGAGCCACGTCCGGGGATTGTACAGGGGTCACCGGCCGTCGGGAGAACAAAGCCTTCCGGATGACGGCCACACATGTGGTGGGGGTTGGGGGTTTGGGGGGGCGGTGAACTAATCTGCGAGATAATTCGGGTCCGTCGATTTTTTTGAAAGCCTCGTCGGTCAGGAGGAGGATCTGAAACTCCGACTCTGAGCTGCTGCAGGAAGCCAGCGAAGGGAGGCCAGGAGCGGAGCAGCTCTTCCGCTCGCCGGGACTCCGGGATGAGATTCCGCAAAGGAGCAGAGTTCGGGAGGTTTGCGGAGGACGCCGTGAGAATGAAAAATAAGTTCATACCTCAGTGGAGTTTGCCTAGTAGGATGGGGATGGTTTAGTTTCATGTATTTGTGTTTGGATGCTTTATACTCTTAGGTTTTTTCGGTAAAGTCACGTAGGGGAAATATAAATAATAAATAAATAATAATTTTTTGGGGAAATAATGATAGAAATTTTTTTTTTATTCACGACGTTTCGGAGGCAACACAAGTCTCCGTCATCAGGTGGGACCGTCACAGCTAGATTTACTGTATCAAGTGAGGCAAAATTCCAAGAGACAAGTTCTTAAATACACACACCCCGCCAAACTGCGAAAGCTTGGCAGGACCCTCCTGGAAGAGAGCCATGGATGCCAACTCACCCGACTGCACTTGCTGGCCGAGTTCCCGCAGCAGAGACTGCCGGTAGTGCGTGGGCAAGCCCTGGGTGAGGTTGTCCTCGAGCAGGGTGTCCACCACACTCTGCGGGGAGAGACAGGGCGTACAACAAGGTGAGGGGGGGGAGGGATAATAGACGGGGGTTGACTTGAGAGACAAAAGTCAAACGAACATCTGCTGTGCAGCCTTTAAAAAGACTGCTGGGGCAAGTGGTGACGGTGACCAATTGACGAACACACGCACCTAGCAAGATACCGACACACTCACTAACACACACATCTAACAAACTACCAACACACCCACTAACCCACCTTACAAACTACCAACACCCCATCAACCCACCTACTGCCCCACGTACCATCCAAAACATCTGTCCACCAACCTGCCGGCCGACCAACCCACCAACTAAGCCACCACCAACAAACCCACCACCAACCAACCCACCACCAACCAACACACCTTCCAGTCGCTGGCCTTGAGGTAGCGCTGGATGTTGGCGTAGGAGTTGGTGCGGGGGCGGTGCCGGGCAGGGCGGCCTCGTGCGCCCCCACGCCCCGTCACCTCACAGGCCGCGCCGTCGCCCGGCAGCACGGCGCTGCACGCCTGCCAGTAGCCGCCAAGACGCGTGCGGTCCACCTGGGTGCAAGCGGCCGAGACTCCACCTGGGCGGGGAGATTTAAAAGTTTGTTATGGCAGTCCCCCATAAATGACGTCACGCACCTGGGGGGGGNTCAGACATTTGTGACGATGTATGACGGGGAGGGGGGGTTTGAGAAATGTGACGTCACTTAAATAAATATAGACAACACGTTCTACTTAATTAAATACTTTTTAATAAATGTTTTCTCCTTCAACATCAGAGTGCAGCGCCACATTAAATATGCACTACAATGACAATAGTTTAAAGCGATTTGAAGCATGTTTTTTTTTTGGGGGGGGGGGAGAGCTTTGTGATGTCATATTTGAGGGGGGTCTGACTTTTTGTGACGCCGTGTGACGAGGGGGGGGGGTCAAAAATCGTCCAAAATCGCGTGACGTTATTTATGGACGGCCCTAGGTCAGCCAGTCATTATCTCTCAGGGGTCGATAAAACGAGAACCACTTCATTCACAGGCATGCGCCACCACAGCCAACCTGGCTAAATGTCACAAATATCAAACGTGCCCCATTATTCCTCGTAGTATCATTATAATTAGGAGTACTGATGATTTCGTAGTCTGTATAAACGGGGCAAACCTTGTCCAGGAGTTGCTTCGTGCGGAGGAAGTGGTCCCGCGCCTTGTGATACTGCGAGAAGTCGGAGGAGCCACGCATGAAGTACACGGAGCCCAGGTCGTAGCAAACCTGACAACAACAACAACAGCAGCAGCAACAACAACAGCAACTGAGCAGCAAGTCAACGTTTCGGCAGCCTGGGCCTAAACTGCGCCGTAGCGCGTTCCTACCGCTCGTTGCGTTGGTTCGCGGTTCGAATCCGGCAGGCTGCCCTGGTAAATGTACGTATGGGTGTATGTATGCTGCCGTGCCGCTTGGCGAGTTTGGAGCGTGCACGGAAACAACAAAAACAAAACCCGGCAGCGAAGCGCGCGACCACCACAACCACTCACGCAGCAGTGCAGCTCGTCACGAGGGATACGCATTCCCTGGCCGGCGTCGATCCCACCGTCATCCGCCAACCCCGGCGGCTCGCCACCGCCACCGCCCCCGGCGTCGCCGTGCCCGTTAGCCACAGCCGGCGATGACGACGACGATGTTGTCACGGCGGTTGCCGGCGCCGCCGATGTGACCGGCACGGCGAGTCGGCTGAGCGTGTCGATGGTGTGGACGCAGAGCGTGTCGGGAAGAAGCAGAGCTTCCTCCAGCACCGCGATCGAGTCCTGGCACTGCTCGCGAAGCTGACCGAGTTGGTGGGGGAGGGGGGGAGAGAGACAAGAGTGGAAATTCTAGATTTGAAGTTTTCGTGACTGCAAGGATTCATATTCTTGGGTTTTTCGGTAAAGTCATGTAGGTAAAAAATAAAAATTAATAAAAGTAAAATAAAAAATCACGACGTTTTTACCTACGTGACTTTACCGAAAAACCTGAGAATATGAAGAGTGGAAATTCCCATTCCTCGCTCAGCCGTCGTACAAAGACGGTCACCCATCGCGCGCTTTCAGATGCGCTTTTGCGGCCGTCTGGAATGTTTTTCCCTCCGACATTAGGAAGCCACTGGAGCCGTGCACTTTAAACTCGGATTGAAAACGAATTTCTTTAGAAGGATTGCTGTTGTTCAGTTTGTTATCCTTCGTCCCACCAACTATGTTTGGCAAGGTTGGCTACGTACGGTGCGAAAGAAGTTCAACATACATACATATATACGTACATACATCAATGGCCACTATGAACTCATCCACAAAATGGTATTCGTTTTATTGACCCCCTGAGTCTCATGTGACGACGCAGTTATATTTGTACCGATGAATTGCCGTACTTTATTTTGTTTGTTTTGCTTTCGTTATTTTTGGCCGACCCAGGTCACAATCTGACTCTCTAGGTCTTCTCATTGCCATGCAGTTGGAATGTATTTCAAAGACTACCCTGACAGTCTAAATACTACGAACACTGACCACAATGATGGTGATGATGACAGTGGTGGTAGAAATGGTGATTATGATTCCTGTTGTGGTGGCGATAATGATGATGACGAAAGCTGTAGTGGTAGTGACGATGGTGATGGTTATAACTGTCATGGTAGAGATAATAATGTTGACAGCATTGATAGGTATACAGATGATGAGGGTAGTTTGGGTGGTGGTGGTAGTGATGATCAAATAATGAAGGTTGTGATAAAGATGATACTTTGGTAGAGACGATGATGATTATGAATATGTAGTGATGATCACGGTGATGGTGGTAGTGATGTAAACGATGCAAGCAGTGGCGGTAGTGATGTTGTGATCAAGATAAAGATGATGATGACTGTAGTGATGATAACGACGAAGATTCCGAATCTCGACTCACCACTTTCAAAATCGCTTCCGTCATTTCCTTTTCCTGCTGCAACTGATTCATTCTGTTCGGGAATAACAATTTCACATCGGCTGCAACACCCGCGACAGCGAAACCGCAGCGTCTAATCATTACCGCCAGCGGTGGTCCCCTTCCATAGCGGCACCGTTTCAAATGTCTAACGAGCGACCCTCGGACCCGCGCTAGGCCAGACCACCCCCCCCCCCCCCCCCCGCGGCAAGAGGGAACGTGTCCGTCATCGAGCTCTCGAGAGGTTAAACGGCTGCCCTGAGTGACGAGTTCCAAGTCTGCGCCACTTCTAAGGGAGGGGGGAAGCCGCGCGAGAGAGCAGGTGGTGTGCTAAACGTGCGCTGGCCGGCTCTTTCGTTCGTTCCTTCGTTAGTTTTGTTCCTCCGTACGTTCGCGCCGCCGCCGGTTCGGGGCGGCGACGTGGCGAGATTCGCCGCTCCTCGCAGAGGCTCGCGGTCCGAACCGCAGAGGCGGCCCCGGTTGACGCTACGGGCGGCTTCTGGACGTTAAATATCCCGCGACGATATTCGCTGGAGTAGTGGTCCAGAGTTGCTAAATTCGAAAACATAGCAACAATGGCTGCTACTGCGAAATCATCCGTGAAACATACAGCGCCCTCCTCCGTGACGACAGCCTTGCCGCTATAATAATGTCACGAACACCAAATGCACTCACGGTAATAGCCGGCGCAATGGGTCACCATCTGCGTCATCATCACCACCACCGTTGACATCACCGTCAAATCATAATTCTGAATGATTTTCGGATGTGACGATGACGAGCAAGGTGGTGCTGATGATGACGACGACGATGATGATGACAACAGCGACGATGGCAATGGCTGACCCCCGAGAACAGCAAGGTGACAATGAGACACAAGCTAGCAGCGGAGGACTCACACGGTCGGTTGCAGGGGCCCGACTTGGGCTGCTTGGCAGGGAAACTGCACTGGACGTTTGCTCTGACCGCCCTGGAGAGAGAGCGAGGCAAGGTAGGGAGGGACACGCAGCGACTGAAAGTCAAAGAGGTTTGCTGCTTATTTCCTGTGGCCAGTGTAGAAATCCACATTCCTATGGCCGGGACACGTTTAACTTCAGCACAACCGCTGTTGACTTCTCCGTGCTGTGATAGTCATTTTATCGACCCCCCGAAGTGATTACGGTGGGCTGGCTCAACCTTCCCTCCTACCCCAGGCTTGCAACTCGCAGCCTTCAGGTGTGAGTCACTCGCCACCTGGGCCGGTTGAGGCAACAACAACAACAGGAAGATTTATATTCTTAGGTTTTTTCGGTAAAGTCACGTAGGTAAAACATTAAATTAATAAAAGTAAAATAAAATAAAATCACGACGTTTCGGAGGCAACACAAGCTTCCGTCTTCAGGTGGAACCGTCACAGTGATTTTTATTTTACTTTTATTAATTTTAATGTTTTACCTACGTGACTTTACCAAAAAACCTAAGAATATGAATCCTTGCAGTCACGAAAGCTTCAAATCTAGAAGGAAGATTTATATCGTCAGCAAGAGTTATCATCGTTGTCAGCGATGGTCTATCGGCTCCCTCCCATCCCGTTGCTATGACCTCATGCTCCTGCGATGTAACAATCCGCCTGGCGGCTGCGCACGATCTCATCGCTCCGTCTCCGTGGCGGGTGTCATCTCCGTTCCAACTACGGTACGACAACGAAAATAATGACGACAATGAAGGTGACAATGACCACGACTGCAGCGACGATAACGCTCGTGGCAATGGCGATGAATACGATCATTACCGGGGAATATGACGACGGCGATGACGTCGACGACACGGACAATGATAATTGATAATTGTTTTTTTACCCTTCTATCTGGCAACTTTTTTTACAAGGAGTCATGTTTGCATAGACCACAATACCTGCACCATAATGCAAACAAAAAACGTAACTCTGATCATATATGCACCGTCCTTGAAGTTGATTGGTCCACACCCGAGACAGCTTTCCTTAGAGCCTAGTCTCACATGGTGTTGGACCAGATGACGTAAAAAAGGTGTCAGTTTTGTTGCCAGACAGAAGGGTAAAAAAAATAATCATATTTTTTTACTGGCAAATGAGGTTCCAATGGTAACTAAATGTAATCACACGTTTCGGAGGCAGCTTCCGTCGTCAGGTGGAACAGCCACAGCAATTGCCTCCGAAACGTCGTGATTTAGAGCCGAGTCTCACATGGATACGGACAATCACGACGACCGTGACAACGAAGACGATTACGACAACGATGACAATTACGGTGACGATCGTAACGACGACGACGGGATGAAAGCGCCTCACTAACCAGCGGTGGTAGAGGATGACGGCCATGGCGGTGTAAGCCGGCAGGCTGGCAAGGCCCAGCTCGGTGTGCGAGACGCCCGGCGGCACACGGCTCACGGCCAGTAGCTCGTCCAGCAGCATGTTCAGCACCGGCACGCTGAGCCTGGCACACGCGGCAACACAGCTCGGTACGGTACAACTCAATGCGGTAAGAACTCAATACAATACAGCAGCATGTTCAGCACCGGCACGCTGAGCCTGGCACACGCGGCAACACAGCTTGGTACGGTACAACTCAATGCGGTAAGAACTCAATACAATACAGCAGCATGTTCAGCACTGGCACGCTGAGCCTGGCACACGCGGCAACACAGCTCGGTACGGTACAACTCAATGCGGTAAGAACTCAATACAATACAGCAGCATGTTCAGCACCGGCACGCTGAGTCTGGCACACGCGGCAACACAGCTCGGTACGGTACAACTCAATGCGGTAAGAACTCAATACAATACAGCAGCATGTTCAGCACCGGCACGCTGAGCCTGGCACACGCGGCAACACAGCTTGGTACGGTACAACACGGTGCGGTAAGAACTCAATACAATACAGCAGCATGTTCAGCACCGGCACGCTGAGCCTGGCACACGCGGAACACAGCTCGGTACGGCACAACTCAACGCGGTAAGAACTCAATACAATACAGCAGCATGTTCAGCACCGGCACGCAGCTCAACGCGACAACACGCCGTACGGTACAACTCAATGCGGTAAAACTCAATACAATCAGCAGCATGTTCAGCACCGGCACGCTGAGTCTGGCACACGCGGCAACACGCTCGGTACGGTACAACTCAATCGGAACTCAATACAATACAGCACATGTCAGCACCGGCACGCACTGCAACGCGGCAACACAGCTCGGTACGGTACAACTCAATGCGACTCAATACAATAGCAGCATGTTCAGCACCGGCACGCTGAGTCTGGCACACGCGGCAACACGCTCGGTACGGTACAACTCAATCGGAACTCAATACAATACAGCAGCATGTCAGCACCGGCACCTGACTGGCACACGCGGCAACACAGCTCGACGGTACGACTCAATGCGGTAAGAACTCAATACAATACAGTAGCATGTTCAGCACCGGCACGCTGAGCCTGGCACACGCGGCAACACAGCTTGGTACGGTCAACACGGTGCGGTAAGAACTCAATACAATACAGCAGCATGTTCAGCACCGGACACTGAGCCTGGCACACGCGGCAACACAGCTCGGCACGGTACAACACGGTGCGGTAAGAACTCAATACAATACAGCAGCATGTTCAGCACCGGCACGCTGAGTCTGGCACACGCGGCAACACGCTCGGTACGGTACAACTCAATCGGAACTCAATACAATACAGCAGCATGTCAGCACCGGCACGCTACCTGGCACACGCGGCAACACAGCTCGGTGTAACTCAATGCGGTAAGAACTCAATACAATACAATTCAGCACCGGCAGCAGCCGCACACGCGCAACGCTGGTACACTGCGGGCTCGACACGCACCCGTGAGTACGCTCAGCCTGGCACACGACAAACGCAACTCAATACAACTCAAAATACAACTCAATACAATGCAACGAACTACAACGCACCTCAACTAAATGAAACTCCATAGAATAACAACACAATACGACACAATTCAGCAGCAGCATGTGCAACGCTGGCACACTGCAGGCTCGACACGCAACGCGGGCTAGGTCCCGGGGGCACGTCGTGTGACACGCGTGTCACGCCCGTTACACGCGTGTCACACACGTGACGGGCGCCTGCTCACTTCCGCTCGAGCAGCGCAAGGTCCCACTGGAGGTGAGCGGCAGTCCGCAGCGCCAGCAGCTTGAGCACGCGGTTGCGCTTGTTGTTGGCGGCGGCACCGCCTGGTTCTGCTCGTTCACCGTCGACTTGGACGCCTGCTCCAGGAACAGGCTGATGAGCACCACGCCCGACGGATCTGCCGTCGATCGCAAAGCGAAAAACGAATGGGAGGAGTTGGGGGGGGAAGATGACAAACCATGAGCTACTCACTGCTGGATGAATGTCTCCCCCCNCCCCCCCAAACGCCACCCCAAGACTCCACCGTCGATGCGACAATCCAGCACCGTTAAATTTCGATTTAAAGCTTTCGTGACTGCAGGGATTCATCTTCTTGGTTCTTTCCGTAAAGTCACGTAGAATGGAAATAATAAAATAATAAAACATAATAAAACAATTCTCACGACGTTTCGGCCACAACGACGACTGCTTGCGTTGTGGCTGAAACGTCGTGAGAATTATTTTATTATGTTATATTTTTATTATTTTATTATTTCCATTCTACGTGACTTTACCGAAAGAACCGAGAAGATGAATTCAGCACCGGCTGATTTTGTCGCTCGATGTTTTCACGGTGGGCTTCTTACTCTTAGGTTTTTTCGGTAAAGTCACGTAGGTAAAAAAAAACTCCGCGGTTAGTCTCATCAAGGTCAGCCTTCATTGATCTATCCAATGTTGGATCAAACACTAAAACAACGCTTGGCCACCTCAGAAAAGTCCATGACCTCCGACTAGCACGGTTGGCTATGGAGAGTACCAGATTATCCCAGTAGCACAAGTAGCTGCAGATGTAGCTACGGGCCCCGCACTCTCAAGGCCCCGCGCTAAATGCTTTCAAGCTATCAATTCCGGTTCAGTGATTCTGTACTTATTACTAGAGTACTATACTGCCTTAAACTTTACGAACGACTGGGTGTTTAAGGTTATCGATCTGTCGTATTATCTGGCTGTATAGCGAATGAAAAAATACAATTACTTTGCTATGCAAGTTAAACATTTGTTTTTTATTTATCTGTATTTTTTATTTATTTAGGGCCCCTTTAACACATATGCTACAGGCCCTGCACTAGCTTCATTCGGCACTGGCTACGTACGGTACGAAAGTAGTTCAGCATACATACATTACCCACAATTGTTTTTATTATCATTATATACACCGGTCCTGGGCTGGTGTTGGTCCCTCCATATGGCGACTGAACCACTTGGGAGACCAAGGCGGTCGGGCTTGGTGCTAGACACCCACCCCTTCGCGCGCCGTGGCATTCTTTTGAACTTATTTTCGTGTTTTAGTTTGTGGTCTTTCTCCCGCACCTCCGATTACCACGGATGGCTATGTACGGTGCGAAAGAAGTTCAACGCATCTTCGTTCCGGTAACAGCACGTAGATGGAAATAATAAAAAATACAAATAAAACATAATAAAATTTCTCACATTATTTTCATTATACTTTAATGCCACAGTATAATGAAATATGGAGAATTATTTTAGTTATGTTTATTTTTCCAATTATTTCCATTGGAGCTACGTGACTTACCGAAGACTGAAGGTGGTCCCTGCAGTCACAAGATCGAAACGCCACAGTAGTGCAGCCTCGTAGGTGCTACTGCGGTGCAGCATGGCGGTTGGGGGTGTCGGCTTCCAACAACAACACACGGTAAAAAGGCACACACACAAAAGATCCCCGTATGGCTCCACCAGACTGATGGGGCGCTGTAGTGAGCACCTATGGGCCAGCAGACATACAGGGGGTGGGTCAGCACAGCGCTCTAACCGCTACAATAACAGAGTACAACCACACACCACGAGTTNACACACACACACACACGGTACACACACCACGAGTCACACACACGTNCACACACACGCACACACGGTACACACACACACGCACACAACACACAGTACACACACAACACCACACACACACACACACACACACACACAGTACACACACACACACGAGACACACACACCACCGCACACACGGCACACACACGTGCGGTACACACACACACACGAACCACTCAACACACCCAGTACAACACACCAGCACACACACACAATCACACACTTACACACACACACACAACACCNACCACACCTAGCCACAACACGGAACAAACACAACACACGGNACACACACACGGTACACAACACACGAGTACACACACAACTACAACACCAAGTAACACACACGAGACACCAACACANGAGACACACACACAGAGAACACTGTTACGGGCGCTCGGTGAAGGTCCGCGGTTCTCGTCGGGAGAAACTCAAACCACGTGTGAGCGGGGAGTGCCAAAGCCCAGACTCCCAGGCCTGGCGCAGGCCTTGCCTGACTACCGNCGGAGAGGGGGTGGGCGGTAGGGAGCGGTGAGCGACAGCGGGATTACAACAAAATGTACACATTAAAAAGAACAGCAATTGAAACATCACTAAACGCGATTAATGTTACGGGCTTGTAAATGTTTTGAAGGTNCGGGTTGCTTACTTATATGAAGAGTGCCAAAGCCAGATCAAACGGTGCAGTTAAATAATTAATTCGGGGGGGGGGGATGTAATCGATTCTCGATTCTTTGTGGGATTACAACAACATCGATACAACAATAACAACATGACCTGAAACACGCCTGTTATTTAAATGTATCACCCTTCCAACCCTTTTAAACCGCGTTCTAACGCAGCCGCGCAGCAGCAACGCAATCAATTTCTGTTAATATNACACAATCAGTTACAAATGTAATATTATTCAGTAGTATCGTACGCCGTCGAGGTGATTCCAACGATAGCGACACGATGAGACACGAAAAGTCGAAACCGTTGATAAGGGGCCGTCCATAAATGACGTCACGCGAATTTGGATGATTTTTGCCCCCCCCCATCGTCACACGGCGTTACAAAANGTCAGACCCCCCCCTCAAATATGACGTCACAAAGCTCTGCCCCCCAAAAAAAAACGTGCTTCAAATCGCTTTAAACTATTGTCATTGTAGTGCGTATTTAATGTGCGCTGCACTCTGATGTTGTAGGAGAAACATTTTTTAAAAGTCTATTTAATGAAGTAGAACGTGTTGCCTATATTTATTAAAGTTGCGCATTTTGATGTGACGTCACATTTCTCAAACACAAATGTTTGACCCCCCCCCAGGTGCGTGACGTCATTTATGGACGGCCCCTTATCCCAGTAGCAAAAGTAGCAAATGCTACGGGCCCGCGCTAAATGCTGTCAAGCTATCAATTCCGGTCAGTGATTCTGCACTTGCTCTATTACTATAGTACTATACCGCCTTCAACTTTTACGGGTGTTTAAGGTTAGCGATTTGTCGTATTATCTGGCTGTATAGCAAATGAAAAAATACAATTTCCTTACTATACAAGTAAAAAATGTGTGTTTAATATTTACGTTTTTATTTAGGCCTCTTTATAACATATGCTACAGGCCTCGCACTAGCTTAATCCGGCACTGGTTATAACACTGGTCAACACACTTTTTCTGGCATGAGGTATTCCAACGGTTTGAAGGTAATTTTGGGGTGCTGATTCCAAATCTGGCATCAGTTTTTGTCTTTCACATCAGGTTTTTGAGATATCAAATATTACATTTTCAATAAAAACTGCAGAAATAAATGTGGATGTCTACATAAAATGATATTATAAACACACTATCCTAAAAATACAGCACCATATTTTAACACTAAAGCAGTCACTGACTCGCAACAACTTGCAATCATAAGTGACGGAGTTAATTTCGGGTAAAATCAATGAAAATGGGGTATGCCGACAGCATAAAAATGAGATGTGATAGAGCAAATCTGAGATCAGATTTGGAATCGGCACCCTGAAATTAGCCTAACACAGCAGCAAAAGTCCAGGCCAGAATATTTTGTTTTGTTGACAAGTGTAATTAGAGGGCGTTCAACCTGGTTGACCCTCCTCCGTCGAACGCACGTTCGACAGACGCGTCGCTCGGTTGCCCGAGTCACGTGACCACTGGGCAAGCGACCTTGAAGAGAGGGAGGCCCGTATCGAGGGCCAATTGTGACGTCACCACGTCGATATTGCAGTCACGTGACCACTGGGCAAGCGACCTTGAAGAGAGGCCCGTATCGAGGGCCAATTGTGACGTCACCACGTCGATATTGCAGTCACGTGACCACTGAAGGGAGTGAGAAACGTATCGACGGCCAATTGTGACGTCAGCAAGTCGATATTGCGGTCACGTGACCACTGAAGGGAGGGAGGCCCGTATCGAGGCCAATTGTGACGTCACCACGTTGATATTTCAGTCACGTGACCACTGGGCAAGCGACCTTGAATAGAGGGAGTCGCGTATCGAGGGCCAATTGTGACGTCAGCACGTCGATATTTCAGTCACGTGACCACTGAAGGAGTGAGGACCGTATCGAGGGCCTATTGTGACGTCACCACGTCGATATGACAGGGTCCGTTGGCGTCACTGTGTGCTGGGAGTCTCGTCAAAAGAAGTCCAACATACTCTTTGATTCTTTCGGTAAAGTCACGTCGGTATAAAACAAAATGAATCATTAAATGTGTTTGTAAGAGAGTCTTGTCTCAATTATCGAGTTCAGATCGGAGTAACCTTATTCTCTTCGAGATTAGATATGGCTAGCTTTAAATAAAATCTGTTTAGAGTTCGGTGAAGACACAGCAGCAGATGTGAGTGTGAAAGCGATGGTATTACCTTGTTATCGCGGCATCTCTTGAGGAAGGCCAGCGTCTCGAGAAGCTGTGACTTCTTGTCTCGTTGTTATTTCAGCATCAGTAATATCATCATCATCATCAACCATGGTCTATCTACTGGTGGATGAAGGCCTCCCTCCCCGAGTCGTGGCCATCTCTCACGATCCTGCGATGCGTTTAGCACCGGCACATGAGCTGATTCACTCACCGCCCAGCAACCACGGAACGTTGAACCCAACGTGAATCCAACCACATGCCAAAGTTGGGGCAACGTTAATCCAACCACATGCCAACGTTGATCCAACCACATGCCAACGTTGATCCAACCACATGCCAACGTTGATCCAACGTGAATCCAACCACATGCCAACGTTGATCCAACGTTGATCCAACCACATGCCAAGTTGGGGCATAGTTGATTCAACCACATGCCAACGTTGATCCAACCACATGCCAAGGTTGATCCACGTTAATCCAACCACATGCCAACGTTGATCCAGCCACATGCCAATGTTGGGCAATGTTGATTCAACCACATGCCAACGTTGATCCAACGTTGATTCAACCACATGCCATGGTTGGGGCAACGTTGATTCAACCACATGCCAACGTTGAGCCCAACGTGAATCCAACCACATGCCAACGTTGATCCAACGTTAATCCAACCACATGCCAACGTTGATCCAACGTTAATCCAACCACATGCCAACGTTGATCCAACGTTAATCCAACCACATGCAAACGTTGATCCAACGTTAATCCAACCACATGCCAACGTTGATCCAACGTTAATCCAACCACATGCAAACGTTGATCCAACGTCAATCCAACCACATGCCAACGTTGATCCAACGTTAATCCAACCACATGCCAACGTTGATCCAACGTTCATCCAACCACATGTCTGTGCACGCCACATGGCTATACAGTGCTGTACACGGGCCTTTCGTGATCCAGCCATGATTTAATCGCTCCATCTCTGCGCGGGGACGTCATCCCAGACGCGTTCCATTCCCCTGGCTGCCAATCCGTCACTACTCTTGACCCTCGGCTACCGTCCTGACCAAGCCCCTCGACCGTGACTTTTCTTGGGGGCCGTCTATAAATGACGTCACGCGATTTTGGACAATTTTTGACCCCCCCCCCCCCCACTACGTCACACGGCGTCACAAAAAGTCAGACCCCCCCCCTCAAATATGACGTCACAAAGCTCTGCCCCCCCCCCCCAAATAAAACATGCTTCAAATCGCTTTAAACTATTGTCATTGTAGTGCGTATTTAATGTGGCGCTGCACTCTGATGTTGTAGGAGAAAACATTTATGAAAATTATTTAATTAAGTCGAACGTGTTGTCTATATTTATTTAAAGTTGCGCATTTTGATGTGACGTCACATTTCTCAACCCCCTCTCGTCACACATCGTCACAAATGTCTGATCCCCCCCCAGGTGTGTGACGTCATTTATGGACGGTCCCTTGGGTGGCGCGGTGCCGAGATGTTATCTCCCTCGCCTGGATGCATGAGGTCGTGGGTTCCATCCCGACCCTGATGCCCGCTGTATATTTGAATTTGCGTCTCTCTCTCTCTCCNGTGGTCGCGTGATTTGTCTCCGGTCCACCGGTTGCTCCCTCCACATGTAGAATCGACGCGCGTTCGAGTTGTTCGGTTGCTATACATTTCCACGTGATAAGCCATTTCGTTGTGCTANCATTTGTGATTGCAGGTCGCTTCTTGTGAAGAGCTTCATAGCTCAGTGGGACCTTACCTGGTAACAAAAANCACATTGTCCTGCGGAGGGAGCTGGTAGGAACGTTGGGTTGCTCGGTCAATGGCCAGGGTCAACGGCGGCGTGGTGTATTCCGCAAATATGGCCGACTGTGAGGGCGGGCACAAGCCGGCGTGAGTAGGTTAAACGTTGAGTTTTATAAGGGCACCACGGGTGACCAGCCCCTCCCCCACCCAGCCCCACCCTCCCACCCCCACCCAGCCCCTCCCNGCCCTCCCTCCCNACCCAGCCCTCCTCCCACCCAGCCCCTCCTTGCACGACGGACGGACACAATAATCCCCTGTGGGCTGGTGGAACCAGGAGGTTCCTACCAGTAAAAAAAATACATAGTTTAGTTTTAACAGTTTAATTGATGACGTCACGACTCAGCGAGGGTGTTCTCGAATCCACATGCTCCGATTTGTGTCTCTCTCTCTCAGTGGAATTCACGGCGTGCATCTACCCATGCTTTAATCGTCATCATCATGGTCTATCGACTGCTGCATGGAGATCAATATGATGATGTAATTAATCTGCGTGCGGTTTCTCTTCCACGTGCTCCTTTTTCTATTTCAATAAAATTACGAGCATGCGTCCTCTACCCATGCTCCTTTGCGCACTTCCATTTGATTTCGTGATTTATTTTTCGATTTAAAGCTTTCGTGACTGCAGGGATTCATCTTCTTGGTTCTTTCGGTAAAGTCACGTAGAAGGGAAATAATAAAAGAATAAAATAAAACGAACATTCGACTTACGTACTTTCGTGATTTACGTTTTAAATCCACGAAATACAGGACTCCTCTGCTTACGAACATTGGACTTACGTACTTTCATGATTTATCTTTTAAATCCACGAAATACAGGGACTCCTCTGCTTACGAACATTGGACTTACGTACTTTCATGATTTATCTTTTAAATCCACGAAATACAGGGACTCCTCTGCTTACGAACATTGGACTTACGTACTTTCGGACCGAGAGTCGTAAGTTCAACCGCCGCGCAATAGATGGCGATGGTGGCATCTGCATCTGCGGAACGTGAAGACGCCAGTGGCATCTACATCTACAGGAGATTATACAACTTTTAAGCCATTCGCCGTGTTTAGTGCGCAAGCCGTGCAACGCATTTGGAATCGACAGAAGTAAAGTTACGAACAATGTACTTACGAACAGACCTCTGGAACTCGTTCGTAAGTAGAGGTGTACATGTAGCAGATTAAATATCCTTATATATGTCGAATGTTCCTTAAAACTAAACATTCTATTTTAGTTCGCATTGTGAGTTTACTTTTATGATCAAGTTTAGTTTTACCAACTCACTCCTATGCAGTTTTGTAAGGTTGGGGGCCGACGTTAGGGCAACGTTGGCCCCAACGTTGGGTCAACGTTGAACCCCAAACGGTGCCAACCACTTGGCCACAACGTTGGCACAAGGTCTGGACATCTTACTGGGTATAACTTGCTGCGTGTGATGTTCCAGTAGCGAACACATAACAGAGACAAAGATCCCCCTCGTATAGCCTCTAACAGGCTGTTGGGGCAAGTGCTGTTAGCGAGCGCGTATGAAGGCCGGCACGGCACACGAGGGGTGGGTGACCAGCACCACGCCCGGCCGCCTTTGTCTCCCCTAGTGGTGATGCTCACACATCGCACCAGGTACTCATTTGAGGCTGAGTCAGCCTAAGATAAGTAAACCCGTAAAAACAAAGTTTTTCACTATAAATCCTTTATATGCGTGGCAGCGAACTTAATATAAAGGATTTAAAAATATATTCGCCTGTGGAGGACGCGGGGATCGATCCGCGACCTTTGGCATGGGAAGCGAGGGCGCTATCAACTGCGCTACTCCGCCACGGCCTGTGGAGGGGTTACGCTCTGGGCTTTTATATTGTGACGTTCAGCCAAAGCCAAGAATGAGTTCTTTTGAATATATGTAAAATATTTTTTTTTNGCCTAAAAAGTGTAAAATTTTGGGAATTTTTTTTCACGAAAATAAATTGTCACGCACAACGAGTCTGTGTGCAAAATGTCAGCTCGATTGGATCACGGGAAGTGGGTTAAAAAACGACCGAAAGATTTGCACGGTCGTAAGCAAGCAAGCAAGCACGCAAGCACGCAAGCAAGCAAGCATGCGAACTTAATATAAAGGATTTAAAAAGGCCCAAGACCGGTTTAGACAATCGTCAGCGTAGCGCTAACCGCTGCACCACCGCTTCCCAACAACCGCCATTCGCCACTAAGTGCGGTAACGTCACCACGACGCTTGTGCCAGGCCAAGTGCACCTTGAGGCCACGTGAAGTGTCGAACGCCCGCTGGCAGGAGGTCACGGGGCAGACCCAGGTGCCACGGGTTGATTGACCGAGATGACCGAGATGACTGACTGATGCACCACCTGTGTCCCCTACTGTACCAACTTGCTGTGCTTTAGCCACCCGGCGCTCCGCTCGTTGTTGTGAGCGTCGCTCCTCCGCTCCCCACACACACACAGACACACAACTCCATGCGCACGCACAACGCGGGGCAATAGTCTAGAGATGCAAAATTTGACATTTATTGAAATATGTCACAGTATATTACACAGAATAATAATACAATAATGATTATAATTATAACCGTGCAGAGAACGCATGAACCTTAAAAGTCATATACATTATCCATCGGTTGAGTGTTTTAATACTGTACGGTAATGCGTCGTTGGATGTACTGGATCAATTAATGTGAAATACGTCATTGAGACAGCGACGGGCTGGAAAAGGAGCCTTCATCTAGCAGTGGATTGACCATGATTGTTGCTGATGATGACGCTGCACATAGCATACACACACGCATCACATCGCGTACGACAGCCCGGTTTTTTAAATATCGAATCCACTGTTGGATGACGGTGCCAGCTCCTGGCCGTGGGAGGCACATCGACCATACTTCCCCACGCCGGTCCATCAGTGCGCGTTTGGCGAAGTCGACAACCCCTCGGTATTCGCGTGCAATCGTGTTCACACCATCTGTTGTTGTGCATCGTCCAGGAGCTCATCTCCTGCTCGGCTCGTGCGAGCTCCGTCCACATTGACGACAGCACTTCGATTAATCAATTGAACTAATCGATTAATTGGGGGGGGNCGGCGGGGGTGCATATGAACCCATGAAACGCATCACAACATTCCGCCAATCGCAACGCAACACGAGTTCGCTACACGTGCGCTATTCGATGCATTACATAGTGAATACTCGATATTTATCGATTTTGGTGGGGGGGGGTGGCTACGGGTACGCAGGGGGGGGGGCATCGTCACCAAGGCAGTCACGGGGATGGGGAGGGGGGTCTGGAGCGGTGGCGGAATGGTTGAGCGCAACCGCGACCACAGATCCCCTGCTCCGAGTTGGATTCCTGGCGCGTTCGTCGCCGTCTATCGCCGCGGCCCCCCCCCTAGGTCGTCTCAGCCTAAAAAAACGATTTCGTTTGTTGTACTGCACGTGCGCCGTTCACTGGGGGAGGGGGGGGTACAAAAGGTGGCGGCGGTCAGCGCGTGGCTGTGAGAGGAGTGCAAAGTGCCGTCACGTGGTGCTGTCCGCACAGAGCGCGGTGCCGGACCCTTAATAGGTGCTCGCTAACAACGACCCGTCGGTCTGCGCGGTGTGCGTGCGTAGGCATGCTTCTCGTGGCTTATAAATACAACGTTGATACACACACACACAGACGCATGCAAACATGCCCACCCATACTCGACGCCAACACATGCAAGGCACACGCAATGCTACAAATGTACCCCGTATAGCCTTCGAGACTTTTGGGGCAAGTGCCGTCGACGAGCAGCGCCTATGAAGGCCGGCACGGCACACGAGGGGGTGGGTGGCCAGCACCACCACCACGCCCGGCCGCCTTTGTCTCCCCCAGTGGCGATGTTGACACACCGCACCAGGTGCTAATTTGAGGCTGAGTCGACCTAGGGGAGCGCAGGACCGGTTCTGATCATCGTCACCGGTGTTGGCCGCCGTGGATCGAACTCGGGACGCCGGGTTCGGAGCGCAGCGCGCTAACCGCTGCACCACCGATCCCAAAAGCGCAGGCACAGACGAAATTCCCCCGTGTAGCCTTTGGCTTGTGGGGCAAGTGCTGCTAGCGATCACATTTGAAGGCCGGGGCACGACACACGAGGGGGTAGGCGGCCCAACACCACGCCCGGCCGCCTTTGTCTCACATTGACACGTAGTACACACGGGCAGGCTAAATACGTTACAAATCAACAACACAAGTCAATTTAATCAACCAGGCTTCAGAACTGTGGATCGTACCGTAGGGTAGGTGTTGGGTAAAACAAAATGATATTGGATAGGCTGTGTAGATATATTGGTGGGATGATATATGCATATTTGGAGTTCAACGCGTTGGCTTTCGCGACCTATATCATCCATAAGAGGGTTTTTTTGGGGGGTTAGATCCGTAAATATATAAACGTGTAACCGTTCATTTGCAGCGCTTCTTTAAGCGATCACTTTAAGCGCTGCCAATGAACGTTTACACATTTACACAATTGGAACCTCATTTGGCAGTAAAAAATATGATAATTGGTTGTTTACCCTTCTGGTCCAACACCATGTGAGACTAGGCTCTAAGGAAAGCTGTCTCGGGTGTGGACCAATCAATTCAAGGACAGTGCATACATTATCAGAGTTATGTTATTTGTTTGCATTATGACTGCAGGTATTGTGGTCTATGCAAACATGACTTCTTGTAAAAAAGGTGTCAGTTTTGTTGCCAGATAGAAGGGTAAAAAAACTATTATCGGTTACACATTTATATATTTACGCGATCTAACCCCAAAAAACCTCTATTTACGGATGTATGTTTGGAGTTTGCGTGTCTCTCTCCCGTGGTCGCGTGGATTGTTCTCCAGGTCCTCCGGTTTCCCCTCCACATCTCGAACCAACATCGCGCATTGAAGATTATTTCCACGCGACGAAAAGCCCACTTTGTTTAGCTCGCATTTGTGATTGCCAGGTCGCTTCTTAAAAAGATCTACGAAGCTCAGGGAGCCTCGCCTGGTGAAACGAAATAAATTAAATATTTACTTTGTAACCTATGTCCAAAAACGTTGAAAGTTTGCGCCAATGGTAGGTACGTAGTCAGGAGCTTAACTCCCAAATCCACAATGGATGAAGTCATTCAACGCATCGTCAATAACACACACGCGCTCTCTGTGTGTGTGTGGCTTTCAAAAGTAAAAAAAATACAACACGTAGGCTGGCGAATTGCCCGATGATGCTGGTTGCAATTACCAGCGAAACGTCGTACTCAAATTGTAAATGTTGTGGCTTCAACACACCGGTGGGTTAAAGCAGTGAACTATTTGTCTTTGTCAACGTGACACATTTTTACTGATTGGCCGTGTCGGGTGGTGGAGGGTTACGACACATTTATAAATAACGCGATCTAAACCCAAAAACGTTGATTATGAAAAATACAACAGCCGACGTTTCGGGCAAACGGCCCTTCTTCACAGCACATCGAGAGGCTCAGAGAGGTATCGCTCTTTTTACACAGGGTGGCACCAAAAGTCAGGATGCATGAGGCTGTTATATTCACTTTAACAAATGGCAAAAGGTGATATAATTTATTTTAACAAATGTTCAAACTCACTTCGGTCAACATTAATGCGCGATGCATGCATATACTTTTTGTTAGATTATTGTATGGATATTGAACTTCATTCGCGCCGTACGTAGACATCCTTGCTAATCGGGGGTGCGGGGTGGGGACAACAAGCTGAACACAAATATTTAGAATTGTTGTTGTTTTAAGATTACAGGTGTAGAACGTCGAATTATTCATTCAAATCTGTTTCGGCGTCTAAATTCATTCAAGGGGGTTTCTTGGCCCAGTTTTGTATCGAACGGATTTTTAAGTGACCCCCCAACACGGAAGAGCACGGAAACAAAATTAGATATTCATAGTCAGTTGGAACAGATGGGGATTATATTCTTGGTTCTTTCGGTAAAGTCACGTAGAAAGGAAATAATAAAATAAAAAAGCAATAAAAACAATTATTATTTTATTATTTTATTACTTATCTTCTACGTGACTTTACCGAAAGAATCAAGAATATGAATCCCTGCAGTCACGAAAGCTTTAAATCAAATTTAGACGGGGATTAGTCCACATTTTGCCGCACCACCTTCTCCCGGCGAGCCACAGTAGATGACCACCACGGTGGGGAAGGGAGTTCCATTACCATCTCCGTCTGATCCACCAACCTTCGCACTTGTATCCACACGGGCCACGTGGGGCATTAGCTAACCACCGCTATCAAGCCCGGCTCTCCATCATCATTGTAGCAAAATAGATATTAATAATGACGATGATAATAGCCGATACGAACAACTAATCTTCTTGGTTCTTTCGGTAAAGTCACGTAGAAGGGAAGTAATAAAATAATAAAAATAAAACACAATAAAATAATTATCACGACGTTTCGGCTACAACGCAAGCAGCCGTCTTCAGGTGAAGAATGAGACACTGCCAAGCTTGGAGCTTATATATACGCTGGGTTGGAGGTGCAAGAAGAGCGCCTTAACAAAAAGAATGTGCATATGAAGATATATAAGCTCCTAGCTTGGTAGTGTCTCATTCTTCACCTGAAGACGGCTGCTTGCGTTGTAGCCGAAACGTCGTGAGAATATTTTATTGTGTTTTATTTTATTATTTNATTACTTCCCTTCTACGTGACTTTACCGAAAGAACCAAGAAGATGAATCCCTGCAGTCACGAAAGCTTAAATCGAAACGAACAACTAACGTAATGAATAATTTAATCAACGCATTGCTTTTAATGCTCGTGTCCTCAACACTTTTGGGGCCACCCTGTTATACTCGCGTTTGTGTTTCAAGGTCCCACACACACACACGTGTACTGTCATTGACGACGCAATGTATTGAGATCTCGTGTTCGTGGTTCTGTGCTTTGTCACTTCCACTGCCAACGACAACTAATTGGTTGAACGCGTAATCGGGCTTTCGCGACCAATATCATCCATAGAACGTCGTACTCGGAGTGTAAATGTTGTCGATTTGCTCTCCAACACACCGGTGATGCTGTACTAGTGACGAATTGGCCACGTTCTGTTTACATGACAAACCTTTACTAATTGGCCGTGTCGGTGTTGGTCGCGGGTTTCACGACACATTTATATCGATTTAAAGCTTTCGTGACTGCAGGGATTCATCTTCTTGGTTCTTTCGGTAAAGTCACGTAGAAGGGAAATAATAAAATAATAAAAATTAAACATAGTAAAATAATTCTCACGACGTTTCGGCCACAACGCAAGCAGCCGTCCTCCGGTGAAGAACAGGTCGGACGCTGTCTTTCCGACAGACCTGTTCTTCACCTGAGGACGGCTGCTTGCGTTGTGGCCGAAACGTCGTGAGAATTATTTTATTATGTTTTTTTTTATATTTTATTTTTCCCTTCTACGTGACTTTACCGAAATAACCAAGAATACACATTTATACTTAAGCGACTAACCAAAACCTCTATTATGGATTATCTTTCTCTGTGGCTTTTAATTTATGTATTATTTATGTTGATTTTGTAAACGTCATTTAATCGTTTCGGATATTCCCATAATTGCCGCTGGTTATCGTCTGATGTGTTCGACTCGTGCATGCTGTGTGTTCGCAAATGTTCGTCATGTACACATTTCTTAAACCCAGGTCTCCCTGCAAACGAGACGTGTGTGTGTGCGTGTGTCTTTATGTTTAATCAAGTTGTATCGCCGACTAAATCATTTGAGAACAATCCTCAACGTATCTTTTGCAATTAGTGTCCGTCTAAATGGGCGCCGTGGGTTGGACAATGACATGACAGTACAAAGGCAAAGATCGCCCGTATAGCCTTTAACAGACTGTTGAGGGCAAGTGCTGTGAGTGAGCAGCACCTCTGAATGCCGGCACGGCACACGAGGGGGTGAGTGGCCAGCACCACGCCCGGCCGCCTTTGTCTCCCCAGTGACGATGTGTTACACACCGCGCCAGGTATACTCGTTTGAGGCTGAGTCAACCTTAGGGGAGGCCCAGGACCGGTTCAGATGAATCGTCACTGGGTTTGGTGGTGGTGAGCGGGCATCAAATTCGGGTCACCGGGTTTGTAGTGCAACGCGCTAATCACTGCACCACCGCTCCCAGCTATGACACGTACACACAACAAGGTGCACAAACGCAGTGCGAATACAACTCACAAGGACAGATATACGAAGCGCATTCAACACATATACAGACACACCGTTTGCGTACGCCAACGTGGAAACAACACAAACGCAACACGATTTAAAGGACGCGGACAGAAGACACACACACACAGATACAATTCACACAACACACACACGTGGAACTCGCGAATACACAACGCAACATTGCAAAGGTGCACAAAGTAAAATATCTATTATCTATACATATATATAAATAAACCCATAACAATGAACACAATATAATTAGTAGACATGTAACGATGTACACACCACCGCCACAGCACGAATTGTTCGATTAATCGTGGAACCCGTGAGCCCCCCCCCCNAATTAGATTGATTAATCGATTATTAATTAAGTTTTCTCGTTTCGGCTTCGTCCGTTCCATTCCGTCCGGAACTGTAATGTCAGTCACATCTTTGGCATACAATTTGCATACACGATGGTAACTGCTTCGGGGAAGTAATTGACGTTTTGACATCGATTACTGTGACTCGTCGATGTTCTGACATCGATTACTCGACGGGTCGTTATATGCCTACTAGTTCCGTCTGTTCCTTACACGGAAGTAAAAAAAAAAACGAAAAATTATGCTCATGTTGTCGCTAAAATTCTAGGTGCCAAGAATTCACAAAATATAGAATCTCATCGTCTTACAAAAAAGTACTTGTCTTGCAATAATACAATAACTTTAACATCTTCTTTAAAAAAAATTAATATTTCTCGTTTCTAGAGAAGATTCCCACTTGTAATTTGATTATTTTTATTCTGAAAAAAAAAAACATTGGAAGGTGTGGGTGGGTGTTTGGGAGAGGGGGCAATTCTGGATTTGAGAGAAAAAATCCGGCAGTGGATAGTCAGAATTTTGCTGTTAAAATTCGGTAATAGATAGGTATAAGCTGTTAAAATCCGGTAGCAGACAGAATGCTGCCATTAAAATCTGGTGGTAGTCAGTTTTTTTTCAGTTTTCATTTATTTCGTATAGCCCTGTGAGCTATTCGGCTCTTGAATCGGGTGCAACCGCAACAAACATAATTCTACCGTTAAAATCCGGTGGCAGTCAGAATTCTGCCGTGAAGAGTGAGCGGTCATAACAAGCTCACTCACGGATTGGCCGTCACCGATGTCCCACGTGCACTTTGCAAGATCGTATCTGCAGCTCGTATTCAAAAGTCCTTGCCGAGGGCAGACGAGTACTCAGTTCCACGTGCGTCATACCCAGGATGTAACTCAAACTCGTGTGCCCCCCCCCCTCCCCACACGGCTGCACCTCCGATTGGCACGGTTGGCTTACGTACGGTGCGAAAGAAATTCAACGTGTACACACACACACACACAGCAGGCCCTTTCGTCGTTAACATCCCACCGCAATTAGATGTTATGTATGACCTCGATCTAGCTTACGTTCTCTGGAGGGGGCGGGTTGGAGGTGATTAGGCATTAAACTAAAAACGATTTCTCTACTCATCTTCTTGGTTCTTTCGGTAAAGTCACGTAGAAGGGAAAAAAATAAAACATAATAAAATTATTCTCACGACGTTTCGGCCACAACGCAAGCTCCCTTCTACGTGACTTTACCGAAAGAACCAAGAAGATGAATCCCTGCAGTCACGAAAGCTTTAAATCGAGATTTCTCTACTCTTTGGTTCTTTGGTAAAGTCACGTAGGTATAAAAGAAAATAAATCACGACGTTTCGGGCGCAACACAAGCGTCCGTCATCAGGTGGGAAACCTTCTCGATCGTTGCGATCTATTTTATATTTCTAACACGCGACTTTACCGAAAGAACCAAGGGTATGAATTCCTGCAGTCACGAAAGCTTCAAATCAAAACGATTTCTCATTGTTTCTAGATTTGAAGCTTTCGTGACTGCAAGGATTCATATTCTTAGGTTTTTTTCCGTAAAGTCACGTAGGTAAAAATTTTAAATTAATAAAAGTAAAATAAAATAAAAAATAAAAAAATCACGTCGGAGGCAGACGGAAGCTTGTGTTGCCTCCGAAACGTCGTGATTTTTATTTTATTTTACTTTTATTAATAATTTTTACCCTACGTGACTTTACCGAAAAAACTAAGAATAGGATTTCTCATTGTACNGGTAAGCCATGAGCAGTTAGCTCCTTTCAGAATCGACCTGCCCACCACAAATGACAGCTCAAGAAGCGACCTGGCACCTACCCTCCTGGTGTAAGACCTCCCCGCCGGTGTTTGTACGCGTGACGAAAACCCCGCTCGTGCGAATACAACGGGAAGCACTGCGTATCCCTCGCAGATGGAACGGAGGAGTCCCGCACGCTCTGCCCAGCGCCTCCTGCTGGCGAGGCGGGGGTAAGCACGGCACCTCCTCGATCAGGAATGGAGTTCACAACATCTGCGTGTGATCCACCCTCCCGCCCCGTTGCCTCTCCAGCAAGCATAGCGAGCGCCACGACCGCCCGGTACATGTATAACAGCGTTCTGGAGGCTGCTGTTCCGGCTGCAGTTAAGCACTGGTTACATATATTGCAAATGTAAGTCTGTACATGTGGGCCTCTGTACAAGTATGTCTATAGATACAACATATATTGCCCGTGTAGGTCTATGCATGCACTGTGCTATGAACAAGGCCAATTTGCCGAAGCAGTTTCGTTTTAAGGCCACGTGTTTGATTTTGTTTTACTGTACACGTAAATATATCTAGCCCCGCCCACTGCCGACAAACCCCGCCTACCGTTTTACATAACCACGGCCATNCTAGGTGTCACGTGTCGACACGTGCTGATTCTGTGGCTTCTGGGGCCCATAGCGTGCAAGTGCGAACTCCACATACACCTTATTCTTCTTGGTTCTTTCGGTAAAGTGACGTAGAATGGAAATAATAAAGTAATATTTTATTATTTTTATTATTTTATTATTTCATTCTACGTGACTTTACCGAAAAACCAATAAGATGAATCCCTGCAGTCACGAAAGCTTTAAATCGAAAAATACACCTTATTCTTAGGTTTTTTCGGTAAAGTCACGTAGGTAAAATTTTTTAAAGGAAATTAGTCTTTGTTGTGTGTAGAATCTACACAACAAAAAATAAAAATTAAGGAAATTAGTCTTTGTTGTGTGTAGAATCTACACAACAAAAAAATTTCCTTAATTTTAATTTTTTACCTACGTGACTTTACCGAAAAAAACCTAATATGAATCCTTGCAGCACGACTTCAAATCTAGAATCCACTACACCCTTCCAGAGGCAGATTTGCAGCGGCGAGCATCAGTGACCGTGCTGTGCTGATGAGTTCTAATTACGATGAAGCCGGTTCCACGGTTGCCTCATCACTGGTGCCGTCAGTCGGTGACATTTACTCAAATTATTTTGATGCAGTTCTGCAGGAGCTCTGGTGGCTTGTGCACAATGCACAGAGGCTGCGTGTGCGTTTGTGTACACGTGCCCGCGTGTGGTTTGTAACTCTTATTTTTTTTATTTTACAGATTTGATATGGCCAGAAGACAAAATCTTGAATTTTAACGAATGCTTCGGGAGGGACGAACGCATGGACGCACTTTCGAACGACCACCAGGCCAAACCAGGACGTTTGGCAGCCTTAGATATAGGGCTACAGATAAAGGGACTCCTCTATTTACGAACATTCGACTTTGGATCTTTCAGAGATGCGACAAAGCTGTCCGTATGTCGAGTTGCCTGTTCGGACCGAGAGTCGTAAGTTCAACTGCCACGCAAAAGATGGCGGTGTGGCATCTACATCTACAGAACGTGAACCAGCGGCATCTACATCTGCAGGAGATTATACGACTTTTAAAGCAATTCCCCGTGTTTAGTGTACACGCCGTACAACACGTTGGACTTACGAACATACACACCTCAGGAACCGAACTCGTTCGTAAGCAGAGGAATCCCTGTACGTGAAGGTCCGTCTATAACGCATCTGCCCAGTAAAACGTGGAACGTTGGGCCAACGTTGGATCAACGTTCGATGGCTACCCAGTGAACATGGAACGTCAGGCAAACGTTGGGTCAACGTTGGTCCGACGGTTCGGACCCGTGGCCAAGGTTGCCCCAGCGTTGCACGGCTACCGAGTGACATTGAACGTCGGGACAAACGTTGGGTCAATGTTGGCCAACGGTTCGAACCCGTGGCTCAACGTTTGCCCGACGTTGGCATGTTTACTGGGGCGTACACCACGTAGAGGACTATAGCATCGAGCTTTTGACAGCGAGGCAAAACGGCAGCAGGTCACCCACCACTTATAACGGGCCACATTTCCTCCAACACTTCGAAAAACCACACAACAGATAACACAACACGACGCGAAATAATAAAATATATATCGTGTGTATGCGATGAGTGTGTGTGCAATAACATAATTTCAGCAAAGGCACATAATGGCAAACTCCACGCCGATTGGGTTAACAAACCGGCAGCACGAGATTGTCCACAATTTGTCCGCGTTGACCTGTGTGGTCACGTGCCTAGGAAAACAACAACAATAACAACACGTGACCGTACCGCTTTTGTTCTTTGCAAATTCTACATTCTCTACAGTACACACGTGCTCACAGCACGTGCCTCTCTTGCACGTCTTATATAGTGGGGGGCAGGGGGGNCAGGGGTGAGGGTGGAGGGGAAGGTGAGGGGGTTAACAAATGTATATAAAGCAGGCACATTTCTGGTAGGCTCAACCAAGGCCACACGTGGTTGCGTCTTGCAAACTCCCTCCCCTTCATTAGCTCCGCCCAAGTTTTGCATAACCACAGCCCACCCAATCCACTTTGCCCCGGTACACACCATTTACATGGGGGGGGGGGGGGGTGGCAACAGCGTACTGCAGTGTATACTTTATAAAGCGAGCAAAATTCCGACAGGCTCAACCCAAAAGGCCACGTGGCCGATTCTGGCAGTTGCCCCCTTCCATTGTCACCGTCAGCCCCCGCCTACTTTTGCATAACCACGCCCACCCAGCCACTAGCCCCCGCCTGCCCATATAAGGGAGGAGAGGCGTGACCTGTCTATAGCTCCACCCACTGCTGTGTAGGGCCCCACCCACTCTGCCAACTACGCCCAATGCTTAAGGTAAGGCTGTTTTTGCCCCCCCCCCCCCCCATATTTAAGAATTCGAGCCACGTGGCGAGAGGAAGGAAAAACATTCAGACTTTCTTCGCAAACGCTGCACGGGGAAGCTCTGGGACAGACTTCGTGAAACCCACGGGAACTGTCCTGGCCAAACCCAGACGTCTGGTGGCATTGTTCACACACCGTGCATGTGTTTATAATATGCGTTACAGCCGTTTACATGGAGGGGGTGAGGGGAGTGGTGAGGGTGGCACAGGTGAGAAGGATGGAGGGCAGGTACGGGTATGGTGAATGACTGCGCGGGGTTGGGGGTAGATAGGCAGGTAGGTACACGTGTGAGGTAGGCCGGTGAGTAGCTGGGTAGATATCCGGGTGAGGCTACTTGCCAGGCAGGTGATTGGCCAAAACAACGAGTGCCTGGCTGGGTGGGGCGGGCGGGGAGGCAAGTTATCGAACAGTCACACAGGTGAGCGACCCTGCAGACAGGCGAGTAGGTGGGGAGAAAGGTTATCGGCAAGGCAGACAGGTGAATGGCTGGACGGGCAGGTGAGTCACAGTCCAGGCAGGTGATTGACCGTATGTACTGGTGACTAATTGTCCGTACAGGTCAGTGCTTGGGTGGGGGCGGTGGGGGGCGAGGGGGCGAGTGACTATCCTGTCCATACAGGTGAATGGCTGGGTGGGCAGGCGAGTGGTCGTCCATACAGGTGAGTGGCTGGGCGGGCAGGCAGGTAGGCAGGTGAGTGAGGATGCCGTCTTTCCGCCACTCAGGTGAGTGGCCAGGCAGGTAGGTAGGCAGGGAGTGAGGATGCCGTCTGTCTACCACTCAGGTGAGTGGCTGGGCAGGTAGGTAGGCAGGTGAGCGAAGGTGCCAGCTGTCCACCACTCAGGTGAGTGTTCAGGCAGGTAGGTAGGCAGGTGAGCAAAGGTGCCAGCTGTCCACCACTCAGGTGAGTGGCCGGGCAGGTAGGTAGGTAGGTAGGCAGGTGAGCGAGGGTTCCGTCTGTCCTACACTCAGGTGAGCGGCTGGATAGGTAGGTAGGTAGGCAGGTGAGCGAGGGTGCCATCTGCCCACCACTCAGGTGAGCGGCTGGGCAGGCAGACAGGTAGGCAGGTGAGCGAGGGTGCCATCTGTCCACAACTCAGGTGAGTGGCCGGGCAGGTAGGCAGGTCAGCGAGGGTGCCATCTGTCCACAACTCAGGTGAGTGGCTGGGCAGGCAGGCAGGTAGGCAGGCAGGGGCGGTCGGCCGAACGAGTTGTCCCGACACGCAGGCGGCGAGCGGCGCGTGCTCAGTTGAGGCAGGGCTTTACGTCGTGCAGGTAGGCGGGCTGCGGGGAGTAGAAGCCACCTCCGTGGAGGCCCGCGTGTTGCAGGGGGCCCGCCCCCCGCCGCCGTGCAGGGAGTTGAAGTGGAAGCCGAAATCTTTGTGCTCGCACAGCGCCGGCGACGAGCTCCCGTAGCGAGACATCACTCCTGCGGGCAGCGATCACACATCGGCATTTTATACGAGCAAGGCAAAGACAAAGACCCCCGTGTAGCCTTCGCAGATGTTTGGGCAAGTGCTGTTAGCGAGCAGCTATGGGTCGGACGCACACGAGGGGTGGTGGCCAGCACCACGCTCGGCCGCCTTTGTCTCGCCAGTGGCGATGTTTACACACCGCACCAGGTACTCGTTTAGGCTGAGTCGACCTAGGGAGGCCCAGGACCGTTCAGGTAATCGTCACCGGTGTTGCCGTGAGCGGTAATCGAACTCGGGCCGCCGGGTTCGTAGCGCTGTTCGCTAACCGCTGCGCCACTGCTCCCCGCACACACACAGACTTGCACACACACACATTGACACACGTGTAATCACACACACGTAGGCACGTGCACATATTAGACAAACTTTTACTGGTAGGAACCACCTGGTCCACCAGCCCACAGGGATTATTGTGTCCGTCGTGCATCCAAAAATGGGAGGGTGGGGCTGGTGGAGAGGGGAGGGTGGGAGGGCTGGGTGGAGAGGGTGGGGCTGGGTGGGGTGGGAGGGAGTGGTGGGGCTGGGTGGGGAGGGGCTGGTCACCCCGTGGTGCCCTTATAAAACTCAACGTTTAACCTACTCACGCCGGCTTGTGCCCGCCCTCACAGTTGGCCATATTTGCGGAATACACCACGCCGCCATTGACCGAGCAACCCAACGTTCCTACCAGCTCCCTCCGCAGGAATGTGTTGTTAGCCGTGGCCACACCATGGGTAGGTAGGGGGTGGGTGAGTAGAATCACGGATGAATACATGGGTGAGTTAGAGGATTGATGGGAAAGCAGAGGTCGCAAACGGGTTTTGATTCCTTACCCGTACCCAGCTGCACCAGGGTCGCAAATGGGTACCTGTACCCGGCCGGGTACGGGTACCCGTTCCCTACCCGTACCCGTACCCTACCCGAAATGAGTGACAAATGGTTACTCACCAGTGACTCACGGCCTATCCGTACCCAGCCGCACCAGGGTCGCAAACGGCTACCCGTACCCGTACCCGGCTGGGTACGGGTAGCCGGGTATCGGGTAGGGTACCGGTATCGGGTACCCGGTTGCGACCTCTGTGGGAAAGTAACAGAGCGAGGAGGATGAGGAGGTCGCTGGGTCAGGGCCTCCACACTGAGGAGCGGCGTCTGTTTTAACAGTGGGCGGGGAGAGGGTTCAGAGTGGGTGGTGGCCACAATAGAAGCCACGTGATGTACGGGAGCCTTGTGCTGGTTTAGACAGAGTTCTATAGATGAGAGGGGGAGGGGTTCAGACTGGGGGTGGCACAACAGAAGCCACGTGATGTACGGGAGCCTTGAGCTGATGTGTCGTTTATTTTGGCGATGCTGCTGCTGTTGTGGCATCACACGCACAATGTCCACAACTCAACACGTTTCGTCAAGAGCAACACCGTGGCCTTGAAAGAAAGCAATAGGCGACGTTTTGGGCGATGGCCCTCCTTTGTGGAAGAACATTGCGCGATCATTCGGATATCTCGAGTGAGCAGCGCCCTTCCCCCCACCCAACCCCCTCCGTGTTAGAGAAGGCCAGCGGAAGCAGAGATCATAGAGCTACCACTGAGCTCCATTATTCAAGTGACCCACTCTGGTTCCACGCACAGTAGAGGGCAGCACTTTCACACCCGCCCGCCATATGAGAGTCGCGTGACCGGTTAAACCCCAATGTTGAATATTCGGAGATGGAAATTAGCGAAATTAGGAGCAGAACCAAACGGAATGTACAGTGAGGGAAAAAAGTATTTGATCCCCTGCTGATTTTGTACGTTTGCCCACTGACAAAAAATGATCAGTCTATAATTTTAATTGTAGGTTTATTTGAACAGTGAGAGACAGAATAACAACAAAAAATCCATAAAAACGCATGTCAAAAATGTTATAAATTGATTTGCATTTAATGAGGGAAAAAAGTATTTGACCCCCTCTCAATCAGAAAGATTTCTGGCTCCCAGGTGTCTTTTATACAGGTAACGAGCTGATTAGGAGCACACTCTTAAAAAGAGTGCTCCTAATCTCAGCTTGTCACCTGTATAAAAGACACCTGTTCACAGAAGCAATCAATAAATCATATTCCAAACTCTCCACCATGGCCAAGACCAAAAGCTCTCCAAGATTCAGGGACAAGATTGTAGACCTACACAAGGCTGGAATGGGCTACAAGACCATCGCCAAGCAGCTTGGTGAGAAGGTGACAACAGTTGGTGCGATTATTCGCAAATGGAAGAAACACAAAAGAACTGTCAGTCTCCCTCGGCCTGGGGCTCCATGCAAGATCTCACCTCGTGGAGTTGCAATGATCATGAGAACGGTGAGGAATCAGCCCAGAACTACACGGAGGATCTTGTCAATGATCTCAAGGCAGCTGGGACCATAGTCACCAAGAAAACAGTTGGTAACACACTACGCCATGAGGACTGAAATCCTTCAGCGCCTGCAAGGTCCCCCTGGTCAAGAAAGCACATATACATGACCGTCTGAAGTTTGCCAATGAACATCTGAATGATTCAGAGGACAACTGGGTGAAAGTATTGTGGTCAGATGAGACTAAAATGGAGCTCTTTGGCATCAACTCAACTCGCCGTGTTTGGAGGAGGAGGAATGCTGCCTATGACCCAAGAACACCATCCCCACCGTCAAACATGGAGGTGGAAACATGCTTTGGGGGTGTTTTTCTGCTAAGGGGACAGGACAACTTCACCGCATCAAAGGGACGATGGACGGAGCCATGTACCGTCAAATTTTGGGTGAGAACCTCCTTCCCTCAGCCAGGGCATTGAAAATGGGTCGTGGATTGGTATTCCAGCATGACAATGACCCAAAACACACGGCCAAGGCAACAAAGGAGTGACTCAAGAAGAAGCACATTAAGGTCCTGGAGTGGCCTTCCCAGTCTCCAGACCTTAATCCCATAGAAAATCTGTGGAGGGAGCTGAAGGTTCGAGTTGCCAAACTTCAGCCTCGAAACCTTAATGACTTGGAGAAGATCTGCAAAGAGGAGTGGGACAAAATCCCTCCTGAGATGTGTGCAAACCTGGTGGCCAACTACAAGAAACGTCTGACCTCTGTGATTGCCAAAAGGGTTTTGCCACCAAGTACTAAGTCATGTTTTGCAGAGGGGTCAATTATCAACACCGTCGCTGCCTTGAGCTGCGTCGCCTCAACCCCCGCACACGCTCACGTCGCTGACTGCAGCGTCGTCTGTCCGTTCCTCTATCGCTATACGTCGCCTCTCAGCCTTCACCACCACCCACCACCACACACCACCCCACCACCACCACCTACTACTACCACCACCNACTACACACCACCCACCATACTCCACCACCCTGCACTACACACACCACCCTCTTGCTACTACCCCACCCACCCTACTGCACACCACCACCACCACCCACCACTACTACTCTACACTACACAGCACCCACCCTACTGAACCACGACCACCCACAAGCCTACACTGCACACACCCACCACCTACTACTACCCTTACTACCCCACCACCACCACTTACCACCACCACCACCATCCACCACTACTGCTACTACCACCACCACCACCACCACTACACTGCTACTACCACCACCACCCCATCCACCCTACTGCACACCACCACACCACCACCATCCACCACTACTGCTACTACCACCACCACCACCATCCACCACTCTGCTACTACCACCACCACCACCCTACACTGCACACCACCCTCCACCACTACTCTACTACCACCACCACTCTGCTACTACACCACCACCCACTACTCTGCACTACCCACCACCCTACTGCTACTACCACCAACCACCACCACCACACTGCTACTACCACCACCACCACCCACACTCTGCACTACNACACCATCCACCCTACTGAACCACCACCACCACCATCCACCACCTGCTACTACCACACCACCACCCACCCTGCACTACACACCACCCCACCAATACTGACNACCACCACCACACCCACCACTACTGCTACTACCACCACCACCACTACTACTCTGCACTACCACCACCACCACCACTACCACCAATACTGCACTACCACCACCCCACCACCACCACTACCACCCTACACTGCACACCACCCCACCACCACTACTACTGCACTACCCCACCCCCACCACCACCCTACTACTGCTACTACCACCACCACCACCACCACTCTGCTACTACACCACCACACCACCCTGCACTACACACCACCCACCCTACTGCACTACCACCACCACCCCACACTACACCCAGCACCCACCCTAATGCTACTACCCCAAGTACCCACCACTACTACTGCTACTACCACCACCACCCACCCTACTGCACACCACCACCACCACCCACCACTCTGCACTACCACCACCCTACCTACTGATACTACCCCAACCACCCACCACTACTGCTACTACCACCGTTAAATCCTTCGATGGATTGACGTCGTTTCGTATTCATCATCACCGTCGCACCTTTCAGAGAACGCATCCCCGACGTAAACCAGGGGTAGGGGTGGTTATTGCCGTACTCTGATTAGTTTTTTTTTTNAAATCATAATGCACTCTCGCAGTCCCTGGTGAACCACAGCCAAACCTTGCAAGGCACAGCAGCCAGCATCGGGACGTGATCCAATTGCCCAGCTCTGCGATCCTCTACGTATATAATGTGTATATTGTATATTGAACTGTTCAGCAATCTGGAAACCGGCACCTAGAAAACTCACGTCAGAGAGACGGGGAGTGAACCCCCACGCAGAAGGCACTGGAGATTAGTCCGCATCGTGAGCCTTATCCGTCAGAATCAGGCCATAGCTTCTCATCGATACCCGCCCCACCAGAGGAGAAGGGACTTCACACAGCATCGTGTGTGTCCACCAACCCCCCTGCTCTGCTCTGCTGCTGCTGTCACCATACCCAGTGCCGTGCACACACACACACAGTGCACACCACACACGTGACACACACACAGTGCCGTGTCACAACACACAGTGTCACACACACACTCGTGAACACAACAGTGTCCACACACAGTGNCGTGTACACACACACGTACACACAAAGATACAAAGATACAAAGATAAAGATCCCCTATAGCCTTAACAGACTGTAGGGGCAAGTGCTGTTAGCGAGCACCTATGAAGGCCGGAACGGTACACGAGGTGGTGGCCAGCACCACGCCCGACCGCCTTTTCTCCCAGTGGCGATGTTTACACACCGCACCAGGTACTCATTTGAGGCTGAGTCGACCTAGGGAGGCCCAGGACCTGTTCAGATAATCGTCACTGGTGTTGGCCGTGAGCGGGAATCGAACCCGGGGCGCAGGTTCGCAGCGCTAACCGCTACACCACCGCTCCCGCTGTGTCACACACACACACACAGTGTGACACACACACAGTTGACACACACAACGTGNCACACACACANCGCGTGTACACACACACACGTGCGTGTNACACACACGCATNGTGCCACACACACACACACACGGCGTGCACACACACACAGTGTCACACACACCCACAGTGTCACAAATACACGTACACACACAGTAACAACACACAGTGTCACACACACACAGTGCCGTGTGACACACACACACAGTGCCGTGTGACACACACACAGTGTCACACACAGTGTCACACATACAGTGACACGCACACACAGCACAGTGGCAACACACACAGTGCCACACACACACACACAGTGCCACACACACGCACAGTGCTGTGTGTCACACACGCAGGCAGTTGCCACGTGCAGCAGCAGCAGCATTGTAGCCACCGCGCGGCTATAAACAGAACGAGGTTCATACTAAGAGGGCCAGGGTCTTGAGGTGTTGATTGTTCGTGGTGGGGGGGGGGTAGATTATACATGAAGCTCGAGTTGCAAGTCCATTAATACCCCGAGTAACCTGTCCCCCTTTAACGTCGTTTCGCAGATACGTCGCCATATCAACACCGTCGCTACCTTCACCTGCGTCGCCTCGACCCCACACGCTCACGACGCTGATGGCAGCATCGTCCGTGCCTCTCTCGCCTTCACCACCACCACCACCACCACTACTACCACTACCACCCACTACTACTACCACTACCACCCACTACTACCACTACCACTACCACCACCACTACCACCACTACCACCCACCCCCACTACTACCACCCACCCACCACTACCACCACTACCACCCACTACTACCCACTACCACCACCCACCACTACCACCACTACACCACTACCACNACTACTACCACTACCACCACTACCACTACCACCCCACTAACTACCACTACCACCCCCACTACCACCACTACCACCCACCACTACCACCACTACCACCCACTACTACCACCACTACCACCCACCACNNACNACTACCACCACTACCACCACTACTACCACTACCACCCACCCANTACTACCACCACTACCACCCACTACTACCACCACTACCACCACCCACCCACTACCACCACTACCACCNACACCACTACCACCACTACCACCNACTACTACCACCACTACCACCNACCACTACCACCACTACCACCNACCACCACCACTACTACCACCACCACCACTACTACCACCACTACCACCACCACCCACCCACTACTACCACCACTACACCACCCACTACTACCACCACTACCACCCACCACCCACCCACTACTACCACCACTACCACCACCACTACCACCACTACCACCCACCACCCACCCACTACTACACCACTACCACCCACCACTACCACCACTACCACCACTACCACCCACCCACTACTACCACCACTACCACCACACCCACTACTACCACCACCACCACCACCANCACCACTACCACCACCCACCCACTACTACTACTACCACCACCCACCCACTACCACCACCCACCACCACTGCTACTACTACCCTGTCAAATCGCTGCGATGATTGGCGTCGTTTCGATATTCGCCGCCGCAGCAGGTCGGTGCGTGTCCATTGCTCTCCATCCGTCAAATTCCACATTCCCAGGCCGGGGACCCCACGGCGCACTCCCGACCGCCGAACTCACCGAGAGGGCTCCGGGTGGAGGCTCTCGCACCGTGGCGTGAGCGCTGTACATGTGCTCCGGCGACGACGACGACGAGGCTGCCACCGACGCTGCCGCCGGGTTGAAAACGAACGGGTTCGGCGCCTGCTGCTGGTGACTGTGGTGGCCGTGGTGGTGAGGGTGGTGGTGGCCCGGGTGCGTGGCGGGGTGGTGGTGCGTGGCGGGTGGTGGTGGTGGTGGTGATGGTGGTGAGAGTTGTGCCACGCCTGCTGGCCCGACTGCCCCCTACTCCACCACCGCCGCCGCCGCCGCGCCGCCACCACCGTACGAGCCACCGACATCGAGTCCCGAGGAGACCACGGAGCTGGCGAGCTGCGGGTTGAACTCCACGTAGGGCAGATGCGCGGACGAAGACTCCGCACCGTCGCCGACGAAGCCGACGAAGCCGACGTCGAGGCCCCACCGCCTGTTGCTGCTGCTGCTGCTGCTGCACGACGGCGGAGAGGATGGAGCCGTTGCCGGCAACGCACGGATCGACGCCGGCCAAAGCCTCCTGCAGCGATTGGTGGCCCCCACCGCGAGGCCACCGCCGACGCCGCCGCAGCCGTTCGCGCCGGGGTACTGGAGGCCCCCATGGGCGCCTGGAAGTCGAACACGGAGTGGTTGAAGGCGAGGCCGTTCATCATGCCGTACATGGGCTTCAGCGCCTGGCACTTGCGTCGGAAGCCGCGCGGGCGACGTCGGAAGGAGCCCTCCTCGAACATGAACTCGCTCGCCGGGTCGATGGTCCAGTAGTGGCCCTTGCCCGGGCGTCCGAGCCCCTTGGGCAGCTTCACGAAGCACTCGTTGAGCGACAGGTTGTGGCGCACCGAGTTCTTCCAGCCCTGGTAGGCGCCGCGGAAGAACGCGAAGCGGCTCTGGAGGAACTGGTAGATCTCGCTGAGGGTGACGCGTCGCGACGGCGCGCTCTGGATGGCCATGACGATGAGCGCGATGTAGGAGTAAGGGGTTTCTCGGGTCTCCTCGACCCCGCCGTCGTCTTGCGCGCCGCCGATTTGGAGGAGGAGGAGGAGGTGGTCGTGGCGGCGGCGGCGGCGCAGCCGGCGGACGAAGAGGAGGAGGATGAGGAGGAGGCGGACGACGGAGGGTTGGGAGGCCGCCGGGAGGAGCGTGGCACGCGGGCTCCGAGTTGACGCCGATGTTTGGGGGCGGCCCGGCACGGCCGTGGCGAGGTCGGCGTGCGAGAGCGACGAGGAGGAGAGAGGGGGGCGCGGAGAGGTCCCGCGAGGCGAGACGCGGGGTCCACGGTAGCCATCGCGGCGGGGTGCCTGGTGATGGGAGTGCGGGTGAGTGAAGGTGATGGATGGGCAGGGGAGGGGGATGGTGGGTGTGATGATGATGATGTTGTTGTTGTTGTTGCTGGTGGTGATGCAATAGTGGAGGCGATGGCTCTGATGATATTGATGAGGGTGGAGCTGATGATGATGTTGTTGATTGTGACCGAGCGGGTGGTGGTGAATCTGTTAGTCAAGATGAAGATCGTGGAAGTGATGCTTATGATCGAGATATCTGCTGATGATGATGATGGTGATGATGATGATGATAGAGGCGCACAAGCGAGAGGAAGACACCTGCGCAGGTAGGAGACAATGGACACACAACACCTGTTAGCGCTCCATGCGGATGCAACCTACACAGCCAATGCAACAAAAATACTCAACTAGTTTGTATTTTATCGGGTAAGCAAGGCACACTGAGAGCTCTTTATCAGAAGAGGCCGGGCCATCACAAGTGATAGCCCAACGAAGTGGCTTTCATCATCATCATCACCACGTGGAAATGTACAGCAGCCAAATACACTGAAGCGTGCGTTGCTGATTCAAAATGTGGAGGTGGAAGATCGCAGGAGCCAGGATTTTCAGGTAATGGGGGGGGGGGGGGGGGCAACCCTCCAGCAATGAAAAAATGATAGAGGAGTTGTTAGTAAGTAAGGACTTGTCCCTTGATTTTTAAATCCTTTATATTAAGTTCACTTGCTTGCTTGCTTGCGCGCTTACGACCGTGCAAATCTTTCGGTCGTTTTTTAACCCACTTCCCCTGATCCAATCGAGCTGACATTTTCCACACAGACTCGTTGTGCGTGACAATTAATTTTCGTGAAAATGTTTTTCCAAAATTTTACACTGTTTAGGGAAAAATAAATAAATATTTATTTACCAATTGCTTAATGCTGGCAGACAATCATCTGACCCATAGGTGGCAGCCATCTCAAGCCAGAGGACGAGAGGACACTAGCCGCCACGCATATAAAGGATTTAGAGTGAAAAACTTTGTTTTTACGGGTTAATTTTTATTCGATGGAGCAGCCATAGATTGAGGGTCGAATTCGAAACACGTGGTGTGATTGGCATCGCGCTCGCTGAAGGTTCTGATGCCTTCAGGGAAGTCGTGGACTGTGTACGCAACTGCGCATAATTCTGTGAGTCGCTTATAACTGCTTTTCCGTTACTTATTGCCAATTATGGACTCGTAATAATATGCTACACAGTGACAATGGGGGTCGCAGTTCGCGTGGGTACGCCACAGTTCATGCGCGCGGTGTTGTCGTGCACACGCGTGCGTTCGGGCGTGTGCGTGGTGTTGAGTGGAGGATGTCTCTGTGTGTGTGTGTGTGCTAATGAAACCTCCAATGATCCGATTTCGATCGGATCATTGGGGGGCACGTGCCGCCTGCATACCAGGCGAGGTAGGTAACATCTCCTAGCCACCGTGAGGATGATGATGAGATAGAGACATGCAAACTCCAAATATACAGCAGCAGGCGTCAAGGTCGGGATCGATCCCACGACCTCCTGCACACCAGGCGAGGTAGTTAACATTTCCTAGCCACCGTGCTGATGATGATGAGAGAGAGACACGCAAACTCAAAATATACAGCAGGTGTTAGGGTCGGGATCGAACCACGACCTCCTGCATACCAGGTGAGGTAGTTAACATCTCCTAGCCACCACGATGATGATGATGAGAGAGAGACACGCAAACTCCAAATATACAGCAGGTGTCAGGGTCGGGATCGATCCCACGACCTCCTGCACACCAGGCGAGGTAGTTAACATTTCGCCACTGCTGTTCGTCGTGGCCGGGAATCAACTCCCAGCCACGGACTAAAAGTGCAGCGCCCTAACCACTGAACAAGCCCCACACACGTACATCCTGACAGACACGCGCGCACACAAAGACAAAGATCACCTCTGTTGCTGTTAGCGAGTAGCACCTATGGAGAGGCGAGACCGGCACACAGGAGGGACTGACTCATCGTCACCGGTCGAGGTGGCATGCGCTCAACCCCGATACGTCCCGCACGCGTGCGGACAAATGACATGTAAGCTTCACAACAACAACAACAACAAAAACACTCGATTGTATAATCTTGATTTGAAGCTTTCGTGACTGCAGGAATCATACTCTTGGTTCTTTCGGTAAAGTCACGTAGGTAGAAAAAATAATATTGGTAGGAACCACCTGGTTCCACCAGACCACAGGGGATTATTGTGTCCGTCCGTCGTGCATCAAAAATGGGAGGGGTGGGGCTCGGTCGAGAGAGGAGGGTGAGGAGGGGCTGGGTGGGGAGGGAGGGTGGAGAGGGGCTGGGTGGGGAGGGGAGGGTGGGAGGGTGGGAGAGTGGGGCTGGGTGGGAGGGGAGGGAGGGTGGGGCTGGGTGGGCTGGGTGGGGTGGGGAAGGTGGGGAGGGGCTGGGTGGGAGGGTGGGGCTGGGTGGTGGGTAGGAGGGGTGGTACTGGGTGGGGAGGGGTGTGTGGGGTGTGTGGGATGGGGTGTGTGGGGTGTGTGGGTTGGGGTGGGTTGGGGTGTGTGGGATGGGTGTGTGGGTGTGTGGGATGGGGTGTGTGGGATGGGGTGTGTGGGGTGTGTGGGTTGGGGTGTGTGGGATGGGTGTGTGGGTGTGTGGGATGGGGTGTGTGGGGTGTGCGGCTTATCGGAGCGAGCGCGCGCGAGTGATTTTTTGTGTTTCGAGACTTGGGAGGGAGGGGTCTGGGAGACAAAGGCGACCGGGCGTGGTGCTGGCCACCCACCCCTCGTGTGCCGTGCCGGCCTTCATAGGTGCTCGCTAACAGCACTTGCCCCTACAGTCTGTTAATGCTATACGGGGCGTCTTTGCCTTTGTATTTGAAGTGGTTAGCGCTATACTGCGCTAGAAACCCGGCTACGACCACGAGTTCGATTCCCTCTCACGGCCAACACCGGTGACGGTTCATCTGAACCCGTCCTGAGCGTCCCCAGGTCGACTCAGCCTCAAATGAGTACCCGGTGCGTTGTGTAAACATCGCCACTGGGGGAGACAAAGGCGGCCCGGGCGTGGTGTTGACCACCCACCCCCTCGTGTGCCGTGCCGGCCTTCAGTAAGCGCTACTCGCTAAACAGCACTTGCCCAACTGCCTGCTCAAGGCTACACAAGGGGCCTTTGTCTTTGTGTGTGGTATGTGTGTGTGCTGCTTGCGTGGTGTGTGGTATGTGTGTGGTGGGTGTGTGCCAGAGAGACTGTGCGTGTGCATGTGGTGCGTGTGTGTGGTAAGTGTGCGTGCCAGAGCGAGTGTGTGTGGGGTGCGTTGTGCGCGTGTGTGCGTGTGTGTGGCGTGTGTGTGCGTGTGTGTGCGTGTGTGTGCGTGTGTGTGCGTGTGTGTGGCGTGTGTGTGCGTGTGTGGTACACGTGTGTGCGGTGCGTGTATGGTACACGTGTGTGCGTGTGTGGTACACGTGTGTGTGCGCGGTGCGTGTGTGGTACACGTGTGTGTGCGTGTTGCACACGTGTGCGTGCGTGTGTGCGTGCGTGCGTGTGTGTGCGTGTGTGCGGTTCGTGTGTGGTACACGTGCGTGCGGTGCGTGTGTGGTACACGTGTGTGTGTGCGTGTTGCACACGTATGCGTGTGTGCAGTTCGTGTGTGGTACAGGTGTGTGTGCGTGTTGCACACGTGTGCGTGCGTGTGTGCGTGCGTGTGGTGCGTGTGTGGTACACGTGTGTGCGTGCGGTGCGTGTGTGATACACGTGTGTGTGTGTGGTGCGTGCTGTTGGGCGTGTGTGATACACGTGTGTGCGTGCGGTGCGTGTGTGGTACACGTGTGTGTGCGTGCGGTGCGTGTGTCGTACACGTGTGTGTGTGCGTGTTGTACACGTGTGCGTGCGTGTGTGGTGCGTGTGTGGTACACGTTGTGGTGCCTGCGTGTGGTACGTGTGTGGTACACGGGTGTGTGCGTGCGTGTTTCAACGGTCAAGTCTGTTTCGTTTAACCCAACGCGATAACTCGCGAGAGAGAGAGAGGGGCCCATCGGAGTTCTCGTTTGCTCAGCGTGACCTGGGGCGTTCGGACTGCCGTTGTGTGTTGCGAGCGTACGTACGTGTGTGTGTTAGGCAAGGCTGCGTTGGCTGGGTCACGTGGCCCGCATGCTCAGCCACCGCATACCTAAACAGATTTTGTTCGGCCGGATCGAGGTGGGCTAGACGGGCGCGGCACGGGCTAGAGAAGAGATGGAGTGATGTGGTACAGGAGGACGTGGAGCTGAGTGGACTTGCCGACGACTGGTACCAGCGGTGTCAAGATCGGCCTCTGTGGAGGCTCGTGAAGGACGCTACTGGGCAGTTGGAGGCAGTCGCCCTCCAGCAATAACGGAGGGCAGAGGAGCGACTCTCACAACAACGAGCATAGCGCCGGGTGGCTAAAGCACACCAAGTTGGCACAGTAGGGGCACAGGTGGTGCATCAGCCACTCATCTCAGTCAGTCGACCCGTGGCATCTGGGTCTGCCCCGTGACCTCCTGCCAGCGGGCGTTCGACACTTCACGTGGCCTCAAGGTGCACCTAGCCTGGCACAAGCGCTGTGGTCACGTCACTGCTTAGTGGCGAATGGCGGTGGTTGTTGTTGTTGTGTTGGTCTGTGTGCAGTACTATGTTGAACTTCTCTCGCACCGTGCGTGACCAACCGTGCCAATCGGAGGTGTCTGCGTGACAATAAACGGAACACACAAAATCTGGGATGTTTGTTGTTGTTGCTGTTTTAAGATTGCAGTTGTCATCTTTGGAACATTCGTTCAAATATGCGTTGTCGCCTCAATCCGTGCAGGGCTTCTTGGTCGATTGGAGGTGACCACCCACAGGAGGAAGAAGAATAAGGCAGAGCATCATATTCTTAGGTTTTTTCGGTAAAGTCACGTAGGTAAAAAATGTAAATTAATAAAAGTAAAATAAAACAAAATAAAAATCACGACGTTTCGGAAGCAACACACCACAAGCTTCCGTCTTCAGGTGGAACCGTCACAGCCACGACAGCTGTATCAAGTAAATGAGAGATCACAAGAAATACCACCCGTATACACTACACAACCATTATATATACGGGGTAGTATTTCTTGTGATCTCTCATTTACTTGATACAGCTGTCGTGGCTGTGACGGTTCCACCTGAAGACGGAGGCTTGTGTTGCTTCCGAAACGTCGTGATTTTTGTTTTATTTTACTTTTATTAATTTAAATTTTTTTACCTACGTGACTTTACCGAAAAAACCTAAAAATATGAATCCTTGCAGTCACGAAAGCTTCAAATCTAGAATAGGCAGAGCATCGATATTCGGTATTCACGGTGAGTTGGAACAGATGGAACAGATGGAGACTGATCCACGGTTTGCCATACCACCTTCTCCCGGCTAGCCGGAGTAGATGGCTTCTCCTCGACGCTCGCGGACGGTGGGTGGGGAGGGGTGGAAGGAAATTTTTGACAACCATCTCCGTGTGTTTCACCAACCCTCGCCATTGCAACCAACACGGGCCAAAAAAATTAACCCGTAAAAACAAAGTTTTTCACTATAAATTTATTATTCATTTCTGTTTTTCTTGAGTAAGAGTTTCATTTTTATCACATTGGTATTTTAAATTAAATATGAAAAAAAAATTCCTAAAAAGTGGAAATTTTGGGAAAATTTTTTTACGAAAATAAATTGTCACGCACAACGAGTCTGTGTGCAAAATGTCAGCTCGATTGGATCACGGGAAGTGGGTTAAAAACGACCGAAAGATTTGCACGGTCGTAAGCGCGCAAGCACGCAAGCAAGTGAACTTAATATAAAGGATTTAAAAACAGGAGCAGTTCTAAAGAGGTGATCCGTAATACAAGGTACTTTTTTCTGGCAAAAGTTGTAGGGCTTTTCGCGACCAATTCATCAGAATAGAGATTGTTTTTTTGTAGGGGGTGGTGGTGGTTTAGATCGCGTGAATATATAAATGCGTCGTTAAACCCGCCACCCCACCCGGCACAGCGAATTAGTGAGGTGAGTCTCGTAAACAAAGAGTGCCAGTCAATTCTGGTTGTCGCCTGAGGAAGCTGGTTGTAATTACTGGCGAAACGTCGTACTCCGATTGTAAATGTTGCGGCTTGGCTCTCCAACACACGGTGTGCTGTACTAGTACACTACACTATACACTACACTATACACTACACCACTACACTACTATACACTACACCATACACTGCACTACTATACACTACACTACTATACACTACACTATACACTACACTATACACCACTACTATACACACACTACTATACACTAAATACTATACACTACACTATACACTACACTACTATACACTACACTACTATACACTACACTATACACTACACTATACACTACACCACTATACACTACACAATACACTACACTACTATACACTACACTACTATACACTATACTACTATACACTACACACTACACAATACACTACACTATACACTACACTACACACTACACGCTAGTGCTGTACTAGTGACGAATTGGCCACGTTCTGTTTACGTGACAACCCTTACTAATTCGATTTATCTAGTGGTGGCGGGTTTAACAACACATTTATATATTTACGCGATCTCACCAAAAAAACCTGTACAATGGATGATATTGGTCGCGAAAGGCTTACTTCGTGTTAACTTAATAAGTGTGTTTTCAAACCCAAGTGCATAGCTCCCAGTACGCTTCTAATGTCGGAAGGAAGAGAGCGTTCCAGACGGCCGCAGAAGCAGCGGGGAGCTGTGCACTTGGGTTTGAAACACACTTCTTTAGTTTCACACGGAGTAAGCCTTTCGCGACCCACATCATCCACTGTACAGGTTTCTTTGGGTCAGATCGCGTAAATATATAAATGTGTCGTTAAACCCGCCACCACCCGACACGGCAGTTCGCGTGGGCACTCCGCAGTTCGTGCGCGCGCGTTCAGGCGTGTGTTGACCGAGCGACCTGGTTGCACACGACTGGTTGCACGCGACTGGTTGCACGCGACTGGTTGCACGCAACCTGGTCGACCGAGCGACCTGGTTGCACACGACTGGTTGCACGCGACTGGTTGCACACGACTGGTTGCACGCGACTGGTTGCACGCAACCTGGTCGACCGAGCGACCTGGTTGCACGCGACTGGTTGCACGCGACTGGTTGCACGCGACTGGTTGCACGCAACCTGGTCGACCGAGCGACCTGGTTGCACGCAACTGGTTGCACGCAACCTGGTCGACCGAGCGACCTGGTTGCACGCGACTGGTTGCACACGACTGGTTGCACGCGACTGGTTGCACGCGACTGGTTGCACGCAACCTGGTCGACCGAGCGACCTGGTTGCACGCGACTGGTTGCACGTGACCGGTTGCACGCGACTGGTTGCACGCAACCTGGTCGACCGAGCGACCTGGTTGCACGCGACTTCGCGTCGCCCCCGAAACTCATCTCGAGCCCGTGTCTGTGCCCACTGCCCTTCGTCCGCTCCATTCTTCGCGAAGTCGTGGCGAGAATTTCCGGCCATTAGCTGTAATTGCCGCTTATAATCGCCGCGTCGCTGGCATATCCGCGATGACTAATTCACCGTGTTTATATTTTGTTTTGTTTATTTTACATCTTTTTTTGGCCGATCCGGTTTTGCGAAAATGTCTTTCTAATGTTTGCTGCGGATAGCCGCGATGATTTGGGGTTGGGGCGGTTGGAGAGGGAACATCTCCTAAACCCGCTCCTCCCCGAGTATGAATTCCATCGCTGCTTTCGTGCGATCTCAATCCTTCAATCGTTCATTCCTCCGCCGTGTTGACGACTCGATTCTACCAGACACGACGGTCTGTCCCGTCACAACGACCACCACCACCACCACTCTCTTCAACCACCACCACGCCGTTAACCACCACTACACTCCTCTTCTTGGTTCTTTCGGTAAAGTCACGTAGAAGGGAAATAATAAAATAATACAAATCAAACATTATAAAATACAATTCTCACGACGTTTCGGCCACAACGCAAGCAGCCGTCCGCAGGTGAAGAACAGGTCTGTCGGAAAGACAGCAGTCACGAAAGCTTTAAATCACCACTACACCGTTTATCCAACTCCACCCGCACTGTTCATCCACCACCACTCCGTTCAACTCGTGCTGGTTGTGGCTGGCCGCTTCACGTTATGGGCCTGTGCTTAGCACCTGCACGAGTATTACTGCATTTGTAAATGGCTTTTGATCACGCATCTCCAGATCGAGTCGTGCGTGCGATGGTGAAGCGGTTAGCGCTACGCTGCACTACAAACCCGGGGTCGATTCCCGCTCACGGCCAACACCGGTGACAATTATTTGAACCGGTCTGGGCCTCCCCTAGGTCGACTCAGCCTCAAATGAGTACCTGGTGTGGTGTAAACATCGCCACTGGGAGACAAAGGCGGCCGGCGTGGTGCTGGCCACCCTACCACCTCGTGTACCGTTCCGGCCTTAATAAGTGCTCGCTAACAGCACTTGCCCCAACAGTCTGTTAAGGCTATACGGGGGATCTTTGTATATATTGAGACCTTGGGATTATGAGCGCTTCGATACCTCCCGTCAGTTTACAAACTCAATATAACTTTCCTCGGTTTTTTTTGTTCTACACTCCACGCACTATAATGGATTAAAAAAGATAAAGTGCAGCCGAGAAACTGCACTGCTCGTGCCACTGCTAGCAGAAGTGGCCTGCCGTAGAAGGAGCGTGAGAAGACGGTCGCTTGTGTTGCGATCGAAACGTGATCTATTCATTTTCTACTCACGTGACTTTACCGAAAGAGCCAAAGAGTATGGATCCCTGCAGTCACGAAAGCTTCAAATCGAGGTCCCCTTCGACCAGAGGTCGCAACCGGGTACCCGATACCCGTACCCTACCCGATACCCGGCTACCCGTACCCAGCCGGGTACGGGTAGCCGTTTGCGACCCTGGTGCGGCCGGGTTCGGGTACGGGTAGGCCGTGAGTCACTGGTGATTAACCGTTTGTCACTCATTTCAGGTAGGTACGGGTAGAGAACGGCTACCCGTACCCGGCCCATTTGCGACGCTGGTGCGGCCGGGTACGGGTAAGGAATCAAAACCCGTTTGCGGCCTCTGCCTTCGACTCGAGGATGTTGTTGTTGTTTGCCCTCCACTTTGTCACGCGGGCCACGTGTCCAACAGCACCGGTTTCAGATTCGTCAGCTCGCCGCTTGCACAAATGTCAAGGCGGCTTTTTTGTTGTTGGCTTCAAACGCGACGTGAGAACTTGGCACACGCGGTAGGGACCCCCCCCTCCCTCCCCCAACCGCGATCACCAGCGTCGGCAAATGGAACCCAACGCGTGGTTTGTCAAGCAATCAAGAAAACACCAAAACACCGTCACGCGTAGGGATTGCAACGCGTTGCAGGGGGTCGCTCGATGCGGTTCGGAATTGAACTTCTGTGACCGAAGGATGCCGGAGCGCAATACGCCGACCCACTCGAGCTCAAACCCCTCGACGATTCTAGATTTGAAGCTCTCGTGACTGCAAGGATTCATATTCTTGGGTTTTTTCGGTAAAGTCACGTAGGTAAAAATTAAAATTAATAAAAGTTAAATAAAATAAAAATGAAATAAAAATCACGACGGTCCACCTGAAGATGGAAGCTTGTGTTGCCTCCGAAACGTCGTGATTTTTATTTCATTTTATTTTATTTTACTTTATTAATTTTAATTTTTTACCTACGTGACTTTACCGAAAAAACCCAAGAATATGAACCCTCGACGATTATCCATCCCTGCGGTTCACAAAGCCAACGTCGGCTCGAGACTCCTGTAAATCACGTGACTTGTGTGTAGCCACACCCCCCACCACTTAAAACCCCGCCCCTCTGAAAACAGACGCTGCACCTCCGCTCAGCTCGCTTCCGCGCGCTCCTCCGTTCTCTCTCCGTCTTCCTCCCGTCTCGTAATCATCATCATCATCACGAACTCATCCACAAGATCTTTGTCGGGTCATTATTTCTACCCCCTCCCTCCTCCCTACCCTCCCACCCATCTCCTCCTCTTCCTGCCTGGCGCTCCTTTCTTCCTGCATCTCATCTCGAGCCCAGTGCCCTCCTTTGTCCGCCTTGGAGGCGTCCGCCTCGGCATCGCCGCAACCCCTGAACCCGGTCATGTCGCCCCGTTGCACAACTGACTTTGCTCTCGTTCTTCTCTTTTTTTTACGATCAGTGGAAACAAGAAGATGCTCGTGTAGTCGGCACTTTGCTTCGTTCATCATTTCGTAATTGTTTTTTCTATAATAACTTTGCTTTATGTAAACCCCCACCTCTCGCTCGCTCTCTCGCTCGCTCTCTCGCACTCGCTCGCTCACTCTCTCGCTCACTTTCTCGCTCTCTCGCTCACTCGCTCGCTCACTCTCTCGCTCACTCACTCGCTCACTCTCTCGCTCGCTCTCTCGCTCTCTCACTCTCTCGCTCACTCGCTCACTCTCTCGCTCTCTCTCGTTCTGCACGCAGCCCTTCTCGCAGTCCGACGGCCTCCGACGGGTAGCTCATAACTGCATGATGCAGAGCTCCCCGTCATCTGCCACCGAGCATTTCTAAACACGGGGACTTAAAACGGATCAGTGTGCGCGCGCGAAGCAGAGAAGCGCGCAGAGAGAGACGCACGCGGAGAGAGAGGGAGAGACGCACGTGGAGAGAGACGCACTACCACCACACCACCACCACCACTACGACCACCACCTACCACGACTACCACCACCCACCACTACTACCACCACACCCACCACTACCACCACCACCCACCACTACCACACCACTACTACCACCACCATCACTACTACCACCCACCACTACTACCACCACCACCACCACTACCACACTACACCCACACTACCACCCACCACTACTACCACCACACCACCACTACCACCACCACTACTACCACCACACCACCACTACTACCCTGTTAAATGGCTTCGATGATTGACGTCGTTTCGATATTCGTCATCGTCGCACCTTTCAGGAACGCATCCCCGACGTACTGCTTGGAACACGAACCCCCCCCCCCCCCACTGGCTCCGTCAGTGTACCTTGGAACACTAACCCCCCCCTCCCGCACTGACCGGCGTGGTGAAGTATGGTCGAGCAATCCCCATGACCGACACAGCGTGGGGGAGGGGGGGGGTTTCGTCCCACAATAGTTCGCACCCCCGATTAGCATGGATGGCTGCGTACGGTGCGAAATAAGTTTAACACACACACACAACTTTCACGTCGTTTCGCAAGTACGTTGTCATTGTATTATGATGATGATAATGCTGATAAAAACACGGAGTTCCACTGAGTGAGACCACAGAGAGAGAGAGAGGCACATGGGTTAGAGAACGCACGCAGGTGATTAACGCCATCATATCGATCTCCATTCAACAGTGGATAGACCATTATGATGATGCTGATGCTGATAAAAGCACGGAGTTCCACTGAGTGAGACCACAGAGAGAGAAGGCACGTGGGTTAGAGAACGCACGCTGGTGATTAACGCCATCATCATATCGATCTCCATTCAACAGCGGATAGACCATGATGATGGTGATGACGCTGATAAAAGCACGGAGTTCCACTGAGAGAAGAGCACGTGGATCACAATCAGAGCGGGCTTGACCCGAACACGACGATTGTCGATTTCTCAGGAACACAGCAACACCAAATAGCGATAACGAGACGGGCGCCGATGATTGAATCACCTCCGGTGAGCGTGGTGGGCTACGTGCGGTGCGAAAGAAGTTTATCACACGTGTGCACACAACTACGGTTCGCGAGAGGAGATGGAGAGAGGAACTCTAACGATAGTAGACTCAACGATTTGTTTTTTTATTTTACCACTTAAGGCCCCACTGAGGTGCCGCGTAGCTAAAAAAATTCAGAAGCGACCTGGCCGTCACGAATGATGGCTCACACGAAGTGGCGTATCGTCCTCATCATCGTCATCATCGTCATTATCATCGTCATCATCATCATCGTCGTCGTCATCATCATCGTCGTCATCGTCGTCGTCATTATCATCGTCATCATCGTGATCATCATCATCGTGATCATCTTCGTCGTCGTCACGTGAAGAAATGTAGAGCAGCGGCCAAACACTCTGAACGCGTGGCGTGCATTGTCAATGTGGAGGGGAAAATTGAGGAGAGAGACACAAATATACAGCAGCAGCAGACGTCAGAGTCGGGTCGAACCCACGACGTCCTGTATACCAGGCGAGGTAGTTAACATCTCCTAGGCATCGTGGCGAACATGTTGTATGTCGGTGTGCTGGGTGGGGGTGGGTGCCCCTTGCATTCGCGTTGTAGGCGGCGACTTTGGGGTCTGCTGGCGGTGCTGGTGGTGGTGCTGGTGGTGATGGTGCTGGTGGTGCTGGTGGTGGTGCTGGTGGTGCTGGCGGTGCTGGTGGTGCTGGTGGTGGTGTGGTGCTGGTGTGGTCCTGGTGGTGGTGCTGGTGGTGGTAGTGGGGGGCTATGTGGGCAGAGAGGGCGGGGCTGGGTGGTGAGCGGGGGGCTGTTAGTTGAGCAATCTCTCTCAAGAGCCCCTGCTCAACTCGTTCTCTGCAATCTTCATATTTGTTTTGTGTGGTTTGTTTTTGTCGTCGTAGTTGTTGCTGCTGCTGCTGTGCTCACGCAGCGCCACGGATCACCCCGTGTGAAATAAGCGGGCAAATTTTGCTTAACGGCATCATCATCATCGTCATCATATCGTCGTCATCATCATCGTCGTCATTATCATCATCATCGTCGTCATCGTCGTCGTACGTAGAACGACTTTCGCACCGTACGTAGCCAGTCGCGGTCATCGGAGGAGCGGGAGAAAAGATAATAATCCGTGTAACAAATCAAACAAGCGTCAATTTCTTCCGTCCATCAGTGGATAGACCGTGGCTGATGCTGATGATGGTGATGAGGGTGATGATGATGGTGGTGATGGTTATGATGGTGGTGGTGATGATGGTGGTGATGGTTATGATGGTGGTGGTGATGATGATAGTGGTGATGATGGTGGTGATTATGATGACGATGATGGTGATGATGATGGTGGTGATGATGATGGTGATGATGATGGCGATGATGGTGGTGATGATGATGGTGGTGATGGATGATGGTGATGATGATGGTGATGATGGCAATGATGGTGATGATAATGGCGATGTTGGTGATGATGATAGTGATATGATGGTGATGTGATGGTGATGATGGCGACGTGATGGTGATGTGGCGATGGTGGTGATGATGATGGTGATGTCATGGTGATGATGGTGATGATGGATGTGATGATGCATGGTGGTGATGATGGTGATGATGATGGTGATGATGATGATGGTGATAACTGCAACTCGTCTCGCGCCGCTCCCCCACTAGCACCGGTGCTAGCCCCAACCACCAACACCGGCCACTAGTTCAGACTCGTGGCACGCGCCTTGAAAACTGCCCCCACCCCCCACTAGCCCCCCCCCCCNACTAGCCCCCACCCCTATACCGCCACCCACCCCCACTAGCCCCACTTCCACTACCCCCCCCCCNACCACTTGAGCAATGCGCTGATTGATGGATGAGCGGGGCGACGGGAGAGCTGTTGGTCAAGGTCGGGGTGAGACCCCGTGGCTCCGTGTTTTAGCGCGCGTGTGTGTGTCTGTGTGTGTGCTGTGTGTGTGTCTGTGTGTGTGTAACTATGTGTGTGTGTGTCTGTGTGTGTGTGGTGTGTGTGTCTGTGTGTGTGTGTGTGTGTGTGTGTGTGTGTGTGTGTGTGTGTGTCTGTGTGTGTGTTTCTGTGTGTGTGTAACTGTGTGGCTGTGTGTGTCTGTGTGTGTGTGTGTGTGTGTCTGTGTGTGTGTAAGTGTGTGTGTGTCTGTGTGTGTGTGTGTCTGTGTGTGTCTGTGTGTGTGNGTGTCTGTGTGTGTCTGTGTGTGTGTGTTGTGGCTCNGTGTGTGTGTGTGCCTTTGTGTGTCTGTGTGTGTCTGTGTGTGTGCCTATGTGTGTGTAACTGTGTGTAACTGTGTGTCTGTGTGTGTCTGTGTGTGTGTCTGTGTGTGNAACTATGTGTAACTGTGTGTGTGTAACTGTGTGTGTGTGTGTGTAACTGTGTGTGGCTGTGTGTGTAACTGTGTGTGTGTGTGTGTGTGTGTGNAACTGTGTCTTGTGTGTGTGTATGTCTATGTAACTGTGTGTGTGTGTGTGNCTGTGTGTAACTGTCTGTAACTGTGTGTGTCTGTGTGTAAGTATGTGTGTGTGNCTGTGTGTGTCTGTGTGTGTAACTCTGTGTGTGTAACTGTGTGGCTGTGGTGTGTCTGTGTGTGTAACTCTTGTGTAACTGTGTGTGTGTGTGTAACTGTGTAACTGTGTGTCTGTGTGTAACTGTGTGTNNTGTGTGTGTGTAACTGTGTGTGTAACTGGTGTCTAAGTGTGTGTGTGTGTGNGTATATGCGTAAGNGTAACTGACTGTGTGTGTGTGTATTGTGTGTGNGTGCGTGTGGCNGTGTGTGTTATGTGTGTGTGTGTGTGTGCGNGTAAGTGTGTATGTGTGTGTGTGTGTGTGTGTGTGTGTGTATGTTATGTGTGTAAGTCTGTGNATGTGTATGTGTGTGNAACNGTGTGTGTGTAAGTGTGTGTGTGTGTGTGTGTGCGTGNAAGTGTGTGTGTGTGTNTGTGTAAGTGTGTGTGNCTCTGTGTGTGTGTGTATGTTGGTGTGTGTCTCTGTGTGTGTGTATGTGTGTGTCTTGTGTAACTGTGTGTGTGTGTGTAACTGTGTGTGTCTGTGTGTCTCTGTGTAACTGTGTAACTGTGTGTGTAACTGTGTGTAACTGTGTGTGTGCTGTGTGGGAGGCGTGTGTAGNACGCTGCGTAACCCAGCGAGTTCCTGGGTCCCTCNGTGTGAGTTTTGAGTACCTGGGTGTGTAANCTGCNGCTTGGGGAACAAANGCGGCCGGGCGTGTGTGGAACTNGTGTGCGTTCTGNTCACAGTTTGTAACTTTGTCTGTTACTATATGTTCTTTGTGTTTGTGTATAGTGTGTCATTGTGTGTGTGTATTGTGTGTGTGGTTGTGTGTNGAGTGTGTATGTGTGTTGTGTGTAAGTGTGTCATTGTGTGTGTGGTGTGTANGTGTGTCAGTGTGTGTGTGTAGTGGGGAGCGGTGNTGTAGCGGTTAGCGCGCTGCAGTGGGAGGGCGATTGTAACACCAGTGACGAATCTAAACCGGTCCTGGGCCTCCCCTAGGTCGACTCAGCCTCAAATGAATACCTGGTGCTGTGAAAACATCGCCGCTAGGGAGACAAAGGCGGCCGGGCGTGGTGTTGGCCACCCACCCTCGTGTGCCGTGCCGGCCTTTATAGGTGCTCGCTAACAGCAATTTCCCCTACAGTCTGTTAAGGCTATACGGGGGATCTTTGTTATCTTTTGTGTTGTGTGTGTAGTGTGTGGTTGTGTGTGTATAGTGTGTATAGTGTGTCATTGTGTGTGTGGCTGTGTATAGTGTCATTGTGTGTGTGTGGTTGGGTGTATATTGGGTGTCTCTGTGTGTGGGTGTCTAGGTCGTCTCGGCCATAAGTGAGAACCTGGTGCGGTGCGCTGACATTACGAATCCCACCGGACACGAGTGGGGTCAGGCCACACCACGCAGTTGCGGCCTTCATAGGTGACCTCTCTAACAGCACTTGCCCCAACAGTATCGAGGCTATGCGGTGGGGGGGGGGTCTTTGCTTTCCGCTGGTCTGCGTGTGTCTCTTGTCTGTGCGAGCGTGTCTGCCTGTATACCCTCGATGTCTGTGTGCACCCGTCTGCCTGCCTCGGTGCAAGTGAATGTTGAGCACGGCGGTGCTTCCTTGCTTGCTTGCATCGTATTATTCCCGAATCACGATGCCGACTCGTAAGGCGCGCGCGCTCTCTCGAATAAGAGAGAGGGAGGGGAGACTCAGAGAGAGAGGACGACTCAGAGAGAGGACGACTTAGAGAGAGAGGGCGACTCAGAGAGAGAGCGACTCAGAGAGAGGACGACTCGGAGAAGAGACGACTCAGAGAGAGATAGGACTCAGAGTTGAGAGAGGACGACTCAGAGAGAGAGAGGACGACTCAGAGAAAGGACGACTCAGAGAGAGAGGACGACTCAGAGAGAAAGAGGACGACTCAGAGAGAGAGGACGACTCAGAGAGAGAACGACTCAGAGAGAGAGGACGACTCAGAGAGAGAACGACTCAGAGAGAGAGGACGACTCAGAGAGAGAGACGACTCAGAGAGAGAGAGAGAGAGACGACTCAGAGAGAGAGGACGACTCGGAGAGAAAGAGGACGACAGATGATCAAGGTGCTGATAGATGTTTAAACGTGTGGTTTTCAAATTACAGGTTTAGAACGTCGAATTATTCATTCAAATCTGTTTCGGCGTCTAAATTCATTCAAGGGGGTTTCTTAGCCGAGTTTTGTATCGAACAGATTTGTGGTGACCCCAACACGGAAGAGAACGGAAACAAAATTAGATATTCATAGTCAGTTGGAACAGATGGGTATTAGTCCACAATTTTGCCGCACCACTTTCTCCCGGCGAGCCACAGTAGATGACCACCACGGTGGGGGAAGTGAGTTCCATTACCATCTCCGTGTGACCCACCAACCCTCGCTATTACCTCCACAATGGGCTACGTGCGGCGTCGCTAACCACCGGTATCCGTCTGGCTCTCCGTCAACGTTTGAACACGTGGTAGTTGTAGTAGTAGCGGAGTGTTCTTCACAGGGACACACACTTGTTCTTGGAGGCAACACATTGATTTAACAACCCCAACAGGGTAACTCCCTAAACGTACAACACAGTTGACTCTGCACCATTGGTACCTCATTTGCCAGTAGAAAATATGATAATTGGTTTTTTACCCTTCTATCTGGCAACAAAACTGACACCTTTTTTACGAGGAGTCATGTTTGTATAGACCACAATACCTTGCAGTCATAATGCAAACAAAAAACACAACTCTGATAATGTATGCACTGTCCTTGAAGTTGATTGTCCACACCCGAGACACTTTCCTTAGAGCCTAGTCTCACATGGGTTGGACCAGATGACGAGACTAGGCTGTGTCAGTTTTGTTGCCAGATAAAAGGGTAAAAAACAATTATCACAGTTGACTGGTCCACGACCTAACCGTACAACGGGATACTACATAGGTAACCACCACGGGTAATATATAACCGGACCGGCTCCGTTAACACACTGCCTGGTCTACGACTAACAAGCCCCGAAGCCCGGACACCGAAGAGACGGACACGGCGAGTTGATTCCCAGAATACAGCAGCCCAGATTGCTCTCGGACTCGGCTCTTATCCTCCTCAGCGTGGCCTGGCTCCGCCCTCGGCCTGGCTCCGCCCTCGGCCACGCCTCCTTCTGGATCTTACCAGAAGAACGGGGACCCTACACCACGTGTCCCATTACTCTTCTGTCCGGTCACGTGCCCTCTCGGTTCACCCAGACTATACGTCTCCCATGCCCCCCTCTCCGTATTCACCGGAGCCATGTCCCTCACGGACTCTGCTTGGTGCCCAGCACGCGCCGCTGACAGAGAGGGCCATTCACACCCCTGGTTCTCCTTGGGACTGCAACTGGCGTCACACGCCGTAGTGACCCCATATATGTCACTACAGTAGTAGTAGTAGTATGAGTTGTAGTAGTAGTATAAGTAGATGTAGTAGTAGATGTAGTAGTAGTAGAAGTAGTAGTAGTAGATGAAGTAGTAGTAGATGTAGTAGTAGTAGATGTAGTAGAAGTAGTAGTAGAAGTAGTAGTCTAAGTAGTAGTCGTATAAGTAGTAGTATAAGAAGTAGTATAAGTAGTAGTATAAGTAGTAGTATAAGAAGTAGTAGTAGTAGACGTAGTAGTAGTAGTATAAGTAGTAGTAAAAGTAGTAGTAGTAGATGTAGTATTAGTAGTAGAAGTAGTAGTAGTGTAAGTAGTAGTAGTAGTAGTTGTAGAAGTAGTAGTAGAAGTACTAGAAGTAGTACATTTATTAGTAGAAGTAGTAGTATAAGTAGTAGTGTAAGTAGTATATATGAATGTGTCGTTAAACCCGCCACGAGCCACCCGGACACAGCCAATGAGCAGGAAGGTTTGTCACGTAAACGAAACGTGGCAAGTACCAGAATAAGTGTTGGCCTTTCTGGCAATAACACAGGAGTTGTGTTAAGATGTTCAAACACCAAACAGAGACCTTTTGCAAGGAATCATGTCTGCATTAACCAACCACAGCAGTGAACGTGCAAACGCAGACACGCTCTGATAATAATATATGGCGTTGTCTTTGAAACTGATTGGTCTACACCAGAGACAGCTTTCTTGAGAGGCATAGTCTCACCACCATTGTTTGACCAGAGAACGCCAAAAGGCAAACAGCTCCCGTTACAACAACAACAACATAGTAGTAGGTTTTTACCCTTTCAACTGGTACAAAAACTGACACCTTTATACAAGGCATCCTGTTTGCAAAACCACAACACAAGCAGTCAAAATGCAAACAAAAAGAAACAACTCTGATGATGATAATGATATGCACTGCTCTTGAAGTTGATTGGTCCACACCCGAGACAGCTTTTCTTAGAGCCTCGTCTCATTGGTGTTGGACCAGATGACACCAAAAACAGCGCACTATCAGAGTATTGAGAGCTCGGGTAAGCATTTACACTATGAGACATCTCCTTTACCAGTGGCAAAATATAGTAGTAGGTTTTTTTTGTACCAGTTGAAAGGGTAAAAACCTACTATATTTTGCCACTGGTAAAGGAGATGTCTCATAGTGTAAACAACAACAACCTTAATAATGGATCCGTCGTCAAATGAGTTACTACTTGAGCACACCGGTTTGTGTTTGGAGAGTAAAACCCACAACAACATTTTTCGATTCGAGTATCGCGTCGTTTCGCTGGCGATTGCAACAACAGCGGCAGCCAGCTTCGTCAGGCGATGAGCCAGAATTGTGAAACGTCGTCCCGTTTCAGTCTTTTAAAGAACGCAGCTCAACACGTGGGCTTTCGCGACCAATATTATTCATAATAAAGGTTTTTGGCGAATCGCCCGATGCTGCTGGATGTAATAATCAGCGAAACGTCGTACTACTCAAATTGTAAATGTTGTGGATTTACTCTCCAACACACCGGCGGCCTAAAGTAGTACACTACACTATACACTACACTACTATACACTACACTATACACTACACTTCTATACACTACATTACTATACACTACACTACTACACACTACACTATACACTACACTATACACTACACTGTACTAGTAACTAATTGGCGTTTTATTCGCGTGACAAATCCCTTACTAATTGGCTATCGGGTAGTGGAGGGTTATGACCCATTTATATTTACGTGATCTAACCCAAAAACTTTTTAAAACAACAACAACAACCACCTTCATAACGAAGCCACCATCCTTCATTGTCCAACAAACCCGCACATTGCGATCGGGCTTTCAAAGAGAAACGCGAAACGTCGTCGCACGCTGCACGCGCCTGATGATTGCCAAACGCGCGGGTAGTTACCATTGAATCAGAGCGCACTGGCGAACACGCCCAGAATCTGAATATTGTATTTAGACTGCAGGAGGAATCCGATGAGCTATGAAGCGTTTTTCTCTCTCACAGATGTCCACTCGGGGCACGGATTAGAACGTTACAACAGCATAGCAGGACAAAAGAACACGACGGTCGTGCAAAGTACAAGAAATGTGAACAAATCACACACACAACAACAACAACCGCCATTCGCCACTAAGTGGCGGTGACGTCACCACGACGCTTGTGCCAGGCCATGTGCACGTTCGACAATTAGACACACGCACACAAACACGCACACACGCACACAAACACACACACAAACACACAGACACAAACACACAAATACACACAAACACACAAGCACACAAACACAGACACACGCACACACACAAACACACAAATATTGCATTTTCAATAAAAACTGCAGAAGAAAATATTAAATAAATGTGGATAGCTACATAAAATTATATTATAAACACACTATCCTAAAAATACAGCACCATATTTTAACACTAAAGCAGTCACTGACTCGCAACAACTTGCAATCATACGTAACAGAGTTAATTTCGGGTAAAATCAATGAAAATGGGGTATGCCGATAGCATAAAAATGAGATGTGATAAAGCAAATCTGAGATCAGATTTGGAATCGGCACCCTGAAATTAGTCTAAAACAGCTGCAAAAGTCCAGGCCAGAAAAAAATGTTTTTTTTTTGACCAGTGTTATTACTTATATTGCGTTGCATGCCTGCCCCCACCACCCCCTTTCTAACTCCTGTGCTGTCAGCCATGTTCGATCCACTGCTGGATGAAGCCCTCCTCCCTTCCCAAGCCGCCAGCTCCACATCTCCCGAATCGAGCGGGGTATTAAATCAACAATCCACCCGGCACCTGGACATGGACTCGCATTATCGACAACTTCACACACGCAAATAAAGATGTTGGTATTCATAGTCAGGGGGCATCAATCTCGTACGTACGCATGGAGGGGAGAGGGGGGTTAACTGAAATGCGTGCGTATGGGGGGGGGGTCTACTGACAATGTACGGATAGGAAACGGGGGGGTGGGGNGGTGAAGCCTCTATAATAATGTGTCTACATTAGCCTTCAAATGAGTTAGATAGTCCGGCGGTGTGGACAATCTGTTTGCTTAAGCGCGTTAATATTATTAATCTTGATCGTTTCTGCGTGGATTAAGTATCGGCCGTTCTGTAGGATTCGGGGGGGGGGGGGCGGTGTAAAGAGTCGGCGTGCGTACAGGGAGGGGGGAGGGGTCAAGTTTTGACAGATTTTTGCGCACCTACTCAATGGATGGCTCCTAAAGGTTTTTTTTAGGGGGGGAGCGGTGTTAGATCGTCCATTTACAAATTGTAAATGTCGTAGAGTTACTCTCCAACACACCGGTGGGCTGAATTAGTCACTAATTGGCACGTTGTTTACGTGACAAACCCCTTACTGGCCGTGTCGGGTGGTGGAGGGTTACGACACATTTATACGAACACACAAAAAAAACCTTTATTGTGAATATTGTTCGCGAAAGCCTGCTACGTTGTTAAATAGATGTAGTAATGTACAAATCAGCAAACCCTTGTATTAGTAAAGAATGTATAAGAATATACACAGTACACTCGATAGACAGTGCTACTGACAAATGCCTCCTAGTGATGACCTTAATTGATATTCATTTTAACGTAATGCATTTTATTCATTTATGAAGAGTCCTGCTGCTGCATTGCGATGTTTTAAAATCCTTTGTTAAATCCTTTATATTAAGTTCGCTTGCTTGCTTGNGCGCTTACGACCGTGCAAATCTTTCGGTCGTTTTTTAACCCACTTTCCGTGATCCAATCGAGCTGACATTTTGCACACAGACTCGTTGTGCGTGACAATTTATTTTCGTGAAAATTTTTTCCCAAAATTTTACACTTTTTAGGAAAAAAATATTATATTTAATTACCAATTGCTTAATGGTGGCAGGCAATCATCTGACCCATAGGTGGCAGCCATCTCAAGCCAGAGGACGAGAGGACTCTAGCCGCCACGCATATAAAGGATTTATAGTGAAAAACTTTGTTTTTACGGGTTAATTTTTTTTTATTGACGATAATGATGAGTTGTGGGAGATTACCGGAGCACCCGGAGGAAAAAAAAACCCCACGCCTTGCGCGAGGAGCAACGCTCGATCCCCCGTGCAGACGGCAAAAAGCCGACGGCGACTGCTCCACGAATCGCTGTTGCTGCTCCTTCCCCTGCCGTGCCACGAGATGCGGACACCCTCCACGACGCTCACCACGCGGGCGGGAAGAGAGTTACACGGCGAGATCCGTGCGTGGTCCACCAACCCTCGCTGCTGCTGCTATGGTCGTGGTGGTGGTGGTGACGATGACGACGGTAGTGGTGATGGTAACGATAACGACGGTGGTGGTGGTGACGATGACGATGATGATGACGACGGTGGTGGTGGTGGTGACGATGACGATGATGATGACGGTGGTGGTGGTGGTGGTGACGACGGTGGTGGTGGTGGTGACGACGGTGGTGGTGGTGATGACGGTGGTGGTGGTGACGATGACGATGATGATGGTAGTGGTGGTGACGATGATGATGACGGTGGTGGTGACGACGGTGGTGGTAGTGACGATGACGACGGTGGTGGTGGTGGTGGTGACGATGATGATGACGACATGTGGTGGTGGTGGTGACGACGGTGGTGGTGGTGACGACGGTGGTGGTGACGATCACGATGGTGGTGGCGGTGACAAACGACACACGCGCGTATATTCACGCGCAAGTAACGTACAAAGACAAAGACCCCCCTTGCCAGCCCGTATAGCCTCAGCAGACTGTTGGGGACAAGTGCAGTGAGCGGCTCGCACCTGTGAAGGGGTTGGTGGACAAGAGCTTGACAGCTCTTCGGATTACTCCGGTATAAACTAAAATGCCGATTCTGATTCTACACCACGCCCCCTCCCCCTCTCCCTGACCTCCTTTGTCCACTACACTACCGCATAGATGCAAAGACAAAGATCCCCCGTATAGCCTTAACAGACTGTAGGGGCAAGTGCTGTTAGCGAGCACCTATGAAGGCCGGCACGGCACACGAGGGGTGGGTGGCTAGCACCACGCCCGACCGCCTTGTCTCCCCAGTGGCGATGTTACACACCGCACCAGGTACTCATTTAAGGCTGAGTCGACCTAGGGGAGGCCCAGGACTGGTTCAGATAATCGTCACACACATACACACACATACACACACGCTCATACACACGTACACACAAATACACATACACACACACATTCACACACACATACATACACACATTCACACACATACACACACACACACACATAAACACACATACACACACATACACACACATACACACACACATACACACATACACAGATAATCGCGGACCTTTCGTGCCAGTATCAAAGAATGAAAAAACAAGAATAGGTATTTACCCCTTTCCGACACTACAACAGGAGTTGTGTTCAGATGTTCAAACATCAAGGAATCAAGGAACGGCATTAACCACGTACGGAACTTGTTGTGAACTTGCAGACAAACACGCTCCGGAAACGCACATATTACAATATGTGCGTTTGTCTTTGAACCCAATTGGCCTACACATATAGCGAGTATTTCACACACGCACATATATACGTACACACACAAACACTGTTCAACGCTGGTGTATCCACCTTCTTTCGCACCGTACGTAGCCCAAACGCGCCAATCGGAAGGGCGACAACACTGAACGCAGCGAGGGGTTCTAAAGAGAGGAGCTTTCAATCCTGCTAATCTCCAAAGGAAGAGCGTTCCAGACGGCCGCAGAAGCGCATCGAGTTGGCGTGATACAGATCACGAGCATCTCTCCGTGATATAAATATGAATTCTTGCAAGTCACGAAAGCTTTGAGTCAAGCTGTAGTCCTCCGTGAATAATCGCAATTGGCGAGCACCGATGAACTATGAAGGCTCCTCTGAGCGCGTGGTGGCGGGTGGCCCCCCCCTCCGCGCCGCCTTTGTCTCCCGGCGGCGATGTTTACACGCCGCATTAGGCACTCATTCGATACGACCTCTGGGAGGTGCCGGCACGGTTCGGATACTCGCCACTGATGTTGGCGGTTTCCGGGAATCGAATGGGTCTTCGGGTTATGCACACAGACTCGCACGCACACACGCACACAACACACAGACTCGCACACACACAGACTCGCACGCACACAGACACACACACACACGCACACACACCACACACACACAGACTCCCACACACGCACAGACTCGCACGCACGCCACACACAGACTCACACACACACAAACTCGCACACACGCGCAAGACTCGCACACACACAGACACACACAGACTCGCACGCACACAGACTCACACACACACAAACTCACACGCACACACACACAGACTAGCACANACACAGACTCGCACACACACACACAGACTCGCACGCACACACACAGACTCACACACACGCACACAACTCACACACACACACACGCTAGCACACACAGACTCGCACACACACAGACTCGCACGCACGCCCACACACACACACACACACGCACACAAACTCACACGCACACACACACACGATAGCACACACACAGACTCGCACACACACAAACTCGCACACACACACACACACACAGACTCACACACACACACAAACTCGCACACACACAGACTCACACACACACGACACACCACGCACACACAAGATCCCACACAGGCCCCGTACAGACTCCACGCACGCCCACACAAGACTCACACACACACACACACNGCGCGCACACACAGGCACACACGCACAGATCGCACGCACGCAACAGACTCACACACACAGACTCGCACACACACACAGACTCGCACACACACNCGCACGACACACGCACACACACAGAGACCAGCACGCACGCCCACACACAGTCGCAGACTCGCACGCACACACACAGACACACACACGCACACACACGCTTGCACGCACGCATACACACAGACTCGCACGCACGCACACACTCGCACACACACAGCCTCGCACACACACAGACTTGCACACACTCGGACGCACGCACACAGACTCGCACACAAACACTCGCACGAACACACACACAGATCGCACGCACACACACGGAGACTCGCACACACACGCACACAGACTCGCACACACACGCTCGCACGCACGCTGACTCACACGCATACAAAGACTCGCACACACATGCGTGCCACACACAAAGACGCGCACACTCAGAGATGCACACACACAAGACAAAGACCCGTATAGTCTNCACGGACTGGCAAGNTACACCTATCAAAGCCACGGCACACGAGGAATGGCACACGCAGGCCAAATGCAAAGATCCCCCCATAGCCTTAACAGACTGTTGGGGCAAGTGCTGTTACGAGTACACCTATGAAGCGGCACGGCGCACGAGTTGGTGTCTAGCCGCACCACGCCCGGCCGCCTTTGTCCAGTGGCGATGTTTTTACACACCGCACCAGGTCATTTGAGGCGAGTTGACCTAAGGGAGCAGGGCTGCCATCCGCTACACCACCGCTTCACACACACACACGCGCGTAACCCACGTAAACACTGACACACGTAGACATACGTACGCTCGATACGTGTCGTGTGCACGCGTGCGCACGCAACACATGCACGGGAGCGGTGGTGCAGCGGTTAGCGCACGGCGCTACGAACCTGACGACCCGGGTTCGATTCAACACCGTGGTGATTATCTGAACCGGTCCTGGGCCTCCCCTAGGTCGACTCAGCCTCAAACGAGTAACTGGTGTGGTGTGTGGACATCGCCACTGGGGAGACAAAGGCGGTCGGGCGTGGTGAATGCAAGTCCCGGCGAAGCCGGGTAGCAGAGGTCGCAAACGGGTTTTGATTCCTTACCCGTACCCGGCCGCACCAGGGTCGCAAATGGGTACCCGTTCCCTACCCGTACCCTACCCGAAATGAGTGAACGGTTACTCACCAGTGACTCACGGCCTACCCGAACCCGTACCCGGCCGCACCAGGGTCGCAAACGGGTACCCGTATCTAGCCAGGTACGAGTAGCCGGGTATCGGGTAGGGTACGGGTATCGGGTACCCGGTTGCGACCTCTGCCGGATAGTAAAGCTAGTATCACATGTATGTTGATGATTCATGTACACGATACATCATAAATTGTATGTATATAGTTCATGTATATGATATATCATATACGATACGTACGGTACTATATGATGCATGTACACGTTGCATCATATATGGCATGTATATAATACACGAGTGTGCTTTAGGCTTCTGATATGTTCATATGCGCGTGTGTGTGTGTGCTGTTTCGGCAATTCATAGGTGCTACTCGCTAACATCACTTGCCCCAACAGTCTCTTAAGGTTATACGGGGGATATTTGTCTTTTTCAGAGTACCTGGTGCGGTGTGTAAAACATCGCCACTGGGACAAAGGCGGTCGGGCGTGGTGCTGGCCACCCACCCCTCTTGTGCCGTGCCGGCCTTCATAGGTGCTGCTACTCGCAACTTACAGCACTTGCCCCAACAGTCTGTTACAGGCTACGCGGGTGATCTTTGTCGTTGTGTTGCGCGGCTTAAAAAAAACCCATCATCAATAATGACGATGATAGATGTGCCGTAAAGGACCGTTGCCCGAAACGTCGCCTATTACATGAATCAGTTTGACACGTGGTGGTGGGTTTAACGACACATTTATATTTACGCGATCTGACCTCCAAAAAAATCCCCTCTTTGTTATGGATATTAGATAGATACAAATACTGTACTCCTAAGATCACACAGCGAAATTAACGAATCTCAAGGAGGTTATCGGGTTACCCTACATACGCATTTCGTTACCCTGCATTCGACATTCGTACACGCTCGCCTGTAGCAGGCACGTCAGCAATATTTAGGCACCATTATTTAAGTGTGTGTATATATATACGTGTGATTTGTGGTGCTCCGAACTTAATGATTTAATCGTCGTGACGATCAGTCTGGAAAATAACGTGACCGAGCCGGGCTCGTGAACGACGCAGGGAATTAATTGTCTTAGAACCTACATTGGGATTCGTGAAACGATCTGTCGCTCCTCGATTTTGTCATTCTGGTGACCCAGTACACACACAGTACACACACAAGTACATATGCACAGTACACACACAGTACACACACAGACACAGTACACACAGTACACTCATAGTACACACACAGTACACTCAGAGTACACACACAGTTCACACACAGTACACTCAGAGTACACACACAGAACACACACAAAGTACATATACACAGTACACTCAGAGTACACACAGACACAGTACACACAGTACAATCATAGTACACACACAGTACACACAAAGTACATATACACAGTACACTAACAGTACACTAATAGTACACACACAGTACACTCAGAGTACACACAGTACACACACAATACACACACAGTACACTCAGAGTACGCACACAGTACATACACAGTACACTAATAGTACACACACAGTACACTAATAGTACACACAGTACACTAACAGTACACACATAGTACACTAATAGTACACACACAATAACAGTACACTAATAGCACACACAGTACACTAATAGCACACACACAGTACACACACAATATATACACAGTACACACACAGTACACTAATAGTACACACAGTACACACACAATACACTAACAGTACACACACAGTACACACACAGTCCACTAATAGTACACACACAATGCACACACAGTACACTAACAGTACACACACAGTACACTACACACATACACACAGTACACACACAGTACACACACGTGCGTGTGTCACCGTAGTAGTAGTTTTTGCGCCGCTTCGCTTCGCTTCGTAACCTTGGCCTACTCCTCCTTCTGCTGCTGTAAGATGAGAACTCTCGCGAACGAGTGCAAACGCTGGGTTGGTGGTGGCTGTGGTGGTTGTGGTTGTGGTGGTTGTTGTGGTTGGTGGTGGGGGGGGTCTCTTCGTAATAAAGTTCCCAGGTCGTTCGAACGATCACGGTGGCAACGGCATTACGGATCGATCTTTGCCATTATCTTTGCGCCTACAACCATCATCATCATCAACACGTGTGTGCACTCTCGCTCCAGGGCGGGCGGGCGGAACGAGGGTCAGATCGCCTAAATATGATGCGTCGTTTGAACGGAAATATAAAATGCGCCGTTGAATGCGCCGCTAAAGGAGGCGTTTATATTTTGCGCGATCTAAACTCCCCCTCGCCGCCCATCTCCCCAAACAAACGAACACAAAATATCTAAATGACGGACGATTTTGGTCTCGAATGCCGACCACGCGCTAAACTCCGTCAAGGGCGTTCAAAAGTTGCAGTTTGCCGTGAATATTGACCGCGCTCGTTAGAATCAACGGCGGCTCGGTGCCTGAGTAGGGGTCGCCCATGCTCTCTGGTTCTTTCGGTAAAGTCACGTATTAGTTATTATATTATATGATATTTATTATTCTATTTTCCATTCACGTGACTTTACCGAAAGAACCAAAAAGTATGGATTCCGCAGTCACGAAAGCTTCCAATCAGGGTCGCCCTTGTTTGACCGTGATTCTTGGACGAGATGATGTTTGGGATATAATCTTTAGCGAAGGTTGATGGACGAACGGGTGTAGTGGTGGCGGTGGTGGTGGGAGCGGTGGTGCAGCGGTTAGCGCTACGCCGCGCTACGAACCCGGCGACCCGAGTTCGATTCCCGCTCACGGCCACCACCGCAGACGGTTTTCTGAACCGGTTCTGGGCCTCCCGAGATCGACTCGGCTCAAATGAGTACCTGGTGTGTAAAACATCGCCACTGGGAGACAAAGGCGGCCGGGCGTGGTGTTGGCCACCCACCCCTCGTGTGCCGTGCCGNCCTTCATAGGTGCTGCTCGCTAACAGCACTGCCCCAACAGTCTGTTAAGGCTATACGGGGATATTTGTCTTTGGGNGTAGTAGGGGTGGTCGTGGTGGGTGGTAGTGGTCATTTATAACATTATTTTTGTAGCAACAGCGGCGTTCAGTTCGTTTTTTTTTATTGCATCCGAGGTAGATTCCCGCTCACGGCCACCAACACCGGGGACTCGATCCTGGCCCTCCTGCCCCTAGGTCGACTCGGCCTCAAACGAGTAACCCGTTGGGTGTGTAACAACAACATCACCACTGGGGAGACAAAGGCTGCCGGGCGTGGGGTCTGCCACACGACCCTCTCGTGTGCCACAGATGCTACTCGCCAACGCCACTTGCCCCAACAGTCTGTTCAGGCCGGTCAATCTTGGTGCGTCTCTGTGCGTCCGTGCGTGCGCGTGTTCGTCCGTGTCACCGTCGATGTGTATGTGTGATGGCGCTGATACATCATCGTCGCGATGGCGATGGTGATCATGGTTCCCCTCGTGATGAGCCCTTAAACCATCACTCGGAAGCCGAATCACGTTTGAACGTTAGTAACCAGGTCAGACTCACGCGTGAAAGCCACGTTCGTGACGGAAAGAGCTCCGTTGTGTATTGGCTAAAATGAATCATTAAAGCGACTTCGTAATGGAACAAGTTTTTTTCAAATTTACTATTTAAAAAAAANCATTATATACACACGCACACACATACACGTGTGTGTAAATGACAGTCGAGTGAGTTTTCAGGAGCGTTGTGCGTTTCTGTAATCTCGGTCAACATTAATCCTTCAGGTCCCGCGCGCGCTGGATGGCACAATCACAATGTTCATTTTACACCGGAGTTAAATCCGATGAGCTATGAAGCTCTGTTCACCACGCGTGTCCTGACAGCGGCAGAAACAGCAGCTCGGTGCACGAATGTGGAGATCCCCCTGCTGCTGCTGCTACTGCTGCTGCTACTGCTGCTGATACTGCTACTGCTGCTGATACTGCTGCTGCTACTGCTGCTGATAATGCTGCTACTGCTGATACTGCTACTGATACTGCTGCTGATGCTGCTGCTGATACTGCTGCTGATACTGCTGATGATACTGCTGCTGCTACTGCTGCTGATAATGCTGCTACTGCTGATACTGCTACTGATACTGCTGCTGATGCTGCTGCTGATACGCTGCTGATAGCTGCTGCTACTGCTGCTGCTACTGCTGCTAGAGAGCGAGAGAGAGAGTTCGCGACTCGTTCCGCTGTTCCTGCTCCGAGCGCGTGGGAGGAGCGCGCGGCCACAATGGTTTACTGTGCGGTCCACAGACTAACATTGCCCATAGACTAACATGGCACATAGACTAAGATTGCCCACAGAATAACATTGCCACAGACTAGCATTGCCCATTGGCTAACATTGCCCATAGACTAACATTGCCCGCAGACTATCCTGTCCATGCCGACGGCAATGAGTTCAGGAGCTGCTGTCCCTCCTCCACAGTAGGTTCACGACACCCAAACCTATCGGCATACAACAAAGACAAATATCCACCGTGTAGCCTTAACAGACTGTTGGGGCAAGTGCTGTTAGCGAGTAGCAGCACCTATGAAGGCCGGCACGGCACACGAGGGGTGGGTGGCCAGCAAACACGCCCTACCGCCTTTGTCTCCCAAGTTACTCACTTGAGGCTGAGTCTACCTAGGGNAGGCCCAGCACCGGTTCGAGTGAACTTCGGGAATCGAAGTCGGGTCACCGGGGGGGGGGGGGAGGGGCGGAGCGTCGGGGCGCTGATTGCTGCGCCACCGCTCCCAACGCGAGTTTGGTGGAGAAAGATGAGTGGGGCGGTGGTGGTGGTGATGGTGGTGATGGTGGTGATGGTGGTGGTGATGGTGGTGGTGATGGTGGTGATGGTGGTGATGATGGTGGTGATGGTGATGATGGTGGTGGTGAAGGTGGTGGTGGTGAAGGTGGTGATGGTGANGGTGGTGATGGTGATGGTGGTGGTGATGGTGGTGATGGTGGTGGTGGTGGTGATGGTGGTGGTGATGGTGGTGGTGATGGTGGTGATGGTGGTGATGATGGTGGTGATGGTGATGATGGTGGTGGTGAAGGTGGTGGTGGTGAAGGTGGTGATGGTGGTGGTGGTGGTGATGGTGGTGATGGTGGTGGTGGTGGTGGTGGTGGTGATGGTGGTGATGGTGGTGATGGTGGTGATGGTGGTGGTGGTGGTGATGGTGGTGGTGATGGTGGTGGTGAAGTGTGTGGTGATGGTGAAGGTGGTGGTGGTGATGGTGGTGGTGATGGTGGTGGTGGTGATGGTGGTGGTGATGGTGGTGATGATGGTGATGATGGTGGTGAAGGCGGAGATGGAGGAGATGATGGGTGGTGGTGATGGTGGTGGTGATGGTGGTGAAGGTGGTGGTGATGGTGGTGGTGATGGTGAANGTGATGGTGGTGATGGTGGTGATGGTGGTGATGGTGGTGATGGTGGTGGTGATGGTGGTGGTGATGGTGGTGATGGTGGTGATGATGGTGGTGATGGTGATGATGGTGGTGGTGAAGGTGGTGGTGGTGAAGGTGGTGATGGTGAAGGTGGTGATGGATGGTGGGGTGATGGTGGTGGTGATGGTGGTGGTGGTGGTGATGGTGGTGGTGATGGTGGTGATGGTGGTGATGGTGGTGATGGTGGTGATGGTGATGATGGTGGTGGTAAGGTGGTGGTGGTGAAGGTGGTGATGGTGAAGGTGGTGGTGGTGATGGTGGTGGTGATGGTGGTGATGGTGGTGGTGATGGTGGTGATGGTGGTGGTGATGGTGGTGATGGTGGTGATGGTGGTGGTGATGGTGGTGGTGATGGTGGTGGTGAAGGTGGTGATGGTGAAGGTGGTGGTGGTGATGGTGGTGGTGATGGTGGTGGTGGTGATGGTGGTGGTGATGGTGGTGATGATGGTGATGATGGTGGTGAAGTGATGGTGGTGGTGATGGTGGTGGTNATGGTGGTGAAGGTGGTGGTGATGGTGGTGGTGATGGTGGTGATGGTGGTGATGGTGATGGTGGTGATGGTGGTGTGGTGATGGTGGTGGTGGTGGTGTGGTGATGGTGGTGGCGATGGTGGTGGTGATGGTGGTGATGGTGATGGTGGTGATGGTGGTGGTGGTGGTGATGGTGGTGATGGGGGGTGATGGTGGTGATGATGGTGGTGGTGATGGTGGTGGTGATGGTGGTGATGGTGGTGGTGGTGGTGATGGTGATGGTNTGGTGATGGTGGTGATGGTGGTGGTGGCGATGATGGTAGTGATGGTGGTGGTGATGGTGATGGTGGTGAGTGGTGGTGGTGATGTGGTGATGGTGGTGTGGTGATGGTGGTGATGATGGTGTGGTGTTAGTAGTAATGGTGGTGGTGAGATTCACGTTATTCTCCAGCTATGATTCACACTCAATGAGACTACAGCTATGAGACTCACGTTATTATACTGCAGCTATGATTCACATTCAATGAGACACAGGCTACGAGACTCACGTTATTATACTCCAGCTATGATTCACACTCAATGAGACTACAGCTATGAAACTCACGTTATTATACTGCAGCTATGATTCGCACTCCATGAGACTCAAGACTCCAGCTATGAAACTCACATTATTATACTTCATCTATGATTCACACTCAATGAGACTACAGCTATGAAACTCACGTTATTATACTGCAGCTATGATTCGCACTCCATGAGACTCAAGACTCCAGCTATGAAACTCACATTATTATACTTCATCTATGATTCACACTCAATGAGACTACAGCTATGAAACTCAAGTTATTATACTGCAGCTATGATTCACACTCAATGAGACTCAAGACGCAGGCTATGATACACAATCTATGCCACTCAATCTATAACACACAGTCTATGCAACTCAACACTCGAGCGATGGTACACAATTTATGATACTCAATCTATGAGACCGTAGCTACGACACACAATCTACGCAACTCAAGCGAAGGACAAAGATAAAGATCCCCGTATAGCCTTAACAGACTGTAGGGGCAAGTGCTGTTAGCGAGCACCTACGCAGACACACACGCACACATACACACACACGCAACACACGCACACACACGCACACACACATACACACGCACACACACATACACACGCACACACAAAGACAAAGATCCCCCGTATAGACTTAAAGACTGTAGGGCAAGTGCTGTTAGCGAGCACCTATGAAGGCCGGAACGGTACACGGGGGGGGGGGTGGGTGGCCAGCACCACGCCCGACCGCCTTTGTCTCCCAGTAGCGATGTTGCGACCCCGCACCAGGTACTCATTTAAGGCTAAGTCGACCTAGGGGAGGCCCAGGACCGGTTCAGATAATCGTCACTGGTGTTAGCCGTGAGCGGGAATCGAACACGGGTCGCCAGGTTCATAGCGCAGCGCGCTAACCGCTACCTACCGCTCCCCATGCACACACACACATACGCACACATGCACACACACACGCACACACACACACACGCACACACACAAACGCACACACACATAGACACACGCACACACATACACACACCATCGCTCGAAGGGACACACACACACAGACATACAGACACACACAGACATACAGACACACAGACACACACACACAGACACACACACAGACATACACACACACACACACACACACACAGACATACATACAGACACACACGTGCAACACGCGGTGTGAGTGAAGTCGCCTCGCGCTCCACGTGACGCACGCGCACAAATCCTCCCCCAACGCGCTCGAGGCATCGAACCCCTTTCCCCATCCCCATCACCACCCCCCTGCAGACAGACTCCGTCTCGCGGCGTTCTCCCGCGCGCGACCCCACGGCAGCTGAGCGTCGGGATTAGCGGAGCGACGCCGAGAGGCTGAGCTCTCCCCACCACCACCACCACCCCCCACCACCACCCCCACCACCACCACCCCCCACCACCCCCACCACCACCACCACCCCCACCACCCCCCCACCACCACCCCCACCACCACCCCCCACCTCATCGTCGCCGTCGTCTCCCAGCGGAGTTGTAAATCTCGGACTCAACGGGAGGCAATAATAACGTCTTAGAGAGGAGAGATTACGTCTCTTCGTCTTCTTCCTCTTCGTGGTCTTCCTCTGCACGTGTATTGTGTAATCGGTGACGCCGCGGGCAACGGCTCTTCTTCAGAGCACTCGAGAAGGACCATTGCCCGAAACGTCGTTTGGGCAATGGCTCATTCGTCACTCGAGAAGGGTTATTGCCCGAAACGTCGCTCGGCAATTACCATTCTTCACAGCACTTGAGTAGGGTCATTTCCTGAAACGTCGTTGGGCAGTGGCTCATTCTTCGCAGCACTTGAGTAGGGTCATTTCCTGAAACGTCGTTGGGCAGTGGCTCATTCTTCGCAGCACTCGAGAAGGGCCGTTTCCCGAAACGTCGCTGTGCAATTACCATTCTTCGCAGCACTTGAGAAGGGTCATTGCCCGAAACGTCGCTGAGCAATGGCTCATTCTTCGCAGCACTTGAGAAGGGCTGTTGCCCGAAACGTCGCTGTGCAATTACCATTCTTCGCAGCACTTGAGTAGGGTCATTTCCTGAAACGTCGTTGGGCAGTGGCTCATTCTTCGCAGCACTTGAGAAGGGCCATTGCCCGAAACGTCGCTGGGCAATTACCATTCTTCACAGCACTTGAGTAGGGTCATTGCCCGAAACGTCGCTGGGCAATGGCTCATTCTTCGCAGCACTTGAGAAGGGTCATTGCCCGAAACGTCGCTGGGCAACGGCTTATTCTTCGTAGCACTTGAGAAGGGCCATTGCCCGAAACGTCGCTGAGCAACGGCCCTTTCCTCAGAGCGCTTGAGAAGGGCCATTGCCCGAAACGTCGCCTATCATAAATGATTACTTCTGAAGGCCCACACACACAGCGTTGATATTGACACGTGACGTGTCGAGTTGTTGTTGTTGTGTTGCCTGCTCTTGCGTACCACTGCAACAAACTGATTTGTCTCCACGGCGACGAAACCGATGCTGCTGAAATGACGCGCTCCGATGTCTTGCACAAAGACTGCCGCTCACGCAGCGAGACGGGCGTATGAAGAGACCATGTCACTGTCCCGCTCGTCTCTTTTGCACGGGGGATAGAGTGTTTCCCCTCGCATACAATCACCATTAATTGGCCCAAAACATCTCAACATGTGGAGGACGACAGAGCTCGGCATGAGAAGGCAACCGAGTCCGCGTGCTCCACCTCTGCGTCGAATGGGCTTACGGACTGCGCGGCGATCGTGAGAGACGCGGTCGTAGCACAACAACGACGCGTCCTTATTACGGAGCTCCCACAGCCGCGTGGACCGAAACGTCGGACGTCATGCCGAGACCGCGTCGATCGGAGCGAGCTATGACACGGGTGCTCCTCATCGAGCCGAGAGGTGCTTTGTTCATTTTACTATCTAGCGGTGTCTTCAATGTGAAGCGCTCTGATTTAAAAGCGTCAACGAGAGTTATGGTTCATCCACTGCTGGATGAACCCCCCCCACCCACCCCCCACCCTCCACCACCCCGCCCCTCCTGAGCCACCACGCCGACGCTACAATCCATGCCACTCCTGAACATTTCCTACGCAGCACTCGGTGATAGGGGTCTCGACACAGCCATCATCATCATTATCGTCTTGGCGGGGTCGATAAAAACTCAGTAACACTTTGTGCGGGAAAGTCAGCAGCGGTTGTCCGGTAGAGACTACCTCCTCCACCCCTCCTCCCGGCCATAGGAATGTGGAATTGGCTCTGCAGGCCTGTAAAGCGGGGAGTTATTGTCACGCGCAAGATGTCCTCAACATAGAACCTCACGATGTCCGACTCGAGTTAGACAAAAAGAAGAGCAGCAACCCGGCAGCGCCATGCAGAGCTCTCGACAGGCAGGTTGGTCACGTGCTGTTCACGGGTCTGGGCAGCACCTATGACGGTTGGTCACGTGCTGTTCGCGGTCTGGGTCAGCACCTATGACGGTGGTCACGTGCTGTTCGCGGTCTGGGCAGCACCTATGAGGTGGTCACGTGCTGTTCGCGGTCTGGGTCAGCACCTATGACGGTGGTCACGTGCTGTTCGCGGTCTGGGCAGCACCTATGAAGGTCACGTGCTGTTCGCGGTCTGGGCAGCACCTATGAGGTGGTCACGTGCTGTTCGCGGGTCTGGGGCAGCACCTATGAAGGTGGTCACGTGCTACGCGGGTCTGGGGCAGCACCTATGAAGGTGGGTCACGTGCTGTTCGCGGTCTGGGGCAGCACCTATGAAGGTGGTCACGTGCTGTTCGCGGTCTGGGCAGCACCTATGAAGGTGGGTCACGTGCTGTTCGTGGTCTGGGGCAGCACCTATGAAGGTGGGTCCGTGCTGTTCGCGGTCGCGGGCAGCACCTATGAAGGTGGGTCACGTGCTGTTCGCGGGTCTAGGGCAGCACCTATGAAGGTGGGTCACGTGCTGTTCGCGGTCGCGGGCAGCACCTATGAAGGTGGGTCACGTGCTGTTCGCGGTCTGGGCAGCACCTATGAAGGTGGTCACGTGCTGTTCGCGGTCTGGGCAGCACCTATGAAGGTGGGTCACGTGCTGTTCGCGGTCTGGGCAGCACCTATGAAGGGTCACGTGCTGTTCGCGGGTCTGGGCAGCACCTATGACGGTGGTCACGTTCTGTTCGCGGTCTGGGCAGCACCTATGTAGGTGGTCACGTGCTGTTCGCGGGTCTGGGCAGCACCTATGAATGTGGGTCACGTGCTGTTCGCGGGTCTGGGTCAGCACCTATGAAGGTGGTCACGTGCTGTTCGCGGTCTGGGGCAGCACCTATGAAGGTGGGTCACGTGCTGTTCGCGGTCTGGGGCAGCACCTATGAAGGTGGGTCACGTGCTGTTCGCGAGTCTGGGGCAGCACCTATGAAGGTGGGTCACGTGCTGTTCGCGGGTCTGGGTCAGCACCTATGAAGGTGGTCACGTGCTGTTCGCGAGTCTGGGCAGCACCTATGAAGGTGGGTCACGTGCTGTTCGCGGTCTGGGCAGCACCTATGAAGGTGGGTCACGTGCTGTTCGCGAGTCTGGGTCAGCACCTATGAAGGTGGGTCACGTGCTGTTCGCGAGTCTGGGCAGCACCTATGAAGGTGGGTCACGTGCTGTTCGCGAGTCTGGGCAGCACCTATGAAGGTGGTCACGTGCTGTTCGCGGTCTGGGTCAGCACCTATGAAGGTGGGTCACGTGCTGTTCGCGAGTCGGGGCAGCACCTATGAAGGTGGGTCACGTGCTGTTTGCGGGTCTGGGCAGCACCTATGACGGTNGGTCACGTGCTGTTCGCGGGTCTGGGCAGCACCTATGACGGTTGGTCACGTGCTGTTCGCGGTCTGGGGCAGCACCTATGAAGGTGGGTCACGTGCTGTTCGCGAGTCTGGGTCAGCACCTATGAAGGGTCACGTGCTGTTCGCGGGTCTGGGGCAGCACCTATGAAGGTGGTCACGTGCTGTTCGCGGTCTGGGTCAGCACCTATGAAGGTGGGTCACGTGCTGTTCGCGGGTCTGGGCAGCACCTATGACGGTTGGTCACGTGCTGTTCGCGGTCTGGGGCAGCACCTATGAAGGTGGGTCACGTGCTGTTCGCGGTCTGGGGCAGCACCTACGAAGGGTCACGTGCTGTTCGCGAGTCTGGGCAGCACCTATGAAGGTGGGTCACGTGCTGTTTGCGGGTCGCGGGCAGCACCTACGAAGGTGGGTCACGTGCGTTTGCGGGTCGCGGGCAGCACCTATGAAGGTGGGTCACGTGCGTTCGCGAGTTGAGCACCTATCGGTTGGTACGTGCTGTTCGCGAGTCTGGGGACACCACGAAGGTGGGTCACGTGCTGTTCGCGNGTCTGGGCAGCACCTATGAAGGTGGGTCACGTGCTGTTTGCGGGTCGCGGGCAGCACCTATGAAGGTGGTCACGTGCTGTTCGCGNGTCTGGGTCAGCTCCTATGAAGGTGGGTCACGTGCTGTTCGCGGGTCTGGGGCAGCACCTATGAAGGTGGTCACGTGCTGTTCGCGAGCCGCGGGCAGCACCTATGAAGGTGGGTCACGTGCTGTTCGCGAGTCTGGGGCAGCACCTATGACGGTGGTCACGTGCTGTTCGCGAGTCTGGGNCAGCACCTATGAAGGTGGGTCACGTGCTGTTTGCGGGTCTGGGGCAGCACCTATGAAGGTGGGTCACGTGCTGTTTGCGGGTCTGGGTCAGCATCTATGAAGGTGGGTCACGTGCTGTTTGCAGGTCTGGGGCAGCACCTATGAAGGTGGGTCACGTGCTGTTCGCGGGTCTGGGTCAGCACCTATGAAGGTGGGTCACGTGCTGTTCGTGGGTCTGGGTCAGCACCTATGAAGGTGGGTCACGTGCTGTTCGCGGGTCTGGGGCAGCACCTATGAAGGTGGGTCACGTGCTGTTCGCGGTCTGGGGCAGCACCTATGAAGGTGGTCACGTGCTGTTCGCGGGTCTGGGCAGCACCTATGAGGTGGGTCACGTGCTGTTCGCGGTCTGGGCAGCACCTATGAAGGTGGGTCACGTGCTGTTCGCGAGCCGTGGACAGCACCTATGAAGGTGGGTCACGTGCTGTTCGCGAGTCTGGGTCAGCACCTATGTAGGTGGGTCACGTGCTGTTCGCGAGTCTGGGTCAGCACCTATGAAGGTGGGTCACGTGCTGTTCGCGAGTCTGGGTCAGCACCTATGTAGGTGGGTCACGTGCTGTTCGCGAGTCTGGGGCAGCACCTATGACGGTTGGTCACGTGCTGTTCGCGGTCTGGGGCAGCACCTATGAAGGTGGGTCACGTGCTGTTCGCGAATCTGGGTCAGCACCTATGAAGGTGGGTCACGTGCTGTTCGCGGGTCTGGGGCAGCACCTATGACGGTTGGTCACGTGCTGTTCGCGGTCTGGGCAGCACCTATGACGGTTGGTCACGTGCTGTTCGCGAGTCGCGGGCAGCACCTATGAAGGTGGGTCACGTGCTGTTCGCGGGTCTGGGTCAGCACCTATGAAGGTGGGTCACGTGCTGTTCGCGGGTCTGGGCAGCACCTATGAAGGTGGGTCACGTGCTGTTCGCGAGCCGGGGCAGCACCTATGAAGGTGGGTCACGTGCTGTTCGCGGGTCTGGGCAGCACCTATGAAGGTGGGTCACGTGCTGTTCGCGGGTCTGGGTCAGCACCTATGAAGGTGGGTCACGTGCTGTTCGCGGGTCTGGGGCAGCACCTATGAAGGTGGATCACGTGCTGTTCGCGAGTCTGGGGCAGCACCTATGAAGGTGGGTCACGTGCTGTTCGCGGGTCTGGGGCAGCACCTATGAAGGTGGGTCACGTGCTGTTCGCGGGTCTGGGGCAGCACCTATGAAGGGTCACGTGCTGTTCGCGAGTCTGGGGCAGCACCTATGACGGTTGGTCACGTGCTGTTCGCGAGTCTGGGCAGCACCTATGACGGTTGGTCACGTGCGTTCGCGGGTCTGGGGCAGCACCTATGAAGGTGGGTCACGTGCGTACACGCGTCTTCTGTCGCACCGTACGTAGGCCGAGCGTGAGGTGTGGGGNCACGACGGGAGTGGTGGGACAACACCACGCCCGGGCCTTTGTCTCCCCAAATGCTGATTATTTTTTTNGTTAAGGCTGTCTGGGGNGAGAAGGGGGGTAGGAGACATGCAGGACCGGTATTCGAGCTGCACCGCTGATGGTGGTGGTGGTACGCGAGCGGGAATCGAACCCAGGTTGCCAGCACACGCCCAAACGCCTTTGTCTCCCCAGCGGCGATGTTTTTTTGTTGACACGCACCAGATACTCATTGAGGCTGAGTCGACCTGCGGAGGGTCCCGGACCGGTTCAGATAGTCGTCACCGCAGNGCAGCCTAACCTGCTGCGCCACCGCTCCCCTACGAGCTGCCGGTNATTGAACGCTCGNTCACAGCGGACTCCTGGTTCAGTGAGCGCTGCACTCGAGCCCTCGTGCGAGTAGCACGCACAGAGGCGTGTGTGTGTGCGTGTATGTGTGTGTGTGTGTGTGTGCGTGTGTGTCATGTGTGTATGTGTGGTGCTGTGTGCGTGTGTGTGTNCGTGTGTGCGTGTGTGGTGTGCGTTGTGTGCTGTGTGTGTGTNCGTNTGTGATGNGTGTGTGCGTTTGGTGTATGTGGTGTCGTGTGTGTGTGCGTGTGTGTGTGTGCGTGTATGTGTGTGTGTGTGTGCGTGTGTGTGTGCGTGTGTGCGTGTGTGTGTGTGTGTNCGTGTGTGTGTGCGTGTGTGCGCGTGTGTGTGTGTGCGCGTGTGTGTGTGTGTGCGTGTGTGTGCGTGTGTGTATGTGTGTGTGCGTGTGTGTATGTGTGTGTGCGTGTGTGTGTGTGTGTGTGTGCGTGTGTGCGTGTGTGTGTGCGTGTGTGTGTGCGTGTGTGTGCGTGTGTGTGTATGTGTGTGTGCGTGTGTGCGTGTGTGTGTGCGTGTGTGTGTGTCTGTGTGTGTGTGTGCGTGTGTGTGTGTGCGTGTTTGTGTGTGTGTGTGTGTGTGCGTCTGTTGGGGGATCTTTATCTTGTGTGTGTGTGCGCCTGTGTGTGCTCGTGTGTCTGTGCGGGGGTCTTTATGTGTGTGTGTGCGGCCTTCATAGGTGCTGCTGCTCGCTCACAGCACTTGCCCCGCACAGTCTGCTGACGGCTGTAGGGTGGGAGGGGATCTTTATATTTAGTGTGTGTGTGGCCTTGATAGGTGCTGCTGCTGCTCGCTCACAGGACTTGCCCCACACAGTCTGCTGACGGCTGTAGGGTGGGAGGGGATCTTTATCTGTGTGCCGTGATGAATTGCGACGGGAGGCGATGGCTCACGGTCCGTGGAGAAGGCGGGTGGGGGGCTGAGGCTTTCATCCAGCAGTGGATATAACTTGTGTGTGTGTATAACTCAAGATGCAAACGCGGTTTACGGAGCAAATCCCCCAAACCTCCTCCCCCCAACGTCCAAAACGTGAAGCGGTCGGCAACAAGCAGCACGAGTGAAGGTGCAATAAAGACGTGACGTGAAGGCGTCGCGTGAATTGAGAGAGGGGTGATGTTGTAAGAGCTTTAGAGACGGTGATGATGGCGATGATGATGGTGGTGATGGTGGTGATGATGGTGGCGATGATGATGGCGATCATGATGATGATGGCGAGGATGATAGCGATGATGATGGTGAGGATGATGATGGTGATGATAATGGCGATGATGGTGGTGGTGGTGGTGATGGCGATGATGGTGATGATGATAATGATGTTGATGATGATGATAAATTAGGTGGTGATGATGATGATGATGATAATAATTACATTTATCATGTTAACTTAGGTCATGATATATAGATAATACGGATGTAATGATCATATAGCTAGAGCTGATGATGCTACAGTTGATACAGCTTATGATGATAGAGCTCATGATGATTCATGACAATTATGATAATTACCATGATAATTTCGATGAAGATGATGATTTTGATGAAGATGCTTTAATGATTATGATGATGATGTAGGTATGTGTGTGTGTATATAATGGATATGTTCGCTATACCACAATTGTGCAGGTTTTATGGTGTGCTGTTATCAAGACCACTCCACCACCCCTTCCGTCTGCCCCTCCAATTCTAAACGCATCCACGCGCCCGTTCAAACATTGCGAGAGAATTGACAATTGATTAATGTGTTACGAGTATTTATATGACATTGCTAATCACCAACAAATACTAATACAGTAAAACCTTGGATTGCGAGTGACTTGGTCTGCGAGTGTTTTGCAAGACGAGCAATTTTTTAAATAAATATTAATTTGATAAACGAGCGAGGTCTTGCAATACAAGTAGTACGCGTATACGCTTTGTCTGCCTAGCGTCACGTGATCACAACTGATATACGAGTTGCTTTGATATACGAGTGCTTTGGATTACAAACACGTTTCGGAACGAATTATGCTCGCAATCCAAGGTTTTACTGTATTTGAATTGACGCGTTGACTGTAATTCAGCTCACTGTCTTTCATTGTAAAAACGTGCAATTGCTTGGAGCTGCTGACCGTTGACAAGCAATGATCTCCGTAATTAAACGTTGATATCTGCCAAAAAAGGTCATTGCCTAAAACGTCGGTCTCACGCCCTACGCCGCGTCGATTATCCGTGTGGGTGGGGGCTGTTAACCATACTTCACCATTTCAGATATCTGACCCTTCTAGACCATCTCTGGAGTAGCCTAGGCTGGGCTATATTTCGTGAAACGTATCAGCTCTCTCTAAACCTTCTAGACCATCTCTGGAGTAAGCCTAGGCCGGGCTATATTTCGTAGAAACGTATCAGCTCTCTCTAAACCTTCTAGATCATCTCTGGAGTAAGCCTAGGCTGGGCTATATTTCGTGGAAATGTATCAGCTCTCTCTAACCCTTCTAGAACATCAGTGGAGTATTCCTTGACCCGGCTATATTCCGTACGCCAGATTGTCAGCTCCGTACCCCTTCGAGAACATCGACGGAATCTGCACGAAGTCACTCCAAGTCACGGCCGTCTGGTCTCAGCCTCGCGAACTGTTAAGCTGTCGGCGAGGAGCGGTGGCGCAGCGGTTAGCGCAGCCGCGCTACGAAACCGGCGATGTGCCGGTTTGGTGCTTGCGAAACGGCCCGCTCGCATCCGCACAACTCCATGTAAATATGCGTGTACAATTAATTCCTTCTTGGCGCATTAATGATGATGGTCTGTTCATGGCACCGACGTTTGACACGTGACTTAATTGGCGTGCGATTTGTTAAAATGTATTTTTGTCACGGATATATGTTCACTCGAATTTATTTGTTTTTATCAACGGTGATATGAAACGAGCAATGTCACATCGCGGCAAAAAAATATTTATCTGCAAATATATATCAATATTAAAGATAGGCGGCGTTTCGGGCAAATCTCCCTTCTTCTTAGCACGTAGATCTATGAAAGGGACATTGGCTGAAACGTCGTTTAATTCAACTATTTAATTGGGGCAGTGTGAACCGACGGATGTTTAAAGTCGCGCTAATTGTGCTTTGTGCACTACTGCATCAGTATATATATAACAAAACCCAGTTTCACTTAATGTACATATGTGTATGTTTCACGTAAAAATATAGAATAAAGAAAACTAAACAGTCGGAGTTAATTGGCACGATATTAACGCGTAACTGATCACACACAAATTAAAACTGCATTGACTATACGTGCCTCCACACGCGTAAATGGATTGCACAATACTAACCCAAGACAAAGCTCCCCGTGTAGCCTGCGACGGACTATTGGGGCAAGTGCCGTTAGCGAGTAGCACCTACGAAGTCGGACGCGTCACGCGTGGTTTGCCCAGAACCACCCGCGCCCGCCCGGCCGCCTTTGTCTCCCCAGTGCTCACATAGTAACGCGCAAGTGCGCTAACCGCTGCGCCACCGCTCCTGATGCGCGGGGGACAGACGGATGGACAGACGTTCGAGACGCATGGGGGCTTGGCGACTTGAACATTTCGCACGAACGGAGCCGAGCCTCTGCCGTACGACACCAGTAGACGCGTCGGTCAATCGGTGAAGGAAAATACAATGGGGGGGGGAAACATGATCCCAAATTAAAGTTTTTTTAAAAAAATGTATCCGATGCATCTTTGGTTCCACGCTCGCGGGCTCAGAGCAGAGGTCGCAAACGGGTTTTGATTCCTTACCCGTACCCGGCCGCACCAGGGTCGCAAATGGGTACCCGTTCCCTACCCGTACCCGTACCCTACCCGAAATTAGTGACAAACGGCTACTCACCAGTGACTCACGGCCTACCCGTACTCGGACGCACCAGGGTCGCAAACGGTTACCCGTACCCGTACCCGGCCGGGTACGGTTAGCCGGGTATCGGGTAGGGTACGGGTATCGGTTGCGACATCTGGCTCAGAGTCGGTGAGTCGGTCGCGAGTTTTGAATGGCGTTCAACACGAGACCCCCCCCCCCCGTTTTAATTAGTGAGCCGAGTAATTGACCCCAAACCCCTTCACGGAGGGAGAACACGGAGTGAGTCACTGAAACCGTTCGAAAGGCCGCGACTGTGCCGAGCGACGTTGACCGTCACACGCAGGGGAACAGGCCACGGCGGTGTTCTGCTGCAACGACGAGCAACATCGGCACGCGACAGATGTGCAAGAAGGTCCTTCTTCGAAAGCTCGTGAATAAGGGCCGTTGTCCGAAACGTCTTCGTCCAAAACGTGCTCTGAATCCGGGCCCCTTTTGTGCGACAGGTGGTGATTTAATTTAGTTATTTTTATTTCATATTTATTTTTATTTTATTTTTATTTTCACCTACGTGACTTTACCGAAAGAACCAAAGAGTATAGGCACATGAAGTAAGCGGATGTATGTGTATATATATGTATAATATACACTTGGAATTACATTGTACCGTGCGCGTGTCTTCGCAATTGAACGAATGTGGACGGTCCTGGGCCTCCCAAGCCTCAAACGAGTACTGGTGCGGTGTGTAAAACATCGCCACTGGGGAGACAAAGGCGGCCGGGCGTGGTGCTGGCAACCCACCCCCTCATGTGCCGTGCCGGCCTTCGTAGGTGCTACTCGCTAATAGCACTTGCCCCAACAGTCTATACGGGGGGTCTTTGTATATTGCGTATATATGTACGCTTAAATAATTCATAGGTGCTCGCTAACAGCACTTGCCTAACACCTGATGAAGGCTATACGGGGGGGGTCTGGTCTTTGTTACGTGTACGTATCTCGAACTTCTTTCGCACCGTACGTAACCATCCGTGCTAATCGGAGGTGCTCGCTGACAGCACTTGCCCGCAACAGCCTCTGCAGGCGAGAAGTTGTTGTAGCTAACACGTGTCAACGTGTTATAGTGCGTGTCTCTCTGTAATATGTGTACAGGTATGTAATGTAATGTGTGTGTGTGTTATTGTCAGGGTGTGGGTGGTAGGAGCGGTGGCGCAGTGGTTAGCGCACCACGCTCACGAACTCGAACCCGCCCCCCCCCGGTTGCGGGCTAATATCGGCGACGTTGTCGATTATCGATTCGAAGTTATCGAACCCCCTCCTGCCTCCGACGTACTCTCCTCTCCGCTCCGTCAAGCAACCATCCGAGCCCGTACGAGTTGAACTCAAACATCGTGGTGAAGTATGGTCAAACGCCCCCCCCCCCGAAAACCCGCATCCCGTGACCGACAGCGGCTCGTTTGTCTGTGTGTGGGTGTATGTGTTGTGTGTGTTGTGTGCGGTGTGTGTTGTGGTGTGTGTTGTGTGTTGCGTTGTGTTGTGTTGCTGTGTTGCGTGTGGTGTGTGGGGTGTTGTGTGTGGTGTGTGTTTGTTGTGTGTGTGTGTCTGTGTNGTGTGTGTGTTGTCTGTGTGTGGTGTGTGTGGTGTGTGTGGTGTGTATGGTGTGTGTGTGTGCGTGTGTTGCGTGTGGTGTGTGTGTGGGGTGTTGTGTGTGGTGTGTGTGTTGTGTGTGTNGTGTGTGGTGTGTGTGGGTGTGTGTGTGTCTATCTTGTGTGTGGTGTGTCTGTGGTGTGTGTTGTGTGGTGTGTGTTTGTGTGGTGTGTGTGTGGTATGTGTATGTATCTGTGTGTGGTTTGTATGTTGTGTGTCTGTGTTGTGTGCCTCTGTTGTGTGTGGTGTGTGTGCTGTGTGTATGTTGTTTGCGTGTGGTGTGTGTTGTGGGTGGTGTTGTGTGTGTTGTGTGGTGTGTGTGTGTGTGGTGTGTGTGTGGTGTGTGTGTGTGTGTGTGTTGTGTGTGTGTTGTGTGGTGTTATGTGTGGCGTGTGGGGTGTGTCTGGTGTGTGTCTGTTGTGTGTGTGTGGTGTGTGTGTGTGTGTGTGCGTGTCATGTATGTGTGTGTTGTGTGTGTTGTGTGTGTGTGTGTGTGTTGTGCGTTGTGTGGTGTATGTGGTGTGTGTGTTGTTGGTGTGTGTGGTGTGTNTGTGTGTGTGGTGTGTGCGTTGTGTGTGGTGTGTGTCTGTGTGTGTGTGNTGTGTGTGTNGTGTGTTGTGTGTGGTGTGTATGGTGTGTNGTGTGTGTCTGTGTGTGGTGTGTTGTGTGTGTGTGTTGTGTCTGTGTGTGTGGTGTGTGGTGTGTGTGTGTCTGTGTGTGTGTGTGTGTGTTGTGTGTGTCTGTGTCACGTAGTATGCAGAGCCACCGTCACGCATTTCCGGAGAGACGTACCAGCGCAGACGCGGACTCACCCGAGGCAGGCAACTCGCGGTTTGTGCTGAGCCGACGACGACGACGACGATGTTGTGATGTTGTTGTGATGTTGTTGCTGTGTGTGGTGTTCTTGTGTGTTGCTGTGTTACTGTTGTTGTTGTTGATGATGACGACAGCCGTTATAACTCCTCCTTAACTTTCCACCGCACGTCTACCAGCCCTTCCTCCCACTCCTCCTCTTCAGCCTCCTCCTCCTGCTGTCGAGTCAACCTCCTCTCCGGGGAGAAGGGCGAGAGGGAGGGAGGATCTGCAGAAGAGCGAGCGAGCGAGCGAGAGCGATCGAGCGAGAGACACAGAGAGACACGAGAGGGGATAGAACTGGAGTCGAACTCGAACCGCTCGACAACCCAAGCGACTTCCGNTCGCACAAATCCGCTGCAGCTCCTCTCCTGCTGTCCCGCGACGCCTGTGCGCGAACAGGGGGCAGGGGGAGAGGATGTGAGCGGCGGAGGGAGGGAGGAGACGTGGGGAGGAGGAGGAGGGGTTAGGAGTGGGAGAGAGATCTGGGTGGTCACGGGGTTGAGATGGGTGGCGGTGCGGCGCGCAAATGGATGATGGGTGGCTGGGAGGGTGCGCGGAGAGGTGAAAGAGGTAGAATTGGGTTGCGGCGGGGGTTGGTGGAGGGGGGATTGATGGTCGAAGCGGATTTGTTTTTGGTGGATTGGGTGGGTTGGGTGCGTGGGTTGACGGCGGGTGGATGGTGGGTGAGTGGGTGGGTAGCTGAGCGGTGTTTGAGTGGATAGGTGGCGGTGGGGTTGGTGGATGGGTAGTTGGTGGTTGGGGCGGGCTTGATTTTGCTGAATTGGCTGGGTGGGTGGATAGATAGCCGGTCTCGTTTGAGTGGATAGGTGAACGAGTGGTGGGTTGGTTGGATGGGTAGTTGGTGGGTGGATGGGTAGTTGGGTGGTGGGTGCGTGGCTTGATGGTTTGCTGAATAGGTTGCAAGGTGGGTGGATAGATAGCCGGTCGCGTGGTTGAGTGGATAGGTGAACGAGTGGTGGGTTGGGTGGATGGGTAGTTGGGTGGGTGGATGAGTTGATAGATAGCCGGTCGCGTGGTTGAGTGGATAGGTGAACGAGTGGTGCGTTGGGTGGATGGGTAGTTGGGTGGGTGGGTGAGTTGATAGATAGCCGATCGCGTGGTTGAGTGGATAGGTGATCGAGTGGTGGGTTGGGTGGATGGGTAGTTGGGTGGGTGGGTGAGTTGATAGATAGCCGATCGCGTGGTTGAGTGGATAGGTGGGTAGGGGTCTGGGTGGGTGAGCGGTTGAGTGACTCGAGTCGCCTCCACTACCGATTTGACCTCGAGTGACATCAACCATCAACTCGCATCGACCGGGGGGGGGACAATACCGCGACCGACCGTGATCCACCTCGGGTCGACTCGTGAGCTGTTTGTTTGTATTTGCTATCAAACCACGCACTTTGTAAGACTATAGTCACACGCAGACGATCATCACAACAACAACAACTAAAATACTGAACGGCAACTTATGACCTGGTCCCGGCCGAGTGGCTCAGCTGTCGGCGAGTGGCTTGCAACGTAAAAGTTGTGAAGTCAAATTTTGTTTGGGTTGCATGGGGTTTGACTCGGCCCATCATCATCATCCCTCCGGGGTCGATAAAATATCCATCATCCGTACTTTTGTTTTGTTTTTGGTGGGTGTAGTTGAGGGAGCGTACGTGACTCGGCACATCATCATCATCATTACTGTGCGGTCGATAAAGTGAGTATCCAAATTGTGTGTAAGTCAACAGTACTATGGAGATCCCCCCCCCCTCCACCACCCCCTCCCAGCCATAATAATGTGGAATTTCCACCACAAGCTCGACAGGGCTGTTCACGGAGAATGCTCAACAATCATTGCCTCGAAGCTCATTCAAGCCAGATCATCGTTGAGACGATTTCACGAATAACACCGTCGTTTTCTATGTTTTGTTTACCTTGAACCGCTAACGCAATCGATAATCCCCATCCAGGACGGACAGGGATCGTTCGCCTGTTGTGTGTGCGTGCGTACGCTTAAGTTGCGGGAGCGGTGGCGCAGCGGTTAGCGCCACCGCGATCCAAATCCGTCGACCCGAGTTCGATTCCCGCTCACGGCCACCAACATCGGCGGTGACGATCGTCTTTGACCGCTGCTGGGCCTCCCCCTAGGTCGACTCAGCCTCAGATAAGCACCAGGTGCGGTGCGTGAAAACATCGCCGGTCAGGGGAGACAAAGGCGGCCGGGCGTGGTGACGTCCACCCACTTCCCCTCGTGTGCCGCGCCGTCCTTCATAGGCGGCGGCGCTGCTGCTGCTACTCACTAACAGCACTTGCCCCAACAGTCTGTTAAGGCTATACGGGAGATCTTTGTCTATGCATGTTTACGTTATTGTGGAGCGGTGGGGCAGTGGTTGGCATCGCTTACCGAAGCCACAGCGCCGCCTGAGTATTGATTGACGACCCACGGCCAACATCGAGTGTCAAGAGTCATCGCTGGACCCGCCTGGACCCTCCGCTGGGTGGACTCGGCCTTAAACGAGAGCCTGGGGCGCTGCGCGAAAACGTCGGCGTTGGAGATACAAAGACGGCGAGCCGGTCACGTGCGCCGCGCCGGCTTTCGCAAAGGGTTCGGCCACAGCACTTTTGTCGCAAAAGGCTACGACGGGGATTTGTTTTCACCTTTGTATTATGTACTGGATATATGTTTATTTTAGTAAGTGTGCGTGTGTGTTGCGTGTGTGCGGAGCGGTAGTGGAGAGGTTTGCGCGCTGCGCTACGAGCCCGGCGACCCGGGTTCGATTCCCGCTCACGGCCAACACCGGTGACGATTATTTTAACCGGTTCTGGGGCCTCCCCTAGGTTGACTCGGCATTAAATAAGTACCTAATTGCGTTTTTTTGTTTTTAAATGTCAGCATTTGGGGAGATAAAGACGGCCGGGCGTTGTGTCTCGGTAAATACAAACCCACCGTCTATGATAAGTGCTCGCGATGAGCACTTGACCCAACAGTCTGTTAGAGGCCACACGGGAGATCTTTGTCTTTGTAGCGTGTGTGTGTGTATGAATGTTCGTGTCGGTGCTGTATAGATATCGTATACACATTCGATACGTGCATACGATATGTATATATGTACACGCTTATACAAAAAGACAAAGATCCCCCGTATAGCCGTTAACAGACTGTTGGGGCAAGTGCTGTTAGCGAGCAGCACCTATGAAGGCCGGAACTGCACACGAGGGGGTGGGTGGCCAGCACCACAACCCGACCGCCTTTGTCTCCCTCGTGGCGATGTTTACACACCGCGCCAGGTATTCACACACACACAGACACGCACACACAGACATTCACTCAAGAGTGTGAATGTGCCAATCATCACATGGCAGGACTCTTCCCGTAACCTTGCCTCGAGACTCCCATCGTCATTGTGTTCACGCATCATCATCACTCATCACGTCGTTCAATCATCCTGATCATCAGTCATCACCTACTCCCATCATCATCATAATTGATCAAGTACTCCCATTAACATCATCATCGTTATCATCATAACTCATCACGTACTTCCACCATCATCATCATCATCACTCATCACGTTCTCCAATCATCATCATAATTTATAAAGTACTCCATTAACATCATCATCGTTATCATCATCATTCATCACGTACTCTAATCATCATCATCACTCATCACGTATTCCCATCATCATCATAATTGATCAAGTACTCCCATTAACATCATCATCATCATGATCATCATAACTCACCACGTACTATCATCATCATCACTCACCAAGTACTCCCATCAACATCATCACTCATCACGTACTATCATCATCATCATCACGTGCTCCCATCAACATCATCATCACATCACGCTTCTGCTGTATACTAAGCTACTCATTCACGAGCTCAGCGTCTTGGTCGAGTGGCTACGCCCGGGGTCGTCACCCCCTGCGGCTGCCGAGTCGCACCCACGTGGCTCCCGATGTGACCAGCTCTGCGTGGCCGGTGTCTGTTCAGAGACCACCACAGTCGCAGTGCGTCGCGATTCCTGAAACGTCGACACATATTTCAATGCGCTGTAGAAACTCAGATACGATCAAGAGACTCGAAAGAGCCTTTCTTAGATGCGTGCGCAACAACGGTGACCATCATGTCAACAACGGTGACCATCATGTCAACAATTGAATGTCCGGTGACTCCGAGTCTCATTTGAGGCTGAGTCGACCTCGGCCCAGATTCCACTCCCTGCCCTCCCCTCCTGCCGCCGCTCACGACGAACAGAATTTGTCCACGACCTCCCACCCACCCCACCCCCCTAGGTTGACTCGGCCTTAAATGAGTACCTGGTGCAGCGCTTGAACATAATCAGCGCCGGCGGAGGACACCTCGGAAGGTGCCGGGAATTTACGCTTTCGCGGCAACGGAATTACAGCGCGGGTCGCATCGCGTCTTCCGATCTGCAACGCAGGGAGCGGTGGCGCTGCGGTGAGCGCCGTGAATCACCCCCAGCGGACACCAGCTGAGGTTCCATTCCCGGGGCCACGGCTTAACGTGAGTGGCGAGTTGTTATCAGGATGTGTGTGTGTGGTTTTAAAAAAAATCGACGTCGCCTAACGGTTGTAGCTTGCGTGCGTGCGGTGTTGCTATTAACATCAGCGCCGTGGGGAGACAAAGGCGGTCGGGGCGTGGTGATGACCACACTAACCTCACTCATAGGTGCGCCGTGGCTGCCTTAATAGGTGCTCGCTGACAGCACCGTTCTTCCCCCAACAAGCCTGTCCAAGGCTACCCGGGGATCTTCGTATTTTGTATGCAGTGTATGTATGTATGTATATTAGTATATGTGTAGAATATATGCGTGTGGATTTGCACGTACGTTCACGTGTCATGTGAAATCAAATGTACGCAGAATTGTAGTCTGTATTTCACTTAATCAATTTAAAATATATATCATTGTTTATCCGTCAGTGAAATCGGCTTCCCGTAGCAGCATTGATATCAGCGGGATTTATTTAAATAACCAAAACTCCAGACTGGCTTTGACCTACTGGGTTTCATCGGCAGAGCGTGCGTAGGCTATAACATTGCAATGTTAATGCAGACATACATTACACACGTTTGTTTAATACACATTAATTAAAATAAACTATTTTTTTTTCAGAAAACTCTTCCAAGACGTCTGTCTGGGCATTGAGGAAGAGTAGGCCAAGCACCTTCTGGAGTGGAGGCCCTACCGCCAGCAATGTCACGTGCAAGAAATAGTTTAAGTAAAATCTAGACGCAACCTTCCTTTGCTTAATGTCTTACGAATATATATCACGCCGTCACGCCGTTAAATAAATGATTACTGTTGTAATCTCATTTAAATGATTGCTTTAAACATAATTGATTAGGAAGAAAACAATTAAATTGTTAAGTCTGCACGGCGGCTTATTTGCAGATGTCTCATGAATTAGAACCACCGCTCGAACGTCTAAATCACCTTCTCCTTGTGTGTTCCAGGGTCAGTACTCACACCGGAGTCCACAGAGGTGGCCGGCTCGACGCCTCGGATCGATCTCCCGTCGCGGCATCTGAGACAACTCTGCACGGTTCTCGAATCGCTCCTCCTCCCTCCGATCTTCGCGTCTCTCCATCCAGCAGCGGTGTCAACAAAAACTAACTGAATCCACCTACAGCGAGGTCTATGATATGATCGGGCAGGTCGCGTGTGGTGGTGGTGGGTAAAGTGTGGGGCACTCCCACGGCTTCCAAAGATGCCTGGCCAGGGTGGAAGAGTAGGCCAAGGCAGCCTCTTCGGCGTCAACATCTCGCCACGGTGGCTAGGAGATGTCCACTCGCTCGCCTGACATGCGAGGAGTGCGTGGGTTCGACCCGACCCTGACGGTGCCTGCTGCATATTTGGCATTTGCGTGTCTCTCTCTCATCATCACGGTGGCTAGGATATGTTAACTACCTCGCCTGGTGTACAGGAGGTCGTGGGTTCGATCCCGACCCTGACGCCTGCTGCTGCATATTTGGAGTTTGCGTGTCTCTCTCTTTCTCTCTCCTCGTGGTCGCGTAGATTTTTCTCCGGGTCCTCCGGTTAGTAACCTCCACATTTGGACTCGACATCACCACGCGTTTAGAGTATTTGGCTGCTATACAATTTCCACGTGTCGATAAGCCACTGCGTTGAGCTATCACTCGTGGCGGGTCTTCATCTGCATCTCACCGGAATGAATGTGCTCGGACTTTTGCGTTAATGTGTACACGTGTGCGCGCGTGTGTGTACTGATGCGTGTCTATGTGTATGTATGCCCGCGCGCGCGCGTGTGTGTGTGGAGCGGTAGCGTAGCGGTTAGCGCGCTGCGCTACGAACCCGGCGACCAGAATTCGATTCCCGCTCACGGCCACCACCAGCGCAGATTATCTGAGCCGGTCCTGGGCTTTCCCCGAGGTCGAATCAGCCTCGGTGCGATGTGCGAACATCATCACTGGGGAGACAAAGGCGGCCGGGCGTGGTGCTGGCCACCCACCCACCCCTCGTGTGCCTTCATAGCTGCTACTCGCTCAGAGCTCTTGCCCCGACAGAAGGTCTGGCTACACGAGGGGGGTCTTTGTCTTTGTATATATCTAGGAGTTGTCTGTAGGCACGCGTATATTTGTGCGCGCAGTGCATACATATATGTTTATATGAACACTCGTGTGTTTGTGTTGGTAACAAAAAAGATAGCGTCACACCCTCGCTGTGCGTGCTTATCCGGCGTGAGATCACGTGTGGTCAGCACACCTGAGTTCAATTCCGGACGATGCCGAACTAATACCAGCGGGACACGAGCGATTACGCAACCGGCCATCGATCCCCCCACTCCGCTGTTTCTCCTCGGCCTTAAGAGGGTATCTTGCCTGGCGCGGTGCCTGAAAAGCAATCGGCACAGTGGAGAGACAAAGGCGGCCGGTTCGCACGGTACTTGCACCGAGGATCATCGGACGTATTGGGAGCGATTAGGGTAGTTCTGGCCTCGAGACAATCGGCGCTAGGAGTATATTCGTTTGCGCGGACGGTGGATTTGCGTTTGCGAGTCTACAGTGTGAATCTACAGACACAATGAGTAACCCGGTGTCTGTGTGTTGTGTCGACATCGAAGGGGTCGGGCCGGGCGTGGTGGTGCTGGCCACCCAGCCCTCGTGTCGCCGTGCCGGTAGCCTTCACAGGTGCTGCTCGCTAACAGCACTTGCCCCGACAGGTCCGTCGAAGGCTACACGGGGATCTTTGTCTTTGTATGCTGTTGCCACTGTGTCGATGTTGATGCGTTATCCTTGAGACCCCTAACGCACGTAACAACACATCGTATATTCTAGGAACATAATACATATTGTCATTGTATGACAATTGGAATAGATAACATGCTCATCCCGTGTGTTCATCATCAGCCAGGTTCAATCCACTGCTGGGTGAGGGCCCTCCATTCGCTCCTTCCGATCCGCCGCCTTCAAACTTTGACGATCCTTTACGATCCATCTCCTCCCCCACCTCCTCCATCTCCACCTCCTCTTCCATCTCCACCACCTCCTCCTCCATCTTATCCTCCACCACCTCCTCCACCTCCTCCACCATCGGTGGACGTCACCTTCGCTGAGATTCTATCATCCATTTCGGCTGCCGCTCCGTAACTATCCTTGACCACCGTCCGTCACTCCTTCTAGCCGTGGATCTACAACCCCAACTCATCCTCTTCAAACCACGGTGGCTAGGAGATGTTAACTACCTCGCCTGGTATGCAGGTGGTCGTGGGTTGAATCCCGACTTTGACGCCTGCTGCTGTATATTTGGAGTTTGCGTGTCTTTCTCTCTCTCTCATCACGGTGGCTAGGAGATGTTAACTACCTCGTCTGGTATACAGCAGGTCGTGGGTTCGATTCTGACTTCAACGCCTGCTGTTGTATATTTGGAGTTTGCGTGTCTCTCTCTCTCATCATCACGGTGGCTAGGAGATGTAACTACCTCGCCTGGTATGCAGGAGGTCGTGGGTTCGATTCTGACCCTGACGCCTGCTGCTGTATACTCTTTGGTTCTTTCGGTAAAGTCACGTCGGTATAATCAGCAATTGTTTCTCGCTGTGGTTGTCCACCTGATGACGGACGCTTGTGTTGCACCCGAAACGTCGTGATTTAATTTATTTTATTTTTACCCACGTGACTTTACCGAAATAACCAAAGGGTATGGATCCCTGCAGTTACAAAAATTCAATCTATATAATATTTTATTTCATTTTATTTTCTACCTACGTGACTTTACCGAAATAACCAAAGAGTATGGATCCCTGCAGTCACGAAAGCTTCAAATCCAGATTACTGCTGTATATTTGGAGTTTGCGGTGTGTCTGTGTGTGTTTCTCTCTCTCCCGTGGTCGCGTGGATTTTTCTCCGGGTCCTCCGTTTTTTTGTCCCCTTCCGCATTTAGAACCACGCGTTCAGAGTATTTGGCGACAATTTATGTCGACGTGGTGACGGTGATGACGGCGATAAGCCCACTTCCTTGAGCTATAAGTTGCGATGACAAGAAAAGCCACGTGGCTGAGTGGGCTTTACCTGCGCGTGCTCTCTGATCCACGCATTCCTCATCTTCCCTGTGTGCGCGTGATGGTTCCAATTGCGCAGCCTATTCAGACACACGAACGGAACAACCAGCAAACGAAACGAACCTTTTATTTCACCAGCTGAGACCCACCGAGCTGCCTAACTTTTTTTTCAGAAGCGACCTGGTCATCGCAACTTATAGCTCAACGAAGTGGGTTGATCGTCATCGTCATCATCGTCATCGTCGTGTGTAAATTGAGAAGCAGACAAACCCTATAAACGCGTGGTGATGTCGATTCTAAATGTGGAGGAGGGAAAAACCGGAGGAACCCGGAGGAAAATCCACGCGAGAGAGACACGCAGACTGCAAATATACAGCAGCAGGCGTCAGGGTCGGGATTGAACCCACGAACTTCTGTACACCAGGCGAGGTAGTTAACATCTCACCACAGGGAGAGAGAGAGCCAGACACGCAAACTCCGATTATATTATACGGCATGCATCAGGTTCTGGATCGAACCCACGACCTCCTGTACACCAGGCGAGGCACTTAAAATCTCACCACGGACAGAGAGAAAGAGAGAGACACGCAAATTCCAAATATACAGCAGGCGTCAGAGCCGGGATCGAGCCACGACCTCCTGCACACCAGGCGAGGTAGTTAACATCTCGCCAAACATCTCCACGACTCCGAACAGCAGCAAGATCATTGGGGATACAAAGGCGGCCGGGGATTGACTACGGCCTCAACGCCTCAACCACGTGCGCAGTAGCAGCCCTTCAAAAAATCAATAGGTGCTCGCAACACACACACAAACAAAGATCCCCCGTATAGCCTTACCGGACTGTTGGGGCAAGTGCTGTTAGCGAGCACCTAAGAAAGCCGATGCTGTGTGCAAACATCGCCACTGGGGGAGACAAAGGCGGTCGCGCGTGGTGCTGGCCACCCACCCCCTCGTGTGCCGTTCCGGTCTTCATAGGTGGTGCTCGCTAACAGCACTTGCCCCAACAACGTGCGTAGGCTACCTGGGAGGTCTTTGGTGTGCGTGTTTGCGTGTGCGTGTGTACGTACGTACGCACGTGGATGAATTGGAGCTGTGTTTGTGTATGCATGTGTGCGTGGTGTATTTATGTGTGCGTGCTCTATTTACGTACTCGCTGCTGCTGTGTGTGTGTATATGTGTGTGTGCTGCATGTACATTGTGTGTACAGGATGTGCGTGTGTGAATGTTTCCGTATGTATGCACTATGTGTGTGTGTGTGTGTATATGTATTATTTAACGTTACACGAGGTTGTTTGACCATACTTCACCATTCTGGTCAGTGCCGGTTTGTTTTGAGACTATCACTCCCTGCCAATGATGTGAGCCGTGGCATCGAACACGAAATCATCATGGGTCATCGCGCATTGCGCTATGCCCACTACGCCACCGCTCCACAGAGTTGCTATTTAGTATGCGTGTGTGTGTGTCTACTGCATATATATGTGTGTGGGGGGAGCGGTGGTGCAGTGGTTAGCGCGCTGCGTTACGAACCCGGCGTGCCGCGGTCGATTTTCTCCCACCGCCGACACAAGTGACGATTATCTGAACCGTACTGGGCCTCTCCTAGGTCGACTCAGCCTCAAATGAGTATCTGGCGTGCAAGTGTGTAAACATCGCCACTGGGGAGACAAAGGCGGTCGGGCGTGGTGCTGGCAAGCCACCCGCCCGTGCGCCGTTCCGATCTTCATGGGTGCTACTCGCGCACAGCACTTGCCCCACAAGTCCGTGAAGGCTATACGGGTGATCTTTGCTCTTGCGTGTTAGTGACACACACCTCAACACATTGGTCAACAGCGCCGTGGCCCTGAAAGGAAAACATATATACGGCATAATAGGCGACGTTTCAGGCAATGAACCATTTCTCCGCGTTTACGTTTATCTTTTGGAACATAAACAGTGACCCCCACGAAGAAAGAAAGAAAAAAATATCCAGCCCGCATGCACTCATGACACAGACCACACACGCACACGAGAGAGGGAGAGAGAGGAGGGAGAGATTCACCGCTAAGCCCGCTAGGACGGAGGAGGCTCCGGGAAGTTGCCTGGCGTTTATTGTTTTGACCATACTTCACCACGCCGGTTATTGCGGGTTACTAAAGAGGGCCGACACCCCCCCCACTCCCCCCCTTCCTTCAGCAGACATCACGCGCCACTGACGTTAGCCGTGGCCGTCCAAGTTCGATGGCAAACGCGGTGGTGCTAACCGCTGGCGCCTCCCTCTGCTACTTGAATACAGCCCCTGGAGCAACTTCAATACAGCCCCTGAGCAACTTCAATACAGCCCCTGGGGCAACTTCAATATGCCCCTGAAGCAACTTCAATACAGCCCCTGAGCAACTTCAATATAGCCCCTGGGCAACTTCAATACAGCCCCTGGGGCAACTTCAATACAGCCCCTGAGCAACTTCAATACAGCCCCTGTAGCAACTTCAATACAGCCCCTGGGCAACTTCAATATAGCCCCTGGGTAACTTCAATACAGCCCCTGGGGCAACTTCAATATAGCCCTGGAGCAACTTCAATACAGCCCCTGGGCAACTTCAATATAGCCCCTGGAGCAACTTCCATACAGCCCCTGTAGCAACTTCAATACAGCCCCTGGGCAACTTCAATATAGCCCCTGGAGTAACTTCAATACAGCCCTGGGCAACTTCAATATAGCCCCTGGAGCAACTTCAATACAGCCCCTGGGGCAACTTCAATATAGCCCCTGAAGCAACTTCAATACAGCCCCTGGGGCAACTTCATATAGCCCCTGGAGCAACTTCAATACAGCCCCTGGGCAACTTCAATAGCCCCTGAAGCAACTTCAATACAGCCCCTGAGCAACTTCAATACAGCCCTGAGCAACTTCAATATAGCCCCTGAGCAACTTCAAATAGCCCCTGGGGCAACTTCAATATAGCCCCTGGCAACTTCAATATAGCCCCTGGAGCAACTTCAATACAGCCCCTGGAGCAACTTCAATACAGCCCCTGAAGCAACTTCAATATAGCCCCTGGGGCAACTTCAATACAGCCCCTGGGCAACTTCAATACAGCCCCTGGAGCAACTTCAATATAGCCCTGAAGCAACTTCAATATAGCCCCTGAAGCAACTTCAATACAGCCCCTGGGGCAACTTCAATATAGCCCTGGGCAACTTCAATATAGCCCCTGGAGCAACTTCAATACAGCCCTGAAGCAACTTCAATATAGCCCCTGGAGCAACTTCAATATAGCCCCTGGGCAACTTCAATATAGCTCCTGAAGCAACTTCAATATAGCCCCTGAAGCAACTTCAATATAGCTCCTGGAGCAACTTCAATACAGCCCCTGGGCAACTTCAATATAGCCCCTGGAGCAACTTCAATATAGCCCCTGGCAACTTCAATATAGCCCCTGAAGCAACTTCAATATAGCCCCTGGAGCAACTTCAATATAGCCCCTGGGCAACTTCAATACAGCCCCTGAAGCAACTTCAATACAGCCCTGAAGCAACTTCAATAGAGCCCCTGGAGCAACTTCAATACAGCCCCTGGAGCAACTTCAATATAGCCCCTGGGGCAACTTCAATATAGCTCCTGAAGCAACTTCAATACAGCCCCTGGGCAACTTCAATACAGCCCCTGGGCAACTTCAATACAGCCCCTGGAGCAACTTCAATACAGCCCCTGAAGCAACTTCAATACAGCCCTGGGCAACTTCAATACAGCCCCTGGAGCAACTTCAATACAGCCCCTGGGCAACTTCAATACAGCCCCTGAAGCAACTTCAATACAGCCCCTGAAGCAACTTCAATACAGCCCTGGGGCAACTTCAATACAGCCCCTGGANGCAACTCAATACAGCCCCTGGAGCAACTTCAATATAGCTCCTGAAGCAACTTCAATACAGCCCCCTGGCAACTTCAATACAGCCCCTGAAGCAACTTCAATACAGCCCCTGAAGCAACTTCAATAGAGCCCCTGGAGCAACTTCAATACAGCCCCTGGAGCAACTTCAATATAGCCCCTGGGCAACTTCAATATAGCCCTGAGCAACTTCAATACAGCCCCTGGGGCAACTTCAATAAGCCCGAACAACTTCAATACAGCCCCTGGAGCAACTTCAATATAGCCCTGANGCAACTTCAATACAGCCCCTGGAGCAACTTCAATACAGCCCCTGGGCAACTTCAATACAGCCCCTGAAGCAACTTCAATACAGCCCCTGAGCAACTTCAATACAGCCCCTGAAGCAACTTCAATATAGCCCCTGGGCAACTTCAATACAGCCCCTGAGCAACTTCAATACAGCCCCTGAAGCAACTTCAATACAGCCCCTGGGCAACTTCAATACAGCCCCTGGAGCAACTTCAATACAGCCCCTGGAGCAACTTCAATATAGCCCCTGAAGCAACTTCAATATAGCCCCTGAAGCAACTTCAATATAGCCCCTGGGGCAACTTCAATATAGCCCCTGGGGCAACTTCAATATAGCCCCTGGAGCAACTTCAATATAGCCCCTGAAGCAACTTCAATATAGCCCCTGAAGCAACTTCAATACAGCCCCTGGGGCAACTTCAATACAGCCCCTGAAGCAACTTCAATACAGCCCCTGTAGCAACTTCAATACAGCCCCTGGGCAACTTCAATATAGCCCCTGGAGTAACTTCAATACAGCCCCTGGGCAACTTCAATATAGCCCCTGGAGCAACTTCAATACAGCCCCTGGGCAACTTCAATATAGCCCTGGAGCAACTTCAATACAGCCCTGTGCAACTTCAATACAGCCCCTGGGGCAACTTCAATATAGCCCCTGGAGTAACTTCAATACAGCCCTGGGCAACTTCAATATAGCCCCTGGAGCAACTTCAATACAGCCCTGGGGCAACTTCAATATAGCCCCTGGGCAACTTCAATACAGCCCCTGTAGCAACTTCAATACAGCCCCTGGGGCAACTTCAATATAGCCCCTGAGCAACTTCAATACAGCCCCTGGGGCAACTTCAATATAGCCCCTGAAGCAACTTCAATACAGCCCCTGGAGCAACTTCAATACAGCCCCTGGAGCAACTTCAATATAGCCCCTGAGCAACTTCAATATAGCCCCTGGGCAACTTCAATATAGCCCTGGGGCAACTTCAATATAGCCCCTGGAGCAACTTCAATACAGCCCCTGGGCAACTTCAATACAGCCCCTGAAGCAACTTCAATATAGCCCCTGGGGCAACTTCAATACAGCCCCTGGAGCAACTTCAATACAGCCCCTGGAGCAACTTCAATATAGCCCTGAAGCAACTTCAATATAGCCCCTGAAGCAACTTCAATACAGCCCCTGGGGCAACTTCAATATAGCCCCTGGGCAACTTCAATATAGCCCCTGGAGCAACTTCAATACAGCCCCTGAAGCAACTTCAATATAGCCCCTGGAGCAACTTCAATATAGCCCCTGGGGCAACTTCAATATAGCCCTGAAGCAACTTCAATATAGCCCTGAAGCAACTTCAAATAGCTCCTGGAGCAACTTCAATACAGCCCCTGGGCAACTTCAATATAGCCCCTGGAGCAACTTCAATATAGCCCCTGGGGCAACTTCAATATAGCCCTGAAGCAACTTCAATATAGCCCCTGGAGCAACTTCAATATAGCCCTGGGCAACTTCAATACAGCCCCTGAAGCAACTTCAATACAGCCCCTGAGCAACTTCAATAGAGCCCCTGGAGCAACTTCAATACAGCCCCTGGAGCAACTTCAATATAGCCCTGGGGCAACTTCAATATAGCCCTGAAGCAACTTCAATACAGCCCCTGGGCAACTTCAATACAGCCCCTGGGCAACCTCAATACAGCCCCTGAGCAACTTCAATACAGCCCCTGAGCAACTTCAATACAGCCCCTGGGCAACTTCAATACAGCCCCTGGAGCAACTTCAATACAGCCCTGGGGCAACTTCAATACAGCCCCTGAAGCAACTTCAATACAGCCCTGAAGCAACTTCAATACAGCCCCTGGGGCAACTTCAATACAGCCCCTGGAGCAACTTCAATACAGCCCCTGGGCAACTTCAATACAGCCCCTGAAGCAACTTCAATACAGCCCCTGAAGCAACTTCATATAGCTCCTGAAGCAACTTCAATACAGCCCTGGGGCAACTTCAATACAGCCCCTGAAGCAACTTCAATACAGCCCCTGAAGCAACTTCAATAGAGCCCCTGGAGCAACTTCAATACAGCCCCTGGAGCAACTTCAATATAGCCCTGGGCAACTTCAATATAGCTCCTGAAGCAACTTCAATACAGCCCCTGGGGCAACTTCAATACAGCCCCTGAAGCAACTTCAATACAGCCCCTGGAGCAACTTCAATATAGCCCCTGAAGCAACTTCATACAGCCCTGGAGCAACTTCAATACAGCCCCTGGGGCAACTTCAATACAGCCCCTGAAGCAACTTCATACAGCCCTGGAGCAACTTCAATACAGCCCCTGAAGCAACTTCAATATAGCCCCTGGAGCAACTTCAATACAGCCCCTGAAGCAACTTCAATACAGCCCCTGAAGCAACTTCAATACAGCCCCTGGGCAACTTCAATACAGCCCCTGGAGCAACTTCATACAGCCCCTGGAGCAACTTCAATATAGCCCCTGAAGCAACTTCAATATAGCCCTGAAGCAACTTCAATATAGCCCCTGGGCAACTTCAATATAGCCCCTGGGGCAACTTCAATATAGCCCCTGGAGCAACTTCAATATAGCCCCTGAGCAACTTCAATATAGCCCCTGAAGCAACTTCAATACAGCCCCTGGGGCAACTTCAATACAGCCCCTGAGCAACTTCAATACAGCCCCTGGGCAACTTCAATACAGCCCCTGAAGCAACTTCAATACAGCCCCTGAAGCAACTTCAATACAGCCCCTGGAGCAACTTCAATACAGCCCCTGGAGCAACTTCAATACAGCCCCTGGAGCAACTTCAATATAGCCCCTGAAGCAACTTCAATATAGCCCCTGGAGCAACTTCAATACAGCCCCTGAAGCAACTTCAATACAGCCCCTGGAGCAACTTCAATACAGCCCCTGGAGCAACTTCAATATAGCCCCTGGAGCAACTTCAATACAGCCCCTGAGCAACTTCAATACAGCCCCTGTACAACTTCAATACGCCCCTGAAGCAACTTCAATACAGCCCCTGGAGCAACTTCAATATAGCTCCTGAAGCAACTTCAATACAGCCCCTGAAGCAACTTCAATATAGCCCCTGGAGCAACTTCAATATAGCCCTGAAGCAACTTCAATACAGCCCCTGAAGCAACTTCAATACAGCCCCTGGAGCAACTTCAATATAGCTCCTGAAGCAACTTCAATACAGCCCCTGGAGCAACTTCAATATAGCCCCTGGAGCAACTTCAATACAGCCCCTGGAGCAACTTCAATACAGCCCCTGAAGCAACTTCAATACAGCCCCTGGAGCAACTTCAATACAGCCCCTGAAGCAACTTCAATATAGCCCCTGGAGCAACTTCAATACAGCCCCTGAAGCAACTTCAATACAGCCCCTGAAGCAACTTCAATATAGCCCCTGGAGCAACTTCAATATAGCCCCTGGGGCAACTTCAATATAGCCCCTGAAGCAACTTCAATATAGCCCCTGGAGCAACTTCAATATAGCCCCTGGGCAACTTCAATATTGCCCCTGAAGCAACTTCAATACAGCCCCTGAAGCAACTTCAATAGAGCCCCTGGAGCAACTTCAATACAGCCCCTGGGGCAACTTCAATACAGCCCCTGGAGCAACTTCAATATAGCCCCTGGGGCAACTTCAATATAGCCCCTGGAGCAACTTCAATATAGCCCTGGAGCAACTTCAATATAGCCCCTGGGGCAACTTCAATATTGCCCCTGAAGCAACTTCAATATAGCCCCTGGGGCAACTTCAATATAGCTCCTGAAGCAACTTCAATACAGCCCCTGGGCAACTTCAATACAGCCCCTGGAGCAACTTCAATACAGCCCCTGGGGCAACTTCAATACAGCCCCTGAAGCAACTTCAATACAGCCCTGGAGCAACTTCAATATAGCCCCTGAAGCAACTTCAATATAGCCCCTGAAGCAACTTCAATACAGCCCCTGGATCAACTTCAATACAGCCCCTGGGGCAACTTCAATACAGCCCCTGAAGCAACTTCAATACAGCCCCTGGAGCAACTTCAATACAGCCCTGAAGCAACTTCAATATAGCCCCTGGGGCAACTTCAATACAGCCCCTGGAGCAACTTCAATACAGCCCCTGGAGCAACTTCAATATAGCCCCTGAAGCAACTTCAATATAGCCCCTGAAGCAACTTCAATATAGCCCCTGGGCAACTTCAATATAGCCCCTGGGGCAACTTCAATATAGCCCCTGGAGCAACTTCAATACAGCCCCTGAAGCAACTTCAATATAGCCCCTGAAGCAACTTCAATACAGCCCCTGGGGCAACTTCAATATAGCCCCTGGAGCAACTTCAATACAGCCCCTGGAGCAACTTCAATATAGCCCCTGAAGCAACTTCAATACAGCCCCTGGAGCAACTTCAATACAGCCCCTGAAGCAACTTCAATACAGCCCCTGAAGCAACTTCAATACAGCCCCTGGGGCAACTTCAATATAGCCCCTGAAGCAACTTCAATACAGCCCCTGGAGCAACTTCAATACAGCCCCTGAAGCAACATCAATACAGCCCCTGGAGCAACTTCAATACAGCCCCTGAAGCAACTTCAATACAGCCCCTGAAGCAACTTCAATACAGCCCCTGAAGCAACATCAATACAGCCCCTGAAGCAACTTCAATACAGCCCCTGAAGCAACTTCAATACAGCCCCTGAAGCAACTTCAATACAGCCCCTGAAGCAACTTCAATACAGCCCCTGAAGCAACATCAATACAGCCCCTGAAGCAACTTCAATACAGCCCCTGGGGCAACTTCAATACAGCCCCTGGGGCAACTTCAATACAGCCCCTGAAGCAACTTCAATACAGCCCTGAAGCAACTTCAATACAGCCCCTGAAGCAACATCAATACAGCCCCTGGAGCAACTTCAATACAGCCCCTGAAGCAACTTCAATACAGCCCCTGAAGCAACATCAATACAGCCCCTGGGGCAACTTCAATACAGCCCCTGAAGCAACATCAATACAGCCCCTGGGGCAACTTCAATACAGCCCCTGAAGCAACATCAATACAGCCCCTGGAGCAACTTCAATACAGCCCCTGAAGCAACTTCAATACAGCCCCTGAAGCAACATCAATACAGCCCCTGGGGCAACTTCAATACAGCCCCTGAAGCAACATCAATACAGCCCCTGGGGCAACTTCAATACAGCCCCTGAAGCAACATCAATACAGCCCCTGAAGCAACTTCAATACAGCCCCTGAAGCAACTTCAATATAGCCCCTGAAGCAACTTCAATACAGCCCTGGGGCAACTTCAATACAGCCCCTGAAGCAACATCAATACAGCCCCTGAAGCAACATCAATACAGCCCCTGAAGCAACTTCAATACAGCCCCTGAAGCAACTTCAATACAGCCCCTGAAGCAACATCAATACAGCCCCTGAAGCAACTTCAATACAGCCCCTGGGGCAACTTCAATACAGCCCTTGGGCAACTTCAATACAGCCCCTCGAGCAACTTCAATACAGCCCCTGGAGCAACTTCAATATAGCCCTTGGAGCAACTTCAATATAGCCCCTGGAGCAACTTCAATATAGCCCNTGGAACAACTTCAATACAGCCCTGGAGCAACTTCAATACAGCCCCTGGAGCAACTTCAATACAGCCCCTGGGCAACTTCAATACAGCCCTGGGGCAACTTCAATACAGCCCATGGGGCAACTTCAATACAGCCCCTCGAGCAACTTCAATACAGCCCCTGGAGCAACTTCAATATAGCCCCTGGAGCAACTTCAATATAGCCCTTGGAGCAACTTCAATATAGCCCCTGGAGCAACTTCAATATAGCCCCTGGAACAACTTCAATATAGCCCCTGGAGCAACTTCAATACAGCCCCTGGGGCAACTTCATTAAAGCCCCTGGAGCAACTTCAATATAGACCCTGAAGCAACTTCAATATAGCCCCTGAAGCAACTTTAATACAGCCCTGGGGCAACTTCAATACAGCCCCTGGAGCACTTCAATACAGCCCCTGGGGCAACTTCAATATAGCCCCTGGGGCAACTTCAATATAGCCCCGAAATTTCGCAGCACGCAGTTGCGCAACCCACTGCGCCACCGCTCCGCTATAACGTCACCATTTTAATTACGTAGAGCACACGCACACACACGCACACACACACACGCACACACACGCACACACACGCACACACACACACGCCACACACACACACGCACGCACGCACACACGAACACACACACACACGCAACACACACACGCACAAACACACACGCACGCACACACACAAACGCACGCACACACACGCACGCACACGCACGCACACACACANGACACACATTCGAACAAAGACAAAGATGCCCCGTGTAGCCTTTAGCAGATTGTTGGGGCAGTGCTCTTAACGANCACCTACAAGGCCGGCAAAGCACACGAGGGGGTGGGTGGCCATCAACCACGCTCGGCCGCCTTTGTCTCCCCAGTAGCGAGTCGGCACACGAATACACACGTGCACACACACAAACACACGCACACACACACAAACAGACACAATGTGTGCACACGCGCACACGTACAAATACGCACACAAACACAGCACACACACACACAACTGACACGCGCACACACACACAAAGACACACAANTGCACAAACACACTCACAAACACACGCACACACACACAACGACACGCGCACACACACACAAATACACACAAATGCACAAATGTCACACTCACAAACACACACACACAAAGACACACTTGAGTGCAGTGCGCGGCTGAGTACAGCCTACGTGTGTGTATTTGTACAACACGTGTGTGTGTGTGTGTGTGTATCCGTGCCTGTGTGTGTATTTGTGTGTGTGTGTATTTGTGTCTGTGTGTGTATCTGTGTCTGTGTGTATTTGTGCTATTTGTGTGTGTATTTGTGCCTGTGTGTATATTGTGTGTCTGTGTGTGTTTGTGTCTGTGTGTGTATTTGTGTCTGTGTGTGTATTTGAGTCTGTGTGTGTATTTGTCTGTGTGTGTGTGTGTCTGTGTGTGTCNTTGTGTGTGTGTGTATTTGTGTCTGTGTGTGTGTGTGTCTGTGTGTGTTTGTGTGTGTGTGTATTTGTGTGTGTATCTGTGTGTGTATTTGTGTCTGTGTGTATTTGTGTGTGTGTGTATTGTGTCTGTGTGTGTATTTGTGTCTGTGTGTGTTTGTGTGTGTGTGTGTGTGTATTTGTGTGTGTGTATTTGTGTCTGTGTGTGTATTTGTCTGGTNGTCTGTGTGTGTATTTGTGCTGTGTGTGTATCTGTGTGTGTGTGTATCTGTGTGTGTATTGTGTGTGTGTAGTTGTGTCTGTGTGTGTATTTGTGTGTGTGTATTGTGTCTGTGTGTGTACGCGTGCGTGTGTGTGGGGGAGCGGTGGCGCAGCGGTTAGCGCTACTCTGCGCTACGAACCCGGCGACCCGAGTTCGATTCCCGCTCGCGCCAACCCCAGTGACGATTTCTGAACCGGTCCTGGGCCCCCCTAGGTCGACTCAGCCTCAAGCGAGTAGCTGGTGCGGTGTGCCGTAAGCACCCCACCGGGGGAGACAAAGGCGGCCGGGTTTGTGGTGCCGTTCACCCACCCGCTCGTGGTGCCGTGCCGGCCTTCATAGGCGCTTGCTCGCCAACAGCACTTGCCCAACAGTCCGCTAAGGCTATGCCGGCCTGTGGGGGTGTGACGGGGATCTTTGCCTTTGTTTACTTGAACCCAGCGAACAAATCGCCCTAAATTCGCCGCATCTCGGGAGGAGCTCTGAAGCTAAGCACGAGTCTCGCCTGGGTGGTCCGGGGGGGAGGCTTGCCAGGTGCGTAGGTCAGTGCCCGATTGTCCGAGTAGCACAAGTAGCTACATATGTAGTAGCTACGGACCCGCACTTTCAAGGGCCCGCGCTAATGCTTCAAGCTATCGATTCCGTTCAGTGATTTTTCTGCACTGGCTCTATAACTATAGTACTATACCGCCTTGAACTTTTACGAACGACTGGGTGTCTAAGATTAGATTTGTTCGTATTATCTGCCTGTTTAGCAAATGAAACAATACAATTACTTTACTACGCAAGTAAAAAAATTGCGTGTTTTAATATATAAAATTTTCGGGCCCCTTAATAACATTTGCTACAGGTCCTGCACTAGCTTTATCCGGCACCGGCTGTAGGTCTGATCGCTTTGACATCGGTTTGTTCCGGTGTTAGGGTCGCATTGTTCCAATAGGCACCAGTAAGGCGCCGTGCCTGGGCCTACCGAAAGCAAACAGTTGACAATTTCATTTGTCTGCATGGATGATATTAACAAACAACAAAAAGTCACCGAGATTTCTTCTTGAGTGAATATATTTACGAGAGCAAAGTTAGTGCACAGTGTATACACAGAGAAGACTCTGTCTTCTCGACAGACCTGTTCTCCACCTGAGGACGGCTGCTTGCGTTGTGGCCGAAACGTCGTGAGAATTATTTTATTATGTTTTATTTTTATTATTTTATTATTTCCATTCTACGTGACTTTACCGAAAGAACCAAGAAGATGAATCCCTGCAGTCACGAAAGCTTTAAATCGAAATTTTTTTGTTCATAAGTGGGAGAAATGGAACAACGGAGATGAATTTTTGAATTTTTTTCAATATTTCATTGCAAAATTACCAAATCACCATCGTCCAATGGTGTTGGTTACCCCACAATCTCATTCTCAACAGGGAGGGAAGACAAAGACGACGTTGTCGTTGTTGTCCTACGCGTGACACAAGCGGAGTGTCAGCAGCGGTAGTAGTAACAACCATGGGGCAGGTCCAACTACAGAGAGTGGTCACTGAAGGCCGTGGCGGCCTTCGTAGGCGCTTCTCCTCGCTAACAGCACTTGCCCCAACAGTCTGTTAAGGCGGTGGTGGGGGAGCGGTGGTGCAGCGGTTAGCGCGCTACACTACGAACCACGTGACCCGAGTTCCAATCCCGCCCACGGCCGCGAACATCGGCGGTGATTCCACTGGTCAACAAAAACAAAAAAATTCTGGCCTGGACTTTTGCAGCTGTGTTAGACTAATTTCAAGGTGCTGATTCCAAATCTGATCTCAGATTTGCTCTATCACATCTCATTTTTATGCTATCGGCATACCCCGTTTTCATTGATTTTACCCGAAATTAACTCTGTCACTTATGATTGCAAGTTGTTGCGAGTCAGTGACTGGTTTAGTGTTAAAATATGGTGCTGTATTTTTAGGATAGTGTGTTTATAATAATAATTTATGTAGATTTCACATTTATTTAATATTTTTCTTCTGCAGTTTTTATCTCAAAACCTGATGTGATGGACAAAACTGATGCCAGATTTGGAATCAGCACCCCAAAATTACCTTAAACCGTTGGAATACCTTGTGCCAGAAAAAATGTGTTGACCAGTGTTATCGGAACCAGGCCTGGGCATCTCCTAGGTGCACTCGGCCTCAAATGAGTACCTGGTGTGGTGTGTAATCATCGGCACTGGGGAGACAAAGGCGGCCGGGCGTGGTGTTTGGCCGCCAACCCCCTCGCGTACCGTGCCGCTCGCGAATGACACAAGCCATCAATTCCGGTTCAGTGATTCTTCTGCACTTGCTCGATTACTATAGTACTATACCGCCTCCGACTTTTTGCGATCGACTGGGTGTTTAAGGTTAGCGATTTGTCGTATTGTCTGGCTGTATAGCAAATGACAAAAACACAACATTACTGTGCAAGTTAATAAAATGTTCGTGTTTTAATATTCACGTTTTTAAAAAAATATTTATTTAGGGCCTTTTTATAACATTTGTTACAGGCCGCGCACGAGCTTAATCCGGCACTGGGATGTGGGATTTTGCCCTCTTCATCTCTGGCGGTGTAAGTGTCTTCGAATATTCGTTGTGTTTTTTTGGCCTTGCGATGTTGGTGGACCTGGGCAGCGATATCGCCGTGGTTTGTGGCAATGAACTCTTGCAAAATGACGCCACGGGAGTTTGTTCTTTTAATGAGTGTCCACTGTGAAACGCGGAGGGAGCGCGGGATATTTTTTTGTGCACGGTTCATGCACCAGATAATTGGCATCATCATCATCATCATCGTCGTCGTCGTAATCAGAACAGTATGATGATCGTCATCGTTATTATAAGTATATATTGGTGTGTGCGCGTCAGTTTGTGTGTCTGTGTGTGGCTGTGTGTGTGTGTGTGTGTGTGTGGCTGTGTGTGTGTATACTCTTTGTGTGTCTGTGTGTGGCTGTGTGTGTCTGTATGTGTCTGTGTGTGGCTGTGTGTGGCTGTGTGTGTGTGGCTGCCTATGTATATCTTTGTGTGTCTGTGTATGGCTGTGTGTGTCTGTGTGTGTCTGTGTGTGGCTGTGTGTGTGTGTGGCTGCCTATGTATATACGTCTTTGTGTGTCTGTGTGTGTGTGTGTGTCTGTGTGTGGCTGTGTGTGGCTGTGTGTGTGTATATCTTTGTGTGTCTGTGTGTGGCTGTGTGTGTCTGTATGTGTCTGTGTGTGGCTGTGTGTGGCTGTGTGTGGCTGTGTGTGTGGCTGCCTATGTATATCTCTTTGTGTGTCTGTGTGTGGCTGTGTGTGTCTGTGTGTTGTGTGTGTCTGTGTGTGTGTGGCTGCCTATGTAATACTCTTTGTGTGTCTGTGTGTGTGTGTGTGTCTGTGTGTGTCTGTGTGTGGCTGTGTGTGTGTGTGTTCTGTGTGTGNCTGTTGTCTGTGTGTGTGGCTGTGTGTGTGTGGCTGTGTGTGGCTGTGTGTGNCTGTGGCTGTGTGTGTCTGTGTGTGTCTGTGTGTCTGTGTGTGTCTGTGTGTCGAGTGTGTGTGTGTGGCTGTGTGTGTGTGTGTCTGTGTGTGTGTGGTCTGTGTGTGCTGTGTGTGTCTGTGTGTGCTGTGTGTGNCTGATGTGTGTGTGGCTGCCTATGTATATACTCTTTGTGTGTCTGTGTGTGGCTGTGTGTGTCTGTGTGTGTCTGTGTGTGGCTGTGTGTGTCTGTGTGTGTGTGGCTGCCTATGTATATACTCTTTGTGTGGCTGTGTGTGGCTGTGTGTGGCTGTGTGTGTCTGTGTGTGTCTGTGTGTGACTGTGTGTGGCTGTGTGTGTGTGTGGCTGCCTATGTATATACTCTTTGTGTGTCTGTGTGTGGCTGTGTGTGGCGGTGTGTGTCTGTGTGTGGTTGTGTGTGTCTGTGTGTGTCTGTGTGTGACTGTGTGTGGCTGTGTGTGTCTGTGTGTGGCTGTGTGTGTCTGTGTGTGTCTGTGTGTGTGTGTGTCNGTGTGTGTGTGGGGTTGTGTCTGTGTGTGTCTGTGTGTGTCTGTGTGTGGGNTGTGTGTGTCTGTGTGTGGCGTGTGTGTGTGTCTGTGTGTGTGTGTGGCTGTGTGTGGCTGTGTGTGTCTGTGTGTGTGTGGCTGCCTATGTATATACTCTTTGTGTGTCTGTGTGTGGCTGTGTGTGTCTGTTTGTGTCTGTGTGTCTGTGTGTGGCTGTGTGTGTCTGTGTGTGTGCTGTGTGTGGCTGTGTGTCTGTGTGTGGCTGTGTGTGTCTGTGTGTGNGTGTGTGTGTGTGTGTGTGGCTATGTGTGGCTGTGTGTGTCTGTGTGTGGCTGTGTGTCTGTGTGTGTGTCTGTGTGTGTCTATGTGTGGCTGTGTGTGGCTGTGTGTGTCTGTGTGTGGAGGATCGACTCAGCCTCAAATGAGTACCTGGGTGCGTTGCGTAAACGTCGCCACTAGGGGAGACAAAGGCGGCCGGGCGTGATTGCTGGCCACCCACCCCCTCGTGTGCCGTGCCGGCCTTCATAGGTGCTGCTCGCTGACAGCACTTGCCCCTACAGTCTGCTAAAGGCTATGCGGGGGTTCTTTGTCTTTGTGTGCGAGTTCGATTCCCGCTCACGGCCAAGCACCGGCAAGGGGTGTTATCAGAACCGGTCCTGGAGCATCTCCCTAGGTCGACTCAGCCATAAATGAGTACCTGTTGCGGTGTGCCGTGAACATCATTGTGTTTGTGATAATTATTTTTCTAATTATTTTGATAAACACCCCCTCCACCCCTCGCCCCCACACCACTCCTCGCCCCACCCCACACCACCCCCCACACCCCCNACCCCCTGAGTCGCTCGATTTGAGTTGTTGGGCAAAGCCCCTGGAGAAAGAGAGAAGGGAGAGGGTTTGTTGTTATATAAGTGAGTGAGTTTGTGTTATTTTTTTGTTACGATTCCCAGGCCGCCTTTGTCTTTCTCTCGCGTATCGGCTACGTGGGTTAGGGGTGAACACGGTGCGTAGTGTTCACGCACACGCTCACGTGCGATTTAGTACAAAGATAAATATCCCCCCCCGTATAGCCTTAACAGACTGTTGGGGCAAGTGCTGTTAGCGAGCACCTATGAAGATCGGCACGGCACACGAGGGGGGGTGGCAGAACCACGCCCGGCCGCCTTTGTCTCCCTAGTGGCGATGTTTGCATCGCACCGGGCCCAGGACCGGTTCAGATAATCGTCACCGGTGTTGGCCGTGAGCGGGAATCGAACCCGTGTNGCCGGTTCTAGCGCAGTNCGCTAACCGCTGCACACGCTCCCACGCACACTCACACGCGCATACTCAGCTGTATATACTCACGTAAGAAAGACAAAGACTCCCCCGTATAGCCTCAACAGACTGTTGGGGCAAGTGCTGCTAGCGAGTAGCACCTGTGAACGGCACGCGAGACTATGTTGCCACACCGCGCCAGGTACACACCATTTAAGGCTGAGTCGACCTATAATATCCCACATCTACACATGCACACACATGNACAATTAAATACACGTACACACACACGGTACACACACGCGCATTTACACTAAATATACATAAATAGACATAAATACACATGTCCATAATCTCAACTTGCACTCACACAAAGACAAAGACCCCCGTGTAGCCTGTAACAGACTGTTGGGGCAAGAGCTCTTAGCGAGCGGAACCTATAAGGCCGGCACGGCACACGAGGGGTGGGTGACCAGCNCCACGCCCCGCCGCACCAGGTACTTATTTCAGGCTAAGTCGACCTAGGGGAGGCCCAGCACCGGTTCAGATAATCGTCACCGATGTTGGCCATGAGCCGGAACCGAAAACCGGCCGCCGGGTTCGTAGCGCAGCGCGCTAACCGCTGCACCACGCTCCCCCACACACGCACAGCACATTCACACGTGTACAACACCCAGACAATACACACACCAGTACACACACAACGTATGTACACACACACANCAGTACACACACACTATGTACACCAGTACACACACACACGAGTACACCAGTACACACACACANCAGTACACACACACACACACCAGTACACACACACACTATGTACACACACCAGTACACACACACACCAGTACACACACACACACACTACACACACACACACACTAGTACACACACACACTACACACACACACTGTACGCACACCAGTAACACATGCGCGCATTACACACGTATTGATGCCAGTCTTATCGCGTAATGTTTACAGATGAAAACATCGTATCATACTGCAAAATGCACCGTTATACTCTTCATTTATTAATTATTTGCTCACCTTCTAATGAGTGGTCAGCTGACCGTCACATTGCGTCACAAAGCGCTGAGTGCGCCATGCCGCCTTAATAGGTGCTCGCTAACAGCACGTGCACTCACACTCTGTACTGCCGAACAGAGAACGTGTGCGTTGGGTGCTGTCACGAACTTGCAGGAGCGGTGGCGCAATGATTAGCCACGAACCCGGCAAACCCCGAGTTCGATTCCCGCCCACGACCACGATGACATGGACAGCGAATATCTAAACAACGATCCTTGAAGTTTCTTAATTATTTCGGTAAGGCCCCCACTGGCGATAATCTTTTTTTCAGACGGCGACCTGACAAAATAGCTCCCACAAAGCGGCCACGTCGCCAGAAGTGGAGGGGGAAACGGAACCCGGAGAAAAATCCACGGGAAGAGAGAGAGAGGCACGCAAACTCAATATACAGCAGCACCAGGGTGATCAAACCCTCCATTTACCAGAGGTTTAAATCTCCAGCCACCGATGATTGAAGAGAAGAACGAAACTCCAAATATACAGCAGAGGCGTCAGGGTGGGATAAGGACCTCCTATTTACCAGCGAGGTAGTTACATCTCCTAGCCACCGCGATGATGATGAGAGACTAACTCCAAATATACAGCAGCAGCAGCAGCAGGCGACAGGGTGGATCGAACCCACGACCGTATACCAGGCGAGGTAGTCAACAAGCCACGGATGAGAGAGAGAGACACGCAAACTCCAAATGTACAGCAGGCGACAGGGTCGAGATCGAACCCACGACCTCCTGTATACCCGGCGAGGTAGTCAACATCCCTAGCCACCGCGATGATGATGAGAGAGAGACACGCAAACTCCAAATATACAGCAGGCAGCAGGGCGGGATCAAACCCACGACCTCCTGCATACCAGGCGAGGTAGTTAACATCTCCTAGCCACCGTGATGATGAGAGAGAGACTCAAACTCCAAATATACAGCAGGCGTCAGGGTCGGGATCGAACGCACGACCTCATGTATACCAGGCGAGGTGGTTAACATCTCCTAGCCACTGTGATGATGAGAGAGACTCAAACTCCAAATATACAGCAGCAGGCGTCAGGGTCTGGATCGAACGCACGACCTCCTGTACACCAGGCGAGGTAGTTAACATCTCCTAGCCACCTCTAGATAAACTCAACCTTGAGTACCCGGTGCGATCATGTACAAACATCAGCACTGGGGAGACAAAGGCGGCCGGCCGTAGTGCTGGCCACCCCTCCCTCCAGCCAACGTGCAAGCCAATTCCATCTGTGCTGCTGCTGTTGCTGCTACTCGCGAACAGCGACTTGCCCGACAGCACTGCCAAGGCTACACGGGTGATCTTTGCCTCTGGTGTGTTTATAGGCGGGCACAGCGAAACGCGTGGCTGTCTCCCCTTCCTGTAAATATTCCTTCAAACAGCGTCCTCTGTGCGGCAATTTCCACTGCTCACTCACGGCGCCCGGCACCCAAAATACCACCGCCTTTGTCTCCACGTGTGCCGAGAGGATAGTGGCTGAAGGCGCAGCCCTGCAATTTCCTACTGCTCACGAACAGCGCCCGGCACCAAAATACCACCCCTCCACCCACCGCCTTTGCCTCCACGTGTGCCTAGAGGATAGTGGTTAAAGGCGCAGCCCAGGCAATTTCCACTGCTCGCAGACCCTGCAATGGGCTGCTCGCTCCTCTGTCGGAGGAAGGGAAAAAAAGGGGGCGGGTGGGGCAGGGAGGGACGGGGGGGGCTCCACAAAGGTCCCCTTATTAAAGCTGTTGGCAAGCTGTGAGCGCGCACCTATGAAGGCCGGCACGGCACACGAGGGGTGGGTGGGCCAGCAACCACGCCCGGCCGCCTTTGTCTCCCGAGTGACGATGTTTACTACGCACCGCACCGGGTACTCATTTGAGGCTGAGTCGACCTAGGGCAAGGCCCGGACCGGTTCGTGAGATCATCGTCACCGATGTTGATGGCCGTGAGCGGGAATCGAACTCGGGTCGCCGGGTTCGTAGCGCAGCGCGATAACCGCTGCACCACTAAAGACAAAGCTCCCCGTATAGCCTTACCAGACTGTTGGGGCAAGTGCTGTTAGCGAGTAGCACCTATCAAGGAAAGCGAATGGGGTGGATGGCCAGCACCACGCCGGGCCGCCTTTGTCTCCTCGGTAGCGATGTTTACACCTCGCATTAGGTGCTCCTTTAAGGCCGAGTCGACCTAGGGGAGGCCCAGGACCGGTTCAGATAATCGTCACCGGTGTTGGCCGTGAGCGGGAATCGAACTCGGGTCGCCAGGTTCGTAGCGCAGCGCTGACCGCTGCACCAGCGCCCACAGTGCCATGCGGCGCTGCTCGATTTTATGGGAATGGTTTCTCTACATCAATCAATTGACCTCGGCAATTGACCTGTGACCTTGACATCGATCTCAATCACACCCGCCCCCTCCACCCCCCCGGTTTACAGATGGCTGACCGTGTGACCGCGTGCACGCGCCTGCAGCTGCCCTTGATGACGACGATGGTGACGACGGTGACAACGACGATGATGACGACGGTGGTGGTGATGACGGTGGTGGTGATGACGGTGGTGACGATGACGACGACGGTGTGGTGATGACGATGACGATGATGACGATGATGACGACGATGATGACGACGATGGTGGTGGTGATGACGATGGTGACGATGATGACGATCATGACGATGGTGATGATGATGACGATGGTGACGACGGTGGTGGTGATGACGATGACGACGATGATGATGACGATGTGACGACGATGACGACGGTGATGATGGTGGTGGTGATGACGATGTTGACGATGATGATGACGATGGTGAGGACGATGACGATGGTGACGACGGGTGACGGACGCTGGCGGCGATGCCGATGCGACATGTTCGCTCCACTGCTGGTTCGCGGGACGAGAGAGGCACTCCGAGCACATTCCCCCGCCGTGGTAGCCACCTTTGGGCCACGACTCGCAGAGGCCCACGCGGGCAACACGAGGTGGCCGTGACGCACGGGGGGGGGGTAGGGGGGCAGCAGAGACCTCCTCACCCCCCCCCCCACCCCTGCCCCGGTCAGAGGAGCTCACTGGGAACGACATCGCCGTTTCTATGCCGCGTCCGGTGACCATCGGAAACAAATTGGAGGGAATTATAAAGCTCCCCGCTCCCCGCCTCCTCCCTCCCTCCCTGCCCGGTGGCTCGCACCAGCGGCATCAGCGGCATCAGTTGCAATCGTCGTCTCCGTCATCATCGGTGAGGCACGCGGAGAGCGAACTGTGGACGGGTTTCATCCGTGTTGGGGCTCATCGGGCCGGTCGAATCGCGTGCGCTCGCGGTTGCACGGAATTAATTCTGGAGGGGGGGGGGGAGAAGAAAAAAAACCGTCGGACTAACCGCGGAAAGGCTGCGCAGTGACGCTGTCTGACTCACGCCGTCCAACAGACGGCTTCTTGTTGTTGTTGTACAAAGGCAGTGGTCCCCCGTGTAGCCTTCAGCAGACTGTTGGGGCAAGTGCTGTCAGCGAGTGGCACCTATGAAGGCCCGCACGGAACACGAAGGGAGAGTGGGTGGGTGGGCCAGCACCACGCCCGGCCGCCTTTGTCTCCCCCAGTGGCGATGTTTACACATCGCACCAGGTACCCATTTGAGGCTGAGTCGACCTAGGGGAGGCCCGGACCGGCTCGGATAATCGTCACCGGTGAACTCGGGTCGCCGGTTTTGTTAGCGCAGCGCGCTGACCACTCGGCTGTGTGTGTGTGTNCGCTCTACAGACACGCGTAGACACAACTACAAAGATCCCCCCTGTAGCCGTCGCAGACTTTTGGGGCAAGTACTGTTAGCGACCACCCATGAAAGCCGCACGTAGATAGACACACAAACATAGACACGCAAACACAGACAGACATAGACACACAGACACAGGCACGCAAACACAGACAGACATAGACACACAGACATAGACACGCAAACGCAGACAAACATAGACACACAGACAGACAGACAGACACATAAACAAAGAATCTCAGACACAAACCCAGACACACAAACGTAGGCACATAGACACACAAACATAGACACACAGACATAGACACACAGACACGCAAACTTAGACACACAGACACAAACACAGACACGCAAACACAGACACGCAAACACAAACACACTAGACATACGCGCGTGATGGCGATATTGTTTTAGAGACATAAATAAATGGTGGTGGCGATGATGCTGCTGCTGATGCCGCTTAACAATGAAAACAGCAACAACAAAAACCTCAACGCTGTCGTCAATAACCTTTATAGCCGTACACGCAACGCGCCCGCAAACATTTCATAACACCTTCATTTGTATTTTACTTAAGACGAGTCTACTGCGGTTTCGTCCGTAGCGTGAACTTTTATACACTACCGCTCTACACACACAAACCTCTACACACACACACACACAAAGATAAAGATCCCCCGTATAGCCTTAACAGACTGTAGGGGCAAGTGCTGTTAGCGAGCACCTATGAAGGCCGGAACGGTAACGAGGGGTGGTGGCCAGCACCACGCCGACCGCCTTTGTCTCCCCAGTGGCGATGTTTACACACCGCACCAGGTACTCATTTAAGGCTGAGTCGACCTAGGGAGGCCCAGGACCGGTTCAGATCATCGTCACTGGTGTTAGCCGTGAGCGGGAATCGAACCCGGGTCGCCAGGTTCATAGCGCAGCGCGCTAACCGCTACACCACCTCTACACACACACACCTCTACACACACACCTCTACACAGACACCTCTACACACACACACATCTACACACACGCCTACACACACACACCTCTACACACACACCTCTACACACACACACCTCTACACACACACCTCTACACACACACACCTCTACACACACACACACACACACACACACACACACACCNACACACACACGCACACACACACACACACACACACACACACACACANCTCTACACACACACACACACTCTACACACACACACACATCNACACACACACACCTCTACACACACACACTCTACACACACACACCGTCTACAACACACACACACCTCTACACACACACACACACANCTCTACACACACACACACACACTCTACACACACACACTCTACACACACACAACACACACACACTCACACACACCTCTACACACACACACCTCTACACACACACACCTACACACACACACACNTCTACACACACACACACTACACACTCCTCACCACACACACACATACACACACACACACANCTCTACACACACACACACACACACACACACACATCTACACACACCTCTACACACACACCTCTACACACACACCTCTACACACACACTACACACACACACACACACACACACACACACACANNTCTACACACACACACACACACACACACACACACACACACACACTCACTCTACACACACACCTCTACACACACACTCTACACACACACTCTCTACACACACACACCTCTACACACACACACCTCTACACACACACACCTCTACACACACACANCTCTACACACACACACCTCTACACACACATCTACACACACCTCTACACACACACCTCTACACACACCTACACACACCNTCTACACACACACACACACACACACACANCTCTACACACACACACACACACTCTACACACACACACATCTACACCTCNACACACATCTACACACACACANTCTACACACACACACACTCNACACACACACACCTCTACACACACACACCTCTACACACACACACCTCNACACANACACACACACACCACACACACTCNCCACACACACACCTCNACACACACACACACCTCNACACACACACCTCTACACACACACACANCTCTACACACACACACACACACACACACACACACACACACACNTCCACACACACACACACANCTCNACACACACACCCACACTACACACACACACACACACACCACCTCACACACACACACTCTACACACACTCACACACACACACTCTCTACACACACACACCTCTACACACACACACCTCTACACACACACACCTCTACACACACACACCTCTACACACACACCACATGCGCCGTCCGTCTTGTTTTTGGCTAGAAGGTTCCTCTCGCCGCGGTCTGGCCGCCAGGTGTGGCGACGTTTTCTCGCTCTCCCCGCCTGGTGATGCATCGCCCCAGCCCCCACCCCACCCCCATCGGGCTTTGGCGCACAATCGCGAAGCGTTGGTGGTCGTTTGTACAGCCAGCGCTGCGGGTATTCCACCATCGTCACCACCACCACCATCATCATCACCATCACCACCCGTGTGTGGGCCATTGTGTCACCCCCTCGGAATATTCGTCTCTTGGTTTCTATCGGATGTTTAGATCAGAATCTTGACTTTGAGAGTAGAGATGGAATCTGATGAGCTATGAAGCTTTTTGGGGGGAGAGGGGAGGGAGTGTCACGGTGGCTAGGAGATGTTAACTACCTCGCCTGGTGTACAGGAGGTCGTGGATTCGATCCTGACCCTGCCGCCTGCTGTATATTTGGAGTTTGCGTGTCTCTCTCTCTCTCATCATCATCACGGTGGCTAGGAGATGTTAACTACCTCGCCTGGTGTACAGGAGGTCGTGGATTCGTCCTGACCCTGCCGCCTGCTGTATATTTGGAGTTTGCGTGTCTCTCTCTCTCTCATCATCATCACGGTGGCTAGGAGATGTTAACTACCTCGCCTGGTGTACAGGAGGTCGTGGGCTCGATCCTGACCATGACGCCTGCTGCTGTATATTTGTAGTTTGCGTGTCTCTCTCTCATCATCACGGTGGCTAGGAGATGTTAACTACCTCGCCTGGTGTACAGGAGGTCATGGGCTCGATCCCGACCCTGACGCCTGCTGCTGTATATTTGGAGCTTGACTTAAAGCTTTCGTGACTGCAGGAAATCACGTGGCTTTACCGAAAGATCCAAAGAATATGTGTATTTGGAGTTTGAGTCGCTGTCTCATCATCATCACGGTGGCTAGAAGATGTTAACTACCTCGCCTGGTATACAGGAGGTCGTGGGTTCGATCCCGACCCTGAAGACGCCTGCTGCTGTATAATTGGAGTTTGCGTGTCTCTCTCTCTCTCTCTTTGTCCCCGTGGCCGCGTGGATTTTTCTCCGGGTCCTTCGGGTTTTTTCCCACCACATTTCGAATCACCATCACGGCGTTTAGAGTCTTTGGCTGCTGCTGCTATACATATCCACGTGACGATGATATCAGCCTACTTCGTTGAGCCATCATTTGTGAGAGCCATGTCGCATTCTGAAAGAAAAAAAGAAAACTACGCAGCTCAGTGGACCTTACCTGGTAAAATAAAATAATTATAGTTTAGATTTAGTTTTTAGTTTTTCACAGATGTCCAATAGGCAGCCCCCCCCCCCACCCCCAAAGTACGGGGCCCGGGCAGTCGCCCGTACCCCTAAGTTAACGGCTCTGGCAGTCGGGCCATGTTGTCGGCGAGTTTACATCAATAACAAGTTTAACACGTGGCAGTAGCGGTAGCGCTTTCGCGACCAAAATCATCCACAAGAGAGATTGTGGTTTTTTGGGTTGGAATCGCGTCAAATATAAATGTGTCGTTAAACATGCCACCACCACCACGACCACCACCACCACCACCACGACCACCACAACCACCATGACCACCACCACAACGACCACCACCACCACCACGACCACACCACCACGACCACCACCACGAACACCACCACCACCACGACCACGACACAACCAATTACTAACGCGAGTCACGTAAACAAAACGTGCCAATCGATTCTCCCTGCCGCCTGATGACTGGTGGTAATTGCCGGCGAAACGTCGTACTCCGATTGTAAATGTTTTCTCTCCAACACGCCGGCGTGCCGAACCCGTAATGTTCGTTGATGTTGTCTGTGCCTGTGCACCACTGTCAACTAAGCAGCTGCAGCAGCAGCAGCATCACCGAATCATTTGTTAGCGCCACGATTGAGGGAGTTAACTCCCCGCCTGGTATGGAGGAGGTGGTGGGTTCGATTCGATTATCCCAGTAGAAGTACTGCATGTGTAGTAGCTACGGGCCCCGCACTTTCAAGGGCCCGCGCTAAATGCTTTTAAACTATCAATTCCGGTTCAGTGATTCTGCACTTGCTCTATTACTATAGTACTATACCGCCTTCGACTTTTACGAACGACTGGGTGTTTAAGTTCGCGATTTGTCGTATTTTTGGCTGTATAGCAAATAAAAAAATTAATTACTTTACTATGCAAGTAAAAAATGTGTGTTTTAATATTTACGTTTTTTTTTATTTAGTGCCCCTTAATAACATTTGCTACAGGCCCCGCACTATTTTCATCCGGCACTGGTTCGATCCCGACCCTGACGCGCCTGCTGTATATTTGGAGTTTGCGGTGTCTCTCTCTCGCTCTCTCTCCTCGTGGTGCCGTGGGGTTTTCTTCGGTCCTCCGGTTTTTTTCCCCTCCACGTTCAGAATGAAGATCACGCGTATTAGAGTATTTGTCTTCTGTGCATTCGTACGCGATATATATAAGAGCCCACTTCGTTGAGCTATCATTTGTAACAGCCGCCGTGTAGCTCATTGGGCCTTATTTTGTAAAATAAAAATATAAGTAAAACAAAATATCGATTTAAAGCTTTCGTGACTGCAGGGATTCATCTTCTTGGTTCTTTCGGTAAAGTCACGTAGAAGGTAAATACTAAAATAATAAAATAAAACATAATAAAATAATTCTCACGACGTTTCGGCCACAACGCAAGCAGCCGTCCTCAGGTGAAGAACAGTCTGTCGGAAGACAGCGTCTGAATGAACACCGAGCTGCTTGCGTTGTGGCCGAAACGTCGTGAGAATTATTTTATTATGTGTTATTTTTATTATTTTATTATTTCCCTTCTACGTGACTTTAACCGAAAGAACCAAGAAGATAAAGCAAAATACTTTAACTATTAGTAATTCATCCGTTTACTCCAGCTGCCCGTTCAGGAAAGCCTCCCCGTGTCTCTTAACTCGAGGTCGAAGCTCCATACTGCAACAATTTATTTTCTTAGGTTTTTTCGGTAAAGTCACGTCGGTAATTTTTTAATTAATAAAATAAAAATAAAAATCACGACGTTTCGGAGGCAACACAAGCTTCCGTCTTCAGGTGGAACCGTCACAGCAGGATAGCTGCACCAAGTGAGATACAGCTATCCTCTCACTTGATACAGCTATCGTGCTGTGACGGTTCCACCTGAAGACGGAAGCTTATGTTGCCTCCGAAACGTCGTGATTTTTATTTTATTTTACTTTTATTAATTAAAAAAAATTACCTACGTGACTTTACCGAAAAAACCTAAGAATATTAATTATTGCAGTCACGAAAGCTTCAAATCTAGAATCAATGTTGAGTCCATCAAGTTGTACGACTGACCAGAACCATGTCCCGGCCGCCTTTGTCTCCCCGGTGCTGACGTCATCATCTTTGTACGCACGCCACGCCGCAGACTCGTTAAATAAAAGCCCGGGTCGACCCGTGGGAGGTTCCAGGACCGGTTCAGATAAATCGTCACTGCTGGTGTTGGTGCCGTGAGCGGGAATCGAACTCGGGTGGACCTGGTCAATAGCGCATCGCGCTAACCGCTGCGCCACCGCTCGCCTATCGATATACCGTACATAACACACGCATACAAACCCGCACACAAACACACATTAACATTGATGTGTATATACATATATTGAACTAAGGCAAAGACACAAACGTACATGTGTTGTACACAAAAATATAAAGGCACGAATACACAAATGGTGTGCACACAAAACACAAACGCACATTGTGTGCACATGGCCAGACACATGTCAGACACAAACACAAGACAAAGGTCCCCTGTGTAGCCTGAACAGACTTTTGGGGCAAGTGCTGTCCGCGGGCAACACCTACGAAGGCCGGCACGGCATGCGAGGAGGGGGGGGGTTGGGTGGCCAGCACCATCAGCATCACGCACGCCCGGCCGCCTTTGTCTCCCGGTGGCGATGTTCACACACCGCACCAAGCACGTGGTGGAGCGGTGGCGCAGTGGTTGAACGCAAGGCGCGACGGCCCCGGTGTGACCCGAGGTCGAATTGGCCCTCCCCATCCCGGCTAACATCAGTGGCAGCCCTCCCATCACCGGCACGGCGTTGGCGGGTTGGTCTTCATGCAGCAGTGGATTTACATTAAAATAAATAGATGTACGTACAACTGTACACGCTCATATACATATGTGTAAGATGTACGCATACACACAAATACAATACTCATGTATATATGTATCTACACACAATACACACTGACAAATATCCCCGTGTAGCCTCTAACGGCCTGTCGGGGCAAGTGCTGTTAGCGAGCAGCACCTGTGAAGGCCGGTGGGTGGTCAGCACCAGGCCCGGCCGCTTTGTCTCCCCAGTGGCGATGTTTACTGCAACACACCACCAGGTAGGACACTCGTTTAAGGCCGAGTTGACCTAGGCACGCACACACAGACAGAGACACACACACACAAAAGACAAAGACCCCCGTGTAGCCTCTAACGGGCTGTTGGGGCAAGTGCTGTTAGCGAGCAGCACCTATGAAGGCCTGCAACGGCACACGAGGGGTGGGTGGGTGGTCAGCACCACGCCCGGACGCTGACCTAGGCATGCACGCACACACAGACAGAGACACACACACACAACAGACAAAGACCCCCGTGTAGTCTCTCACAGGCTCGTGGGGCAAGTGCTGTTTGAGCCCCATGCCCGGCCGCCTTTGTCTCTCCCAGCGCTGCGGTCATTTCCGCTCCGCACCATCAATTACTTGCCTATTATTATTATTATTTCGGGCCTAGTCGACCTAGGGGAGACGGGGAGGTAGGGGGGAGGGCAGTTGGCGAGACAGATATTGTGATTATTATTGTAATAATGAAGAATCAATAACAATGAGTTTCTCGAGTCGCCTTGGGATGATGTAAGATCACACGGGGATGTGCGGCGGCGTGAGTGGGTGGGTGGGTGAGTTGGGGGGGTGAAAGTTCGTTTTTTGTCTCAATAATAATCATCATCATCGTTTAAAGCCCTCCCCGCCACCGAGTGGCAGAGCGAAACCGGAGGAGTACGATCATCGTTAACGGCCCGTGTCGCTCTTGGGCTCAAACCCGCCTGGTGTGGGCGTGGGAGACGTTTCGGGCGATGCAGCAGAGCAAGGACGGGGAAAATTTTTCCTGCCAAGTGCCATTTGGATATTTAGAAATCATTCGCGGGCCACACAAACTGATCAACTTAAAAATTAGCCCGTTACAATTCGTCTTCTTGGTTCTTTCGGTAAAGTCACGTAGAAGGGAAGTAATAAAATAATAAAATAAAACATAATAAATAATTTTCACGACGTTTCGGCCACAACGCAAGCAGCCATCCTCAGGTGAAGAATGAAACACCACCAAGCTATGAAACATCACCTGAGGACGGCTGCTTGCGTTGTGGCCGAAACGTCGTGAGAATTATTTTATTATGTTTTATTTTATTATTGTATTACTTCCCTTCTGCGTGACTTTACTGAAAGAACCAAGAAGATGAATCCCTGCATTCACGAAAGCTTTAAATCGAAATTTAACGTTACAATTCGGTCAAACATTTAATTCGCTCGCCGCTAATGCGATGGCTGGAACTGCTTCTGCTACTCGCAACTGCCTTTCCAGGTTTGCTCTTAGATTTATTGAATTTCGAGTGTCGCCTGCGGTTGCCTTGGCAGGGCCAGAGACCAAATGATTTCGCGGACCTCATACGGCCAAGTGCCGGACGTTCTCCACCCCTGCAGCAGAGCAAGTAGGTCGCGGACGAGATGCAAAACGACGTTCGCGTGAGCACCAACCTGCTGATTGACATATTCTTGGATTTTTTTCGGTAAAGTCACGTAGGTAAAAATTTAAATTAATAAAAATAAAATAAAAATAAATAAAAATCACGACGTTTCAGAGGCAACACAAGCTTCCGTCTTCAGGTGGAACCGTCACAGCACGATAGCTGTATCAAGTAAAGAGAAATTCTAAGAGACCCGACCTTGTATATATACTAGAATTTCTCTTCACTTGATACAGCAAGCGTGCTGTGACGATTCCACCTGAAGACGGAAGCTTGTGTTTGCCTCCGAAACGTCGTGATTTTTATTTTATTTTCATTAAAATTGTATTAATTTAAATTAAAATTTTTACCTACGTGACTTTACCGAAAAACCTAAGAATATGAATCTTGCAGTCACGAAAGCTTCAAATCTAGAACTGCTGATTGACGGCGCGCCTATGAAGGCCGGCACGGCACGTGTTTGGGGTGCGTTGCCAGCAACACGCCCGACCGCCTTTGTCTTCCTCGCTGAGATGCGTACGCAACCACCGCTGAACAGAAACTAGCAGAAACAAAGATCCCCGGGTAGCCGCGACAGACTGTTGGGGCAAGTGCTGTTAGCGAGCAGCTATGAAGGGCCGACACGGCACACGAGCGGGTGGGTGGACAGCACCACGCCCGACCGCCTTTGTCTCCCCAGTGGCGATTTTTTTACACCTCACCAGGTACTAATTTGAGGCTGAGTCGACCTAGGGAGAGGCCAGGACCGGTTCAGGTAATCGTCACTGGGTGTTGGCCATGAGCGGGAATCGAACCCGGGTCGCCAGGTTCGTAGCGCTAACCGCTCCACCACCGCTCCCCACAGATACAACCAACACACGCGCACACGCACAGACGCAAACTTGCGCACAAAGACAAACATCTTTGCCTGTAAAATAAAGTGTCATTCTGGAGACACGCGCCAATATATATGTCTGTCTAACGCCAGAACATACGGTATATAGATATATTTTACATATATATGCTTGTACTCATCCCATCGGCCGCGCCACGAGGCTTCTCATGAGGGCATCCTCATCAGCGGGCAAGCGGAACCCAGGAGCGGGCTTCAACACGCAGTGGCTCATCAGCTGCGCCAAAGCCGTCTGGGCTGCAAGAGAGGAACGTGGCTGATGAGATGGAACCGTAAAAAATTAACCCGTAAAAACAAAGTTTTTCACTATAAATCCTTTATATGCGTGGCGGCTAGAGTCCTCTCGTCCTCTGGCTTGAGATGGCTGCCACTATGGGTCAGATGATTGTCTGGCAGCATTAAGCAATTGGTAATTAAATAGAATTTCTTTTCCATAAAAAGTGTAAAATTTTGGAATTTTTTTTCACGAAAATTAATTGTCACGCACAACGAGTCTGTGTGCAAAATGTCAGCTCGATTGGATCACGGGAAGTGGGTTAAAAAACGACCGAAAGATTTGCACGGTCGTAAGCGCGCAAGCAAGCAAGCAAGTGAACTTAATATAAAGGATTTAAAAAGCAAGTAGTTATCACGTTTGCGTGGCAACGCGTTTGCTCTTGCCCCTAATTATTTACGACCACGTGNAAGGACAGACCGCGTTCGCCGTTGAACGCAGAGCAGAGCCACCGAATGAGTTATGGGGGTGGGTGGTGGGGGTGGGTGGGTGGGTTGAGCCGTGGGTTAATCTGCAGTCTGGGAAAAACGGGGAGAATTTGTTATAAAGTTAACAACGAGACAGCGACGAATGAAAACAGAGATATCTCGCGTGTTGCCTTCGCGGACTGTCGGGGCAAGAGGCGGAGCGAGTCGGTGTTTTTTACACGGCGCACCAGGTACTCGTTTGAGGCTGAGTCGACCTAGAGGAGGCCAGAACCGGTTAGATAATCTGCAGTTGTGGTGGTGGCAACGTGAGAGGGAATCGAACTCGGGTTGCCGGGTNCGTAGCGCCGCATTACCGCTCCCAATTTCGCCACACACACCAAAGACAAAGATCCCCTAGCCTGCACAGACTGTTGGGGCAAGTGCTGTTAGCGAGCGCCTATGAAGGCCGGAACAAGGAGGTGGGTGGCCAGCACCACGCACACACAGTGACACACACACATNGTAACACACACACATGAACAGCGACACACACACAGTGACGCACACACTGACACACAGACACACACACAGTGACACACACACAGTAACNCACATACACACAGTGACACACACACNTGTAACACACACACTGATACACAGTGATACACACACAGTGACGCACACACTGACACACAATGACACACATNACACACAGTGACACACACACANTGACACACACACACTGACACACACACAGTGACACACACACACTGACACACACANTGACCACACANTGACACACATACTGACACACACACAGTGACACACACACACTGACACACACACACAGACACACACACAGTCACACACACACTGACACACACACAGTGACACACACACANTGACACACACTAACACACACACACTGACACGTACACTGACACACAACACTNACAACACACACACACACACAGACACACACTGACACACACACACACACAGTGACACTCGCACAGGCGTTCACCCCGCCGCCCGCACAGTGAACGCTCCGTGCACTCGCGCAAGTTTTTACCTCTGACCCGCGTCTCGCTTCTCTCACTCACCCTGACCCGCGCTCTCATCGCCTCCCCCTCCTCCCTCTTCTTCCTCCCTCTCTCTCCCTCACACTCTCTGACTCTCTCTCTCTCTGTCACACTCCCCACCCACACACATTCATCTCTCCACACNACGCTGATCTCTCCATATCTCTCCATATCTCTCCATCTCTCCCCCCCATCTCTCCATCTCCCTCCAGCCCCCCCATTCTCTATTCCTCATCCATCTCGCTCCATCTCCCTCCTCCTCCAGGTCTCCCCCCCCCATCTCTCTCCATCCCCCATCTCCCTCCATCTCTCTCCATCTCCCCCCCCCCATCTCTCTCAATCTCTCACTCCCCCATCTCCCTCCATCTCCCTCCATCTCCCTCCTCCTTTCTCCATCTCCCCCCCCATCTCTCTCTCTTCCTTCTCCCTCTTCCATCTCCCTCCTCCTTTCTCCATCTCTCTCTCTCAATCTTTCTCATCTCCCCCATCTCCCTCCACCTCCTCTTCTATCTCCCCATCTCCAATCTCCTATCTATCTCCNTCCATCTCCCTCCATCTCCCTCCTCCTNTCTCCATCTCCCCCCCCCCCCATCTCTCCATCTCCCCCCTCCCCCACCATCTCTCTCAATCTTCCTCATCCCTCCATCTCCTCCTCCTTTCTCCATCTCCCCCCCCCCCTCTCTCTCCCCCCATCTCCCTCCATCTCCCTCCTCCTTTCTCCTCCTTTCTCCATCTCCCCCCCCATCTCTCTCCATCCCCCCCCCCCCACTCTCTCAACCTCCCTCTCCTCTCTCCCTCCATCTCCCTCCTAGATCTTCATAGTCTGCACATCCTCACGTTCTCCTTTAACATCTGTCTCGCTCTTGCACCGGGTCGAACCCAGACCGCTAGAATCTCTCTCGACATCTCCCTCCACGCGTCTTCTCCCCGTGTCTCCACGCCCGGGGTATATCCACGCTGTTGATCTCCGGCTCGCGTCGCCTGATCCTCCGACCCTCCCGTTCGAGATGCGTGTTTGTCTAACCTTGGTCATGACTACACCATCACCCTCACCCTGACTCGAACCCTAACCCGGGGGGGGGGGGCACGAGGAAATCATTTCTCTTTCTCAACCACCCCACTCCCTCCCTCCTCATCCCTCGATCGTTTGTGTTTCTCTACTCTATCAATCTCCGTGTGTGTCCATCCCTCTGTCTCTCTCTGTCCCTCTGTCTCTCTGTCTCTCTGTCTCTGTCTCTCTCTGTCCCTCTGTCTCTCTGTCCCTCTGTCTCTCTGTCCTCTGTCCTCTGTCTCTCTGTCCCTCTGTCTCTCTCTCTGTCTCTGTCTCTCTGTCTCTTGTCTCTGTCTGTCTCTGTCTCTCTGTCNCTCTGTCCCTCTGTCTCTCTGTCCCTCTGTCCTCTGTCTCTCTGTCCCTCTGTCCCTCTGTCTCTCTGTCTCTCTGTCTCTATGTCCCTCTGTCTCTCTGTCTCTCTGTCTCTCTGTCTGCCTCTGTCTCTCTGTCTCTCTGTCTCTCTTCTGTCTCTCTGTCCCTCTGTCCTCTGTCTCTCTGTCTCTGTCCTCTGTCCCTCTGTCTCTCTGTCCCTCTGTCTCTCTGTCCCTCTGTCTCTGTCTCTCTGTCTCTGTCTCTCTGTCCCTCTGTCTCTCTGTCCCTCTGTCTCTCATCGCCTCGCTCTCTGTGTCCAGCCCCCAACCCTCATCTCCATGGCTCCTTCTCTCTCCCCTATCTCCCCCCCCCTCGTCTCTATCTCTCTGCGTCTCTCCCATCTCCATGTCACTACATCTCTCTCCTTATTTTTGTTTCACGATCAGAGGAAACAAGAAGATGCTCGGTGTAGTCGGCACTTTGCTTCGTTCATTTCATCTCCCACCCTCCGTTGTGTCCCCCCCATCTCAGCCTGCTCCCTCTACCCTCTCCTCCTCCTCCTCTCATCGCTCCCCGCGTCTCACTCCATCGCGGTCCATCTCCCAGTCTCCATCTCTCTGCCATTCCAACCATCCGTCTCTTCTCGCTCGCTCTCCTCCACGCCTCTGCCTCCCCACCACCGCTCTCTCTCTCTCGCCCCCTCCTCTCCCCCACACCACTCAGACCACCCACACTGCTCGCGAGAGAGAGAGACGGGTGTGGGTGGGTGGGTGGTGGGGGTTGGGTGGTAGTGGGGGGGGGGTGCTCGTGGATGAAGGGAGGGGTCGGGTTTCCTGTTCGCTACGCCGCCTCGCCCCGGAGCCCCGCGGGCAGACGCCGAACATCGCCCCCCTGGGAGGCGCCCTCAGGGCCACCGCTAGGGCAGCCGGGACATCTCGGGGGGGGGNAGGGGGGGGGAGATGCGGGGAGCGGGGGGTATTGGGGGGGAGTTGGCAGCGCGAGGCATTAGCAAGCCAAGTCACAAAGTCGTGAGCGCCACAAATTGCTCAAGATCGGTGGGCGTGGGTGAGAGGGTGGGTGGTTGGTATTTTAGGAGGGGGGGGGTAAGGAGTTGGGGTGGGGGGGGGGCAGTGGCTAGCCCATGCGGGGGGGGGGGCGAAGCAATTTTTTATTGACCAGGTAAGGCCCCCTTGACCTGACCATCACGAAATTATCGGTCAACCAATTGGTTGCTCATCGTCGTCATCATCGCCACCACCACGTGGGAAATGTGTCAGGATCAGAATCTTGATGTGAGACTGCAGGAGGAATCCGAAAAGCTACGAAGCTCTTCATCACGGGCGAGGACGGCCACTTGGGTCCCACATTTGTGGCATCGAAATGGCGCAAGGGTGCAACCGCCTCGATGCCATTGGGTAACAGCAGTGACGTAGTGACTACAGCATCAGTGACGTAGTACTACATCATCAGTGACGTAGTGACTACAGCATCAGTGACGTAGTGACTACATCATCAGTGACGTAGTAACTACAGCATCAGTGACGTAGTAACTACATCATCAGTGACGTAGTAACTACATCATCAGTGACGTAGTAACTTCATTATCAGTGGCGTAGTAACGACATTATCAGTGACGTAGTAACTACATTATTAGTGGTGTAGTGACTACATTATCAGTGGTGTAGTGACTACATTATCAGTGGCGTAGTAACTACATCATCAGTGGTGTAGTAACTACATCATCAGTGACGTGGTAACTACATCAGTGACGTAGTAACTACATCATCAGTGGTGTAGTAACTACATCATCAGTGACGTAGTAACTACATCAGTGACGTAGTAACTACATCATCAGTGGTGTAGTAACTACATCATCAGTGACGTAGTAACTACATTATCAGTGACGTAGTAACTACATCATCAGTGGTGTAGTAACTACATCATCAGTGACGTAGTAACTACATCAGTGACGTAGTAACTACATCATCAGTGGTGTAGTAACTACATCATCAGTGACGTAGTAACTACATTATCAGTGACGTAGTAACTACAGCATCAGTGACGTAGTAGCTACATTATCAGGGGCGTAGTAACTACAGCATCAGTGACGTAGTAACTACATCATCAGTGGCGTAGTGACTATATTATCAGTGGCGTAGTAACTACATTATCAGTGGTGTAGTAACTACATCATCAGTGGCGTAGTAACTACATCATCAGTGGCGTAGTAACTTCATTATCAGTGATGTAGTAGCTACATCATCAGTGATGTAGTAACTACATCAGTGACGTAGTAACTACATCATCAGTGGCATAGTGACTACATCATCAGTGGCGTAGTAACTACATTATCAGTGACGTAGTAACTACATCATCAGTGGCGTAGTAACTACATTATCAGTGGCGTAGTAACTACATTATCAGTGACGTAGTAACTACATCATCAGTGGCATAGTGACTACATCATCAGTGGCGTAGTAGCTACATCATCAGTGACGTAGTAGCTACATCATCAGTGGCATAATAACTACATCATCAGTGACGTAGTAACTACATCATCAGTGGCGTAGTAACTACATTATCAGTGACGTAGTAACTACATTATCAGTGGCGTAGTAACTACATCATCAGTGGCGTAGTAACTACATCATCAGTGGCGTAGTAACTACATCATCAGTGACGTAGTAACTACATCATCAGTGGCGTAGTAACTACATCATCAGTGACGTAGTAACTACATCATCAGTGACGTAGTAACTACATCAGTGGCGTAGTAACTACATCATCAGTGACGTAGTAACTACATCATCAGTGACGTAGTAACTACATCAGTGACGTAGTAACTACATCATCAGATGTGTAGTAACCACATTATCAGCTCAGGGGGGTGCGGCAATTGGTCAGGTTTGGGCCCCCAGTAACTGATGTGTCCCGCACGCTCACACCTCGAGGCGATTCTACATCGCGGCCTCCTCTTCGCCCTGATCCACATCACCTCGTCACGGTCTCGAGCATTTACCGCTGTGGTGGCCCCCGTCCGTACTCACAAAAGGCAGTCGCTAAACAGTCGCTCCTCTTTGCCATTTGACGTTCCTGCACTATCTTCTTGGTTCTTTCGGTAAAGTCACGTAGAATGGAAATAATAAAATAAAAATAATCTTCTCGACAGACCTGTTCTTCACCTGAGGACGGCTGCTTGCGTTGTGGCCGAAACGTCGTGAGAATTATTTATTATGTTTTATTTTTATTATCTTATTATTTCCATTCTACGTGACTTTACCGAAAGAACCAAGGAGATGAATCCCTGCAGTCACGAAAGCTTTAAATCGAAAGTTCCTGCTCTAATTCGAGTAAATTTAAAACGTGGCACGAACGTGAACATTTCTTTTTTTCACAACAACAACAAAAAATACTATTTGGTTCTTTCGGCAAAGTCACGTGGTTATCAGGCCTGATGACGACCGCTTGTGTTGAAATCGAAACGTCGCGAATTGTTTTATTTTATTTTATTTTTCTACCCACGTGACTTTGCCGAAAGAACCAACGAGCATGCCATTCCTGCAGTCACGAAAGCTTCAAATCAAGATTGAACAACAAAAATGTGAACTGCGTTTCAATAGGTTTTGGTTCGTCTCCGCTGTTGTTGAAAACAAATCTAATGGTGGTGGTCAAGGGGGGCCCACACCCATAGCTTTGGCCACCAGGAGGGTGGGGGGCAAGGCATCCCCCTGCCCCCTACGATNCTTACACTACTGGGGGGGGGCTAAGGCACCCCCCGCCCCCCACGCTCGTTCGCTACTGGGGGGGGGCAGTTTGTCGCGTTGTGCAACTCGCCGATGCGCGCCCGGTCCGTGGGCCCGTTCCTCCTCGTACCGCCGCAGCCTTGCGATGGTCGCCTTCTTGATCCGCGTCTTTCGTTTGGTGTCCATCCCCGCCGCGCCTCCGATTAGGGTGACACGGTGGCGAGATGTTGACTACCTCGCCTGGTGTACAGGAGGTCGTGGGTTCCATCCTGACCCTGACCCTGCTGCTGAATATTTGGAGTTTGCGTGTCTCTCTCATCATCATCACGGTGGCTAGGAGATGTTAACTACCTCGCTGGTGTACAGGAGGTCGTGGGTTCGTCCCGACCCTGACGCCTGCTGCTGTGTATTTGGAGTTTGCGTGTCTCTCTCTCTCACCATCATCATCACGGTGGCTAGGAGATGTTAACTACCTCGCCTGGTATACAGGAGGTCGTGGGTTCGATCCCGACCCTGACGCCTGCTGCTGTATATTTGGATTTGCGTGTCTCGCTCACATCATCATCACGTGGCTAGGAGATGTTAACTCCTCGCCTGGTGTGCAGGGGTCGTGGGTTCCATCCTGACCCTGACGTCTGCTGCTGTATATTTGAAGTGTGTGTGTCTTCTCTCATCATCATCACGTGGCTAGGAGATGTTAACTCCTCGCCTGGTGTGCACGTGGGTTGATCCCACCCTGACGCCTGCTGCTGTATATTTGGAGTTTGCGTGTCTCTCTCTCTCATCATCACGGGGAGGAGATGTTAACTACCTCGCCTGGACACGGGAGGTTTTAGTTCAATCCCACCCTCGCCTGCTTATTTGGAGTGCTGTGTCTTTCTCTCTTCGCCATCGTGGTCGCGTGGATTTTTCTTCGGTCCCTCCGGGTTTTCCCTCCACATTGAGAATGAAACGCACGCGCTGCAGTGTTTGGCTGCTAACATGTCCACGTGATGGTGATACGCCACTTCGTTGAGCTATCATCTGTGATCGGCTACCATTTGTCTCTGCCTGATCTCTATCTGGATGTCTCTGCTCTGATCATTTGTCATCGCCAGGTCGCTTCTGAAAAAAAACTACATAGCTCAGTGGGCCTTAAGGTAGAATAANAATTGGGGTTTTTGTGTTGTTGTTTNATAGTACGAGAGAGAGNTGAGANAGATGGAGAGTTGCAAATCCGCTCAGGAAGTCATGCATTCGGCGTTGTCACACTCACCATACTTGAGCACTCCCGTCACACCGTGTCCATACGTTTAGATTTGAAGCTTTCGTGACTGCAAGGATTCATATTCTTAGGCTTTTTTCGGTAAAGTCACGTAGGTAAAAAATTTAATAAAAGTTAAATTAAAATAAAATAAAAATTACGACTTTCTCACTTGACACAGCTATCGTGCTGTGACGGTTCCACCTGAAGACTTGTGTTGCCTCCGAAACGTCGTGATTTTTATTTTATTTTATTTTACTTTCATTATTTTTTTACCTACGTGACTTTACCGAAAAAACCTAAGAATATGTGTCCATACTTTATTAAACTATTCACTGTAAACAATTTTTTGTATTTCACCATACTTGACATGGACATTTTTGTCTCGTTTAAATAGGACCGTTTGTCTGTGTACGGTGCAAAAAAGTTCAACGTACAGACATTGCCGGCTCATATTTAATTTCATTAGCTGCGTGTCTGTCTGTCCGTCTCGTGCGTTTAATTTGCGAGTGCGGTAATTATTTACAGCCTCGCGATGAAGATTTGATTTGTTTAAGTAACCATCGTCCGAGCCAACTTTTGTTGAAGGAAACGTCAGCTTTGGTTTGCGTCGGTGCTTTAGATTTCTCTCTTCTGACAGAGTTGACTCTGTCTCTGATCTCTGTCTGTCTGTCTCTGCGCTAATCTCTATCTGGATGTCTCTGTCTCTGTCTGGATGTCTCTGCGCTAATCTCTATCTGGTTGTCTCTGATCTCTGTCTGGATGTCTCTGCGCTAATCTCTATCTGTCTGTCTCTGATCTCTGTCTGTCTGTCTGTTTCTGATCTCTGTCTGTCTGTCTCTGTTCTGATCTCTGTCTGTCTGTCTGTCTGTCTGCTCTGATCTCTGTCTGTCTGTCTGTCTTCTGATCTCTGTCTGTCTGTCTCTGATCTCTGTCTGTCTGTCTCTGATCTTTGTCTGTCTGTCTCTGTTCTGATCTCTGTCTGTCTCTGCTCTGATCTCTGTCTGTTTGTCTCTGTTCTGATCTGTCTGTCTGTCTCTGCTCTATCTCTGTCTGTCTCTGATCTCTATCTGTCTGTCTCTGATCTCTGTCTGTCTCTGCTCTGATCTCTGTCTGTCTGTCTCTGCTCTGATCTGTCTGACTGTCTCTGCTCTGATCTCTATCTGGATGTCTCTCTTTGATCTCTGTCTGTCTGTCTCTGTTCTGATCTCTGTCTGTCTGTCTCTGCTCTGATCTCTGTCTGTCTGTCTCTGCTCTGATCTCTATCTGTCTGTCTGTCTCTGCTCTGATCTCTATCTGGATNTCTCTGTCTCTAATCTCTATCTGGATGTCTCTCTCTGATCTCTGTCTGTCTGTCTCAGCTCTGATCTCTATCTGTCTCTCTGTCTGATCTCTGTCTGTCTGTCTCTGCTCTGATCTCTGTCTGTCTCTGCTCTGATCTCTATCTGTCTGTCTCTGCTCTGATCTCTGTCTGTCTGTCTCTGCTCTGATCTCTGTCTGTCTGTCTCTGCTCTGATCTCTGTCTGTCTGTCTCTGCTCTGATCTCTGTCTGTCTGTCTCTGCTCTGATCTCTATCTGTCTATCTCTGCTCTGATCTCTGTCTGTCTGTCTCTNTCTCTGATTTCNATCTGGTTGTCTCTACTCTGATCTCTATCTGGATGTCTCTGCTCTGATCTCTATCTGGATGTCTCTGCTCTGATCTCTATCTGGATGTCTCTGCTCNGATCTCTATCTGGATGTCTCTGCTCTGATCTCTATCTGGATGTCTCTGCTCTGATCTCAGTCTGTCTGTCTCTGCTCTGATCTCAGTCTGTCTGTCTNTGCTCTGATCTCTGTCTAACTGTCTCTGCTCTGATCTCTGTCTGACTGTCTCTGCTCTGATCTCTGTCTGTCTCTGCTCTGATCTTATTGTCTGTCTCTGCTCTGATCTCTGTCTGAATGTCTCTGCTGATCTCTGTCTGTCTGTCTNTGCTCTGATCTTATCTGTCTGTCTCTGCTTTGATCTCTGTCTGAATGTCTCTGCTCTGATCTCTGTCTGAATGTCTCTGCTCTGATCTTATCTGTCTGTCTCTGATCTTATCTGACTGTCTCTGCTCCTGATCTTATTCATTGCTGTAGTTTATTTTAATTCATTTAGTTTTTTTTCCATTGTAACTTCAGCGATCCAAAAGGTCACTCTTGCAAACGAGACTCCTCTATCCTGGTGTCTCTTGACGTCTCAACCTCTCTCAACAATATCAACATCCACATTGATTTGCACGGTGACATCTAAGAATAGGTTTCTCCTTTTGGCAATAAAACAGATGCTAAGATGTTCAAACACAAACTAGATATTTTTTTCAAGGAAACGAATCTGCTTAACCACTGCTCTGGTGGTGCTGATGGTAGTGATAGTAGTGGTGCTGATGGTAGTGTTAGTGGTGGTGCTGATGGTAGTGATAGTGGTGGTGCTGATGGTAGTGATAGTGATGGTGGTGATGGTAGTGTTAGTGTGGTGATGATGGTAGTGATAGTGGTGGTGATGGTAGTGTTAGTGGTGGTGCTGATGGTAGTGTTAGTGGTGATGCTGATGGTAGTGTTAGTAGNGGTGCTGATGGTAGTGTTAGTGGTGGTGCTGATGGTAGTGTTAGTGGTGGTGCTGATGGTAGTGATTGGTGCTGATGGTAGTGTTGGTGCTGATGGTAGTGATAGTGGTGGTGCTGATGGTAGTGTTGGTGCTGATGGTAGTGTTAGTGGTGGTGCTGATGGTAGTGGTGCTGATGGTAGTGTTAGTGGTGGTGCTGATGGTAGTGTTAGTGGTGCTGCTGATGGTAGTGTTGGTGGTGCTGATGGTAGTGTTAGTGGTGGTGCTGATGGTAGTGTTAGTGGTGGTGCTGGTGGTAGTGATAGTGGTGCTGATGGTGGTGTTAGTGGTGGTGCTGATGGTAGTGTTGGTGCTGATGGTAGTGTTAGTGGTGGTGCTGATGGTAGTGATAGTGGTGGTGCTGATGGTAGTGTTGGTGCTGATGGTAGTGTTAGTGGTGGTGCTGATGGTAGTGTTAGTGGTGCTGATGGTAGTGTTGGTGGTGCTGATGGTAGTGTTAGTGGTGGTGCTGATGGTAGTGTTAGTGGTGGTGCTGATGGTAGTGATGGTGCTGATGGTGTGTTAGTGGTGGTGCTGATGGTAGTGTTAGTGGTGGTGCTGATGGTAGTGATAGTGGTGCTGATGGTAGTGTTGGTGCTGATGGTAGTGTTAGTGGTGCTGATGGTAGTGTTAGTGGTGGTGCTGATGGTAGTGATAGTGGTGCTGATGGTGGTGTTAGTGGTGGTGCTGATGGTGTGTTAGTGGTGGTGCTGATGGTAGTGATAGTGGTGTTGATGGTAGTGTTAGTGGTGTGCTGATGGTAGTGTTAGTGGTGCTGATGGTAGTGTTAGTGGTGGTGCTGATGGTAGTGTTAGTGGTGCTGATGGTAGTGTTAGTGGTGCTGATGGTAGTGTTGGTGGTGCTGATGGTAGTGGTGGTGCTGATGGTAGTGGTGCTGATGGTAGTGGTGGTGCTGATGGTAGTGATAGTGGTGGTGCTGATGGTAGTGATAGTGGTGGTGCTGATGGTAGTGATAGTGGTGGTGCTGATGGTAGTGTTAGTGGTGGTGCTGATGGTAGTGTTATGGTGGTGCTGATGGTAGTGATAGTGGTGGTGCTGATGGTAGTGTAGTGGTGGTGCTGATGGTAGTGTTAGTGGTGGTGCTGATGGTAGTGTTAATGTAGTGGTGCTGATGGTAGTGATATGGTGGTGCTGATGGTAGTGTTAGTAGTGGTGCTGATGGTAGTGATAGTGGTGTGCTGATGGTAGTGGTTGGTGCTGATGGTAGTGTTAGTGGTGCTGATGGTAGTGATAGTGGTGGTGCTGATGGTAGTGTTAGTGGTGGTGCTGATGGTAGTGGTGGTGCTGATGGTAGTGTTAGTGGTGCTGATGGTAGTGATAGTGGTGGTGCTGATGGTAGTGGTGGTGCTGATGGTAGTGTTAGTGGTGCTGATGGTGGTGTTAGTGGTGGTGCTGATGATAGTGTCATCCCCGGCTCTTATCTCAAACTCTCTTCACCACTCGCCCCTTTATCTTCTAACCTCTCTCTCCTCCCGCTCGCTCCCTGTCTCTCCTCTCTCTCCCTTCATCTCCCGCTGCCTTTAATCAGTTTTCAATTTGGAGCAAACAACTTTTGGCGACATGTTAACTCCTCGCTAGTACGCGGGAGATCGTGGGTTCGATCCGACTCTGAAGCCTGCTCTATATTTGGAGTTGCGTGTCTCTCTCTCCCCGTGGTCGCGTGGATTCTTCTCCGGGTCCTCCGGTTTTCCCCTCCACATTCGAATCAACGTCCGTACCGAGTTACTTTTCTGCTGCTACAACTATCCACGCGATGATGATGATGACGACGATGACGATGACGACGAGGTACTTCATATCGAAATCGACTTCAGTGCTGTTGCTGCTGGCGGCAATAAAAGTTGTTTAAAAGTCAAAAACTCTCTTTTTCTCTCTCGCTGTCACCCGAACTATGTCCCCTGGGGTCCCTTCAAAATCCGAACTCATCCCGGTGCCAGAGAGAGACTCCACACCGACAGACCGGCCCGCAACTGCACATGTACGTTGAACTTTTTTTGCACCGTACGTAGCCAGCCGTGTTCGTCGGAGGTGCGTGGAAGGACAGCAAACTGAACACGAACAGAGCGGCGTGGTGAGTTTGTGCGGTTTTTTTGTATTATCTTAAACAATAGCAAGTCAAATTTCGATTTAAAGCTTTCGTGACTGCAGGGATTCATCTTCTTGGTTCTTTCGGTAAAGTCACGTAGAAGGGAAGTAATAAAATAATACAAATAAACATTAAAATAATTCTCACGACGTTTCGGCCACAACGCAAGCAGCCGTCCTCAGGTGAAGAACAGGTCTGTCGGTGTTTATTCAGACGCTGTCTCCCCGACAGACTGTTCTCACCTGAGGACGGCTGCTTGCGTTGTGGCCGAAACGTCGTGAGAATTATTTTATTATGTTTTATTTTATTATTTTATTACTTCCCTTCTACGTGACTTTACCGAAAGAACCAAGAAGACAATAGCAAGTTGCCATCCCTTAAACTGCGCCAATAACATTTGTAAGAGTATTACTATTATTATAATTCCCGGTAGGGCACATGGGGGGCTGAAGCCTTCACCCAACAATGGATAGTCCGCTGATGATGATGAATTTCTCTTATTAAACTTTTAACAATTTTTTCCCATTTTTTTATACTACCAGAAACAATCTGCCCTATAGCAGCCAAAATCTCTAAATGCGGACGTTGATTGTTAACGTGGATGGGGAAACCAGGGGCATCCGGAGAAAAATCCACGCGATCACGGGAGAGAGAGAGACACGCAAACTCCAAATATACAGCAGCAGGCGTCGGGTCGGGATCGAACTCGCAAACCTCCTGTATACCAGGCGAGGTAGTTGACATCTCTTAGCCACCGTGATGATGAGAGAGAGAGAGAGNCACGCAAACTCAAATATACAGCAGCAGGCGTTAGGGTCGGGATCGAACCCACGACCCCCTAGGCGAGGTAGTTAACATATCCTGGCCACCGTGATGATGAAAGAGAGACACGCAAACTCCAAATATACAGCAGCAGGCGTCAGGGTCGGGATCGAACCCACAACCCTTTTTATACCAGGCGAGGTAGTTAACATCTCCTGGCCACCGTGATAATGATGAAAGAGAGACACGGAGATTCCACATATACAGCAGCAGCAGGCGTTAGGGTCGGCATCTAACCCACGACCCCTGTATTCCAGGCGAGGTAGTTAACATCTCCTGGCCACCGTTATGATGATGAGAGAGAAACTCAAACTCCAAATATACAGCAGCAGCAGGCGTTAGGGTCGGCATCGAACCCACGACCTCCTGTACACCAGGCGAGGTAGTTAACATCTCCCTTGCCACCGTGGCGCCCTACAATAACACCGTCTCGCTCTCTCTCCCTCTCTCTCGCGCGCGCTCTCTCTCCCTCTCACGCTCTCCCCGGGTCTCTTTTAGCAAATAAACACAACGCAAACTCGTGACGTCGAAATATTTGTCCCGGTATTCTTGAGGCTTTTTTTTGTGTGTTAACAAAACAAAACGTTTTTTTTTNATAATAACTCAGGAATTTTTCGCGTCCGTCCGGTTCAGTTCACGACCTTCCACCTCCGCCCCCCCCCCCCACCGAGAGTGGGGAAGTATGGTCACTGTGTGACCAGAGTGGTGAAGTATGGTCACTGTGTGACCAGAGTGGTGAAGTATGGTCACTGTGTGACCAGAGTGGTGAAGTATGGTCAGCGTTATCAGATTCATGATATCAGATTGATGGGCCACGCGGTGGCAAGGATATGTTTACTACCTCGCCTGGTCTACAGGAGGTCGTGGGTTCGATCCCGACCCTGACGCCTGCTGTATATTTGGAGTTTGCGTGTCTCTCTCTCATCATCATCATCATCATGGTGGCTAGGAGATGTTTACTACCTCGCCTGGTATACAGGAGGTCGTGGTTCGATCCCGACCCTGACGCCCGCTGCTGTATATTTGGAGTCTGCGTGTCTCTCTCCTCTCTTTTTTCAGAAAGATTTCACGAAATATGTCACGCTCTGCTCTTCTCCTTCTTACCCTTCCTCTCTACCCCCCCTCTCTCTCTACCTCTCTCTCTACCCCTCTCTCTACCCCTCTCTCTACCCTCTCTCTCTACCCCCTCTCTCTACCCCCTCTCTCTCTACCCCCCCCTCTCTCTACCCCCCTCTCTCTACCCCCTCTCTCTCTACCCCCCTCTCTCTACCCTCTCTCCATACTCTCTCTCTATGTTCCTCCTGTTTTCTACGTAATATTGTTTTAACTACGACAAGTGCTGCATCTGCACGCAGCCCTTCCCGCAGTCCTACGGCCTCCGACAGGCAGCTCATATCATATCTCCACGCAGAGCTCCCCGTCATCTGCCACCGAGCACACGGCCTCCTCCATCGCCCACTGCTCCTTGAAGGCCGGCACGGCGTGGGTCACCAGCCGCGCATTTCTCTCCCGTGGTCGCGTGGAGTTTTTTTTGCTGCGGGTCCTCCGGTTTTGCCTGGAAAAATAAAATTAACCCGTAAAAACAAAGTTTTTCACTATAAATCCTTCATATGCGTGGCGGCTAGAGTCATCTCGTCCTCTGGCTTGAGATGGCTGCCACCTATGGGTCAGATGAATGGCTGCCACCATTAAGCAATTGGTTATTAAATATTTTAAAAAATTCCTAAAAAGTGTAAAGTTATGGAAAAAAATTTTCACGAAAATAATTTGTCACGCACAACGAGTCTGTGTGGAAAATGTCAGCTCGATTGGATCACGGGAAGTGGGTTAAAAAACGACCAAAAGATTTGCACGGTCGTAAGACCGCAAGCAAGTGAACTTAATATGAAGGATTTCAAAAGAAAATAGTTAACAGTGAAGAGTTTTTTTTATAAAGTATGGCCACAGTGTGACCAGAGTGGTGAAGTATGGTCAGTATGACATCGCCGAATGAATGAATGAACTCCTGAGCAAACTTGCAACTCTCCATCTCTCTTTTCGATTTGAAGCTTTCGTGACTGCAGGGATTCATATTCTCGGTTCTTTCGGTAAAGTCACGTAAAAGGGAAATAATAAAATAATATAAATATAAAACAATATTTCTCTCCATCTCTCTCTTATTTTTTTCACGATCAGAGGAAGCAAGAAGATGCTCGGTGTAGTCGGCACTTTGCTTCGTTCATCATTTCGCTCTCTCTCCCCTCTCTTACTAATAAACTAAAACAACTATGTTAGTTTTCGTCTCCCAGGTAAGGCTCACTGAGCTGTGAGCTCTTTTCCAGATGCGACCTGGCCATCGTGAACGATAGCTCAACGAAGTGGCTTTTCATCATCAACATCACATTGAACATTTATAGCAGCCACAAAAAAATCTACACGATCACTGAGAGAGAGAGAAAGAGAAACGCGCAGACTCCAAATATACAAACGGGCGTCAGGCTCGGGATCGAACCCACACACCTCCTGTACACCAGGCGAGGTAGTTAACATCTTCTAGCCACCGTGATGATGATGAGAGAGAGAGACACGCAAACTCCAAATATACAGCAGCAGGCGTCATCGGTCTGGATCGAACCCACGACCTCCTGCACACCAGGCGAGGTAGTTAACATCTCTCCGCCACGGGACCCCGCACATATATATCAAAAGCAAACATCGACACAGAAATACGCAAGCACGCACACACCCATATATAACAAAAAGATAAGCAAAAANCAAATCATGAATACAAATGTCAATTTCATAATTCACATGTGTGTCTATGTGTGTGTATGAGTGTGGGGAGCGGTGGCGTAGCGGTTAGCGCGCTGCGTTATGAACCGGCGACACGGGTTCGATTCCCGCTCACGGCCAACATCAGTGACGATTATCTGAACCGGTCTCGTGCCTCCCCTAGGTCGACTCATCCTCAAATGAGTACCTGGTGCGGTTTTTAAACATTGCCACTGGGGAGACAAAGGCGGTCGGGCGTGGTGCTGGCCACCCACCCCCTCGTGTACCGTTGCGGCCTTCATAGGTGCTCTTGCTAACAGCACTTGCCCCTACAGTCTGTTAAGGCTATATGGGGGATCTTTATCTTTTTTATGAGTGTTGTGCGTAACATTATTAACATATCATGGGACCTCATTTGCCAGTACCACCATTCTCTCGAACCGAGCGAGAGACGGAGAGAGAGGACAGAGAGAGCGCGAGAGAGCGACAGAACGAGCGAGAGAGTGAGCGAGAGAGCGAGCGAGAGAGTGAGCTAGGGGGGGTTCCATAGAGCCCAGTTTTAATAAAAAAAATTACGAAATGATGAACGAAACAAAGTGCCGAATACACCGAGCATCTTCTTGTTTCCACTGATCGTAAAAAAGAGAACGAGGGGAGAGAGAGAGGGGAGGGAGAGAGAGGGAGGGGAGTAGTTGCAGCTGGATTTGAATCCGGAGTCTCTGGGGCTCTGGTCTCGTGTTTCCTCTTGGTCCACCCTGCGTCACTCACCCCATTATGCTCCCTCTCAGAGGGCTCCCATCGGCGGCTAATATCACCGCTACCCGTGACCCGCCGATGGCCATTCGGGCCCTCGGTGATTCCAAACGCCTCCGACTCGCCGCACGTCTCGAGGCGTTCGCTCTGTCGGTCTGTGGCGGTCCTGCCAACGCGGAAGGGCGCCAGCGTGTGGGTGTGTGTGAGTGTGTGTGTGTGAGTGTGTGTGAGTGTGTGTGGGACTGTGTGGGGGTGATTGTGTGTGAGTGTGTGAGTGTGTGTGTGAGTGTGTGTGGGAGTGTGTGTGTGATTGTGTGTGAGTGTGTGGCTGTGTGTGAGTGTGTGTGGCTGTGTGGGAGTGTGGGAGTGAGTACGTGTGGCTGTGTGTGAGTGTGTGAGTGAGTGTGTGTGTGAGTGAGTGTGTGAGTGTGTGTGTGAGTGTGTGTGAGTGTGTGTGCGAGTGTGTGAGTAAGTGTGGGGGTGAGTGTGTGAATGAGTGGGTGTGTGAGTGTGTGAGTGAGTGTGTGAATGAGTAAGTATGTGAATGAGTAAGTGTGTGAGTGAGTGAGTGTGGGAGTGTGTGTGTGAGTGTGTGTGAGTGTGTGTGTGAGTGAGTGTGTGAGTGTGTGTGTGGGTGATTGTGTGTGAGTGAGTGTGGGAGTGAGTGTGTGTGTGTGGGAGTGTGTGTGAATGTGTGAGTGTGTGTGGTGATTGTGTGTGAGTGAGTGTGGGAGTGAGTGTGTGTGTGGAGTGTGTGTGTGGGTGAGTGTGTGAGTGAGTGTGGGAGTGAGTGTGTGTGTGTGGGAGTGTGTGTGTGTGAGTGTGTGAGTGAGTGTGTGTGTGAGTGAGTGTGTGTGAGTGTATGAGTGAGTACGTGTGCCTGTGTGTGAGTGTGTGTGGGAGTGTGTGTGTGCGAGTGTGTGTGAGTGTGGGAGTGAGTGTGTGTGTGTGGCTGTGTGTAAGTGTGTGTGGGAGTGTGGGTGGNAGTGTGAGTGTGTGTGTGAGTGTGTGAGTGAGTGTGTGAGTGATTGTGTGAGTGTGTGTGTGTGAGTGTGTGAGTGTGTGTGAGTGTGTGTGAGGAGTGAGTGTGTGAGTGAGTGTGTGTGGGAGTGTGTGAGTGTGTGAGTGAGTGTGTGAGTGAGTGTGTGAGTGTGTGTGTGAGTGAGTGTGTGTGTGTGTGAGTGTGTGTGAGTGTGTGTGGGAGTGTGTGTGTGTGTGAGTGAGTGTGTGAGTGAGTGTGGGAGTGTGTGAGTGAGTGTGTGAGCTGTGTGTGTGAGTGAGTGAGTGTGGGAGTGTGGCTGTGTGTGAGTGTGTGAGTGTGTGTGAGTGTGTGTGAGTGAATATCAGTGAGTGTGTGAGTGAGTGTGTGTGGGAGTGTGTGTGGGAGTGTGTGTGAGTGAGTGTGTGAGTGAGTGTGTGAGTGTGTTTGTGAGTGAGTGTGTGAGTGATGTGTGAGTGTGTGAGTGAGTGTGTGTGGGAGTGTGTGTGAGTGAGTGTGTGAGTGAGTGTGTAAGTGAGTGTGGGAGTGTGTGAGTGTGTGAGTGTGTGTGTGAGTGAGTGTGAGAGTGTGTGAGTGAGTGTGGGAGTGTGTGAGTGTGTGAATGTGTGAGCTTGTGTGTGAGTGAGTCTGTGAGAGTGTGGGAGTGTGTGAGTGAGTGTGTGAGTGTGTGAGTGAGTGTGTGAGTGAGTGTGGGAGTGAGCTTGTGTGTGAGTGAATGTGTGTGTGAGTGAGTTTGTGTGTGAGTGTGTGAGTGTGAGTGAGTGTGTGAGTGTGTGCGTGAGTGAGTGTGTATGTGTGTGAGTGTGTGAGTGTGTGTGAGTCTGTGGGAGTGTGTGAGTGTGTGTGTGAGTGAGTGTTTGAGTGTGTGAGTGAGTGTGGGAGTATGTGAGTGAGTGTGTGAGTAAGTGTGGGAGTGTGTGAGTGTGTGTGAGTCTGTGGGAGTGTGTGAGTGTGTGTGTGAGTGAGTGTTTGAGTGTGTGAGTGAGTGTGGGAGTATGTGAGTGAGTGTGTGAGTAAGTGTGGGAGTGTGTGAGTGTGTGAGTGTGTGTGTGAGTGTGGGAGTGTGTGAGTGAGTGTGGGAGTGTGTGAGTGAGTGTGTGTGTGAGTGAGTAAGTGTGTGAGAGTAAGTGTGTGAGTGAGTGTGTGAATGAGTGAGTGTGTGAGTGTGTGAGTGAGTGAGTGTGTGAGTGTGTGTGTGAGTGAGTGAGTGTGTGTGAGTGTGTGAGTGTGAGTGCGTGTGGCTGTGTGTGAGTGAGTGTGTGAGTGAGTGTGGGAGTNTGTTTGTGAGTGAGTGTGTGAGCGAGTGTGTGTGTGAGTGAGTGTGGGTGAATGTGTGAGTGTGTGAGGGAGTGTGTGAGTGAGTGTGTGAATAAGTGTGTGAGTGTGTGAGTGTGTGAGTCTGTGTGTGAGTGANTGTGTGATGAGTGTTGGTTTTGGTGATGGTTATAGTTTTGGTGATGGTAGTGGTTTTGATGATGGGTTTGGTGATTTTTGTGGTGTTCGTAATGGTAATGGTATCGATTATGGTAAGTATTTGGTGATGGTTGGCGTTATCGTAGTGGTTTTGGTTATGGTAGTGGTGATGGTAGTGGTTGTGGTGATGGTAGTGGCTTGGTGATGGAAGTGGTTGTGGTGATGGTGTGGTTGTGGTGATGGTAGTGGTTGTGGTGATGGTAGTGGTTGTGGTGATGGTTTGGGACATGTTTGGGTTGCATCTCCCCAAACAACAATAACAACAACCGCCATTCGCCACTAAGTGGCGGTGACGTCACCACGACGCTTGTGCCAGGCCAAGTGCACCTTGAGGCCACGTGAAGTGTCGAACGCCCGCTGGCAGGAGGTCACGGGGCAGACCCAGGTGCCACGGGTCGACTGACCGAGATGACTTAGATGACTGGCTGATGCACCACCTGTGCCCCTACTGTGCCAACTTGTTGTGCTTTAGCCACCCGGCGCTCCGCTCGTTGTTGTGAGCGTCGCTCCTCCGCCCTCCGTTGTTGTTGGAGGCGACTGCCTCCAACTGCCCAGTAGCGTCCTTCACGAGCCTCCTCCACAGAGGCCGATCTTGACACCGCTGGTACCAGTCCACTCAGCTCCACGTCCTCCTGTACCACATCACTCCATCTCTCCTCTAGCCCGTGCCGCGCCCGTTTAGCCCCCTCGATCCGGCCGAACAAAATCTGTTTAGGCATGCGGTGGCTGGGCATGCGGGCTACATGACCCAGCCAACGCAGCCTTGCCTGCCGGAGGAGCTCACCGATGGGACTTTGCCCAGATCTTTCAAGGATGTGTGAGCTCCTTACACAATCCAGCCTGGTTAAACCCAGGATGGATCATAGGCAGGCCAGCCTAAATGTTTCCAACCGGCGAAGATGCTCCATTAGGGGGGTCCACGTTTCGTAAGCGTAGAGAAGGGAGGGCCGAGAAGACCTGAAGCTTCGTGCGGAGTGACAGACCAGGTAGCTACCACACAGCGTTACGCAACTGATGAAAGATATTGCCGCTCGACTGATTCGGAGTGAGACCTCTGCTGTTAAGCTGGAGCCGGTCATAAGCACACTGAGGTATGGGAAACTCTCCACTCTCTCCACAACTGCCCATCACTGATTGGGAGTTGTGGGGTGGAGTGTCGATGGTACAAAATACCCAGGCAGGTGCTTAGTTTTGGTGGGGCTGATGGTAAGGCCCACCTCTTAGTGGCACGCTCCAGTCTCAGCAGCAGCGTCTCCAACTCCTCCTCTGAATGAGCAGCTATTACCAAATCATCAGCATACATAACGTGGTTGACCAATAGGGAGCCGTCCCTTGATCGCACCCGGGCATCGATCAGCCTCCATTATATCTGTACCAAATTGAAATTCCCCCGGTACAGCTATTGAAGGCTTCACGAACTACCGGTCAAAATAGATGTTAAATAATGTGGGAGCCAGAGGATATCCTATCGCACCCCAAGGTGTACAGGGAAAGGCTCTGACTCCCGGCCACGTAGTTTTACCCGGGCCCGCTCACCATCATGAAGGTCCTTAATGATCGTGAGCAGAGGGTCAGGGACTCCGAAAGCACGAAGAACAACCCAGAGCCCAGGCCTACTGATGGTATCATAGGCCTTGACCAGGTCAATAAAGCAGAGATGTAGGTCTTGTTGGAATTCCCTACACCTCTGCTGTAGCAGACGGACAGAAAATATGGCATCTGTGCAGGACCGCCCTTTCCTGAAACCGCATTGGGGCTCTGCAAGCCTAGCAAGGCGATGTTGAATAATCCACACACACATACACCCCACCCCACACACACACCCCCACACACACACACACCCCACACACACACCTCCACACACACACCCCAACACACACACCCACACTACTTTTGTTTTGTTTCTGATTAAAACAAACACGGCTACGCCCGTCTATGCCAATGGGATATGCCTGCCATATCGATTACAATCAATCACGCGATGTTGATTGAAATAGCCAGAGTTGTAGACGTTTCGGAGGACTGACCTCGCGCAAGAAATGAAGCCACAAAGTCATAATTTTAAATATGATTCCCCCGTGTATATATTTTAAATAATTACATAACATATTTGTGTATTAATATATTATATATTATAAGTCACGTGACTTTACCGAAAGAACCAAGAGTTTGAATCCCTGCAGTCACGAAAGCTTCAAATCGAAAATTAAATATAATGTTTATATTTGTTTTTAATGTTTACAAATATATTATATATAAAATAATGCATACATATATCATGTAATATATATGATTTCCCCATGTAGCCTTTGACAGGCTGCTGGAGCCCTATGAAGGCCGGGACGACACACGGGGGCATGGGATGGGTGGAGGATGACGATGTTGACTACGCACCGCTCCAGGTACTCATTTGAGGCTGAGTCGATCTAGGGGAGGCCCGCGACCGATTCAGATGATCGAGTCCTGCTCACGGTGAAGACCCAGCGACCTTGCCAGCTACCTCCGAGCGGCAGGGTTGGGCTACGTGCGGTGCGAAAAAAGTTCGACACGGATACAGTGACCAACTCGGGTCGCCGGGTTCATAGCGCAGCGCGCTAACCACTGCGCCACCGCTCCCACAACGACGCATAGACATACACACAACGACACACACACACAACAATACAAAGACAAAGATCCCCGTATAGCCTGAACAGACTGTAGGGGCAAGTGCTGTTAGCGAGCACCTATGAAGGCCGGAACGGTACACGAGGGGGTGGGTGGCCAGCACCACGCCCGACCGCCTTTGTCTCCCTAGTGGCGACGTTTACACACCGTACCAGGTACTCATTTAAGGCTGAGTCGACCTAGGGGAGGCCCAGGACCGGTTCAGATAATCGTCACTGGTGTTAGCCGTGAGCGGGAATCGAACCCGGGTCGCCAGGTTCATAGCGCAGCGCGCTAACCGCTACACTACCGCTCCCCACACACACACACACANACAGCGATACACACACACAACGACACACATACCACGACACACACACATTACGACACACACACAACGACACACACACACTACGACACACACACACCAAGACACACACACACACAACACACACACACACCGACGCACACCCGCGCACAGCCCGAGGAAATGAGACCCAGAGCAGAGAGCATCACACAGAGAGAGGAAAAGCGGTGAGTGGGAGCTGTAGGGAAGCGGTGATCGGTGGGAGTACGAGAGGGGGGTGAGTGGGGGTGAGGGGGGTGAGGGGGTGAGGGGGGTGAGGGGGTGAGGGGGGGTGAGGGGGNTGAGTGGGGGTGAGGGATGGGTGAGCACAGAAGGAGAAACTCGATCTGGCTCGGCACGACGGGGGTTGGGTGTGTCACGAATTTAGCTTTTATCTGCTCCATCCACCTGCTGCTTACACGCCTGCGTGTGTGTGTGTGCACGTGCGTGTGTCGTGAGCCTCCCCTAGGTCGACTCAGCCTCAATTGAGTACCTGCTGCGATGCGTAAACGTCGCCACTAGGGGAGACAAAGGCGGCCGGGCGTGGTGCTGGCCACCCACCCCCCGTGTGCCGTGCCGGCCTTCATAGGTGCTCTCGCTAACAGCACTTGCCCCAACAGTCTGTGAGGCTATATGTACGGAGGGAATCTGGGGTCGATAAAATCGGTACCACTTTGTGAGGAATTCAGCATAATACCCCCCCCCCCTCGCCCATCCCATTAATTATTGAACATGATCATTAATGAACGCCACCACTAATTAGTCATCAGCAGCAGAAAATTAATTCATATATTAATTGTCGTCATCCACCATTCATTCATAATATCCCAGCATCAGCGTCATTATCCACCACTCACTCATTAATTCATTCACAATCCACCACCATAATCATCATTCACCACCACCATTAATTCTTCCTTCGTGTATTGATTCATTCAAAATTCACCACCAACAATCATCATTTAAAAAAAAAATCTTACATAACCCACCACCTATTCACGACCACCATCAGTCGCATCATCATCAAATCAGCAGCGGAATCCAACAGCATCATCAGCATCGGTATCTTGACCCCGTCACGGGCAGAGTTCAAAGCCATTTGCCTTGATGCGCCGGCAGTCTGAAGGGAGGAGGTGGAGGAGGTAGATGGGGGAGGGAGAGAGGAGGTGGTGGATGAGGTGGCAGGAGGAGGGAGGTGGAGGAGGAGGGAGGTGGAGGGAGGGAGGTGGAGGGAGGTAGAGGGAGGAGGAGGAGCAGGGAGGAGGAGGAGGGAGGAAGTCTGGGCAGGTGACAGTCTGGACAGGTGACGGTCTGGACAGGTGAGAGGCTGGACAGGTGACGGTCTGGACAGGTGAGAGGCTGGCCAGGTGAGAGGCTGGCCAGGTGACAGTCTGGCCAGGTGAGAGGCTGGACAGCTGAGAGTCTGAGCAGGTGACAGTCTGGATAGGTGAGAGGCTGGGCAGGTTAGTGCCTGAGCAGGTGGCAGTCTGACCAGGTGAGAGTCTGGGCAGGTGAGTGCCTGAGCAGGTGGCTCAGGCTGGTGGTGGTGGGGCAGGTGGGGGTGGTGGGGGCTGGTGGGGGCTGGTGGGGGTGGTGGGGGCTGGTGGAGGTGGGGGGGGGGTGGGGACGTGGGGGGGTGGTGGGGCTAGTGGGGGCTGGTGAGGAGGCGTCAGGGTCGGGATCGAACCCACGACCTCCTGTACCAGGCGAAGTAGTTAACATCTCCTAGCCACCGTGATGATGAGAGAGAGAGACACGCAGACTCCAAATATACAGCAGCAGGCGTCGTCAGGGTCGGGATCGAACCTACGACCTCCTGTATACCAGGCGAGTAATTAACATTTCCTAGCCACCGTGATGATGAGAGAGACACGCAAACTCCAAATATACAGCAGGCGTCAGGGTCGGGGTAGAAGCCCACGACCTCCTGTATACCAAGCGAGGTAGTTAACATCTCCTAGCCACCGTGATGATGAGGAGAGACACGCAAACTCCAAATATACAGCAGGCGTCAGGGTCGGGGTAGAACCCACGACCTCCTGCACACCAGGCGAGGTAGTTAACATCTCTCCACCACGGGACCCCGCACATATATATACGGAAGCAAACATCTACACAGAAACACGCAAGCACGCACACACACATATATAACAAAAAAGAAGCACAAAGCAAATAATGAATACAAATGTCAATATCATAATTCACGTGTGAGTCTATGTGTGTGTATGATTGTGTATGAGTGTATGCGTAACATTATTAACATATCATTATACCTCCTTATCCAGTACCAAAATATAATAATGTTTTTCCCCTTTTTTCTGGCAACAAAACTGAAACCTTTTAACAAGCAATCACGTGTGCATCAACCACATATGATCAGAGTGTGTTTTTTGTTTGCATTTTGACCACACGTATTGTGGTTAATGCGCACATGATTCCTTGTTAAAAGGTTTAGTTTTGTTGCTAGAAAAAGGGAAGACCCTTTTATTATTATAATTAACATACGTACACACGCACGCACATACATACACATATATGTAAACGTGGACACACAACAACAACAACAACGCATATACACACATGTACAGAAATACACAATATACTGTTGGGGCAAGTGCTATTAGTGTGCACACACACATACACACAACGTATGTACACGTGCAGAATCACACATTTATACAAAGACAAAGATCCCTGTATAGCCTTGACAGACTCTTTGGGGCAAGTGCTGTTAGCGAGTAGCACCTACGAAGGCCGGCACGGCACACGAGGGGTGGGTGGCCAGCACCACGCCCGGCCGCCTTTGTCTCCCCAGCGGCGATGTTTACTACACACCGCACCCAGGTATCTATTTGAGGCTGAGTCGACCTAGGGGAGCCCCAGGACCGGTTTAGATAATATAATAATATAATCGTCGCGGTGAGCGGGAATCGATCCCGGGTGGCCTGTTTCGTGCGCAATGCGCTCACCACTGCGCCACCGCTCCTCACATGAAGACGCACACAGACACACGCACACACATCCACCGTCTAACCTCAACACACATGCACACACGCACGTACAGTGCTGTGTAAACAAATACACGCACACACAGGCACGCACGTACAGTAATGTGTAAACAAATACACGCACACACAGACGCGCACGTATAAATAGTAACAGAGATCACCCATGTAGCCTTCAACAGACTGTAGGGGCAAGTGCTGTCAGCGAGCACCGCACAAAGACAAAGATCACCTGTATATCATTTAATAGACTGTTGGGGCAAGTGCTGTTAGCCAGTACTTTAGCACCTATGAAGAGCAACCACATGGACACACACATACAACACACAGAGACACACACACGCGCGTAAACACACAGACACGCACACAGACACACAGACACGTACACACAGAAACGCACACACACGCAAACACACAGACACACGCACACAGACACGCACACACATGTAAACACACAGACACACACACACGCACACAGACACGCACACACGTAAACACACAGACACGCACACACAGACACGCACACACACGCACACATACACGCACACACATGTAAACACACAGACACACACACACACAGACACGCACACGGACACGCACACACATGTAAACACACAGACACACACACAGACACGCACACAGACACGCACACACACAGACACACACACAGACACGCACACAGACACGCACACATGTAAACACACATGTAAACACACAGACACGCACACAGACACGCACACAGACAGACACACACACACATGTAAACACACAGACACACACACACAGACACGCACACAGACACGCACACATGTAAACACACAGACACACACACACATACACAGACACGCACACACTAAACACACAAACACACACACACAGACACGCACACACATGTAAACACACATGTAAACACACAGACACACACACACACACAGACACACACACAACACACAGACACACACAGACACACAGACACACACACATGTAAACACACAGACACAGACACACACGCAGACAGACACACACACAGACGCACACACATGTAAACACACAGACACACGCACACACACAGACACACACACAAACACACAGACACACACACAGACGCACACACATGTAAACACACAGACACACGCACACACACAGACACACACACAAACACACAGACACACACACAGACACGCACACACATGTAAACACACAGACACACGCACACACACAGACACACACACAAACACACAGACACACACACAGACACGCAACACATGTAAACACACAGACACACGCACACACAGGCACACACATGTAAACACACAGGCACACACACAGACACGCACAAACACACAGACACACACACACACGCACACACATGTAAAACACACAGACACACGCACACAGACACACACACACACACACAGACACACACAGACACGCACACACATGTAAACACACAGACACGCACACAGACACACACACAAACACACAGACACACACACAGACACACGCACACACATGCACACATGTAAACACACAGACACACACAACACACGAAAACACACAGACACATACACAGACACGCACACACATGTAAACACACATGTAAACACACAGACACGCACACACAGACACACACATACAAACACACAGACACACACACAGACACGCACACACATGTAAACACAGGTCACGCGCATCGAGTGAGATGGATCGTGGTCACGTCCCTGCAGCGAGGGCGTGTGCAAGGGCACGGGGGGGGGGTGGGGGTGGAGGGGTGGGGACATGCCTTCATCCAGCAGTGGATATGCCGTGAATCACCATGATGAACGTCTGCGTTCGCTTTCTGTTTAGCGCGCGCGCGCGTGTTTACACGAGAGAGCGGTGGCGATTGTGGTGAGCGCACTGCGGCTGGCCGAAACCCGGCGGACTTGAACTCGTCTTCGGTGAACAATAAAAAAATACTCTTGGTTCTTTCGCTAAAGTGACGTATAAAGATAAGATAATAAATTAAATACTAGCATACGACGTTTCGATTGCAACACAAGCAATCTTCGTCAGGTATAAATGAAATAGAAACACAAATGGAATGTAATACATTTCTAAGTACTGTATACTAGATTTGTGTTTCTATTTCATTTATACCTGATGATGATGATTGCTTGTGTTGCAATCGAAACGTCGTATGCTAGTATTTAATTTATTATTTATCTTTATACGCGACTTTACCGAAAGAACCAAGAGTAATTCCTGCAGTCACGAAAGCTTCAAATTAAGATTCAATTAAAAAAATAATATTGAATCGTATTCAAAGCACGAGTGTATTGATATAGCTTGATGGCACACTCACGCAAAGACGATTATCTGAACCGGTCCTGGGCCTCCCCTAGGTCGACTCAGCCTCAAATGAGGACCTGGAACCCACCCCCTCGTGTGCCGTGCCGGCCTTCATAAGTGCTACTCGCTAACAGCACTTGTCCCAACAGGCTGTTTGCGAGCACCTGTCAAGGCCGGGACGGCCCATGACGGGCCGCCTTTGTCTCCCCAGTGCTGATGGTTTAGAACACCGCGAGCCGGGTACTGTAGAGTACTATTTGATGCCGAGTCAACCTAGGGAGACACCAGACCGGTTCAGATAACGTCGCTGTGAGCGGGATCGACCCAGGTCGCCGGGTTCGTAGCGCAGCGCAGCGCGCTAACCACTTCACCACCGCTCCCCACACTCACACACACACACAGCGCTAACCACTACACCACCCTCCCACACCACACAGCGCTAACCACTACACCACCGCTCCCCCACACCACTGACACACCAACNGCGCTAACCACTACACCACCGCTCCCCCCACACACCACAGCGCTAACCACTACACCACCGCTCTCCACACTCAC